>JASSRZ010000001.1:6859400-6890675 GCA_032164315.1 Malacoctenus gilli
ACCTCCCTAAAACTGTGACCCAGGAATGATACAGCTGCCCGCTTGTGTCCTTGTGCCTTCTGAGGCAAGTGAAAGAAGGGAGTTCGGACATGTTCAGCATGGCTCCAGTCACTGTTATTGTTTGGTCCAATATTGCTACAGCCAAACCGATAAAAGTACCATTTGTAGGGTCTTTTATACGAGCGAGTGAAGGTTAAACATTACTAATTGAGCGACCTCTTCAGCCAGGTATTCCAGCACCGTTGTGATTCTCATTCAGCCCCAGTATTTTGCCCCTTTCAGCGTTGTGAATTCCTGAAACTCCGCCATGTCGCTTGTTGAATTTTATAAAGGATGTGTAAAAAAACACCGTCGGGCAATAACCTCGTCTGGCCCTGTCGACGGAAGAGTATACGGGGGCTTTGCGGAGGCCTCCATTTCACGCCCTGCGCCGCCGTGCGCCCTCACTCCACCCATTTTACTGCCTTGCTGCGCAAATGCAAGCCGGCCAAATTAGGCCGGCCCCCTTTTAATACCGCAGAGAGGGGGAGAAGCGGCCATTATGAATTATCCTTAATTACAGCCATTTCCTAAACTAATAAAGCTGCTAAATCTTTACTGCAAAGGTTAGTTTACCCAGCATGCATAAAAACCACTGCACGTGTGCGGCGCCCTGCTTTTTTTGTGCGTGCGTGCGTGCGCATGCAGGTGTGTGAGCTCATGCGTTCAAGCGTACACGCCAGTGATTGGTGTGTGTGTGTGCGCGCGCGTGTGTGTCTGTGTGTGTGTGTGTAGGAGCAAGAGAGCTGGTTGGCTGGCTGGCAGCACCCATAGTGCCATTAATTTCACGTGGGCTCCCTATCACCAGCCACAGATGCCTATAGACACGTAAATGAGTCTCCAGCGAGCGGTGGGCCGCCTCAGCCAGCCAGCTCGGGCCTAATGGTCTGGAAAGCCAGCGTATGTGACGGCAGGAGATGAGGGCCTTATTTACACTGGCAGACATTAGTGGATGGACGCTGATTCACTGATTAACACGTCAGCCTCCCTCAACCCCCCCCCCCTTCCCCTCCTCGCCCCCCCCCCCCCGATGCCTCCAGCATTTCTCTTCATCTCTTCCCTCTTTATCTTCAAACCCTCCACACATGAATACATAAATATGGATACACACATGGAAAAATCCTCCACACACACATATATATCCCTGTTTTGGGTTGATTTTTTTTGCCTTCGCTGCCCTCTCCTCCCGTTCACCTGCCCACAACAAACAGACACACACACACCCAAAAGACACACAAACACAATGCCTGGAGTTGGAAATGCGCGGTGGCAGGCTGCTGAGAAAGAGGGGGGGGGGGGAAGCCATCTGTGAATGATAGCTCCTGCGGAAAGATAATGTTTCTCATGCAGCGCCGAGTGAGGCGCTGATGGAAGGAGATGACTTTTTGAATGGTTAAGTGGGTAAACGCTAGATCATGGCCGCAGCGCTCCCATTCGCCTCGCCCACCATCAATCCCTCCCCTCTACCCCCCCGCCCCCTCCCCACCCCCCTCCTCCGCTCTGCCTTTTCTCTCCTTCCCCGTCGACTAGATTGTTTATTGAAAAGGCACGAGGAGGCCGGCGATAAGAGAGGCAAGGCTAATGCCGTGATTTGTGTCAGTCACGCCGAACAATTTGTTACAATCGCGACACTTATCACAATATAATATGTTTATTCTGGTCAATTAAGTGGCGCAGGAAGGCTCCCCTGCATTTGAAGTGTCACATGCGAGATGGGACGGGGCGAGGGGGGCCATCAAAGGGAATGGAACTAATCTAATTGTGCAGCATCCCATGCTGCTGCCACCTCCAGAGCCAGTGCCACCGCCTCTCAGCCTGCGAGATGATGCATTTTGGGACAGAAGAGGGGCATCTGTGCAGGTGTTCTGCTACAGAAACAGCCAGGTGTGCGTATGTAGGCCCGACATATGTACCCAAAAGGTATATACAGGGTAGTAGAGCTATTCTATGCACAGTAGTCTGGTTAGTTTTGGACTCAAAGCTTCTGCTGAGACGTTCAAATGTAGAATTCTAAGTATCTACAAGGCTTTTAGGAAACTCGAAGGAGATACATGAACGTGTTGAAGACCTGTTGAAATTAATGATACGTGGTCAGTCATAGCAGGACTTTGTCCAAGTAGTTCTTCATAAGATGGATTTCCAACACAGAGCATCAGACCTATTTCAGTTCAGGCAGTTCATCTGAGGCCCCCAAGGAAGCAAATACAGGAACTCTAAAGCTGTCTGTTGCTGTGACGTGATTTAAGTGCGCAAAATGTGGTCAGTTCCTGTTCAAAATGACCAGATTTCAGACCGCAGAGCTGCCTTTGTTGCCCGTGTAACTGACCTGCTTTGAGCTACCGGCGTCTCCATCTAAAAAACAAGCTTGTCTGGTTAATCAGTGACTCTGAAATGGCTGGAGGTGTTAATGTGTGTATGGGGGGGGGTTGTTTCTGTGGACTGTTGACCCGTCAGAGCCAACAAATTGCTTTTTTCGCCAAACATCTGCAATTTCAAGTGAGGGAAGCGGATAGATGATTGGATGACGAGTTGGACAAATGTTGACTGTGCTTCGACTTTGACTCTTTTGTGCAAGTATGCAGCCTCAAACAAAGTAAACAAAACATCACACACACATACACACTCTCAGGGATGTCTCAGCAAATAATAGAACAAGTATGACAGAAATGCAAACGAGAAGCGTATCATACGTGCTCAGACAATCAAACTATTGCAAAGGTCTGCAGTTACATCCACACACAAACACATAAAACAAGCCCCATCGATCAGCTGTTTTGTTTTGTTGTTTGTTTGTTTTTTCTAGCCGATGCATTCACTTTTAATTGTCCATAGAATAAATGGGACCATCAGCACACCTTTCATTTCCAGAGGTCTCCACAGTGGCAGGCGTCACGCGAACGCACACAGCTGGACACGTCTCGGCGCTGGCCCGCCGCAGATTCCCAAAAGGGTTGGCGTATACATTAAAAGCGGGCCAGGCGGTGCAGGCAGACTGTGTAGCAGACCAGTGCTTCCATCGATCTGAGAGGGTTCATTAGGTAAGTGCTGACATCACAGATTGATGTCTCTTTAAACCAGTGCCTGCCGAGGAGCTGACAAGGAAAATCAGCACTATTGACTCCCTTAGTGGTATTTGTGTGAGCGTGTGTGTGTGTGTGTGTGTGCGCGCGTGCGTGCGTGCCTTTGCTGCATGTTGGTGTTTGCGAACCTACATGGCAACATGTTTGACCCATTGATATCAATGTGCACGCATGTGTCGATGGAAAGAAACGCGCATGTAGAAGCAGCGGGCGCACAGGTGCGTCTCTTTGTCTCCATGCCTGCGTGTGCGTCTGCGCGCCCGCGTGTCCCCCCCCCCCCCAGACGCCGGCGCTAAAGAGCCCCTCGTCTTTGATGGGTTCCTCGGGTGTAGGTGTTCACTAATGTTGCTAGTTATACACTCAGCCATGCGGCTAAGGAGCCTGTCAGCCTGTTCCTGCCTTCCGCCGCCGCCATCCATCCATCTGTGATCACGGGGAGGGGAAGAGATGGAGTGGAAAATGGAGATGAAGGGGAGAGGAAAGCGCTTCGGAGGAGTGCAGGAAGTCAGACAGGGACTGGATGGAATCTCTCCCCATTTATATTTCATCAGCGCATTTAGGAACTCTGTTTGGTAATTATGTTGTGCAAGTTTCTGACTAATTTGCAAGCCGGAGAGGAGCCTTGGCAGGGGCCCGGCGTGCATTTCTAATGAGGTGCGTTTAATTTAGCGTTTGAAAGTGGTGTCGGTGGAAGGTGGGAGAAGAAAGTCGTCTTCTGCGTTTGACCCCGGTCCCCTCACCCTGTACTTGTCGATTGATTCGAGATGTCGTTTGTATCTGATGTGTTTCTCTAATTAAGATCAGGGGAGAATCATTGGCATCGAGCGGCTCCACTCGTCCATCGATTGGCGCGGGGAGGCCAGTCGCTCGAAGTGAGGATAGTGTGGACACAAATGAGACGACTCAGATGGTGAAGCCATTGCTGCGGGGACAGCAGACAAATGGGGGGGGGAGAGGGGCGGGGCTTAAAGCCAGCTGAAGACGTCAGGTCTTTTGGAAGACATCAGCGTGTCACCAGCCGGTCTCCTCCGGTGAACCCCAAGTCCGGCCCTTTTTAATGCTTCGTATCTCAGCTGTTCATACAAAAAGCGATTTTTTTTTTGGTGCTGCTGATCCGCATCTTTTGCATTCCGTCAATACTGCGCCATAACTTTAAACGGGGGCGCATTCGCAAGCGAAGATCAACGACACAAACCCAACAGTCTGGAGCTCTGATGATTGTACAATAAGCGTTCCCCTCCCCAAACGCCACAGTGCTGCACCCCCCCCCCCCCCCCAAATGAGCCATTGATCAACGTCTTTGGAACATAAACCCGGTGTCCACACGTCAGGTTGAAATGTCTTTAGGCGATCCATAGTCTGGGAGAAACAAAGACGAATCGATTTATCCGGCCCCCATCGTATCAATGCTGAAGATGGTGTATTTTCACAAACGGTGGGAGGGGGTGGGGGTGGGGGTGGGGGGGGGACTAAAGCAGTTGAGAAAGTTTGCCTGCACTTTCTTTTATCCTGAGCTGAGCATAATGCAAAGTAAGTGTTGGGATTGAGCAACGTGCAGGAGTGAAGGCACGGATCCCTTCCAGGCCACCAGCACTGGAGGCACATTGCTATTGGCTGCCTCCAGGAGATTAAAGAGAATAATTGCCAGCTGATTGGCTGTTTAATTTTTCATGGACCTTTGATGCGCGGGGTGTTTGTATTACCTTTATCAGCAGGCGCAGTAATAGGATAGAGTTTTACTCGCTTAAGTAAAGCAGACTTTTTTTCACCGAGGAGGAGCTGCGACTCTTCACCCCGGCAAAAATTACCACAGTGGGGTGTCAGCAGCAGCTCAGTCAGGAACAAAGAGTCAATATTTGTTCAAGTTTGAACTCATTTTAAGTGTCTTTGGGTAAAACTTCTGATTGTTTCTTCAAATTTTAACCCCTTTTTTGACACATTTTGAATAGAAAAGCCTTTTATGACTGACCCACAATGACAAAATGCGCTTCTTTTGTCAGAATAGATTATTAGAAATTACAAGAGATCTCAGAAGTCTATAGAAATGTTGAACGCCGATTGTTACCAGTCTTATTTCGTGTCCCCATTTCTCTGTATCCTGCCTTCATTTGACCTGAAAGAAACACCTAAACTGTCAGATTTTAATGATCAAGACTTTCAGCTTGGGGGGGGGGCGTTTTTGGTGCCTGTATTACAAAGTATTACATGGTCAACATAACAAGTTAAGCAGAAACTAATTCGTCTCGCACCACATTGCGATAGCCATTCTATTTTACGCACTGTTTATTGTGGAGCTGCTGCGTTTCATCCTGTTATAATATACGGTACATGTGTTTAATTTTCCTTTTGAGTTGTGGTTGTGTTTGTCATGAAAGGATCTGAGCTTAATCCAATTCCGAGGGAATCCTCTGATCTGAACAGCAGCATCAGCTGTGTGTGTGTGTGTGTTTTTTTTCCCCCTCTGGCTGCACGGAGGCCGCGCCTGAGAGCCAGTTGTGGCAGCCTCTCCTGAAGCGGGGACAGCTGCCGTTGACAGTCCCATGTTCATAGCTCTGCCTGGTGACACTAATCTCTTCCTGTAGGTGACCTACCTCCTCTTCCCCAATCTGTCTGCGGGTGTAGGTGTGTGTGTGTGTGTGTGTGTGTGTGTGTGCCGCAGCGGATGTCTCTTCTGCGGTTCCGCTTCGGAGGTCCGGGAACGGTGAGCCTCTCATGGTTGTCACTTTGAGGTGGGAGAGCAATCATTTCCTTGGACAACAGTCCCATCCTCATCCCTGCTTCCCGCCTGCTCGGATTAGTTCCTCTCACTGAGAAAATTTGCATTCACAATATTTTCTTCTAATTCATTTTTTTCCCCTCTCTCCCCTTTTTTTTACTTCCTCTTTTCTTTTTCACCACGTCCTCCGCCTGCGAGTCTCTCTCTTTCCCTGCCCTTCTCTGTTTCTCCCCCCCGCCCCCCCCTTTCCCCCGGACGCTGTACAGCATTTTATTACAATTGTCAAAAAGAGTAACAATTCTATTGTGGGGTGATTACAACGGGGTGTTTTACCCGCAGATCACCAGAGCAATTAAAATCTGTAAATAAGGCTACCCATGATGCCTCAGTCCAAACAATGGGGTCCCGTAGGAAGTGTTTGTTTGAAGGAGAACCGTGGAAGAGAGACTTTCTCTCCCTTTGACTCCCCCCCGCCGCCCCGCTCCCTCATTAATTAGGAGGCGCTCCTTCAACCCCGACGCGCCTGCGTCCATGGGCAGCTTTTGCACAATCACAGTGACACATATTCCAGACACGAGATGAAGTTGTTTACTTTTGTGTAAGACCTCGCATTACGCCACTGCCACTTTGTTTTTGCGGCGTGGCAAAGATAATAGAGGAGGGGGGGGGGCCCTAATTGTGCCAGCTTCAGCTGCTGGGGAAGGGAAAGCGAGAGAGGCCTCGACGCAGACGCACGACGTCACCGCCGGCGCACAAACAAACTCAACGCGAGGTGGTAAAGTTGTCATGGGAACATTTGCAGAACCTACTTCATTAGATGTCTGATGAGGTGATTTCAAAGAAACATGCCTCAGTAATTGGCCAAACATTTGTGTGTGTGATCCAACGATGCTCTGTTTTTTTTTGGGGGGGGGGGGTTTCCCCTCTCCGGCTAATCTTTTGGCCTGCACGTGTTTGCAACTCTTGGCTCTGCATCACATCTGTAACCTGGCATAACCAGGAGTCAGAGCTGCCAGGTAACCAAGACGGCGTTTGCCAGATAATGTCGCATTCCTCGAATGAACAGCCTCGTTAGAGCCCGAGCGACCTGGTTGGCGCAGCGAGCCGTTGTCCTTCTGCTTCTGCCCCCCCCCCTTAACTCGCTTTAACTACCGAGTTGGCGCCACTTCACCAAAGTGACGCGAGCACTCCGAACTACTTTTTTAATACCTCGGCTTCTTTGTCGAGACAAAAGGGCTCTTTGTAGTTTGGTGGGAAGACATGTGGAACATGACATGTATTTGGTGTCAGGATGTGTGCGTATCGCTTCCGCAGCCACCCCCACCCGGCTTCATAAATTACCCACGAGTGGAGTTCGGGCAGGTTGGAGCAAAGGAACCGGCGAGCGTTAGAAGGAGGGGGACCGTGGGAGGATGGCAGCTCAGCACAGCGGCGCCCGCGCTGCCAGCCTCCGTGGGCCTCACCAGGGGCTATATGCCTTACCAAGATCCTGTTTACAGTCAGCCAAAGAGGCTGCCAGCCACCCATTTCCATATTGCCGCCCGCGGTCCTCTGCGGAAACTAATTTCTCTGTGCCGGAGATGTGGCGCGATGGTGCCTGCTCGGCACCTCGCTCGCTCGCTCTGCATTCTCCGTCTCGCGTTTCTTCCCTTTTGTTTCCATCTGTTTTCCTCTCATCTCATTTTTATATCGCCTCCGATGATTCGCCTCCTCTTTTCCTTTTTCCCTCTGTCCCCCTCTGAACTCCTGTTCTCTGGTGGTTTCTTTTTGGCTTCAGCTACTAAACGCAGACCTTTTTAGCGGAGTCGATTCGAGCGTTGCTGCCAGTGCACCATATAGGATGAGTTATGTAGGTCAGCGTTTCTTATATGGCATCTGTTTTTTACCAAATATTGGGATGGATTGAGAGCTTTTGGCTGTCCACAGGAATAAGGGGAGTGTGTAGGGTGTGTGTTTTTCTTTCTTTTTGGAATTTGCTTTCATTGTTTTTTTTCTCTCTATATATTTTATGTATGCGCAAATATTTCTTTCATGTTATCCTGTGAAGAAAGTCGCGATTTTACATTCATTTTAGATGCCGAACGCTGTTTTCCTCCTTCTCTGTGCATGTCAGTGTGCAGTGTCCACTCCGCTGTGGATTCGTGGTCATGTTTCCACACTCAGACACGTCTCCGCGTGAGCCCTGCCACCCCTCCACCCCCTCCGCCTTGTTCTTTTCTGTCATATGTTTGTGCAGATTTTTTTTTTTCTTTTTTCAGCTCCAGCCACTTGTGTAGTTGCCATGTTCCTGTGCCTGTACATCAGTGAGCATCTGCTCTTTCAACAAGGTCCCCATGGCCTCAAATGTCAGGCCGAGCAGCTGCCAGACAAGTGCATTGTGCAGCAGGCTTGTGTTTCGCCTCCTCCCGTCCCTCCATTTCTTGTTCTGCGATGTTCGCTGTGATTGAATGTAAGTAGGCAGCGGCAGGACGAGGAGGGGACGACGCGAAAGGTCTCTGCCTTTTAGAGCCTTGTAGGCTGAGGAGTTCGGAGGCGTACGGCTTTTACGTTTCGCTCAGCGCACGGTCGTTCTCAGGGGCTTGGTTTTTCGTTGGTTTCCTCTGGGGGGGGTGGGGTGGATGTTCTGTTGTGCATTAGGTAGACCTTCCTACGCCCCCTTGTGCGAAAGACCACTGCAATACGAAGCCATTTGTAGGTTGTCCAGATTGGGGTTCGTGCGCCGTGGGGTGTCGGGGGACTCGCGACGTATGCACTTGTGTTGTACCATTTTAGACATGGCAGAATCCCCGCTGCACTCCATCGTATAGGTAGTGCTACACCATGTCACCATATGTCTGTTCCAGAGGAAAGCGCCCTTGTTGCGTATATGTCTGCTTGTGTGTGAGCAAGTGGTCGCAGGGTTGGAAGCGCTGAAGCAGAAGAGATGGAGGCTGAAGAGACAGGCAGGTACCCCCCCGCGCCCCCCCAGGAGGGGCCCGGGGGGGGGTAGCAGGCCAGGGGTAGCCCCTCTAGCGCCCTCCCAGCACACACTGCTCTGCTCTCAGACGCAGCTATTGATTTGTCCGGCAGATAAGACCACAGGTTAGCTGCTCTGCTAAGTACTGCTCTTTTCACCTCCCTGCGCCGGCGAACAAAGACCGGACACGGGTTCCATTTGATGTCAGCTGACGCTGTTTCCTCAGCACGCAGCTCAGCCTTCCGCTCGCTTCCTCGCCTCCCTCCCTGGCACGGAGCGCGCACGAACCATCAGGGGGCACTGTGAGCCTCGCGCTCGCCCCGTAAAACCACCCAACCCAGACCTGGCATACTTCTCCATTGTCTCCTCCCGAGGCTATAGGAAGCCACGGGTTCACAGCTGTGGCAGGTCTACAAGCTGTGAGCAAAGGCACTTGAGCTGTCAATCAGTCCCCCGCCTTCATCTCCGAGGTCCCAGGAAGTGGAAAGTTTGTGTTAATTCCAGTCTGAAGTAGATTAGTCCAAACAGCAGCCCCGAAATGGCGCCTGTACTTTGCTGTATGTGATCAACATGTGCAGCCGGGTGTAAAGTTTGAACCTGACAGATGCAGATGGAAGCCGAGGCGACTCTTGATCAGCTTAAGACAGTTCATCTCATTGCCAAGCTCTTATGTGATCGGAAGTCAGTCGGCGGTGCCTCGGCGCTCGCTGACAGATGGATGAATCGGGTCTTCAAAAGGCTTCATCGGTGACACATTAACATGAGCCGAGCTTCCTGGAGGACTCCGAATTCTGAGCTGTCACAGGTGACAGATGAGATAAAGCTACTATGCTGCTCGGCTTGTTTCGTAACATAACCTAACTCATGTTGAGAAGAAAATTGGCACCTGCTTGACATCAATTAAAATGCAGTTTCTGCGATGCGAGGGAGGGCTGTTGTAGCACGTCTTGTATTTTTAATTAAAACAACCTCCTGCGAGTCATCGCCGGCTTTTCATGTGTCCGAAGTCGGAACAGGTGTGAAGGCACGACAATGCGAAGAAAAGGAACACCGCGAGGGCGTGGGTGTAATACAGCTTCCCACGCTTTAATTACCAGCCAGTATATCCTTACAAGACATTGCAACACGCTTTATCATTGTTAATCGGAAAACTGCAGTGTAGGACAGCATAATACCTGCTCGTCATATTGTTTGTTTTTCTTCTTGCACATAGTTGCACGTCATTTATCATGGCGAAGAGCCAGACCTGTTAGCGAGTGTTAAACTGGTTCTCTCTCCGATGAGAAATGGAGGCCATTACCGAGAATGTCAGTCATAGGAAATAAAACGGGCTGGAAGTGTGTGTGTGTGTGTGTGTGTGTGTGTGTGTGTGTGGTGGTGGTGGGAGGGGGGGGGGGCTGCCTCCAGACGGTGTCTGAATGGAACAGACGTCCCGAGAGATACCGATAGTTTGAACGGCCGTCGGTAGTAAACTTCCGGTTTCCTTTTGTGGTGCGGTGGGTGAGTGACTGTCTCCCTCCCAACTTGGTCTCTGTAATGCGTTGCTCACAAAATGCCAAGTCTATTCAATTTGTTATGGAGCACTGATGCTTCTCTGCTTTTTCGGTTCACATCAATCAATACAAGACAACCTATCAGCGCCAAATTTCAGGGGGAAAAAAAGACAAAGAAAAGCCCACCGGTACCTCCTTCGACCACGTCGAAGTTTTATTGCATATACATTGGCGCCAAGCAGTAACCACATGATTCGGATCAATTACAGACACTGGATGCTCCATTTCAGACAGTCCAGTGTCTGTTTGCTGTGTTCAATCACACAAAACTTGTGTAGGAAATGTCGAGTCTTGTCACAGCACTGAGTGGCTTTGACAGATAGAATTGTAAGTCATCAGCATAACCTTTAAAATAAGAGATCAGTGCATCGAAAATCCCCAAATTCAGGCCCATGCCCTTTAAAAGCAGATCAATATTCAGCATCACTCTCAAATCTATAGAGATTAAAAGCAGAAGAGCTGATATCATGTTTGATAACTATATCACAGCGTCCAATGTGTGAAGAAAAAACCTGTTTGTTTTCGCTCTTTGGCAACCTTATGTGACCCCTTTGTTTCTCAGGTGTTAATGCGTCTGCCTCCAGCACCGAGATTGATTGATTGATGGATTAATCTGGAGCGAGTAGGTGGAGGTGCTGCCAGCTGCATAATTAAACAAGTTGCCTTCGACGCGCACACAAACAACTCCTGCAACGTTTTCATCCTCCCGCCCCACGCGGCGCTTCGAGGCGTCCCTCGCTGTCGCTGTTTTGTTAGCTACCAGGACCAGTTACCTGCAACACCAACGGGGAGGACAGGGACTAATTGCGGGGACAAATGTTCCCGACTGCGGGCTTTGCAGTTGTCTGGGCCTGGTCCAGGCCCTGTTTATCTCAACCTCTGTTGGCAGTCATACACACACCACACACGCTATACTCTGATTTAACCAGAGGCAAAGCCCCCCGCCCCCCCCCCCGCCAGCCCCCACTCTCTCTCATCAAAGATTCATAAAGGCAAGGTTCTCAATGATTTTCTGTCTCTTCCCGTATTCACAGCTTGTTGTCCTCACCCTCCCTGTCTCCTGCCAGTCAGACAGCGGAAGTCAGGCGGAATTATGGCTGAAGTGGCCGCCGGCTTCCCGGCGCGCCGCGGCGTCTGTGTGTTTGCGGCGCGCGTGTGCGTGGAGCCATAAGGGTAGCATGTGGCAAACGGGGCAGGGGGGATAAGGGGGGGGGGGGCGACGAATGGACAGTGACATGTTGATGTTGTATGAAAAAATGTTGAGAGCCCCCATGCAGGGAACAGGAGTGGGATCCCACCCTCTCGTTTTCTGCCCCTCGTGGGCTCCTTCCGCTGTTCTTTGTCTTCCTCCCCAACCCCTGAGCTCTGTGGCAGCTTCCACGCTGGATCCAATACGAGCTCAATCAGAGCCCCAGTCACCAGGCCCAGGGCACACCATCTGTAGCCCTCCGAGTCCTTCCCCTGCGCCCACGTGTGTGTGTGTGTCTGTGTGTCTGTGTGTGTGTGTGAGTGTGTGTGTGTGTCTGTGTGTGTCGTTAGGACTATGTCAATGTGTGTTGTGTTTGACTCCTTATTCATGTGTGTGTCCATTTGCGTGCAGTCTAAATTGTGTGTGTGTGTGTGTGTGTGTGTGTGTCATTGTGACTATGTCAATGTGTGTTTGACTCCTTATTCATGTGTGTGTCCATTTGCGTGCAATCTAAATCGTGTGTGTGTGTGTGTGTGTGTGTTGTGACTTTGTCAGTGTGTGTTTGACTCCTTATTCATGTGTGTGTCCATTTGTGTGCATTCTAAATCGTGTGTGTGTATGTCTGCGTGTGTGTGTGTGTGCGTCTGCGAACCCAAACCACCGTGCCTCAGCCTGTTAGTCTTGCTACTTACCAGGCTTAGCCAGATGAGGGCCACTCAGCCCAGATCTAATTCCTTCGACTCTGGCAGCACTTCACTCCTGGCTCTCGTCGCCTTTCAAGTGTGCATCTGTGACCTTGGCTGACATCGGAGGGGGTTAAACTGTGGACTTGGAGATGCGGCCACAGTGATTGAGTTGTAAGCTGGTTTTTGGATCACAGCTCCCGTGCAGCCATCTGGGCTCCTGCGGAAGCTCACAAAGAGGTTATCCCTCGCTTACTCCCCACAGCTGACCCTGGATGAGCTGCAACGGTGGAGAATTTAGTCGGAAGCGCCCTCGCCGGGATAGACGAGCGGAGTTGAGATGCGTGCGGAAACATGGCGGGGGGGGGGGTCATTAAAAGAGGAAACTAATAACGAGACTTGATCTCTGTCGCCACTTGAGTTGTAATCCCTCTGTTTTACGCCCAGCCCTGCCTGTGGCTTTTGTCTTTTGCGGCAAAACACGCGGAGCCTGCCCGCGTCACCTTCGACTTCTCTCTTTTTATTACCCGACTCGGCGACGAACGTCACCCGCGACACGCTGCTCACTTCGGCGCGAGCGCAGCAAAGGGCTGGGCTCGACGAGAGCACAGTTACAACTGGCACGGTTCTTGCATCAAGCCCTGATATTGTCACTACAAACAGAATGCCATTAAGTACCTGTTCGACCACAAAGAGCTGCGTTTTTCGCCGCCCAGAACATTTGTTCGCTGAGTGATTTACACCCACACCTCCAACTCATGCATCATAGCAGGTAGCCTCATACCAACGCCCGCGCACACACACACACACACACCATTATGTTGCCGTTCCCCTGGCTTGCTGTGTGAACCCTTTGCATCCTGTTCGCCCGCGACGCCTCGGGGCTGAGCCTGGCTGCTCTTCCAAACAAATTGCTGGGCTGTTCACGACGCTTTAAATGCCGAGGCCCTTTAATTACACTATTTACTTAATAGGGTGAAACAAAACTCGTGTTCACGCAGCAGGAATACCAGGTGATGCAGAAGTTCAAACACCTGGCAGAGCGCGCTCCTCTGGCACGGACGCCGAGCGCACACATGTGCACGCTCGGATGCACACCGCGCTCCCACACTGTGCTGCACACACCGTCGGCCGTTTTCGTACCGTTCCGGGCCGCTTCAGCGAGTTTTCGGGAGATCTTTTTTCCCTCTCTTTTGGAAGTTTTCTGGGGGGATGAAAGGTCATCTGGGAAAGTGTAAATGAGAGACTGTGTTTTCGTGTTTCCACATTATCAGAATTAGTTCATTCTGTGCTACAAACAGAATGAGTCATGGTAAGTTTTTGTTGTTGACCTCTTGCAGGTGGGAATGTAAGCATCGTTTTCGACTGTGTGCCACTCCTTTGTTCGCCTATTAAATGGCTCACAAATGAACCCGAATCGGGCTTAACATCGGGCCTCCGAAAGAACAACTGTCTACCTGCAGCCTGGCAGCTCTCCTTCCAGGTCTCGTTCGGTTACGAGGTGCGTTTTGCAGTTTGTTTTCACTCGAACCTCCTGTTGACAGTCATATTAAAGCTTCCACCTGGGCTCGTTCAATTTATGAGGCTGAGGATTTACGACTGTTTCAGCGCGACGTGTTTACAGTCACCAGTCTGCGGAGCCTATTACGTGATCTCACCATGACAGGCCGTGTCAACACCGAGGTGACTTCCCCGTTCTGCCGTTTGAACAAAGCGCCGCGTTCATCCCGCGACGCTTTCCCGGCTGCCCGGGAGTCGCTTGTTTGTTCCCATGCTGCTCAAACAGGAACGCCGCTGTCTCCCTTCTTCGTCGCGTTGAGCGGTTTCATAGACACATTTCTGAAACCCGATATCTGTTGTGCAACAGTTTAAAGCTTCTGCCTTCCTTCACAAAGGTCTCGGAACTTAACACTGCACCGCCCGGAGGTGGAGGCATGACTTGTACCTGGCCAATTTAAGTTACAATAGGCTATAATTAGCTGGGCCAGTTTGACCCCCCCCCGCTATTGTCACCTGAAGACAGGTGGGAATTGTGCCTGCGTCGGACCGCCCTTATCATGTGACCAGGGTCAGGTGTCGTCCACCGGCCTCGGCCGCAGCGCAGCGGAGGCGAGCCTCATCCATCAGCGGCTTTATTGCACCACTCAGATGTTGCTCATGAGAGGCACCGGCACTTGGCCGGGGGGAGGGAGGCGGCACACGGTGCGGCCAGGAGGGGAAATGTTTAAAAAAAAAAATAAAGGAAAAGAAAAGAAAAGAAATGATCGTTTTACAAGATCGCTCTCAGCACAACAAGTTTTCACAGCCTCGCTCTGCCATTTCCCCCTGAAAACCAAGAGTTAGTGCTCCCAACGCCACATTTACCATCTTCCTGATTCCCCAACAGCAGATTTACAGCCTCCCAACGCCGAGCTGTGAAAGAGCACAATCACTCGCAGGCTCGTAACCTCTTTACCCCCCCCCCCCCCCCCCCACCTCGCCGTCGAGTCCTCTTATTGCTCCATTTTCTCTCCTGGGCTTTATAAATAAACACAGTCATCGGGAAAAATTTCACTGTCTCTTCCGAGCCGAGTCTAATTAGTTTTGCCTGCATACATGAAAATGTCTCACTCTGGTATGCGGCCACGTGTGGCTCATTTTTGGGACGCTGAGTCGAGTTAGGCAGCAACCCCTGCTTTGTGTTATCCCGGTGGTGGTGGTGGTGGAGGCGGGGGGGGGGGGCATTACTGACAAGGCTCAGGCTAAACTCAGAGTAAACTTTTCTTTTCTTTTTTTTTTTTGTCCCTTTTGTTTTCGTGTGGGTTGTTTTTTCCTGCCGCTCACTTTCCCCTTCCAAAGTCAGCCGCTTCTTTTTGAGCAGACAGCCTCGTCGGCTGGCACAGGTGGCGGCTCGGCCAAAAGCCGCAACCCCTCTTCATTCCTGCCCCAGTCTGCCTGGAGCATACACCTCCTAAACGCACACACACACACACTCCTTCTTTGACTCTTCCTCCTCTTTCAGATAGACACACAAACACAGACAAACTTGGACCCTCGGGGGGGTTTGGCCGTCTCTCTTTCCCTTCTCCAAACGGCAGGGAGGACCTGTTTGTTTTATTCCTGCCTCCGTCTTTCTTTTGGCTCCTTTTTTTTTATGATTAGAACCTGATTGTATTTGAACAGTAGTTGTCCGCTCGTATTTTTTGCGCTTCGTGTTGACATTAGGCCGCATTCCATCCCATCGCCCGGAGGAGGAGAAGGAGAGGGCCGGGGTGTTCGGTAATTTGTTACGCTGTTAAGCACCTAATGGACGTCCACCTGTTTTTTTTTTGTTGGAGATCAGTAGCTGCAGTTGAGAGGCTGGCCTCCTTTGCACTTCCAGGCTGCAATAGTCTTTTATTGCTTCCAATTATGAGGGCTGTTTAGAGGTTACCTCTCTTTGTGTGTGTTTTGCTGTTACATCTGGTTCACTCCTCTCCCGAACCCAGGCCGCCAGCCAGGCCACATCAAACGCTCTCGGGTGCGAAGCAGACGGGGCGCCGCGCAGGTACAGCGCAACTTCTCCGTTGCCGCCGGAGACTCCAGCTAAGTCTAGTAATTTACGCGGAGCTGAAGGCGAACCCGCAGCGCCGCGTTTTTCAAGTGGCTGGAGATGCCAATAATGAGCCCTATTTGTTTCATGTGGTTTAATGAGCAAGCCAGACTGCAGCTGGCAAGAGGGGGGGGGACCTCACAGGGTCTGAGGCAAATAGGGGGCTGCCCCACCCAAAGGTACCCACGCACCGCGGCAGGATCATTGTTCCCAGTAGCAGTCGGGCCGCCGCGGCACGTGGGTGGGTGAGCACGGGTTCAGAAGGCACCGCGCGGCACCCACCTTGTGTACCCCCCCTCCTCCTCCTCCTCCTCCTTCTCTCCTGCTAATGCATTTTTGTGTGGTTTCCACAACCATTAATTAAAGGGGGAAAGAGTGCATCAGATGTTAGTTTTATTAGCCCGGGCTCCTTAGAGGGAATCAAAATGAAAGGAACATATGTCATGCATTTGATGATGCCCCCCCCCCCCCGCCTCCCCTCCCCTTCCTCCCTCCCACTCTGTTTCTCCCCTCACAATTGCCCACCTCACACACTCACAAAGTGTACAGTCAGCAGCTGTCTGCAGACACAATAGCATGTGATTGATCCTGAGGAAACGCTTAAGACGCGGCCCTGCCCACGCTTTCTTTCTTTCTTTCTGGCTGGCTCGACATTCTGCACCACTTTACATTGAGCTCCAAATGTGGCAGCGATTGGGATAATGGGAGCCGGGACTGGCGGGTTCAAGGATGTGTGCCCCCCCCCCCCCTCCTCCTCTGAGTTCACAGTTCTCGGAGTCATGGGCGACGCATACATCCGAACCTTGACAGCTCGCAGGTTGGGCTTTGCTCTCGGTGTCTGATGTCTTGCACAACACCGTTGCAAGATAAGTATGGAGATAAGTGCTTGCCTGTTCTGCCTCCATTCACGCGTGACATACAAAAACAAATGTGTGCAATCACTCATTTCTCACTCAGTATTGCATCGACACAGCACATACATGGGCGATAGGCTCCTGTCTTTCTTCTCTCTCCTTGGGACGTGATTGCATGCCTTACCTTCAGGGGGAGGCTGATTTATGAGACACATGCCTGTTTTTTCATGACTCGTTTGATTGCATTCTCAGCTATCGGGGCGCTCGGGATGCCAAAACCATAAAAAACTCACACCTGCACAGAGTTGTTAGAGAATCAGATGAGGCGTCGCGAGGAAGCAGGTGAGCCGAAGTCGTCAAAGCTCGATCAGCTCAGGTACCCGATACGGATCAAAACTGACACGCTTGAGTGATTGATTGGCGCTCATCTCGCCTTCAATGGAGTTTATTAATAGGTCACTTTCACAAGATGTGCCGGGCCTGGCACGCACTCTTGGAAACGCTTTTCGGCGCGCTGCCCATGGACATGGCGTCCTTTTGTCTTGTCTTTTCGTTAGGAGTTTAAAAAAAGAACACAAAACGAGCCCCATGCCGTTCAACGGCATGAAAAGCCTTTTGACTTTGCGTTAATCTCTCGCACCACATGATGTCAAGCAGAGCAAGTTCACTCGGGGTTGTCCTGTTCCACTTTTATTGTATCAATGCTGGATAATCAGGTTCGGTGTACAGCACATTATTAAAGGAGTGCCACCTAAGCTTTTGATTAATCAATGGCATGTTTTGGGTGTAACGTCAAATAAACAAATGTGAGTGCCATTTCCCATTATATTGAGGAACCAGGTGTGTTTGCAACCTGACACACTGCAATTACGTTTTTGCCCGCAGTACAAAAGGAGCATTCACACCAGGCATGCGCTGCATCTCAGGACGCATTTGACAGGCAGAGAGGTCATGACTGCGTGCGACCTGCGTGAAAGGAATAAACCTGGCCTGTTTGACAGCTCACCCGCTCGAAGCGAAGGAAGGTGCACAATATCGTTTGCGGTTAAATTCAGTGTCCGACAGTCACGCTGGCAATTGCGGCGTTGGATACTGCAGGTATTTGTAATGTCAGAGGAAAGAATTATGATCTTCAATCTCTTCATTATTGATTGTTAAAGCCAAATATACGTTTATTGTGATCAAGCAGCCACCGGAGAGACGCCCCTGAAAAGACTCCGTGCATTCGTCCATCTTTAACACTTTCTTTAGGAGCTTCAAGCTGCTACCAGTTGAGCAGAGAAAGTTCGAAGTTGGTCAAGAAGCTTTTTTTCCCAATTTGTGGTTCTCCCTTTGGTCTCTCCTGGTTTGGACCCAAGACCTCGACTATCATGATCTGAAAACCTCTCGTGTACGTCGTCTGGACTTGCATCATTGGGACCCATCTCGCCTGGGAGAGGTGTGTGTGTGACCACTTTATGGCCCGCCAGCCCCCATGTTGCAACAATGTGGCCTGCATGAGCTCAGAACGCCAAGTAATCCAAAAAGGGGCGCGTGATGCTGCTTTCATGTGATGTAAGGTCAGCTCAGCTCGCATCTTCCTGAGAGCAATTAGATCTTGGTATCGAAGAACAGGTCGTGCAACAGTCTTTCTACCGCATTAAGATCTCCAGCTAATAACGCACCGATACTGATGAGCTTGTGTTTGTTTCAGCTCGAGCATGCCAGCGAATGTTCAAACAGGTGCAGCTGCATATTCTGAAGAGATGTTACCTTGCAGCAATGTTGTGCCACACTGGATACACGCGTCCAAACACCGAAACCCTTTGCTTGTCGTACTTTTATTTTTGTAGTGTTTTTGGACGGTTTTGTGCAAAAAAATTAAAAATTTTGTTACAAATTTAGTTTAGCAGACAGCTGACATGTCATGATGGGCGGTCTTCCGCCAACCAGCCCAAGCTGTCCAGTCCCCACATGGTTACAAATGGCCCCTTGTACCAATAATGCAATAAGTGTTGTCTCCGATCTACATTCTGGGGGTTCTTTTTCACTTGGCCTGACACAATTGTGCATTTATCAGTGTAATTGCATGAGTCGGAAGCACTGATGTTGTCTATTAGGCGGATTTCCATCCTGTTAAGAGCAGAGGGCCTTTTAATGTATGGCCCTGCTTGAGTGTACGGCTACACAATTACGCACGGGCCAGAGATTGAGTGGGCCGATGACGCTGATGACTGGGACGACTGGGACGGCGGTGATGGCGGCGATGAGATCGGACCACCCTGTCATCTTCTAACAAGCCTTTCAGAGAGCCGGAGGGCGAGACAACAAAGTGAAACCGAGGGTTAATCATTTTATTTACTCCCTCCGTCTCTCCCTCTCTCACTTTCTCTCCGTCCCCCCCCTCCCTCCACCTTCCCTCTTCCTTACTTTAACCAAGTGATGGAGCCCGGACCACGGAGCAGTGGGGGGGGGGAGGAAATCGATGGCGAGCGCATTACAGTAAAACGTATTGATTAGGAGACCTGTGAGCAGTGTGTTGGTCGCGGAGATGGTGGAATGATGCAATGCTTAAAGGAATTTATCCTTTGACTTTTACATTAACCTTTTATTGACTGCTTTGCCTGTCCATAATTAACACTCACTTTAGCTAAAGTGGTTAGTTTGAGCGCAAAGGGGGCTCCGGCCCCCTCGCTGCAGCGAAGGGGGCCGCCGGAGCTGCCGGCCGCGGCCGCGGTTCAAGTGCACTGTGCTGGCGCGGAGGGGAAGGCCTCTGTGGAATAGAGGCGATAGAATCCAAGATACCTTTCACATTAGCATACCATTTGAGCGGGGGCCTGCCGGGCTATAAGGTTTCGGGGCAAATTGAAATGAGTGATTGTATTGCCAATCTCTCTTGACCGAGCGCCAGATGGGATAGTTAGGCCCATATCTGTCTGGGGTTAATCCATTGGAACAGCCTGGACTCACAAAACGCATTCGCTCCCTCTTTAACCCCTCCCCACCACCACCACCACCACCACCCTCTTCTCTACTCCCACACACACACACACACACACACACGGCCGTATACACCTCTTTGTCTTTGACCTTAACTTTAAGGTGGACCGCTCTGCCATGGGAAAGTCTTTTGGTGAGGCTTGTTTGTACGCCACCGCGGCTTACACAGAATTTTCTCGCAAGAGCCCGGGAGAGCTTAAGGCCCCCTCGCCTGATATTGACTTTTTGTTTGGTTCCATTTTAGCAGTCAAGGGACGGCGCCCTGTGAACAGAGGTAGATTGTGTAAAAGTGTGTGCTGAATTACCTACAGTATATTATCTTTGATAGTTTCCAGTCTTGATATCTCTTATATCTCGGGTAAAGCAGGAGACTTCTATTTGCAAGCTAATGTGGCGAGATCCCCCCCCCCATCAAATGAATGCTGCGGCCCTGTCAGAGGCGGATAGCTGGCTTTTCTTTTCTTTTTTTTACGCTATGTAGCCTTTCATTATGAGTCAGGGCAGCAGAAAAGAGGCAAGTGTTTTCTCTCACAGCTCGACGGCATGAATACTTAATCGGACCAAATCAAAAGCCCGGGTTCCCTTGGCCTACAGTGTCCTCAAGCTGATGTCAGCAGAACCCCGCGGAAGTGTGTGTGTGTGCGTGTATGTGTGTGTGCATGTGCATGTGCGTGCGCCCGCGCGCCGTCTGGGTCAGTTTGCGCTCGCACACTCGCTAGATATGTATGCCAGCCGTGTCTCCATCCTCCTCCTCCTCCTCTGAAGTGGTGCTTCCTTTAATTCGCACCCTAAATAAATGATGAGAACATTTAAACACACGGCTCGTCGCAAAGCCCCAAGGTCGCCTAATCGTATTATTTATGAAGTGATGTGCTACATAATGGTACTTAGTGCATGTTAACAGATGCTATTATCAGGCCCTGATCCAGAGCGCTGAAGATATATTGGACAGTGGATGTTAATGCCGCTCCTCGCCACTATAATGCGCCGGCTCTTTAAAGGGGGCTAACCGCACCAAAATGCAGCACTTAGGCCGCGAGCCAGTTCAACATTAAGTGGCTCCGGTGAAAATATATAACCACAAAATGCGGTGGCCCCCCGCCGGCTGTCCCCCCCGACAACTTTGACTTCCCCTCCTCTCGTTCGTTACCGGCACCCCACCCCTACCCGTCTTCTCTGCGTCCTGTCCGAGTGTTTCTGGTCACGGAGGGGCGGCGTTTGTGTGTGCTGAGATTGTCTTCACAGAGATTGCTTTGAGTTGTTGACCATCATGGCAAAGGGAGTCCTCAATTTGTTTAATTTAAATATATTGTATGAGAGTTGATTTTTTCAGGGTGTGAATGAGGTGAAGCGATCTGCCAGGACAGATTCTGGCATGAATGGCCGAGTGGGAAATGTAACTGGACCAACGACTCAAGGAGGAAATTCTTGCGCCGCCGCTCGCGCTCACACACTGAACGCCACCCCTCCGCCCTCTCCCTCCTGCTCCTCCGGGGTCAGGGGTCACCCTCATCTGTCAAGAGGCAGAGGGAGGGCAGATTTACAATGACAGCGCGGAGCAACATAGAGTCACAGCAGTAAATATTTACACAGGTCTGACAAAAGATGTGGCCGGGGTCTGCGGGGGCTCCCAACACTGTAGAAATTACAACCCCCCCCCCCCCCCGCCGGATTATTAATCATGCAGGAATCACACGGTGACACGAAGAGGCTGGATTTTCACGACGAGAGCGATGTTCCGGCGCAGCCGTCCTGCTGTGTGTGGATAAGACGAATGGGACATTAATCATGATACATGATATCATGGTTTCTAATCACCTCAATACGGAGGCAGTTGTTCATCGCTTCGCTGACGCCTCTCCTCCCTCGTTTTCGAAAAACAGATCGTTTTAACCGGCATAAATAGGACGAAATCCAACATTTGTATCAAGAAAATAACTCAATTTTTAGTCTTTCATGAGACAGACAGAAGGAATGTGTCGATACCTTGACTTTCTATCATGATAATCATCGTCCACAGAGCAATTCATGGTCAACTTGTCTTTGACACTCATGTTTCGGACTTGACTAAAAACAATCCATGAAACCAAACCTGCAAATTTTGGCCCCAAAACGTAAGACTGCAGTGACGGAAACTCGACTCCGCGTACTTTGAAACTTCCCATGATTGCAGCTGTTGTAAGTGTAACTGTTGTAGCACTTCAGACACTATTAAACAGGGTGTTGACAACATCTTAAAAAGTAAAAACAGGGAAGAAAGTTTTGTGGGGGGGGGGGCGATTCGACGTGTGTCCCACTGCTGACTCGTGTCTACCAGTTGGTTTTGATTGGAGGGAGGAGTTAACGGGGTTGTTTGCTTCCTGTGTCCTGTCGCCTCAGGTGCCACTCCAGTCTGGCCCAGACGTTGCCCCCCGAGGAGGCCCCGGTGGACCGGCCCTTCTGGGGCGTGGATGACCCCAGCATGCCTCTGCCCTTTGATCTGGCAGACATCATCAACAGAGTGGAGTCACTGCTCTGGAGGTGGGCCCGGGATGTTGGAAGGGCACGCACCTCCAACATTTTGTGTGCTTTCACAAATGTGTGTATGGGTGTGTATTGGTCCAAGCGTTTCTGTATTCAGTGAAGGTTTAAATGGGGAAAATGACCAGTTTGACAGAATCGTGGACAGAAAACGTGGACGTATTATTGAGTGACGTAGTGAATTGTGGAACATGAAGTGACGGTTAAATAGAAGTTAGCTTTGACTGGAAACTAGAAGTTATCCAGTTCATGTGAGGGGTTGTGTTCTAGTCACAGCTGTGGCAGATGCTGAAAATGTCCCAGACACCCACAGATGACTTGAGGCAAAGGTTGCCGCCCCGACACCAACGGGGTCAAAGTGACGGAACGTCTTGTCATTTTGGGAGCGCCTTTACTCACTTGCAAGTGACGACTCGGTTGAAAAGAAACGTTTCTGCAAAGAGTTTGGCATTAGAAGCCAAAGAACACGCCAACCACCGTGTGTCTTTCTCTCTCTCTCTTTCTCGACAGGATGTGAACGATCGATCGCGAAGAGAACCCACCATCCTGTCTGAAAGGTCCCTACGTGAGCTGAGGGAGCAGACCACTGACGACGCCATCTGTTGTTATCCCGCCGAGATTGATTTCCTTATGATTGGAACATCCACACCCTCCTTCCTCCCTCTACTCCACTCCCCACAACACACACCCCCTTGCCCCCTCGCCTGAACCTGCCCTCTCAGCCGACCACCGTCACCAACTGAGGCTGGAACAGGACACTCCCAGACACACACACACACACACACACACATACACACAGACGCAAACACAGACAAAACATAGACACACCAGTAGGTTCAGAATAGTGCTTCAGTAACATGCTAACAATGCTAAAAGCTTAGCACCAAGCTCCTAGTGTCACAATGGTCTAACGAAGCATACGTGGAACCCGCATTTCAGTGTTAACATACATTGTGTAACTATTTATTATTTCCGTGTACTCTGTTACTTAATCTCATGTAACCCAGACATGCTTTCATCAGTGGATTGACTCATTTTCAGTAGTCCCAGTACAGTACATACATACATATATGCTTTCTACTCGTCACACAGTGTTATACAGTATAGAATGGTAAGAAAAACTACTCAACTTTGCTCAACATGGTATTGCATTTTTCACTTGTGTACAACGTGCCCCCCCGCCCCCCCCTTCCCTTTTTTTTGACTGTGTTCATAAGTGGAATGAGCCCGAAGAGACCAAAGAAAGATAACGATCAGAGAGTTATGAATGTCACTCAGCAGAGACACATGAGGAATGTGTTAACTGTTTATTGTGTGCTTGTGCCATATTGGTGTGCGACTGTGCGTACGTGTGCCTTCCTACGTGTGCGTTTCGCCACTTTGACGCGCACGTCATCCAGGACTGTGTTTGCGAGTGGGCCCGCTCACCCTCCCACATGTCTACAAGGGGGCATGTGTGTGTACGAATGTGATAGTGTGTGTGTGTGCGTGTGCGAGCGCGTGCGTGTGTGTGTGTGAGAGAGAGAGAGAGCCTGTAGGCAGCCTGCCAGTTGTTTGTTCTTGAAGATGTGCATATGGAGAAACAGAGACGAGCAGCGGGGCCCCTCCGCCTCTGCTCTGATGAAAGGCAGCACTGATGGAATGACCCGGAACACAAGCGCCGTTTCTCATAATTACAGCTGTTCAATCGCTTTTAATTACTCTTAAAGTGTGTAGAGCACCACGTTCCCCTGTAATGCTGCGGGCCATCCGAGCGAGCGAGCGAGCGGGAGAAGGATCCGGCGCTTCTGACAAAAAAAATCCACTCTCAGCTTAAAAAAAAAGGGGGCCGACGTCAAAGCAGTGTAGCAGCCCTCCTCGTTTGATTTCCTCTCTCTATCTAGTTCATGATGAAGTAGAGACGCTGTTTACTATTAAAAATGCAGACTGCACTCCTTTTTTTACTTCAGAAGTTTTTTCCAAGATGTTAATGGTTGCCAAACGCTGTTCTTCTTGCCTCTTCTTTTGCTGCGCCTTTGTTGTTTGTTGTTGTCAGAGAGATTTGTTTGTAGATCGGCAGTAGCATCGACTTGTTTGAATCACTCTGTGCTCCCTGCGCCACAGCTTGTTTGTCTGAAGCAATAGGAATGGCAGTAAATAAAAAGAAAAAAAAACAACAACAGTGTTTTATCCAATGACCTGCAGCCTCTCTCATTCTTTCCCCCAAGTTCCTGACGGAAAACACGGACACGCGGGAGATCCAAGAGAATCCTCCCACCGCACCTGATCTTTGACTTTCCTTCAGCCTGCTGGTGGTAAATACGTACCACTGCACACACAGCACCAGGAGCAGGTCAGTGTTTCGCTCAGTGGACACTCTCACTCTCGGGTGGGGTGAGATTGGGAATCGCACCGCTCACCCTTGGGTGGATGGCCGAGTCACTTCCTGTCAGGAAGTTGGGAAACAACGTCGGTTTTTCGCACCATAGTCACTTGGGTGTTTTCCAAAGATCCCTGGAAAAATAGTACAATAATTGTGTCCCCAAATTATGTCTTTGACTAATACAGAGAATTGTAATCTCTGGATGGATTTCAGTTTTTGTAAACATTCGTCTCCTCCACTACTTTTGCTGGAGCCCTTTTCCAGCTGACATGGAACAAAAGCAAAGGTGCAGCCTGGACAGACTGCTTGTCCATCTCCAAGGAAAGACAAAGGTACTCACTGTCACATAAAACTCAAACATCAAAGCACGACTTCGGGTCGCCGATTGACCTCATCCGCATGCTTTTCGGACCGTAGGGGGGAAACCGCAGAGAAAAACCCTGATGATTTGCATGTATCCTCAAAACACCCACGAGGTCAATATGCAAAGTCAGCACGGACAGGTGCCACCGGTCAGGAGGGGGGGCCCAGTGCTGTCGCACTGTGATGGCCACTAATGAGGTCTTAAACTGTGACATAATTTCTAAATAAAAAAAAAAGTTAGACTGTAAAACAATAGAAATAAATGTCGAATTTCATGTGTCTTGCTGTCGATAAGAAGTCATGAACTTAAAGCCTCGCTGTTACTAAATGCAACCGAGCAAATCGCTGATTTTACAGGGAAACACTAAGGATTACGTTTATTTGAACGATGGCTGTGCCTCACGAAATATTACGTCATGAAGACCTTCTTCAAAGCAAATGATTAAACAAATTAAAGTGATTTACTGTCTTTCACTTCCAGAGTTGTTAAAAAAAACACACACACACAGGTGGCGCAACGCTGTATCGAAAGGTATTGTTTGTACGGTTAGGAGGACTCAACTAAAACAGAGTCACAATGAGTTATTCGTTCGATAGAGTTTGCATATAACCGCACCGAAGTCCTAAAGGTAGTTTGTCAAAAGCATGCAGACAATGAGCGAAATGGCAGCGTGCCCTCGGGGTCCAACTGCACGTATTCGTGCCAGCTTGGCCGTGTGACTGTGTTCAGCGCAGAAAGTGTTCGGCAACGCCATTGTTGACTCCTCAGTCTTTGTCAGACACACATGTACATCTGCTCGCAGCTCAACAAGCAAACCTTTGTGCCAGCTGCCTCTCGGTGTCAGTTCCCTCTAAACTTCAAAAGCCGCCGGCCGGATTAGCCGAGCAAACGTCTTCGCCGACAGCTTGATTGATGGTTTGATTGATTGAGTGATGTCACTCCCTGTAATGAAGTGACGGCTAATATTCTCCAAAAGCTCCCGTCCACGCCCTTTACCAACCGCCGTCCCAGAGGTCGCCCGTGTTAACTACTTCCTGTAGTGGCTGAGTGACGGAGTGATGGATGAGCGCCGAGCGCTCTCCCCTCAGGGGGGGTCGAGTTGGGGGGAAAAGAAAAAAAATAAAAGAAGGCCCCCCACTTGAAGAGACAATTACACGGCACTGGTGAGAGCCACAGGTATGCATTGTTCTGAGCGGGGTCAGCCGCCAGCCAGCCCGCCAAGCCACCGTCAATTAGGGCAACAATAGACACAGGGGGGGGGGTGAAATAACCAGGTGTGTGGTGGGGAAAGGTATCGGTTCGGGGTCAAACCCCAGTCAAATGTTTTGATGTGTGGCTTTTTTTTACGGCTGCAGTCGACCACAGCGAAGTGAAATTAGACTTAAGGAACGGATGCGAGTTTACGGATCGGTTTAAATACGTTTTAAAGTCATTAAACGAGCAGACGTGAAGAAAATCTGATTTTGACAATGACCCGTTTCAAGTCACACAACGACTTCTTCAAGTTTCAAGCTCCGTGTCATTTCCAGCGCACATACAACGCACCGAGCAACCGTTTATTTTAATGTACACCAATGAATACAGGTGCTAAAAATGACTGTGAGCAAGAGTTTGTCTCAATGAATAGCAGCGTGAAATCTATCCGACCGTGTGTGTGTGTGTGTGTGTGTGGGTCCAAGGCTCCTGAGTGCAGCATGGTGTCGGAGGCCCTGGGGGCCAGAGAGCCCAGAGAGTAATTGAAGAAGCAGGCAGAGGAGCTGCAGATAGCATCGGCGCTCAGGGGCGGCTGTCAGCGGTGGGACGGGCCGCGCTCATTTGTCACTAACACAGACGAACAGCACTCAACGCCGGCAAAACACCGGCTTGATTGACTACATGTGAAGCAACACAAGCCCTGATGTTTTGCAACTGTTAATTGCACCAAAGGTCATAAAAAAGGCACGGGCGAGAAGCTCCGCATCAGCATAAACACAGGGCGGCGCGCAGAAAGGGGCGTCAGCGTCACAGTAAATCACGCCAATGGACGTAGATGTTTGTTTTTTTTGTTTCTAATTTTGTTTTTGCATGTTCGCGCGAGCAGTCCGTCCTGTTTTCCATACAAAGGCTTTAGTCATATCTCGTAACGAAAGCTTCTTTGGTTCTCATAAAGAAAATGTTCCGTTAAGGCCAGCGGGATTAAAGTTTAGGTGGGTGTGACCAAACATGATTCAACCCTTCAACGTCCTGCTCATCCCTTCGAAGAGCTGATTTATTGGCCGGTATGAAGACGTAAACCACCTGTATCCATCATGTTTATCTGTGGTTTTTGGATTGTTTTTTTTAGCGACAATGGGATTTGTTTTTCTTGCTGCTTCAGTAAGAATCTAAAGATGCTCAGAAACCTGTTTTGTTGACATCGGCGTGAACGCGACAGGTGTGCGGACGGAGTCTCCGGGCCTTGAGTTGGAGTTGTCAATGTTTTGGGTCGGCTACTCTTTCCAGTTGTGTTATTGAGCACAATAATATGGAATGACATTTAGACATCGTGTCAGGAAAATGCCAAAGTGCTGGAGTTTCGCCAGGATCGAACACTCGCGTAGGGGGCAGCATGTTGCTGTGGTTACGAATGATGTGGAGCAACACGTGGTGCGCTGGCTTATTGGCGAGAATGAATATACATTTGTTATTTTTATATTTGTGATCCTGATTTCCTTATTTTCCTGGGACCAAACACCCCTCTCTCAAAACAGACCAATTTCACTTTTTTTTTTCCCTCCCCGTCCACGTCGTTTCATCTCGCAAAAAGCGCGCTCCGTCTTCGCAGGCCGATCCCCCCCCTCCGGGACGGTTCGCTTAGTATTAGAGCGGCAGCGGAGTGACGGCGGCGTCTTGATGCCGATGTCGACGCTGTCAGGAGGCTGGCAGCGGAGCGGCTCTGACGAACACGGAGGATGGCGGGACGAGTCCGCGGGTATTTATGCGCGCGTGATTGAAGAGTGGCGGGGAGGGGGACGTCTGGAGAGAGCCGCGGAGCCCCGGCAAGATCAAACGGCCGCCTGATCAAATGTGGAGCATGTTTGTGGGTCGTTGCCGCGGCCCCGGCTCTGGTGACCGGCGCCCCCCCCCCTCCAACAAAAAAAAAGAAGCTCGCAGCCCCTGCAGGACCTCGGTCTCTTTATCTTTTCCCTCCCGCTCATTTGCAGTCTGAAATGCGTGACCCATTTCCCGCTAATCTGAGGCCGCCGTATCCTTCAAATAGGCCCCCAAAACTCCTCCCGAAACGCCCGTCTTCCGTCGCACTTCCTCACCGGTTTCAACCCAATTGCGGCCGTAAACAAAGGGATCTGCGAGGAAGGAAGATGGAAGGCCTCTGCCGACCAAAGGGCCTGTTTCATTGTGTCATTGGATCTGATAGCAGAAATCACCTGGAGCGCCTCGGGGGCACCAAGCCAGGGCCGGTTTCTGCTTGTCAGCGAACGCTCAGCTTCATCCCATTTATTTTGGCATAATTTCAGCTCCACCTCAGCCAACTCGGGCTCACCTTACTGATTATGAGTCACAAAAGGTGACAAAAGAGAAAAAACTTGTGGCTGGCTTCGTGTTTCAAAATACCGCAGGTGGCATCATTAATTCGACTTTGCTCCTATCTCTTCCCCACACTCCCAAGACCTCCTCCTGACCTCCCCCCTCACGCTCCCACCCTCCGAGGCCATTTTCTCCACAGCAACGCCGGCCGGAGCGCCTCCGCCTCGCACGCGCCCCGGCCGCTTTTTTCCCCTCTCCAGCCCGCCGTTCACATCAGTGGGATTAAGCGGATCGTTTTCCGGCGTGAGCAGCTTCATCGCCGAGTGGTCTTGATGTCAGGCCAGGCATAAGTGAGTCATCTGCATCTCATCTAATATGGATGAAAAGACTTCCCGATACCCCCTCCCCCCCCCATTCACGGCTCCACCTCCACCAGTACCCAGAGGGCAGCTAAACGGCTCAGGCAAGCATCACTTTGTTGCCCAGGAGTGGGAACAAGCCGACAGGTCCGGTGGTTGTTTGGAGGAACCACCGGGAGAAAAGGACAAAATAACATATATTAAAGTAAGAGGAGTACATTTATTCAAGGTGAGCAAAAAAAAACAAACCTTGTTGGTCCTGCTTAAAATGTTGTGGTTGCCATGTCACAGCAGGATGAACAGGTAACAGGTAAAGTTGAGTTCTCAGGAGAGAAATTAATGTAACATACCAGCGTTCCACTTTTCACTGTTTATCTTTCCCTTCGTTCACGTGATGGTGCATGACAAGACAGGCGTGTTTTTTTTACTTCCCTCAGGCATAAATACTTCAGATTTGAGAGAGTATAGCTATATTTATTGCATCGCAATGCTTGGAAAGAGTTTGGTTTGTATTGATATTGACTTTCATTGCGTCACGATTATTTAGCAGCTTTCTATAATCATCACAAATGAAAAAATAAAGAGTCACAGTAACAAATCACAGAAAATGAACCATTTATTAGCGTTTTTAAAAGGGTCATTTATCCCGTTATTAGCATCATCTCAAAGTAATATATTTTATTCCCTCTTAATATACTGTGATACCTGTGAAATCAGGTAACAACTGAGTACTGCCACAAGTTAGATTGTAATATAAATGTTTCATGTGCTTTTTGTCACCAATAAGTTCATTCCTTACCAGAGGAATCCATGATTCAGATCTGCATTTGTTTTACAGAACAAACGGCTGTTTGTAATCAAAAGCTTGTTACTTAAAATCCAATAAAAACCAGCACAGTCAGAAGTTATGGGACAATATTAGAACCTCGGCAGGAGTTTTCTGTAATCTTTCCGCCTCTGATTGTAAAAAAAAAATGATGCAACTGAACGTCAGACAAGAAAGAAACCTGCAAAGTAGTTAAGCAAATGTTCTGCTCGCGAAGGTGAGAATGAATCGCAGGGCTGAGCCCAACTGATCTTGTTTACAAAATGAATACAGTTGTTCCCCTAAAAAAAACAAGAAACCTTTTCTCTTCACTTGTTCTCTCGATTTTTTTTCCCTTTTTTTTTAATAACCGTCATCTTGATTTAAAAACAAAGATCTGCCCTGATTTTACACTGAAATATTTACAGAAGCGAAAGTGCGAGCAGAGAGATCAGTGGAGGGAGAATGACACAGAATCAGACATTCAGACAGCAGATCAAACCTGTTATCAGGGCTGTAGACCGTCAGCATCCTTTTCATTTGTTTCCCAGGTGAGCTGATTTCTAAGAAACAGACCAAACGGAGGGGGGGGGAGAAAATAAAAGTGTTTAAAGTTGACAGGCAGAGATCCAGAAGCTAGAAGGTGGATGTGAGGAGGGTGGAGCGATGGTTTCGGAGGAGGCAGAGTGGAGAGAGAGAGAGGGAGAGGGAGGGCGGGCGTGATGTATTCGTCAGAAAAGATGCTCACCTTATCTGCTCCAACCTTGAGGATGAATTGCACCCCTCCAACACACATACACTTTGTGCCCCACGCACACACTCGCACACACACATGTCCTCAACAGCAGCGCTGCTGCCCTGTGATTGACAGCTCTTCAAATGAGTGTCTGAGTAGCACTGGGCCCTGGCCCTCCAAGTAAGTGGGCCGTCAAATTACATCCAGGGGACCGGCTGGCCCCTCTCTCCCCTGGCAGAGGAGATCTATTTATTTGTCTGTTTATTTGCTTGGTTTAAATATTTGGTGGGGGGGAAAAAAATATTGAATTTTTGTCCCCCGGTCAGAGTCCCCCTCATATTTAGTTAATAAAGAGCAGAGGAGGTTGTTTGCCCAGAAAAGTGCAGGATCGGGGACTTTATTTAAGGGAGTCCTCCGAGAGAGCCGCTGACCTTCTTCCCGGGGAGGAGAGGCCTGTGTACACGGAGCGCCACATCCACTCCCTCTGCCAGCGCCAGCCTCTCTTCAGCTGAGCTGTGTACTCAGACCTGCTTCCATCACTCCCTCTCCCTTCACCTGACCTACCCCCCCCCCCCCCCCCGCCTGTCTTCCTTGCACAGCCTTGCTCTATTTGACTAGAGCCTCTCTCCGGATTCCCCGGGCTGCATCCAGGTTAAACTCTTAATTGCCTCGGCAGTGGGTGGTTTAAGGCGCCGGCTCACCACAGCTCAGCCGGTCCCTGTGCAGGGGGAAGCGGGGGGTTACTGGGGAGGGAAGGGAAGGGAGGGGAAGGGGGGGGGGGGCTGAGAGCAGTTGTTGTGTGTTCGATTGTGGCTGCTGCGTGCTGCCAGACAGTGCAGGGAGATGATAAAGGCTTATTAATATAGATGATGGAGATGACCTCTGACAGCGGCGATGCAGCCACACTCTGCTTCATGTTCGAGATGAGACTCTATCTATCTATCTATCTATCTATCTATCTATCTATCTATCTATCTATCTATCTATCTATCTATCTATCTATCT
>JASSRZ010000001.1:6898763-6909117 GCA_032164315.1 Malacoctenus gilli
TGTGTGTGTGTGTGTGTGTGTGTGTGTGTGTGTGTGTGTGTGTGTGTGTGTGTGTGTGTGTGTGCGTGCGCGCGCCCACTTCTAATCCATATCATGTATCGCATGCACAACATGTTTTCCCAACAAATTTGCGCAGACGTCCAAAGGCGAAAAGGGGCCGCGCCAGCAGAAGCGAGCGCAAGCACATTCCCGAAAAGGAGCGCCGGCTCGTGGAAAACGAGAGGCAGGCAGGCAGGCAGGCAGGCCGGCCGGCGCTCGGGGCAGGAAGCCTTCCTTCTCAGGCCCGGCCCCTAACGAGCACTGTGGGAGCCGGCGCGGTGGACGCGGTACATCCGATATCCCCGATGATGTCCGAAAGGCTAAACAGTTAAAAGGTCCGGTTGCTATATGTAGATGCGCGCGACACCCCCTCCTCCCTCCCCCGAATCCGATACTCTGGGAATCACAATAACAAGGCTGTGCGCTGTGGTCAGTGTTCCGGCGCTGCCAGTCGGCCTCCCACCAGCAGGCGGTCCGCACAGAGAGAGGCCGAGAGCGAGAGAGAGAGACAGATAGAGTGAGAGAGCATGAGGGAGAATTGATGCTGAGTAGCACAGGTTTTAATAGGGCTGTCAGAGTCATATTGTTTATGTCGTGTTCCAGATTAATCCATTCTTCCTTTATGAGCCTCTGCAGCCACCGTAAATTGCGAGCACGAAACCGGTCCACCGTTGAGTTACGCCTCGGGGATCAGTGCCACACATGGGCGGAAAATAAATCATTTCCCCCGGATTTAACGCCGGGCAATACCTGGGCCCTTTGTAAATAAAGCCATAGATGTTTTTACACCCCCCCCTGTTTTCTCTCTCCTGCCTCCAGGGCTCTTATTGAATCTCAAAAAGAGAGGGAGGGAGAGACAGAGGGAGAAACATGAGAGAATAAGAGAGAGCAAAGTTGAAGGGGGGCCGGTGGAGGAGAAAAAAAGGGAGGCGCAAGAGAGAGAGAGAGAGAGCAGGAGGGAGGGAGGGAGGGAGAGACAGTGAGACGGAGAGGAAGAGTGAGAAAAAGGGATTCCAAGCGGGGAAGGATGAAGAGACACGAGCCAAGATAGCTTCACAAAACAGACAAGTAGAGAGGGGAGGATGTAGATGTTGGCTGGGGGTGATGTATGCGCCGAGCGCCGATTCCCCGGGTTCTCGGGGTGTGCAGGTTGAGATCTGTCAGACTGTCTAAACACAGGCCTCGACTGTAATGCGCCGCTCTGGAGCAGCGGGCACCGCGCAAGACAGCCCGGCTCCACCGGTCGCGCAACCAGCGGGGGCGACCCAGCTCCGATCCAGCGCTGGCCGCGGCCCGAGCGCGGCGCCAAGCGCCGCCGCCGCCGCCTTCCCCGTTCACTCTCTCTCTCTCTCTCTCGCTCCTATAGCTTCCTTTCCGTCCTCGTAGCCTGCAGCCCAGGGGGAAACTGTGCCAGAGCCGGGGAGGAGGGAGAGTCGGACCGAAAAGAAAGGCCGGAACAACTTGTTCATCCCGGCTTGTGCAGTCTGCCAGCAGGAGACAGCCAATGGGAATGGGGAATGTGTTGCGCGCCTCTGTCAGGGCTTCATGAGTTATACATGACGTGCTATGTGAAAATGCTTCCTGTGTACCGTGTGTATCATGCCTCACTTTTTTTTTTCATCTTTACTTTCTCCCTTGTTCTCCTCCAGCCTCCCCCCCCTCCCTCCCTCCCTCCCTCCTCCTCCGTCGCTCTTTCACACCCTCTTTCTCTCCGCTTTCAAGAGCTCAAAGTTTGCTTTTCTTTCCAGTGACAAAGTATTCCCTGGCTGTTAAATGTTAATCAATGGCAGGCAGCAGGGCGACATGAGAGGTTCCGCAGCTTTCGGTGGGGATACTGCAGGCCAGCTGGATGCCGCCTTGGGGTGATACGGGGGGGGGGGGCTGCCGTGGATGTACACGGACGGCGGTGAGATCAGAGCCCGGCTCCGCCGTAACGCCGCGCCGCCTTTGTTCCCCTCTTTGTGGAGTCCAAGCCAAATAATTACACTAACACAAGCGGCGGAGCCGACCCCTATACTAATTCATTCCTAACACAAGCATTTAACCTATCCATTATTCATATCTCCAACAATGCCAGGGGGCAAAAATCAGTGCTCCTCTCGCCCATATATCTGCCCGGCTACAGAGGAGGCTTGATGCATTATTCAGGGCGTGCCAGGCTAAAGACTGTTCTTCCTGTTCCCCACCGCTGCAAGCAGCAATCATCTCACTAGGACACTGTTCCCCGTCTGTAGCTCCCCTTCATCTGTCTGCTCCTCTTAATCTCGGTTGCATCACGCTAATTTTTCATTCTGGGTGTTTATCGGCCCCGTCCCTCGGGGAGCCTCGGCTCTGCTCGACGCCGCGCTGACGTGGTTGTTTCTCTGTGATTCTTGTCTCTCGCTTTGAGTGGGTTTTTTTCTGTCTGATTGACCTCGCGCACCTTTCTTCTTTTCACGATTTCTTCACCCAAACACAACTATCCTTTTTTGAATCTTTTCCCACAACCTCGGCCCCGTCGAAGGCGGGTTTTAGACTATCCGCAGATGTGGAAGCGTCCATCCATCCTTGCGGTGACAGCCTATCCAGAACCCTGAGAAAGAGACTGAAAAAAAGGAAACTTAAACTCTCCTGCAGTAACAATATGATGACCGAATGTTCGCCTAAAGCACATGCGCTAAACTTGTCAAAATGATTGTTTCTTCTATGTTTGTTGTGTTTTTAGTACATGCGCCACCTCGAGGCCTGTTTTGTGTACTGCAACATCCTCGGTGGATTCGGCAGTTTCGTGTGGACGGAAACTTTTCCTGTTTTCGGTTTCTGTTTGCGTCTCGCTGTGGACTGGGCCCTTCCCCTCATCTCTTTTGGTTTTCTTTCCCAAAAGCCACTGGAGTAGTGGAGAGAAAAATATGTGTTCCTATGTTTTCGGGGGCTCGTCGTCCCCTCGCTTTCTGTTCCCGCTCAGAGACGACATCAAAATTTGAGCAGAGAATAAGAGCGGCGCCGGGGCCCGCCCGAGGGGTCCCGCTGTACCGCCGCGCACTCTTTGTCCTCGCAAACAGAAGCGTGGACAGAGGAGTGGCGAAAACTCCGCGACATCTTGTTTGTTGGGAATAGAGTGACGCCGTTTCCCCCAGTGTGAAAACGCTACCCGGGGTTTCCGCCGGCGTCACCTACTTCCAGGGATTCGCGGGTGACAAGCGCGGAAACACCGAAGCTACGGGAGCCCTCGTGTTCCCTGCCATCAAGCGTTCCATCAAACTCCGACGCTCGATGCTAATGCCGAACTTAAACTTGAAAGAGTTTGGGTCACTTTGCGACGAAATGGCGCTGCACCCGGCTTCCCCGCGACATGCGCGGCGCTGACTTCCCTTCAGAAACCCGCGGCGTCGGCGCGGCGAATCAAAACAAAGAAGTCTCACTTTGTGGGTAAAAAAGGGACGAGGTTGGTCTCATTTCTTATTTAAAATCAGCTCCATAATTTGATCTTTGTAAAACTTAAGTTGCTGCAGGTGTTCGGCAGAAGGAATGATAGCCTTAGGGCTCGGAGCTACCGTGAGGCCCCGCTGAGATTTCCCATCATCCCCACAGTCTGGCAGCAGCTTTTCAAAAAGCGCCCCTTCTGAAGTTGCCCTTGGTTCTACATGTGTAGCAGTAATTATGAATGAGGGGGACTAAGATCTGTACAAAACCATCAAACATTTTACAGCTTGCTGCTATTGTAATAAAGATCAATAGACACAGTATCAGGCCTGGTTTTGAAGGAGAGGTGGTGCCGAACAATTTCCCCCCTCGCACACTTCCTCTCTTTCTTCCTTTCTTTCCGTCTCCCTCGCTCGTGTCCCCTCTCATTTCTCTCCCCTCTCTCTCTCTCTCTCTCTCTCTCTCTCTCTCTCCTCTCTCCTCTATGCAGAGCCAGTGTTGCACATCCGTTTTAATTGCCGTTTGTAGGACTCTGTGATGTGAGCGGCGGAGAGAGAGACAGCCGTCCTGCGGAAAGACTGAGAGAAAGTGAAGCGCGCCCGCTTCAGTGGGAACTAGTTAGACAGCCAGGGGGCCGGGGCCCAACTTCAAGCGCGGCGTGTCGCGGCGCATGTGCGTATACCTCACACCTTCCCTTGCGGAGGTGTAGCGTGAGCCCCTGCGAACATAATGCAATGCAAGCAACGAAAGAGCGAGCTCAGTCGGTGTATGTTTAACACCGTCGCGTGCATGTGGGCCGGACTTCGCTCGAAAAAACACGCACAACGGCGAGGGCTCGCGTACACGGCCGCGCGGCCCCCCCCCCGCCCTCTCTGCAAACCCGGAAGTAGCGGGACTTGTTCAAGCAGATTCTTCTGGCTGGGCCGAGGTCGTCCGACCAGAGACGGGAGCCGCAGATCAAACAGTGTTCTGTCTGACAGAAGAAGATAAAGAGACTGTCAGGCCGGCCTCAGAACAAAGCCGCGCCTCACCTCTCTGGCCCACAGCAGCTTCCTGACGGCGCCGTGATGCAACAGTGAAATCAAACGGCGGGTAAACTAAGCTGAACGTGGAAAGATTAGACCAACACCAACACCCGGCATTATAAAAAATGGATCGCCTCGCTCTGCCAAAGGTCTCTGTTCAAGTTTTTCCCCAAAAAGTGCTGCTGCTTCGTGCATTTTGTCTCCGTTCTTAAAGAGACGAAACGCTTGTAAAGCACTCAATCAAACTTTATTGACATATTTACAGGAGTCGTTTCAACGTATAGCTCTTCTAAACGTGAGGATAAAAGTGTAAACCGCTGCAACGCCGCTGCTCTTCTCCCTTTGGCCACCGCGTTACCATAAAACCAACTCCGCAGCCCGCTGATCACTCAGCCGAGCTCCGAGGGGAGTGACTCCCTTCCCGCTATGACCCGCCGGTGATGCATTCCTCCGCCAGCCAGGGCGCAATGTTCCTCGCGGATCTCCGCCGCCCATTCCAGATCTCCGCCCGTGTTAGGAGGCCTCGCGAGCGCGACGCTTCGCAGCTGTGATCTTCTGTCACGCCAGGCGAAAAGTCTGACTGATGAGACTTGATCTGCGACGCCTCTCCTGGAGTGGCGCGCCGTTCACCCGCCTTGTCAGTGAGTGATTAATGGATTCAAAAGGACACGATGGCTGGGATATCAAACTGTGTACTGTACAGAGGATATAGATTTTCCGCTGAGCCCGAGTGTGTCTGTTTGTGTTGATAAAGACTAAAACATAATCTGCCTCTTATTATATGGATATTTTCACTTCCTTGAAGGGAGTGAGGGACGATTGCTTCACAGCGTCGTTTTTTTTCTCTCTTCCTCACTCATTCGAATAATCTTCGATAATTGTCCTTGATGATCTGCAGCTCGGAGCCACAAACGCATGCAACAAACGCAATAATGAAGGAGGCACATGCTCACAGATGGTACGTTTGTTTGACCACGGAAGCAGACGGTGCTCCACCGCGCTCCGTGCGCACTTTCTCAGTTGTCTCCTGCTCAGAGAGAGAGAGAGAGAGCGAGAGAGCTTCCAACTGTGGCAATCGATGAGGTTTGGCATTTAACTGTAAACTTCAGAAGGCAGCCATAATCTGGCGGCATTGTTTTTAATGGCCACATCAACTTCTTTGGAGGATAATCATTTTATCTGATAAATGAGGATTTCAAACAGTCTTATCAGCCGTGCACTCGCAGTTGTTTTTTTAATCCTTCCATTCTGTCTCGTATTTTAATTGATTCCGCCGTGCGGCGGCTTTCTTTCGGAGATAATGCACTTGTGAGAGCAGGTCATGATCCCTAAATGAGGGAATTTTCGCCGCGCCGCGCTCGCCGCGCCGTATTTTGCCGCCCTCTGGAAGCGTTTTTCCCAAACTACGGATGGACTTTGTTTCCTCCAACAGCTCTGCAGCTTCTTCTCTCTCCAGGAAGTCCGTGAAGGTTTTTCCGCTCTTCTCCCCCCCCCCCTCCACGCGTGCTCCCACAACAAATGTACCTCAGCTAAGAGCCGGCGCCGCCGGCGCCGCTTGGGAACGCTCCCACGTATGTCCTACCTCGAGGCGCGGACCAAATCTCGTGTATTAGGATCAAAACAGTGTCGACTCCTCTCCCTATGTCTTTACATAATTTTGTAATGTGAGCCGAGCCAAGCGTGGAAAGTAGACCGCTCTGATTATCCAATAATGTCGCGACAGGAGATAGAGGGAAATATAAATAAATGAAAACGCAAAGTGTTCCAACATCTGTGCCGTGTGCGACGGCGATAACAGCTCAGCCAATGGCGGACCGCCGCTCACCTCTCCCCGGTTCGGCTCCTGGGCCCTCTCGGAGGAAAAGCTGTTTATTCCACGGGCTGCTTAAGTAGTGGTCTTGGGGTTGGAGCGGCTATGTAGCGCACGGTGAAGACAAACACAGGCCTATTTAGTCTGCTGGGGGAAACCACGGTAAACAGCCCAGAATGGAAGCAGCTGGGGATTTTTTGTTTTTCGGGCCCTTTTTTCCCTTTTTTCTTTCACTCCGATGTTCCTGTTTCTACGCCGTCAATTTGGTTGTTTAATGGAATTTTCAGAGGAACAAGTTTCCTGGTGATGGAGAATATTACAATCAAAGCAGAAAAATTTTTTTGCCTCCAAACTGCTCGGTACAAACAGTTTTTACACTGACCGCAACGTATAATGAACGGGGTGCAGTTTGATCTTGAGCCTCACCACGTGTAAACTCTGCTGGATGCAGGAATGCCATTATGTATATGGTTACAGTCAGAATGAAAGCCTGATGACTCCAACATGTTGGGATCAACTTTTCTTTTTCCTTTTTTTTTTTCTCCCAGCTCAGACGTTAACGTTTTGTTTTTTTGTTTCGCGTCTTTCCTTGAAGGCTCGCTCGTTGGGGGGGAAAATTGTTCACAAATTCTAATCTGCTCCAGATTATTGTGTACATGTGTAACTTTTACAAACATGTGTCGCTCTTGAAGTGCGATATCGATGCAAAATGTGGCGTCCTTGTTCCTCACACGTGCAGCTTAACACGTTATGTGTGCGCAAAACATCGCTTTTATTTTGTAAAGTTTGCTCTCGACTATGAGAGCCATAAATCTCTGGTTGATTCAAGTCAAATGTGCATCTTTCATGACAAACGGGCTGCTGGGGCCCGGCTGGGAGATCGTCTGTCAATGCAAAGAGGTTGGCGGTTTGATCGCCATCTCGCTCTGTCCGTTTGTTGAAGTGTTCTCGGGCAAGACGCATGTTGCTGCCAGTGGTGTGTGAACAGCTTGCCAGAATCGGTGCATGAGTGACTGGGTGAATGTGACTGATCACATAGAGGAGCAAAGAGACGGCTGAAGTTTTGTGCTGCACCTAATCGTTAAACAGCAGACCTGACTGGATAGTAAGGTTGCGTCATGATCTGATCAAGATTAGTGTATTCATGTGTAACGTTTGTACTTCATAAATGAGAGTAGTCCATTGTTATACTCTCAACTTTGCATTCACAATTGAATGCATTTTATTTTGCGCAAAAATGCCACTTGTATTTTGTAAAAATCAAAGTTTTCAAACCTGTAAACTTGCTTTAGAATACATGTAGACGTACAGTGAATGTGTACAGCGAATACAGATCTTCGTGACCCCAAAGCAAACCTCCAATAACCGCAGAGTATTTGGAAAATGTGCGTGCCTGCATGTGCGATTACAAAGTGGGAATGTCCACTGGAATGGCATGGGGGAACCCCTGTCAGGCCATTAGCCCTCCCAATCCCACTTGGTATCATGACACAAGCTCCCTCCCATCCTTCCTGCAGGCACCTGTCTGGAGGTCAAAGGTCATCCTGTTAGGGGTAATCCCCACAGTAACCTGACCAGGCCGGGGGATAGCGGCAACCAAACGTGCCACGCTGAGGCGAGCTGTCCCCCCTAATACTCCCGCTAATCACATTTTAATTGAATTCCGGCGAACATGTAAAAACCTGGTTCAGTTTTGTTATTCCATTTTCCTAACAGATGTCCCTGTGATCCCTGTAAAGTGATCCGCCGTGGTGACGTCTTCTGTTTGGAAACACATGAATTGGCGGATCTGGAGAGGAGAAAACAGAACCATGTGCTTGTCCTCAGGATGGATCCCATCACCACCGAGGGGTGGGGGTTTTGGGGGGGGGGGGGCAGTGCGAGGAGGGGGCAGAGTTGAAAGAGTTGTAATATATGGAATTTTATTGGAATATCATAGAGTCATTAGATACAAGCACACTGGCTGGTAAATGGCTCCAATCCACAGACTGCAAAACATCATTAGCAAATGAATTTTCCTGTTTGGAACGTTGGTCCTCGCCATCATTTATTAGTCGCAGGCTCCGCTGGAGAACATTAGAGGGGCTCCGCGCGGCCTTTGAGCCAATCCACATGGCAACTCCCGCGAACATGTGTGTGCTGTTTGCAACCGCTCATGTGGACTTATTCTCATCTGAAAGTGCTCTGTGGCACTGGAGTTCAACCCGTGGGCAGGCCGACAGCAGCGAGACAGGCAAACAAACGACCTTGTCAGGGAAAAAAAAAGGTGGGTTCGATGGTATATCGGTCTGCATGATGCCAATCATGTGCTTTCAGTGGAGACGAATAAGACTCATTTAACTGCTAAAGTTGCACTGATGTGCGGAAGCCTTATTAGATCCCAGAAATGGAGTTTTTGCAGCTGCTGGTCACAAAAAAAGCACAAAAAGTGTAAAATCGAGCAGCACACCAGCTGTAACAACACAAATGGTGTCAAACCAATGAATCAGATGGAGGTTTTTCCACTTTTGGTTGTTATCTATAGAATGTGTTGGATTGTGTTGTATTGTACTCGGAGTGAGGTCCTGATCAACACAATTGAAATCTATGACAGTGGTTTCAAACATGTGGTCTTTGGCGGTCAATCTGGTCCAACAGAGGGCCTGATTCACACCGCAAGGTGACAAAAACCTGTTGATAGGGAAGACGTACAAAAGTTTTTCTTTAAAACAGATGTCAGAACGTATTTGTACATCTTCTATCTTGAACAAAAAGGAAACTTGATGTTTTCATGAGTGAAAGTTAATTGTGTTACAATTTGAATGGTCCAGCCCACTTGGGATTTGCTATAGCTTGAAAAAAAATGAGCTTGATCACCATTGTCGATGTGAAACTTTTCAAAAGAAATCTTTTCTTGAGTATTTTTCTTCAAGTTTTGCTTTTTCCCAAAAAATAAGCTGCTAAAAAGTCAAAAGGAGCTTCAAACATCATGTTACCGCAGCAGCAGAATAAGTGAGTCTTCCTTGTTGTGCAACTGCGCTGTAACACTAATTTACTGTACCGACCCGGTGTGTATCCCCCTCCTTTTGCCATGGCGCTTTTATTTTTTGCAGCGACAGCAAAAACCCAAAGAAAAATCCAATCTACTCGCGGGTTGTTGATAACTTCTCCATTGGACTCGAAATTTATGTCATCCCTGCAGGTGTGCATGTATAGGGGGGGCGTATATCTGAGTCGGAGCCATGCAGAACTCCATGTTGAGGCACATAATTGGATAAGAACTCTGGTCAGAGATCTGCAAGGCGGACATTCCTCATCCTTTCCACCACTCCTATTTTATCCAATTTTATCACCCGTGCAGACCGCCCTGCATGTGGCCATCAGCCGCCGCTGCGTGCGGAGGGCTCGGTCATAGAATTTGATAGTCTGCGGTGGAACGGATGGTGATGGGGAGGGGGAGGGAGGGGGAGGGAGGGGAGGGGGGCATGGGACAGAGTCCCGCTGGTTTGGGCTTTATCGGAGCCCAATATGGTGTCGACACGTGATGGATTATTTCGAGTCCTCATCCCAGTGGATAATCGGCGGTCCACTTTCCATGTTCGGATGTGATCACAGCACCGAAAGGGAGAAGACACGAGGCAAGACGCTGACACTTTTCATGATTTGTTGCACGAGGGGATTTTGTTTACTTCTCAGGCTTCGACATGGGACACATGCTGTCTGCCAACCGCCCACCACCCTGCACTTTCAGTAGTTGCAGTAGATTCTGGGAATTTGTCACGACCACATGCTTACAAACCCACCGCGGTGACGGGTGAGTAACTTTTCAGCGCTCTCCCCTTTTATGTCTCGCAGTCGCCACTGCGACAAGTTCTCGTGCCCCAGGTTTGAAAGTGAGCCGTCGCAGGGACGGACGCGATCCGCCGACCTGCCTGGGCCCACCTCGCGCCGACCGGCACCCTCCAGGCAGAGGGAGCGGCGCGCCCACGCGGCCTCAGACTCTCTGATTAACCGCGGCGGGCAGAGCGAAGTCTTGTGTGCGCAGCCCACTTGCCTGTAACCGAAAGCTAAATCAAAGCGGGGGGGGGGGGGGGCGCAC
>JASSRZ010000001.1:6909127-6934071 GCA_032164315.1 Malacoctenus gilli
CCCCCCCCCCCCCCCCCCCCCCCCCCCCCCCCCCCCCCGCACTCTGGTATTAGAGCCAACGTGCTTTTGAGGAAAACAAAATCCGACTGCGAGCTTAAAAAAAGCAGTTGTCTCATTTGATCATTTATTACACATTTTAAGTGGTCTGGAAATAACCGAGGCCCGCGTGGTCCGCATCCCCTAATTGGTGCTCTTTTTCTCCCATTAGTACACCCAAACTTGTGAGCCCACTAAAACAGGCTAGAGGAGGGAGGGGAGGGGAGGGGGGAGAAGAAAAAAAAAGTCTTTTCCCCCAAACAAAGCGTTTGTCATCAGTTTGCAGTTGCTCTGTTTGCAAGCATGGTTCAGATTTGCTTCTATGCGCAGCTGTCACTGAGCCTGTTGGACGTCCTGGACCCCAAACACACAAACCAGAGGAGATTAGTGTGCCATGTCAACCCACTGCTTCCGCAGATGGCACGGATGCTTTTAGCCTGCTCCCTGTAGACAGCCACTCATTGATCTTTCATACTAAACACCCCACAGCAGGACTCTTGATACTGTTTTATTTATCATTCTGGCATTTACTATCAAGGCCAATAAAGTTTGACATGTGTGGGTTTTAACTGTAGGGGGCACTGTGGTTTCTGTGCAACATGCTGGTGTTGGTGGTGGTGGTGGTGGTGGTGGGGGGGGTTCATAGGGTAGATTTATATCCTGGCAGTCAGAGCTGTCACCCACTGTAAGGCCCCCCCCCCCACCCCCTTCTCTGGGTCTCTCAGCCTGCCCCCTCGCCCCAATTCCCCAGGTCCAAATTCAGCCCATAATTCACTAGTGTTGTCTCTCACCTTGACGTACACCTAGTAAACGTGTAAAACATTCCGGTGGGATTTGCTCCAATTTTAATAACAGAACATTTCAAGCTGTGCAGGGGTGTAAAAAAAAAAAAAAAGAAAGAGGGGGTGGCAGGGGCGGGGGGGTGATATCAGTTTCGACTTTTTAAGGATCCTGGCACAGGCTCCGGGAGCCCCAAAGCTCCAGCCCAGAGACCTCATCCAAAACCAACACAGGGGACAAGCAGGCAATTTTGGAAATGCGGTTTTCAGTTTCCGCGCGTATTTTTCCGAGGCCGTTTCGCACACAGGCCGGCCGTGATGAAACCGGGCCCTGGCTCCGGTTCAGGACATTACCTGCGTGAGTGTCAGGTGATAGCCTTCCTAATTACCCTGGAAGGCAAACAGAGAATCTCTTTTGCGTTGAGACTTCTTTTTTTCTTTTTTTTCTTTTCACACAACCCGCGACTCCTGTAAACGTGTTGCTCCTGTGGTAAAATGTGATCTTTCGGCTAATGAAGGCCACGCTTCGTTTCCCCGACTGAATCACCCTCTCGCTTCGGCCTCTAGGGGGAGCTTAACCCACTTTTTTTCTCCCCCCCCCACTTCTTGTTTTTACTGCAGCAGGCCCTGGCAAGGCTTTACGCGAAAACCTCTGTGAGGTAGGAGTTGATTTATGGCCCCGGCTCGAGGTGTGCATCTCTCTCGGGCCGGGCCCCGGACAGAAGCTCGTGTGAACAGTGGCTCTCAGACATCACTGACACTCTGTCCGACCGCTGGACCGAGAACCACTGATTGGAGTCTGCGGTCTGCGGCGCGCGAGGCTCCCTCTCCGACGCGCACGCCGCAGCCGACCGAAGCCCTCAATCACCGGCCCTGTCCGTGGCCCCGGCGCTCCGGAGTTGAGTGACGCTCGGCCTGCGGAGCACTCATTAGAAAGCCTGCGTTTCACAAGCGGAGCCGGGATAGTAAATCGTTCGGGCCTCTGCGATGTTGTCGCTGGCCCTAACAAGCCGCTCTCTGTCTGCTTTATTGGAGTCAAAAAAGTGGATTTGGTGTAGCTTTTGGCAACTTTGCGCAAATATGACAAACAATGGAAACTATTGCTGTAACAGACAAGACCGCAACATGATGAAAACTTGTTCAGCCCTTCACAGACGCCTGCTCTGTTTTGGGTTTCTTTTTTTTTGTGTCTTTTTTCAGGCCCTCTGCTACTTGGGGACTGACAGAAACCTCATTAGACAACAAAAACATCCCATTTATGTTTTCAATAACATCAAAAAGAAGGGAGCGCGCAGTGGGAATACGGGGCCGTTTCGGGGAGGGTGCTACGCGATCCCTCATCACATGGTCAAGCCCCCCCCGCTCCGGTCCTGAGGTAACAGATTTTCTCCCCACGGCCCCGCTCCTAAATCAGATCAGCGTTTTTCCCCCTCCAAATGCAACATCTAAGGGCCTCCATCCCATGTCTAACTACCTACTCTTTTGTTTGCTCATGTTTTCCTTTTCCTCTGCGGATCGGCTGGCTCCGACCGTGTAATAGAGTGCATATTGGCCAAGCGAGGCGGCCCGCTGTGACCAGATCAGATGTGTGCTCCTGATTATGAAACTCCCTTTTAGTCACTGACAGACATGGTAATAAATGTGTCCATAAATTGAATTTGGGGGCTTTTGAAAAGGAGCAGGAATATCTAAGGAGCATTTCAGCTGATTGTCTCCAGCCGACATGGCAGTGCTTCAGTGGGATTCTGGGAGGAAAACTGATCCTGCTGTGGTGCGGTTGAAGGAAAGGGGGGTGGGGGGGGGGTGGAGAAGAAGAGGGAAAGGGGGGGTGTACTGGGGTGCGGGACGAATGCCCGGCCAAGCAAAATAAAGACTTCTTTATTGCTATTCAGAAAAATCATTTGATTGAGCGTGCTCAGATAGGAGGACCAAGAAAAGGCCGACAGGAGTGCACGTGTATGTTTGCAGTTTTTCGGTTTACGCGCAGAAAAAAAAAAACTTGGCGGGCCACTTCCGAAGGAGGTGACTTGGAAGGTGGCGGGCTCGCGAGTCCCTCCACCGGCTTTTAGAGGAACGGGCCGCGCGCTCGCAGTCTCTCCGACGCTCCGCGTTTTTTTACGACAGCGCCGACGGAATTCGGGCGAAGTGGTGTTGACAGCAGAAGTGGATCGCGAAGCCAAGGCTTTTCCGCTTTATTTCTCTTTGGATCGGGCCTCGGGTGCCTGCGCAAACTCCGAAAAATTAATATTTACCTTCCTTTTACTCGTCGGAGGATGACATAGCGGCTTGAGCATTATTTGCCACAGCTCAGTCTTTCCCTGAATTTGCCCGACAAAGAAAAACACTCACTGCTACGGCGGAACATAAAAATAGCTCGATAGCTTGGAAGTCTCGCACATGTAAAACACTGATTGCCTGATTTAAGAAAGAAAGGGGGAAAAAAACAAAGCCAGGAAGTCTCACTTTTAATGATCAGGGCACTTAATCTCCTACACATGGACATGACTAATCTAAACTGACCTAAACTGTGCTAAGCTCGCCCGCAGAGACTCCAGCATGACTTTTAAATCCAGTAGCGATGCCAAGAGAGGAAACAGTGTGTAAGTGCTCGCTGAAATGTGTATATTTAGCCCGGTCAGTCATGAGGGAGGGACCGCAGCTCTCGGAGCAGTGCGACACACGTAGCTCGGCCGCCGCCAGTCACACGTCCCCCATGTGTTTGCCAGCCGCGTCCCAAACCGGCCTTGATTTTCACCGGGACGCGAAGTCGCGGGGTCTGAGAGGTTCCCCCGGGGCAGAGGGCAGCCTGAGTCATGAGGCAGGGAAGCAGACAAGGAGCCGTCAGAGCCCCGGTTTAGAAGTGGCAATTTGACGTGATGTTGTGAAGCTGTTAGCCTTCGTTATTTATTCACCCGAGACATCTGTCTTGGCACGGCGAACAGGACTCGGCCTGCGATTTCTACCTCAACTCCTCTCACCTTTCTTCCCTTTTACTTCGACTCCCTCTCTCTCTCCATCTAATTTTCCTTTATCTCTCTCTCTGTCATTCACTCATCCCGTCTCCTTCCACCGTTCTTCATCTGCCGATGCCGACTTCCCTTTGAAACGGTCTGATTCACGGGCTATGATCTCTGCGAGCTGTCTCCTTGAAGTCTGCGCGTCTCCTGAGCACAACCACAGAATGGTACATCACTTGTACTCCATGTAATTTCCTGGGTTTTATAAGGTACATTTACTCACCCTACAATGGCGTCGACTGTTCTTTTCGACAGCGTTCAGAGTATCCGTCTCTTCAACCGCGGCCTTGTTCATGGAAACCATTATCTGCTGTGGGAATGGGCCAAGATCAGGCAACAAAGTTTTGGTCTCCGGGCAACATTTTGGAAAAAAAAACTTGGATCAATGCGAAAGATCGGGGAAAAAAAACCTTCTCCTCAGAGTTGTTTGAAAGATACAGATAGCAAGTTTACTGTTTACCGTGGGACCCGTCGTGACCCGGTCCTGTCCCTAATGGAGGCGGAACAACCAAGAGAATCACTCCGAGGCAAATTAATGGACATGTTTTGAATAGCTGCAGGAAATCCTGTTTGACAACAAAAGTTCTCTCTCATAACTCTCCATAAAAAGCCTAAACCCGTTTAAATGCCTCCACCTGTGGTACCTTTGCACCGCGCGACGTTGCAGACGGGCTCAATTACGCTGTTATTCCTACTTATGCTTCTCCCTCGTTCTCCCGCTCGCCCTCTCAATAAAAAGAGGCCAATAAATCACTTAGCTGTCTCTGCGGGTTTGGGGTATTGGTGTTGGAGCGCGCTGTCCTACCGACCCAGCTGAGTAGACATGACTGAAAAGCAGCGAAAAAGAAAGAGAAAAAAAGAAGAAACCTTCCCCGTTCCCCCCTCACTCTCGAAAACCAACATGGTGAAAATTACATTTTGGTTGAAGAGTCTAATAAATCTTGGCTGATCGTGGCTGCAGAGGTGGAAAACGGCCCTCCATGGCGGCTGCAGCCCCAGTGATGTGGATCCCGGCCTGGGGTAAGAGGGGGAAGCCACATAAGAGGAGGTTTGTGTTAGCGCGGGGTAGATGAGGTGCGAGGGGAGTCGGTGGGAGGATACAAGGCCCCGAAAGTGCTGGCGGATTACAAGGGAGTGATAACTCTCATGTCAAATGTGTGCGTGCGCGAGACGTGCTGCTCTGGAGATTTGGGTGCAGATAACAGACGCTCTATTATGATCTATAATTTCAAAGGGCCGCGCCGAGATGATGTGTGCACGTTTCAGGGGGAGCGAAGAGGTTCCAAGTCGCGTCTCATGAAAAAAAAAAAAAGGGGGGGGGCGCGTTTGATCGGTGCGACTTGAGAGAACATTTTGAGGAGTTTTTCGCTTTTAAATCAACTTTTATTTTCGCTCTTAAGGAGCGCGCGCAGGTCGGAGCGAAGCGCTTCAAGCGTTACCTCATTTACAGCAGGTTTTCGGGCGGCTGCGGTCACTCGGCTATAGTTACCGCTTGCTTTACCTTGTGGCTCACTCCAGCGGGCCCGCGCGCTTGATCTCTGTTGGTTTTCCATTTCTGGGGGCCCGGCTGACGGGAACGACTTCTGTAATGCCATCAGCAGCCTGTCGAGGCTAATTAAAACACACATCTACAAATCTGCCAGCAATTACTACACCCAGAAACATTTGGTGGCACTCAGGTCGAAAAAAACAACAGAAAAAAACCCAAAACGTGTGTGTGTCTGTGTGTGTCTGTGTGTGTGCGTGTGTGCGCGCTGTTTACCATGTTAGCTTTTCATTTCTCTGAGCATTCCCACAAAAACAAATACTGGTTATGGCCTTGTTTGATACGGCGACGCTCGTATTTATTTGGCCATTTCGATGTTACAAAAAACGAAGACATGATAATGGAACCCAGATTTGGGCTTTATTTAATTTGTAGCTCCGCACACAGTCGTCTTATTTTAGATTATAGCCCCGCGTAAACGGTGCCGCTCGCCACTCTCTCGGGGGTTGCGTTGTGCAACGGCGTCGAGTCCCAGTCATCTGGATGTGCTTTGCTGTCCTCAACGGAGCACGCTCCTTATCTGCATCACTCCCAGCCCGCAACCTCATGATCATGCGGTTCATCGGCTTCGCCCAGAGAGGGGAAAAAAAAAACAAAACAACAAACTGCAAAGTGGGCCATTTGTATGCAAATGTGCCGATGCAATTTGAAGTTTCCTATCTTCGGCACACTATTGATATCTCGGGTGGAGGCTCGTCGGCGCAAGAAACTATGAGATATCTCAGTTGTCTCCGGAGCTGTTGAGCCAAATAGGAGCACACTGTCAGTGTATTATTAGTCCAAAACCTCCTGAATATGAATGTAAATTACAGCCAGCAAGCATCGACCTCGCAGGCAATTATGTGTGTTGACTGCACACACACACACACGCACACACACATGGACATTGTAGCTCACAGCTATGACTTCCGCGCTCCTCGCTGCGTAAAACATCGTCCGCACTGTAAAAAGTGTTATTGTTGAGTGTTGAGTGTTTATTGAAGCCAACTGTTACACGAGAGCCAACCGGGAATTATCTGCACTGCAATCAACACTGAGATGGTCGACTGGCTTTTTATGGTTCTCTTGCTTTCACCATAAATCAGTTTATTTAGATTGAACTGTACAACAGAAAGTTTACGGGGCTCTGCTGGGATTGCGAATGGAACTTTGCGTTTTCTGACTGTGTACATTTTTACGCTTCAGTTGTTGCGTTTTCTTCAAACATGCGACATTGCCTTGAGGAAGAAAGAGGAGGCTATTTCACGCTCGTCCTCAATGACACATTGGTAGCACTGAAAAGTGATGTGTGCACATGAGGAAGATGTGTAATGAACAAGTAAAGTCCGACTTTTCTTTCTTTCCTGAGAGTAATAGGACATGAAAACAAATCACACCCAATAAATCAATAATTAAAGTAAAAACTTCTGGTCTTTGAGTTACTGTTGCTTTATTTTTAACAGTGTTCTGTTTCATATTAGCGAGTGCTCTGAGGTAACATTCAGCAGCAGGATGACTGAGGCTCTCTGCCCTTTTTTGCCATCTTGGAACCACTGCAGTCTCACATTGAAAAGTAAAGTCGGTCATATTGTTTGCTTCAGCCATGTAAAAAGTCCAGATACACACACATACTGATACACAACACTAGAACCTTCTGTGAAATGATGATTAATTGTCAATAATCATGTCAGCAAAGGGTCAAAACGGTGACTGAAACTTTCAGATTGATCCGTCTCATCTCTGGACTCACATTCACTGCATGTGTCATGACTGAATCATGGAAACATTTGAGGTATGTAAGAGGAAGGAATCTAAGAAAGACGAGTGCGTGTAGCATCATGTGGCGTGTCTTTTATTTTGTTTTTGGCATGACAGGGACCAGAGGACTTACAATACACCTTTAAATCACACAGGTATTATAATAAAAATACTTTTTTTTGTTTTTAGCTGCTAGAAATGTAACGCTTCTTGCTTGAAATCTTCACGTCAACGCCTGTTTTTGCGTCTTTTCTGACCACTTTGAGCGCTTTTTCTTTTCTACACGACAGGGAAAAGTTACATCTCGGTGGATCCAGTTTTCAGTCAGACTGTCTTACTCGCTGCATTAGGTTGGAACGAGCGCACCACCGTTGCTAATTGTGAAAAAAAAGAAAGAAAGAAAGAAAGAAAGCAACGCCAGTGGATATTTCCCAGGAACACCCCGCCCCTCTCCAGGTGTTGTCAGAACACTCTGAAAAAACCAAAATGAGTCACATTGTAATAGTCTGAAGGTGTTGTTGTTATACATCACCTGGCAATGCGGAGTTGCAAAACAGGCTGTTTGAAAACTGTGAGGGTGTCATTAATCAACTCTTTGACAAAGGTAGATACACGATGGTTGCTCCATTTCGAGATGTAATTACCTGCTGGCTGGATCTGTCAACTGACTCACCTCAGATGAAGTCATCTCGCGCACAAAGACTTGTCTCAAGGCAGCTTTGGATTCCCATCTGAGTTCTTTACGTACATTATTTTTTTTTATGCATCATTTAATGACCTGACTTTTAGTTAAGGCTCGGGGGGAATCATTAAACCAGACAAATAGGTCTCAATTATGTCTCAGAGTTTTGCAAAATTTCCCTCCCACTTACTTTTCGGAGCGCTCTGGTAAAAAGAGGTTGAGTTGATTCTTGTCGCAGAGAAAGAGAACAAAAACTTGGCATGAAGGTATCTGTTGGTCTTAATGTTCTGGCTGATTTTGATTTGGAAGCCAGTGAAAAGTGATGGACTTTGGGGAGAAGCAGAGAGGAATGGAGGCCCGATCCCTGAGGCCTGGATTAGTGTGGCTGCTGAGGAACACCTGTCTGTCACTGACGGACCCCCACCCCCTCCACCCCCTCCACCCCTCCCGCCAAGCTAAACCCAGATGGGTCTTGGGTGTGGTGGGCCCCATCATAACTTCCTCCCTCATCCTCCCCATTAATGCTAATGTTTTTTTTCCCCTCCCTCCTGTCTTAACCCTCTTCCCCTGTATTCCCTTACCCTGCGTGTCTGGCATTCTGCAGAGGGGCTGGGTGGCGCTGGAGGAGAGGGAGGAGGAAAAAGGAAAGGGGGGGGGGCAGTTTAGCTGGATGGCCAGCTGTGTGCCAGCTGTGTGCCAACGGAACGCTGAGCGGCGTGGAGAAAGGCCCATTATCTCCCACACGCACACGCTCTCCCTCGCCTTTCACACCCTGCGAAATCAGGAGGACAGATTCTGCTAAAACCATCACTCATCCCTGTGCGTGCGCGTGCCCCCCCCCCCCCTGCACACGCCCCCTCCTTACATCCACGCGCACGCATCCTCCTCTTTTTCCCTTGTGCTGTGTGTCGGGCTGATTTTCCCTCCCCCCTCCCCCCGTCCGGGCACCCGCAGACGCACACAGAGGGCCCCGGCGCTGCCATGCCATGTGTCACCGCTCGTGACACGGAGGGCTAAACAAGTCATTAGAGCACGGGTCGGCTCGTCCGTACACGCCGCCTTATCTGTCTGCTCCCAGTCAGCGGGCCCCGCTGCACAGCGACTGGACGCCTCTCGCTGCTGGTCGGATATGAGCAATTAGCAAGAAAGACCTTTTAGCACTGCCAGCTGATACGTGGCCAGCTCTCTGCATATGCCTGTAATTCACTCTGACATTTCATCTCCTCACTTGTCACAGTCTTTATTGTGTATTACCACAATATAAACAATAATGATGAAGTAATAATCAAATCGGAGGCAATATAATCATTTGGCGGGGGGGGGGTGTTTTTGTTGGGGTTTCTTTTTTTTCTCCCCAGCCCTGATGTCCACTGGTTGAACCTGTGGGAGACAGCTGATAAGTGAACGTTCTCGTGCGGAGCCGAGGTCTCAGGAGAGCGAGCGGAGGCAGCCGGGGGGAGTCTTCCCGAGTCAGCCCAGGGGAAACGGATGACAGTTACACTACCCTCCGGCCAATTAACTGTCATTCTAGCTGTTGGTTTAACTCGCTGACCTTACCTCTTCTCTTGCTGTTTGTCTTATCATTTCCGGAAAAGAGGGCCTCATCTGTGTATGTAAAGTGGACCGGTGACCTTCAGGAAGAGGGAACAAAGGTCACAGTTCGCCCACTGTATATATATATATATATATTTTTTTTTCGTGTGACAGCAGACATGCCAAGAAGTCCCCCCCCCCCTCCTGGGAATTTGTGTGGGTGCAATTGGGAAGAAGTCCGTCCCGTGGGACTGAAAGAGAGCTATCTGTTATTACTTCCAATTACTCCCCAATCTCTCGCTCTATCTACCTGTAAAATGACATTAGATATGCCTGTTCTCATGGTCTTTTACAGATGAAGGCTGCGCCTCTCGGTGATGAGGCCCATGGGAACCGCAGGGTCTATATTCTTCACCCTGAAACTCATCAGCTCGCCGAGCGTATTCGCAGATCCGAAGGGAGCAAAGTTAATTTCCTCGAGGCTGCGCAGGTTTTTTTTGTCTTTGAGGGGAAGTGTTGACATTAGGAGGAGGAGGAGAGTGAATGCGGCGACTGCGTTTGTCGCCGGGCGAGCGTGGGCTCGGGGTTGACGGCGCTGAATGGGGGTACAGTTCCAGTGAGCGGTGCTGTCTTAGCATGACAACAGAAGGGGGCGGACTGTACTGGCCCCTTCCAGCGAGCGGAGACAGTGACACAGTGCCCACCCCTCTCTGTTTGTGAGAACGCCACTTCATTGTGCCCGCTCGCCGCTGAGGGACAAAACCTTGAGAGTCCACACAGCTGGAGATGGCAGGGACCATTCAGGCTGAATGCTTGGCTTGTTCAGACACTTCTCTGCCCTGTGTTTCACAAGAACCCACTTCCTACTTCCCATCCTCTCCGTGACAAGAGATGGATGGACAATTTCACTTCATGCCACCTCAATTTAGTCTTTGCAGGACGGTGAAAAGGCTGCTCGGGGTGGCCTCACAAAAAGAAACAATTAACTCCAGATAGTTAGAAAAGTCTGTCGGTAGGACCGACACGTCCGACGTCTTTCTTTCATTCCTCGGCAATGATCGCAGTGGCTCTAACTATGTGGAGTCTTTTTTCCCATATCGAACATGTTTTTTTTTTTTATTGTTGACGTGTTGTCCAACACTGTCCTTTTAAGACGCTTTGGAAAGCCCCGCGCCTCGTAACGCCACTTATCAATAATCCTCCCGTCCCATCCGGGCGTCATATTGCGACGGCTGTATTAGGCAGTTCAGGTGACAAGAGTTGTGACAAACTGTCACCTTTCATTTTCCTCTGTGATGTCTTGAGGCGACTCGTCTCGACGAGACGGCGCAAGGTTTCCCAGGAGTGGCTGAGCCGGAGCTGAAGAGAATTTGCTTCAAGTACATTTGACTTCTCAGTCACAGGCGAGGCACCGATGTTTTGCCTTTTGACTTCCTGAACTTAAACCAACACAGCAGGCTAACACCAACGCCCGGTCCAACCACAGTTTAACCTGCAAACCACTGTGTTGGTTTCCATGTCGCCTCATTGACAGAGACAACGGAAACAGAGCCCGGTGAAGTGAGAGAGTCGCTGTCGTGAATCATCCACTAACGTCACTCCCGAGCCCGTCAGTGGCCCGAAGTCTGTTGATGTCACCACTTTTCTCGCTCATCTCAGCTTGACCCGAGTCATGGCTCAGACACTCAGAATGTAGCAGCTACCATGACCTAATGGAAAGCCCTGAAAACCGACGAGAGTCGAGCCGAGCAGAGCTGCGGTCGTGGAAAAAGAAAATGTCCCGCGAGCGTCCGACGCTTCCAGACTATCAAGCCCCACACGGCGGGAACGCTGGCCCACACACACAAGTTCTCTCACACACACACACACCACACGCTTGTGGTGCAGCTTGCAACATCTCCCATTTGCATGGCAATGCCATTATCTGGCGGTGGGGTGTCATGCTGGAGTGGCTGACAATGTGGCTGACAACAAGTTTATCTAAGCACAAAGAAAGTTGAGAAGAATGGAGTACTTTCTCTGCCCCCCCCCCCACCCCCCACCTTTTTTTTTCCTGCTGGCTTTAGCAGACATACTCTTAAAACTCCCAATGGAGTACGTGGAGGCACGTCACCTAGGCTCATCCTGCACGATAAGTTGGCAAATCCATTATTTATACCCCCCTAGTAAACACTTTGTATAAACATATACTTACAGTTTTAGCACTGCGCCTTTCTTAGTCTGTCTCCAACTCCTCTCATTCGCTGCCGTGCTCCTCCGCTCTCTATTTTCCTTTCTCCCTAATATAAAATATGTTTATTATTCTAAATTTGTTGTAAATCGCTGTAACCCAGTGTACTACCGCTTTCTTGGCCCAGTCTTCCTTGGAAACAGGATCTTGTGCTCTCACTGGGAGCAACGTGGGTAAATCAAAATAAAAAAATAGAAAACAGAACGCAAAGGTTCAGCCGCTTGTCGGCGTTCATTAATAGTCGCGGATATTGGATTCTATGCAGACACATTACTGCAGACTTTTAAGCGCGGTGGATTGTGGAGAGGTATTGGCTGAACTGCGGAAAATCAATAGCTGGGTTTACAACTTAGACACTGGTAGGCATCATCATTACACAGAGAAGCCCTCTCACCTGCTGTTATCGACCCCCCGATAACAGCAGGGGAACTCCAGCTGGACAGCAGCTCGTCTGGTGATGTCATATGTGGCTGTGCTTGTGCGTGTGCGTGTGTGCGTGCGTGTGTGTCTGGCTTGTTGCCGCAAAGCAAACAGAACCCGTCTGGGTCACGCGGTAATGTGCCGGGACGTGAATGGGCCCTATCGGCGCTATCCGTGTTTAAATAAATCACTCGCGGTGGTGTATTGCGAAATACGGCGCGGCGATAAGTTGCGGGGCGGCCGTGTCCGCCGCTAGTAAACTCTCTGTCGTCCCTGTGTTGCGCTGATAAGCAGCCTGGGCTCGAGGTGTCTCAACAATTTCCTGTACACGGTTCTACCCCCCTGCCTCACACACCACACTAGTTCTCAAGAACAATGATTAGCCAGCAAGCTGTTTGGATACACATACCGACTGCTGAGCGACTTCGACTTAGATACCCAAACACACGTGCACACAGCGGGACGTGTGTGTGTGTGTGTGTGTCACGCCTGCTCTCAAGTTGTCGCACAAAAACGTCCGGACAAGTGCAAAAATATTTTTCTAAAAAAGTAGCAAAATTGTTGAGAGCGGTCATTGGAAAATCTCACTGATTGTTTACTGAAGTAAATAATCTGACCTTAGGAGCTAACAAGGCCTTCACAAATATCCTGTGTGTGTGTTCGTGCATGCGTGTGTATATCCACATGTTTATGTATGTGCAAGTTCATATTTTTTTTGTTTTTGTTTAATTCATCAAAAAATTCACTTATTCACTTAGTTATCTCATAAATATTTGTAGTCAAACGTCCATGAATGCAAAGAAATGTATGTGTCATCTATAATATAATAATATTAGAATGGTGTTAATAGAAACAAGAAGAAGAAAAAGAAGCATTTTTAGAATTATTTAGAGAAGAAGGAAAATAATTTGAAGAATTGAAGCATAAAAATAACTTACATTTTCTCACCTATATTCATCAAACACACAGTCCAGGCGAAGCTGTCCATGTACATCCTATTTACTGCTAAATAACAGATGTGAATCTGGTGAGCATCAGTAGGTACTCATAGTGATCTGGAAGTCCTTCAATAGGCCCCAGAGGGTAATATTACTGTGGACTGTACCATGGTGGAAGTATATGAACTCCAGCTGGACAGTATACATCAGAACGTAGGTACCGGGTGCAGTGGAACAGTAATCGCTTTATTTGTTAATATCAGACCCATTTAAAAAAAACGTTTCATTGATGCTGAGTCCATTTCATTTAGTTGTAAACTGTTATTGGGGAAATCAATGCAGCTTTGTTTGAGAGCACGTTGAGAGGAACCTCACGCGTTCAGCGTGCGGCGGTGGTCGGTGCGCTGTTGGACGCAGGCGGTTGGAGGCCGAGTAAATGAACTCCAACCGAACGGGAGGTGGACCAAAGCGAGGGGACAGCACCAGTGATCATCGTTAGACTCCTCTGTGTAACACTCCCCTGCACCCCCCCCCCTCTCTCTCTCTCTCATCGCCTTCCTTTACATTACCATTATTAAAAAGGAGAGGACTCTCTTAATAAAGTCTATTAATCACACCGGGGGAGTCAGTTCATCGGTTCACCCTCTCGCGAGGGTCTCTAATCAATCAAGCTGGCTGGTAATGTATTCATGGGAGATGTAAGAAAGGACTTGTTTGACAGTGTTCCAAGGAGGAAGAATTTATTAAGTTCCCTTCAGCGAGTCGGCCAATCCGAAGGAGTCGTGAATGCCCCCTTTCCCGCTGCCGCCGCCGCTGCCGCTGCCGCCGCCGCCGCCGCCGCCGCCGCCGCTACTACCCTCTTCCTCCTCCTTACCTCACCCCCCTGTCCTCCCTTTGCTTGCTCCCGCGAATAAAAAGGGCCTTCATAATGTATGAAGTCAGTACAAATATTGGAGACGTCCAAAATATGTCCCCTCATTAACAGTGATGAGTGAAAGCCGGGCGTATTGGCATTTGTCAGATATGCTCGGAGTGTAAAGGCACTGTCGTACAAGGCCTCCGCTGTGTCGGGCGATGTCGAGACATCACTCTCCTGCGATCCTCTCAAAAGCCGGAGAAAATGTGTCTTATTAGTTCACGCCGAGTGGCGAAATTCTGTGCTACACCGCGGACTAATGTACAAAGCTGAGAAAGCACAGGGCTGATGGTTTGCTGGGCCTCTGTTAGTGACGTGTGAGTGGAGAAGGTGAGGAGGGGGAGGCGGAAAAGGGGGGGGGTTGGCGGGGGGGGGGACATCAGGGTGGTAAAATTGTGCAGCTGTTGGAAGTAGCTATGAGGCCCGGCATTCCCTCCCCCCCCCCTTCCTAATAAACCCGCCCCTCTGCTCATCTCTTCAGTAAATGCCTCTCAGGCAGATCGACGAGGTAAATAAACGAATCGGCGCCGATTCTTGAAAGTAACTAAAAACAACAGCGTTGCTGCGTGGAGATGGTCGCGGAAGAGTACGCCGACGGTCGCGACGGTGCGGTGCGAGTTCAGAAAAAGTTACACATACACACACATTAGCAGAGAAGGGCTGAACCATGTTTTATGGAGCAAGAGGGCATAAAAAGGAGCCCTGGCTGCCTTTGCTTTGTCCCGAGGAGGAACTGAAAGGAGGCTATGCTCGGCTTCAAAGCTGCATTTCCATAATTGCCCTGTAACTCGGGCCCGTATGAGGGATCTGAAGGGGGCTGAGAAAAGCGCAATCTTTCAGCTGGGTGAGCGGCAAAAGCCCCGACGCCTCTCTCCCCTCTGGCCTGTCGCCCCGTCGCCCCCGTCTCCCCACTTGTTGCCTTTCGGATCCAGTGAAAGAATTCCTCTCCCTAACCTCCGTCAACAAAAGGCATGAAATCAGTGCCCTCCCTCTCTCCTGCTTCGGCCCCAGAGAATGTCACTCCTTCGGGGCCTTTTGTCCTTCCGCTCGATCCAGGGAAACACAACAAGCCCTCTCTCCGCCGCGGCGCCCTGGCTATTCTTTAACATGTTGCTGGTGCACTTTCACTTACATTCTCAATAATGAATGCGCCATAAAACATGCAGGAGACACAGAAGTTGCATATCATTGGTAAAAGGAAGGAAGAAGGGAGGTAGGGGGTGGGGGGGGTTAATTTGAGCCGCCCGGCCTCGCCTCGTTCCGCTCTCTGGTGCCGTCGCAAGTCGGGTTGAGGTGGCCCGCGGTTGAAGGTATGTGCCGCGCGGGACACGTGTTTCTCCAGGGCAGAGCGCGTCTCCTCCTGCGGTCAGTGAACGCACCGGGGCCGGTGCGATGAAAAAAAAAAGAGAGAGAGAGAGAGGGAGAGGGCAGCCCCTCCGTTGGCCCTGGAGAGCACAGGGTGGGTGGGGTGTCGAGGGGGGGGGGATGCAACCGACAGTGGCTCATAAAAGGATTAGTCCACCGCACAAAGACAGTGGGCCGCTTCTAAGCCTGACTAGGTCCACAAAAGAGGTGACATTTGTCTGTCTCGGTGGCAGGAGGGGGTGTGGCAGAGTGGTCCATGCTGGGGCTTTAGGGGGAGGAGGGGGGAGGGAGGAGGGGAGGAGGGGAGGAGGTGGCACTGGTGAAGCCGGGGCCACAATGACAGAAGGGGTGGATGAGGTGAAAACACAAGAGTGACCCTCTTTATTTGCAGCGGCCTCCTCTTTCACAGGGCACCTATAGCCCCCCCACCCCCTTTCTCCAATGGGCCGCTCTTGTGTTTATTTACTCCACGGTTTCTCCCCATTAACGCTCGGCCCCTCTGATGGCTCCATCGGCGGGGGCCCTTCTCTCACAGCCGCCCGGTGCCGCCGCCGCCGCCGCCGGGCCACCTTCTCCCGGATCAATGAACCACGGTTCAGATTTCCCTTTAATGATTCCACCTCTCTCAGATTTTTCACACTTTTAAACAGCTGTTCAACCATACGCGACTTTGTATTTCGGCCCTGCCGAATATTGGGGGGGGTGGAAATGGAGCCACAGCGAGCAGAGCTCAGGAAAACACGTGGGACTTGACTAGATGGGAAATAAAGTACATTTTAGTTCTTGTATCAAATGTCTCTGTGTTTTCCACACTATGGATCCATCATTTCACGAGTAAGAAGTGGATAAATAAGTTAAACGATAGAATTGGGAGATTCCTGCTTTGCAAGGTCAGAAATTTTAAGTCCTGCCATTTTTTGGGAGGTGAAACTATGTGACAAAGTCTGAAAACAACCCCTGACTTTGAGATAAACCGTGTGATTTCACTCTCTTACGGCCCTTTGTGGCGCAGATTAACCTGCGCTTTCCCTCGCCGGCGCACGCCGCCACGGCGGCGCACGTCGTGCGTCACACTCGGAGCCCGGAACCTCCGAAATAAGACGAGGAGTCAGTGTTGATTATTGCTCATTAGGCGAGAGAACATCCACTTAACGCGCGCAAAAAAAAAAAAAAGGAAGCGAGTGACACAGCCGTGGCCCCGCTGGAAATGGTCCCCGCGTCGCCGGCGAACAAAATGTGAGCTAATGCATTCCATTTGCTCTTTGTAACCGGGAGCAGGTTGGACACGTATGGCGACATAAGCGGGCATGATTACTTTGTTTCTGCCTGAGCATTTTAATCCCTAATTTCATGCACTGATCAGAGGAGAGGCCCTGAGCTGCAGACATGATCGCTGGCCCTTCAGCAGCATTTCAAATGAATCCTGGCGATCAAGAGGGGACTTGTTCCAGAGGAGGGGGCCCCCAGAGGAGCAAACATCCCGCGAACTGCGAGGATATAGGCGTCCCTGTTTTATTTCTTCTTCTTCTTCTTTTAATTTTTTCCCTTCCCTTTTCATTTATTAGAAGGCTCAGTCCGCTCACACGCAGCAAGCTGCCATCACAGACCTCCATTATGTGTTTTTTTAAATTTATCCTGAGCTGACATGAATCTTTATAACATCCATTTATGGCGTATTTCATGCCAAGCAGTATCAGATTTGTTCGTAATAAATCTAATTTATAATGACATTTATTGCAAAAGGTGTTGTTTTTGCAAGAAACTTCAGCCTTCGAAGGAGACAACTCCTTTTCCTGTATTTATGAAGCGTCAATGTGGGAGGGGAGATATTTTTCTGTAAATAAAAAACTGAAAAAATATCAGCAAATATATATGTATATACATGTATTTGTCTATGTACATATAAACCGGGAAAGGGGGATCTTACATCAATCAGCTGGCTGACTTATGAATATGCATCGGCCGGTCAGACGGGGCTCTCAAGGCAGATAATTGATTAGACAGGAAGGCAACACAGCGCGAGCAGCTCCGAGAGGCTCCGTGCTCGCTCCCTCGGCTGTGCCGGAGCTCGTTTCAAGCCCGGCCTGAACCTTGGGAGGATTCGGCCCGAGCGAATCGGCGCTTTTCATCCGCTTCGTGCCGCCCTGAATGGCCCACGTTAAAAAATATTGTCCTCGTTGACCATCTGAGGCAAGTCGAGGAATGTGTGTGCGTGTGCGTGTGCTTGTGTGTGTGTGTGTGTGTGTGTGTCTTTTGAAATAAATCGCTCCTAAAGTCCGTTCAATATCTAACGATTAAAAACTGATTATAAATATTAAAAAGAAATCTCAGAGTTTTTGTTAATTTTATGTTTTAAATATGACGCAAAAGAAATCACACGCCCCCCCTTCAAAAAATGGGATGTTCAAAACCGTAGGAAATTACAATACCCAGACAACCGGAGCGAATAAATCAATAAAATCGAAAACGAAAATTCTTGGAAACATCACGACATCGATACTTTGCGAGCTGGTGCACTTTCGTGCTCGCTCCTTTCCTCCCCTTTTCCAATCCAAGCCAAAATACTTTGTTAGCATTCGAGGCGAAACAAAGTCACGACCACGTGCGCTCCTCTGTCATAATAAGGAAATAATTCATTATGGTAGCCATTAAATATATATGTGTCTGTGATTTAGCAAGTGCATAATAAATGATTAAATTAATTGTACTTGTTACATCTGAACGTTTCTGCGTTATTGTTGCTGTTTGATGAATATTTAAATTTTAAGAGACCACCGAGTTCCACTGGTGAGGAGTTTATCTGTGAAAACAGGCTTTATCTTCCTCTTTTTTTTCAACTGGACTGACATTCTTTTAAATTTCGCTTTCAATTTAAATACATCGACTGATAATCTATTTGGTTGGTCCTTTAAAGCCTCACACATCAACGCAGCACTGCTGACTGGAATGACGTTAAAAAAAAATCCCGACACGAAGGTTCCAAACACATCCGGGACAAAATAGTCTTGTGACAGATTCAAAAGGGCAAAAATGTGGCGATCGAAATTTCGACTCCAACTGAAGCCTGGACCCCCCCACACACACTTGTAAAGAAACAACTCAAGCAAGCAGACTGTGAGTGTGTGTGTGTGTGTGAGCGAGTCTGCGCGTCAGGACTCGGCCGTCCGTTCGTGACTGTAGAGGGAGCTCCAACACTGAGTTTACATAAACTTCCCCTCCTGATAAGAGCTCCACACATGCAAATGATCACATCACGGGCAAACAAAATAAATGATGTTATTATTAGTTATGCAGCCGCGATATATTACAATTATACCACAGAGAAGCATTAGTTGGGGGGGAACGTGTGATGTATGTGAGGTGCCCAAAAAAAAATGGAAAGAAAAAAAAAAAAAGCATTACAAATTGGGCATGATGAGATCTGGGAGTTGCAAGTTGCGAAGCCAAAATCCATCTTCAGGATGAACCGAAGCGTTCGGACCCGAGAACCACACGACGGCCCCAACCCACTCCTTCGCCTTGCCCTGAAGTCTCTTCATCACGAGGCCGGAATTTCAAAGGGGGGGGGGCGGGGGTGAAATTAATGGAAGAATTATTCGTTTTAATGCGACCGCTACGCCTCTATAGGGATAATCCCACAACATTAATATCCAAATGTATGCCGCGATGCTGGCTAATTAGCCCTTAAATCCCTCCAATAGAAAAGTGTGATTTAAAGGAGAGAAAGAGAGAGAGAGAGGGGGGGAAAAAAATCAAAATAAGTCGAATATTTACTCCTCGCCGCCACGGAGGATGGAGGAGTGTGTGTGTGCGCGCGCGCGCGCGTGTGTGTGTGTGTGTGTGCCCCAGGCTGTCCGCATGCAAAAAAGCAGCCAAAGCAGCGCACTTGAAGCTGCGGTGCGCAATAATAGCCGCCATCAAAAGCAGCTGTCAAAATAGTGCGGGTCCAAAAAAAAAAAAAAAAAAAAAAAAAAATCCCCCAACCTGTGGGGGATACACATCGGGCTCCTTTTCGCTTTTTTAAAGTTGCAGCAGTTCATTTATTAGCCAAAATATAGACTTTCTTGTACAATTTGGTTCACAAGTATGTACATATTCTTAACTTTATATACAAAACATTTTTTTTAAACATCAAATCCTCACAGAACTTACAAAAAAGAAAAGAAAAGGAAGGAGGGAAAAAAAAAACTCACAGACTACTGGTTCATACATTATTACATTAGCAGTTTTACACAGGACATGCTTACAATGTAAGTATACAGAGATGTATTATTCTTATTTTACATTCCATATTCAAATTAAAAGAATAATAATAATGAAAAAAAGAGGGTGGATGAAGGAGGGGGTGAGAGCCGAGTGAACCACCGCTGCTTCTAGTTGGTTCTGAGGCCTGAAATACACAGGGGAAGGAGGGGAGAGAGAGAGAGGGGGGGGGGGGCAGGGTAAAACCAAATTTCTCTCTTTCAAAATAAAAAAAAAATGTAGTGGGAGAAATAAAACACTAATAATAGCTTCGTGACGAGCTAGAAAACACAAAGTGATGTAAAAGTGACAATTGCCTTTCAAAAAAAAAGAAAAGGAAAAAATAAAACCCGAGCCTGAAGATAATTTGCATTGAGCTCATTTGCATGACCAAACAAGTAAAGTGTAACGTAGGCCTGGATGAAGTAACAACGAGCGCACGCAGAAAGAGATGAAGAACAGGAGGAAGAAAGAATTAGAAAAAAAGAGAGAACGAAATCTTGGAATCAAAGGTAATTTGAGTAAATATGGCATGGAGGAAAGAAAATGGGATATGGCATCAAAATGGGAAAAAAAAAAATTCCCAAATGTCATTAGCTGACAGGCTGGCTGCTGTCTTTGAACTGGGTAGAAAGCTGTTTTTAATAACTTTTTTTCCCTTCTTCTTCTTCGCATCCAAGGCACTAAGATCTCTCTGAAACTGTGGCAAAGAAAAATTAAAAGGCTCTAATTGAACTTCCTATTACCGGAGCCCACGCCGGCTCTCGCTGGATTTTTCACTGTTGGATGGAGTTCATCTAATGAATGGAGATTTTTTTTCTTTCTTTCTTTAGCGAACCACTCAAAACATGCACGTGGACTTCAAAAAAAACGTTAAAATAAATCAGCTGAATGTAAGAACAGCAAATATAAAAGGAAGGGAGGGGACGTTTAAAAAAATTAAGAACAGTTTTTTACCCAATTCTTCTTGAGATTTTTTCCTCCCCATTTAAATGCTTTCTGATGAGGTTTTTCATTATCTCCTTGAACACGTTTCAAAGCAGTCACACGCACACACACACACACACCACACACACACACGCCACACACACCGTATTCTGTAAGCTATAACATTGTAACACTGTTTATCTGCGTGGCCTAGACAGAAAGAAACCCATGAAGAGGCAAAAAAAAAGGGACGTAAAGGGAGCTTTTTTTGAAAAAATAAATGAAAGAAATGGATGACGAGCAATGGACTAGTGTCTCTGTTGTTGGAGTAATTTTCTACATGCGCGTCTCAGTGTCGGGGACATGTACCTGTGACTGGGGTCTCTGAACTATGACTCTTGTCCTCCGCTTGCCTGCTGCTGTAGAGGGCCAGGCCGGTGGCCGTGGCCTGGTTGGCCAGTCCCAGGTAGTGATTGGAGTTCAGTAAAGCCAGCTGGTGCGCCGAAAAGGCCCGGTTCGTCCAGTTCTGGATTTTCCCAACGGGACAAGAAGAGATGAGTCTGTGGGGGGCGATGATGGTCTGGGCGGCGGGCCCCGCGGAGTTGCCCCCGTTCATTTGGGGGGGCGACTTGCGCGGGTTGTCGGGGGCCGTGGCTGTCTCTGCCAAAGACCAGATCTTTGGCTTCTGGGCCGGGGCAGGGTTGTTCTCCGAGGGCGGCGAGCTCACGGAGCCCGGGTTGAGTTTGAGCGGCTCCCCGTTCGGCTGGGACGCCTTGATGTCCAAAGACGAGTGGTGGTGGTTGTGGTGGTGGTGCTGGTGGTGCTGGTGCTGGTGGTGGTGGTGGCTGTGGAAGTGCTCCCCCGCTCTCTGCGCGTCTTTGCCCTCTTTGCCCACGGCCTTAAGAAACCTCTGGTCGGGCCCTTGTAAATCCTCAAAGCCGTCCGAAATCTCCGAGTCGCTCCTCCCGTCGAGCTTAATATCTGAATGCAGGTCGTCCTGGTCGTCCAAGTCGTCCTTGTTCTCGATATTTTCCGTGTCGATGTTCTCCAGGTCGATCTCCTCCTCGTCCTCCCTCTTGTCCCCCTCCTCCCCCTCGTGATCGCTGGAGTAAACATTCCCCTCTTCGTCGGTGCGGTTCCGCGGGGCCCACGTCATCTTGTTCTCCTTCTTTAGCCTCCTCCGGGCGTTGGCGAACCAGGTGGACACCTGGGTGAGGGTCATCTTGGTGATGATGGCCAGCATGATCTTCTCGCCCTTGGTGGGGTAGGGGTTCTTGCGGTGCTCGCTGAGCCAGGCCTTCAGGGTGCTGGTGCTCTCCCTGGTGGCGTTCTTGGGTCTGGACGGGTCACCGAACTGATATTGGCCATATGGGTAGAAAGCGGGGTGATGGTGGGCGAAGCCCGGGTGCTGGACGCCGGGACTGTCTTTCAGTTCGTACTGAGCACCCTACAAACACAAAGAATCAAAGCGTCAAAGTGATGTTTGGTTTGTTTTTTTCTCCCTACACTTGACATCATCTGACTGAAACACACCGTGCTTGCATTTCGTTTTAAAAGCACCCAGTCCTGACCGTGTGAAACGGGACATTTACGCCAATCACGCAGAGAGTTCTTAGCAAAGTGTAAACAAAACACGGAGCTTCGTGGGTTTCGGTGACTCTTTCCAACTGAAGCAAATGAATTAAAACGGCGCTGTTTGAAAGAATTCCCAACCAAACTTTTGCAAAAAAATCTCTAGTTCTGTCTTGACTAGTTGAATTCTTTTTTTTAATCTTTTTTACCTGTAAAACTCACTTGGCATTACATCATTTTTCTTTGTAACAAACGCAATCACAGCGCGTTAATGCGTCACTTTTTAACCACTTTTCAACGAGGTTTCACCCACGGTTAAACAGCAAAGTTATTTACCGCGGCGCAGCGTAAAAGTTTCGACTCCAAAAGTAGGAGCGAGAGAGAGGGGGGGGGGGCGGTAAAGTTCTTCTAAAGGCACTTGCAGCGGCTTCCCTTCGGCGAAAGTTGGAGGTAAGAGAGGACGGATCGACTCACCAATTGATTGAAAATGGATATATCGTTCGAGTAGGGGAGAAACGCTCCGTAGCCCTGCGCTGCCGCGGCGAAAGGAGATCCATACATAGTGGAGAGGACGTTGGAGAGCGCGCCGGACGGACTGAGCTCCGTGCCGGCTCGCGCGTTGCTGGCGATCCCCTGGCGCTCCGGCGGGTATATCGGTCGGATGTACTGATATCCCAGCTGCGGGAAAGACATGGTGGCCGGAGAGGGGGCGAAAAGTCTTCTGCAGTCACACAAAGCAAGGGAATTGCCTCGATATCCACTTTTACAGTGTGAGCATGTGAGCGACAAAAAGGTGCGCGCAAGGGAAGTCTATATTTCCTCGGCAACGGCCAGTGCAAACGATCCGGTGGGCGCCCCTTATTTCTTCCTCTTCTTCTCCTTTCCACCCTCACTTCCCTATTGATCTGGATGGACTAAGGTCAGGTCCTTACAGATTGCTTTAGATTATTGGGACTCCCTTGCTCAGATTGACATTTCTAGTCGTTTAGAAGCCCCTCCTATTTCTCAAATCTCACCCCTCTCATACAAACCACACACCAAACAGCGCGCTCTCTCTCTCTCTCTCTCGCTCTCTCTCTCTCGCTCCCTCCCCTCCCTCTCCTCCTCCTATTCCTCCTCCCCTCTCTCTCTCTCTCTCTCTCTCTCTCTCTGGATAAGTGCACTGACGTTGCGAGCTCTTATTTGAATGGGGTTTCAAATCTCATTTTATGGCTCGCCAATCTATTCCATTTATTTATACGCGACTCTTCCACCGCAATCTTTGAGTTGCTTCGCACGTTTTTTGGACATTTTTTGCGCGCTATGTCTTCGGTTTCTTTTGCAAAACACAACTGCGAATGAAAGTTTTTTTTGTTTTTTTCTTTGCGAAGGAGTAGAACTCGGGACACTCGTCAACGGGACAATATCGGTGCAAACTAAAACAGGGAATTAAAAAGTTACGTTTGAAACTGTGAAAGCGATTTTTCTTTTTCGTGCGAGACTTGACAAATCGGCGCATATTTCGATGTGTATGAATTTAAACTCAGTATTCACACAAGCAGACTGACAGTGGTTTAAAAAAAAAATCAAAGTGCGTGTGTGTGTGTGTGTGTGCGCGCGCGCGCGCGTGTGTGTGAGCAGTGATCGTGTCTCCAGGTAACACCCGCACCTTTGTGTCGGACACCTCGTCGCCGGGTGCGAGCTTGTGTTTTTCCTCCACCGCTTTGGAGGCAGCAGAGACGGAGTCGAGTCACTCTTTTGGTTGGAGACAACAAGCGAGCATGCAGCCTCTCTGACATCAAAGAGCGGGCTGATGATGGGGCACATTACGCCGTTAATGAAGACTAAGTGTAAAGTAACGACGGCGATAAGTAGGCTAATAAACATTTTTTAGGAGATTGAGGCTGAGGGGACGTTTATGCCACAAAACGACAAACACGTTTTAAAAACGCAAGGAGAAAATAAAACGAACATTAATAATAATAATAATAATAATAATAATAATAATAATAATAATAATAAATCTCTCCGGAAAATCTGCAAGTAAACACACAATTAAATGATTTTATTACAACAATTTAATCCCCGGAAAAAAAACAAAACGATCATCCGGATCCGGGCTGCACCTTAAAGAAATCCTTCAGATAAATTTGCTCCAACCTGATGTTTCTTGTTAATAACGCGGATTAAAAAAAACCCCAAACAAGGGAGGCTAAATTGAAATTCCGCGAATCAATATAAAAGTGTGTAAGGGGACAAACTTAATCGCATTCCCACCCCGACTCCGTACCAGCATCTGCTTTGTTAATCGTTTGCAAAACAACTGCAGAAGTTGAATTATTCCTTCATGCACTATATTTGGACGTGGCGTGAGCCTCGGCGTATTATTGACAGCGGGATGAAATCCCATCAATCTCGGGGCAGTTTTGATAATGCGATCCGGGTTTCCAAGAACTCTGAACTTGTCTAAACCTTTAATCTTCTTTTGAAGCTGATAGTTATCATTGTCTGGGAGGGATAATAGCAGCTATAATTTCTTATATGGAGCTACCCATAAGGATACGCCTTGTTTCTGTAAAACTCTGTCCTGAATCTGTGTGTGTGTGCGTGTGTGTGTGTGTGTGTTCCTCACCGACATCCACCCAACCCGGATTATGGGGTTATTAATTACAGCGGCTTGCTGGTGCCATCCGACCGGAATGGTAATCACTACATAGCAGTCAATAGCGCACCCAGCACCCCGCACGCACGCGCGCGCGCGGGCACACGCGTACACAAACACACACACACACACACATGCACGCACACACACGCAGACCTGCACCCCGAGGAGGTCCAGGCAGTCAAGTAAAGATAAGTGCCATTTAGATGCACGGCAGCGTCAAAAAGAGGGGGAATAACGGAGAGTTTGAGAGGAAGGAAAATGATACTGCAGAGCGAGGGGGGCAGGGGGGGGCGAGAGAGAGAGAGAGAGAGAGAGAGAGAGAGAGAGAGAGAGAGAGAGAGAGAGAGAGAGAGAGAGAGA
>JASSRZ010000001.1:6961460-6993352 GCA_032164315.1 Malacoctenus gilli
ATCTATTAAAGAAGCAGTTTTGAGAATCTCTGAGATCCAGCCAGGAAACAGAGCCGTGGACAACCTATATTCATCTCCCTGTCTCCCGCCCGACTCCACACCCCCCCCCCCCCACACACACACACACATGCACACAGCCTCCCACTGCTGTGGCAATGTTATCCCTCCTCCTCTGATAGCAGGAGCTCCCAGTGGCTTCCTCCTTCGCTTGCCTTTTTCTCCCGTTCCTCTCTCTCTCTCTCCCTCTCTCTCTCCTGTCTGTGTTGCCTTTGGCAAATTGGCAAATTGTGTTTTACTAACGTGGGTACATGTGTTAAGTGGGGATCAATTGTTTGTTTAACAGGGTGCCTCTATTAGACTGGGAGGGTGTAATTAGTGGTGAGGCCTTTCCTTAATACAGGCAGTGTCGACGAAGGGGGGGGGGGGGGCACGGGCTGTCCAATCAATGCCAAATCTCAGGAAAAGAGATCGGCTGGATTTCGGTTTAGGGAAATTAAATTTACGTTGAATTTTGCTGGCAGAGCGGAGCCCGAAACATTCAGTGAAGTTGTCCTCAGCGTCCTGCTGTGCATCCTTGGTTGCTCGCCTAAAGCCAAAATCAAGTATCCATAATGAACTTGCATAGGGGGCAGAGATAAAAGCCCCATAATAACTGATTATTCCCATCACCATTTCACTGGTTTGCTTTGTGCAGATCAAAGGTAGTCTTTGAAATACCTCATACCTACTGTGGGCTGTGGTCCCCGCGCTTGCCAACAAGGCAGAGCTGCCGCCATTGCCAAGAAATGACAGACAGCAGGGAAACAAAGCATATTCTGTCCATAATCTCTCATTCGGTGCTTCTCTACATAGGACTGCAAAGATATAGGAGCAGGCCTGACTCGATTCAAAGTCAGCTTCCTATCAAAACACATGCTACCTGCCATTAGAACACCACATTTGGTGGGTGAAGTTGGCCAAAGAGTCCATGAATTGAATTTAATCTATTTTTTTACATTTTTAATGTAACTTTATTTTATTCTAATTTATTTTAAGTACATTTTTTCTTGCTAATTTAGGGACATGTCATAATTTTTTTCTGCTTATTTGTCTGTCTGGTGTGTTTGTAGGTCGCTTGTTTGATGGCTGGCTGACCATTGAAATTTCCCTCTGGATCAATGAAGTATCTGTTGGTACGAAGGTGGAAAACAAACATCAACTGAAGTCAGCATATTCTGACCCACATTTGGACTCCAGTTACTGCAAGAATAATCTATTTGACCAGCTCGGGGGGGATATCTCACACATCACGGTTTTTAGTCAAATTAAGTGATTTGAAACCACATAAGTAATAAAAAAGAAAAAAAAAATAGATTGTAACTCTATTTCAATGTTCAAGCACATTTCGACCTCAATTAACCATCATCTGTCTCCCTGGTCCCCTTCAGGGGTGTGAGGAATCCTACTACAAGCTTCTTCTGGGCATGAATATGGGATGCTCATATTTACAATTTAAAACATTTGGGCCCTCTAAAACGTGTTGCTTTCATTTTTTGTGTGTGTATGTGTGTGTTTTGTGTGGCGTGCATGCGTGCTGGTGCACGCCAACGTGTACGTGCCTGTGCGTCGGCCCCATCGCCTCAGGTCAGGCTGCAGCCTCTTGGCAACCCTGCTTGACAGTACCTTAGTATCCCTGTGGCAAGGATGTTAACAGGGAGAATTATGGATGCTTCAGACATGTGATCTGTATAGAAACTTAGACTACCAGTTGCATGCAAAACACCCAATTTCCGGTGGCTCGCGTACAATGCCGCTTGTTTTTCAGACGACCTGTCAATATATATAAACATCTTAGCAAATGCATGCACACTTCGGTATGTTTCTCTTTGGCAGCATGTGACTGCTGTCACCAGGGTTGGTGTGTTGTTCGGGGTGTTCACAAAAGAGGCTGCGGATCGCAAGTGAACGGCTGGTAGCGTGACTTTCTCGCTTGGAATAGGTAAATTAGACCCTTCCAACCCCCCCTATTCTCTCTGCAGGAACAGGAAACAAAAGGTATTTTCATGAGCGGAGCACTCAGGCTAATTGTATACTCCAAACAAAATTGTATTTGGCATGCTCTCATACTGCTGTCAAACATGGTGCTGCAGGCGAATACAAGTAGACTCACTGCGTCTCCAGTTATCTTCATTAAATGGCAGCTATGTCAGATCAAAGAGCTTGCGTGTCACCGCGGCGGCGGATACGACTCGAAAGTTCCCTTAAAAAACAAGAAGTAAACACAGATATCCCTAAAAACTAGTGTGGCTATGAAAATAAAGCGAGCAAAGTACACAAAACAGATCTTGTGATACTGCCGGCTGGTTGCAGGCGACAGTGTATTTCGGGGCAGCGAAGGAGTCAAAAAACTTGGTAGCCAGCTCGAGGCAACGCGACTGAAACAAACTTTGGGGCGCGTTCTTGTTCACACGTCGGCGCTTCTTTTGTGTGTGTTTACAGTCGTGTTCATTTCAGTTTGCGCGGAGTTTGCTGCCAGCTCTGACCTTAAAATTGCGCAGTGGAAGCGTTGACAGCTCGGCTGTGTGAAGGTACACATGGAATTTGAATTGTAAAGCTGCGAATTTGTGTATCCCCAAACCGATCTACCGAAAGACACCTGATTTCACATGTGAGACAACGCTGTGCTGTCGGAAGAGACGAGCAGTGGGACAAAGTATTAAGACTCTGGACTCTTTTGAGTATCCAATTTGAGTCACAATGAAGTGTTTTTGGGCAACACATTGTATAGAACAAATTGTATTCTACATCTGTGGTGAATGGAAGATATTTCAAATCTATTTCACATATCTACTATACAAGAATATTACACAAAAGAAACTCGTATATTGTTATATACTGTTATATATGGTCTAACCAGTGACAATGTAATGAAATACTGTTACCACCCAGTGCTGCATTTTGTACGCCTGCTTATTTGCTCATTAAACGCGAGTGATGAATGTCCAATCCCGTAACGAGGTTCAGAAATCACCTCAACCCTCGGACCAATCACGATCGCTATCCCACTGTGGTCGAGCAGCATAGCTGCGGATGCTCGGGGCTTATTGGATATTTCAGCGGGGTGCAGCCGGAGTGCGCCTGCTATGCTAACTGGCAGCTGCGGCGTGGCGGCAGACACGGCGCTGAGTGACTGACAGCCTCGGAAGCCGCATGCCAGCTGATCCCGTCTCGTACCAACACCAGCCTGGCAAGGGCGGCCATTGTTGTCACCCCCGATTTCACACACCGGCTAAACGCTTGTGACAAAGCCAACCTGCCTGCAACAGCGAGCAGCTCGCAGACTCCTGGTTATGCTGCCGTAGATCTGTGGATGATCTGTGTGTTTGCTATCGCACAGATATGTCGTGCTCCTTTAAATGCCATTCTCACAGAATCGCACTGCGGTTATTCAAAAGATATTGTTGTGCATGGACTTGGCTAAACACACACACACACACACACACACACACACACACACACACACACACACACACACACACACACAAACACACACGATCCTTCTCAGAATGCAGTGCATCTCCTTAATATGGTGTAAACATAACAATGCATACAAATGAGTGAATGTTGTTCCCACCACTGACATAGGAGCGTGGGTAAAAGGTGGGAAAAGAGGCATTTTCTTAGGAAGCGGCGAGCTAATTTTACTTTCATCACATTACCAATCTAAACAGCCCAGCCATCCTCCAACGAAGCAATAAGTGGCAGAGTGACATTCGAGTGGGGCCACCCCTTCTCATCCATTGTTGCGGCTTTTGAAGTTCCTTTTCAGGTCATTAAGCTCCATTTCCCATTCACAGAGCGCTTGTGTGGCGGCCGTTTGAGCACAACAATGGACCCTAATGACTTAACGCTTCTGTTTTCATTCTCCACCTCTCAACCCCCCCCACCCCCCACCCCTCTTCCACCTCTTCACCCACTTCTCCATTCGCCCCCTACAATCGTCCCCTTCACCTCTTTAATGGCGGCTCGCACCCCTCGTTTGGCTGCCCACGTTTTTTATGGGGCATTGTAATGAGGTGCAGCTGTGGGGTAAAATCTGGGTGTAATGCTAACCCAGGCAGAGAGGGGTGACCCGGCGGAGCAGAGGTCAACGCATTGTGTTAGTGCCAGGCTGAGGGTCTATTTGAGACAATAAAAGCCATTTTCTGAAGCTATAGCATACTGCGGCAACACCTTCTCACCTCTTAACACAGACACATTCACCCCTGGATATACAGCATTGTCAAATACTCCCTGGTGAGCTTTTTGAAGGGGCTCGTCTTCTGTTTCGTCACAAAGTGCTACTTAATTGGTGAAGAGTAAGAGGGCTGATAATTTGTGGTCAAGTGGACTGAATAGAGCTTCAGATGTGGCCGGAGAAGCCAAAAACCTGTTGTAATGCCTTGTCTTCGTCCAGCAAAGGGGGCAAAAGGCACACACGCACACACATACACACACACGCGCACACACAAACGCACACACAGTGGCAGATAATCTATCATATAACAGTAAGTAATGTATTTACTCATGACTTCAAATGGGTGCGCCACCGTGGCCTTTCCCCTGCAGAGCGGCTCCGAGCACAGACAGTTTATCCTCTTTCCAGAACAAGTGGCAGGCGAAGCACTAACCCAAGCTGAAAAAAACAAAAGGCACAAAGGCAATCGGCGAAATCAAACTGACCCCTGTCACTCTCGCTCTCCGAAACTGGCGTAATCTTAATTGAATCAGCCTTACAGAAAGATGTTGACACTGAGAGATTGCACAAACCTGGGAGGCCTTGGCAGACCAGTGGCGGCACTGGGAAAGAGGGAGAAAAAAAATGAAAGAGAAAAAAATTTGCCCCACCTATTCATTAATGTGTCCCCGAATGTCCCACTCCCCCATTTCTCACTGTCTCAGGGAGATAATGCTCCTCCTCCCACCCCCTGACAGCCAATTTGATCACTCACTGTGGTCCGCTGAGGAGGCCTCCAATTTTTCAGTCCCATCCGGTTAATACAACCGGACAACGTGCCGTCCACACACTGCACGGCGTGAGCGACTGCGCTCCTGTTTCCGGCCGCTACATGCTGAATTCGGGGCTCATTTGTCTGGACGGAACTAAAACGTCATCAATCGCGGACGGTGGGTCATCAAAACCAACCGGGGGTGGCTTCAAATGATCGGCCAACAAAAGACTGAAGGTGGAGTCTGTGGTTTGGCTTTTAATGATATGTTTGTTTTCATGAGAGTCATTGATTCGCTGACTCATCCTCATGGGACGCATCCATCACAAGGCTCTCCTTTGTGTCTTTATTGGCACCCCATCGCAGCATGTAGAACCTCTTGCAGCCACTAATAATCACTTGTACCATGAAGGCTACAGGATCTGCTGATGCACTCTGGCTCAAACATACCACTGAATGCAGCTTTTTGATTGTAGTCCACATGAAGACATTTCGCATTATCACGGGACTCTATTAGATAAGCTAGTCAACCACATTTGAATCAATCTTTGACAGAAGGAGCAACGTTTCTCAATTTCTACACATTTTGGAAGATGACTGGGTCAGCAAATGGAAGAAAGAGCAACAAAATATACTCATGCATTGGTTTTTATCATTGCAAGCACTGCTTGGTTGCCCATGCGCCCTAGTTTGTTGGTGTAATCGGCTCTGAAAGCAACAAATGTGCAATGGGAAAGTTTAAAGTCAAGAAAAGTACAATTGGATGCAACTTTTTTCTCAATTCTTGAAGTCTTTCTGTCATTAACAGTTTGATTGATGCATTGAAATTTCAAGTTCTATGTCTTTGTCATGTGTGACGTGCGCAGTTTGTGTTACTCAACAAAGACATTGCCAATTCAAAGTATTTGTCAATCCAAAAAACGTTATCAGAATCACAGTTTTCAGATTTGGATACAAATAATCACCAAAAAAAGCAAGACGTGCAAGAGTTCCAGCCAGGCCTGACTTCAGCACTGCTGCATTTCTGGATTTTACAGAGTGAGATGGGATCGTCAGCATCTCAACAAGCGCTGGCAACAGGGTTATCTATTCTGGTGGAGATCTCTACTGTGCAATGAGAAGTGACAGAGTTAGGAAACACCCTAGTTGTGGTTTGGCCAGATCTGCATATGAATGGCAGGCTGCTCCATGCAGGTGGCATGCGATAAGAGCCCTAATCTAGATGAAAGACCCTGGTGCAGGCCTCCCTTATTAGCTGTGATGAAGCCGGGGTGCGGGCAGAATGCTAATACCCAGATTCCTCCCTCTCCATCCAGCCGGGTTTTTCCAAGGCTGACTCCCAGTTTTGCTGAGAGCAAACCATTGTGAACAAGGCCAGGGCACACTGCCGGGTGGATCACATCAAAAAGGGAAATGGCCAGCTTGGGCACTGCTGCAGGAAAGAGGGGCTAACAAATGTAAGGCCTGTGTAGTGTGTGCCACCATTTGATCAGGCCCGCCTCAGCCACCATGTAATGCCCGTGTCTTGGACATGAGCGGAGACGCCAGATTCTGCCTCGGGGCAACCCTCATGCATTATACATGTGCATTATTCATACAATTATTGATAACACTCCTCAAATTGGTGATTATTTATTCATTAATGATTGCAGCCCTTAATGTGTTAACATTAAATATATTGTTATTAATGTCAAGCCGTTTGAAACGAGTCCATTGAAACGAAACACCATGTTCCCACTCGCGCTCGTGTCTTTTTGTTTTTGTGAAGACTGAACATGGAGGGAGACAACAGCGCGGAGATTCAGACAGAGTTGGAGTGGGAAGGAAGGATCGAGGGAGGGTAAAATGAGCTCCCATACACCCATAAAAACCGGAGAGCCGCAAATGCCCAAGCTGTTCTGAGTCCAGGGCTGTACTGGGGGTCCCAGCGCTATAGGGTTGGAGCTGAGTAGGAGTGCATCTTTGGAGCCGAGCTGCAGTGTAGGACGCTAACAGGGCAGAGGCTGAGGCATGCCCTGGAGCACCTCTGATGCGAGACGGGGGGTCGGATGGCAGGGCTCTCTTCCATCCCGCTTCCCCTGTCTTTCTTCCTCCTCCTCCTCCTCCTCCTCCTCCTCCGCTCCTGTCTCACCTTCAGACTCATCGCTCACATAAAGGCAACCCCCCGCCCCCTCCCCCCCTCTATCGCCTTCCATCTCTGCAATCGTTTTGATAGATCACATGCAAGAACATGGAGGCTAGGTCAATGCATCAATGCGAGCCTAAATAATTCAGTCGGCATGTGTACATAGTCTTAATTACAGTTAATTATTTATGGGCCCTACACCACCAGCACCATAAGTCTAACAGTCAGGGAGCTGATTTTGACTGTTAACTAGTTTAGTTATCATGAGAGACAAAGAAAAAAAAACTTTGATACAGTCTTGTTACGTAATGAGGTCAATTAGTGACCCGAAGTTACCCTTTGGTGTAAATCAACATTTCAGTGAATGTTTGTTTCTCTGTTTGTTCGATACGAGTTTTCAAACTGACATTAAATGTTTTCTCATAGAGGAACGTGAAAATATACTAAAAGTACAACAAACAGCCAATATATAACTGTGCAACATTTCTTGCAAAGCTTAAAACGCTTAAAGCAGCAGCACACAAACCAAAGTGATGACCAGATGAACTCTTATGAGCAGCATGCTTACTGTCTTTCAACACAACGTAAAACGACACAATGTAGACTTACTATATCGACTATTTCGCTTTTTCTTTGATAGCTCAACTTTTGCTCCACTGACCCCAGTCAAGGCACGAAGTTGTTGAATGTTTCTCCATTCTGAAAGCTTAAACAGTTTCATCATTGAGAAAATCTCAGGTTTTTTTTAGAACTCAATCGGGTTCAAATCCAGCTGAAATATAACTAAATTACTTTGGTCTGGTCGGCTAAAGTTCTGAATTGTGTTATTTAGCACTTATGATAAATTGTGGTGGTCCAATCTGAAATGATGTGTCACCAAACAACTTCCCCACCATTCACACCAAGAGAAGTTTCGGAAGATCTCCAATTTGTTGTTTTTTTTCCATCACATGGTCTTTGAATCCTCTAATCTGCATTCTTTCTGGCTGTGTCCACATCTGCAAAGTGTCTGTTCTCTTCTGCCATGTGGAGCGTGACAACAAAGCGCCACAGTTTTGTTTTCAAGATGCTCGCTTGATGAGAAACATTCTGAAGACTTCTCGTCTCCGTGTGGACGGAGCGAGTTGCACTGAGCTCCGTCACGGATCCATTGGCACATCCGTCTGTCGGAGGCACATAAGCCCAGTCATACAGTGACCGAAAATGAACAGGACACCCCGGTCGTTCCAAGCAACATGCTTTGGAAATGACTGCGCGTATCAAACATCCCAATTAGTACTCCGTCTTCACGTTTTAATTTGGGAGCGCGTTCGTTTTCGATTTAGCAACAGAACTGACCCGTGGCCAAAAGTGCATCTAAACTCTAATGTGTTTATGGAGGGGCTAAATCACTGACGAGAGAAGAGACCGTGTTATTTCCCATAAATAACATCTCGGATATCTGCTCTAACCATTGACGGAACCGATTTTGTTCCAGCAGCATATCACCAAATTCCTGACCGGTTTCTCACTTTGCCTTTGGGTGCGTCGACCTAATCTGTTACGTATCAAATTGTGACGAGGTTGGACAAGAGGATATGTATAAATGTAGCTGAGTCTGATTACGGGCTTAGTCAACAAGCCGATGGCCTGCGCGCACTGGAGGAGGAGCGGAGACAGACGGAGAGACAGAGGGATTGCCGGCATTCCCGCGTCCGTGTCGGATTGCCGGGCTATTCCTCAAGTTTGATCCCCGTTCAATAGATAACTAAATCTGTATTTCCAAAGCAGGGCTGTATTGTCTGCGCGGCACGTGAGAGCCGCTGACCTCTAAGTCAACTATTTAGCGAATCAACATTATCATTCCGAGCTCCTTTGCCCCGGCTGAAACATTAGCCCCTCTCAGGGCTGAGGCTTTCTGGGATGTTTCCAGTCTAGCCGCCAGCGGGGCTCGTCCTGGGACTGCTGGAGCCAACACAGCGATCCAGTTACCCTTCTGTGTGTTGCATTACAAAAAGAGCACATTTGGTTCTGCTAATCAGCCGTAATGCTATTGCCATCGATAAAGTGCGCGAAACATCATTCTTGAGAGTTATTCCTCCAGTCATTTAGCCCCGTAATTGACTTTTAAGGCAGTCTGGCTTGTGGAGTGATACTGCCGGCCAGGTGGGCCGGATAGAAATACATCTATCATTTATCGCTGTCGATGTGATGGTGCGGGAGGTGAGGAGAGGATGTGGAGGGGGGAGGTGGAGACAGGCATCTCCCACCCCCCACCCCCCCAAAAAAAAAGCAGGAGCATCTTTGCCCGTTCACTCTCTCTGCCCACGTGTTACCTAAAGCTGATAATGCACGGAGCTTCTCTCCTGAGCTGAGGAGGCAGCATATTGATTTTGTCTTAGATGAGGTCTCTGAAACCTCATTTACTCCCATTGTCATCACGGTGGAACATCAGTGTCTGACATGCTGCACTTTCCTTCCCCCCCACCCCCCACCCCCCTCTACTCCTTGTATCTATCCTGACGGCCATCTTGAAAACTGTTGAGGGATGCTAATGTGCGCAGGCATTAGCGCTGTCCCCTTCCAGTAACGCTGTTGACAGAGCGCTTGCATGATAAGATGTATGAGGTCAGATACTGTTGCTGCTGACTAACCATTGTGCTGTCTAAATAAAGCCCTGTGTTTAAGCACTGATCTGCTCTTACCGGGTTACAGTGCAAACACAGAGGGACGTCCCAGGTGGATCTGCCATCTTGGCATGTGGGTCACGGCGAAAGGCGACACTCCCCTGCCCAGAGCTCTTTGGGTATTTGATAAAGCGCCATCCAACTTTCCCTGCCTCACGCAGGCCTCAGCGACGGATTACGGGCCCGCGCCGTTCCGCGGCTGGGCCGCGAAGCAGCAGCAGCTATCGCATCGGAGAGAATGTCGTTTTTTCTCCGGGGCGTGTGCGAATCAAGAACGGACAAGTCACCGGGCTTAAGCGCGGATGCGTGTTCTCCTCTTTTTTTTTCCGTTTGTTTGTTGTTTGTTTTAATCTAAGCAAGAGTGGCATCATCAAAACCAAACATGATACATTGTGTGAGTAAGCTCCTGCTTGGCTCAGAGCACCACCCTGCTTTCATCAGCAAACAAAGCCTGAGTGACAACAACAAAAAAAGCCTGCGAGTCGAACCTGCCCACCGACTCTGACTCACGCTCTAAGCGCCTCGCAGCTCAGGGCCCTCTTAAAAGAAACTCACACAATTACTCTTCCCTCAGCCAGAGGGCAGAGATTTCTATGTATACATAAATGGCAGTTGGGATGTTTTTTCATTAAACAGGACGAAATTATGCACAAAGATGTGATTCTATGTAATTAAACTAATTAAAGAACATCATTAATAAAATATCAGTCAAGCCAGCTGTTTACAGTGCGCGGAGGGGCCTGGGGGACGCGGGGAGACGGGAGGCAGGCAGACAGTGTGTTTTTAATATGTGCTTTTAAGGGATCCCCGTGGTGGGGGTCTTCTCCGGGGACAGGGGGCCCCTTTGTAACGGTCCCGGTGGAGACAACAAACAGCATCCGCAAACATCCAAAAAAAAAACTTATTGTAGTGGGAAAAACAGCGCCTGTGTTTCCTGCAGATATTTATTCGGAGCGCTTAGCGCTCGGAACGGTGTCACCCGGGCGCCGTCTTGACGGGGCGTTATCATTAGGAAGAGTCATCACGCGCGCTCCTCAAATGAATATTCCCTCCCAATTAAACTGTTTCATTTTCTCCAGTATTTATTTAAAAAAGTGAGAGACTATAAAACCTTTCAGATGACTTTTAGAAGTTCCTTTTTTCATGAATTGAATGAATAATTTCTCTTACCAAGGCAATTGTTTGTGTGTTTTAGTTGGACACTTTTCTTACACATCGAAAACAAAACTTTTAATATAAAGACAATATTAATTACAGCTTTAAAAGCAGAGAAACGTTTGAGATGAGCGCGCTACAAATGCGCGTCAAACATCTTGAAACAGCAGCGTCGGTCATCTCCCGTTTGACGACAAAGGGCCCTTTTTTTTTCCCCCCTCGAGCCAATAAATGAAGGATGACCTCAGCGACGCTGGACATGCTGATAAAGGAGCGATGGCCGTAGTGAAACAGAGCCCAATTAATAATGCATTTGTGTCTGACTGTCTGGCCCCAAGGACGGGGGCCGGCTGAAAAATGGAGGTCATGTGTCCTCGAGTGGTCAGCGATCCCGCGTGCCACCCACCCAGCGCTCAAGTGTGCAGCTCGGCAAACTGTGAAGAGAAACACTTGTGGGTGCGACGCTGGCGCGGCCATTAACTGTATTTAAAGCCCGGGGAAATATGCCGTTCATCTTAACACCGGGGCGATGCTGGTGTTTCCACGAAGCCGCGTGTGCATTAACGTAAACACTAGTTTATTCCACGCCAGCCTTCAGGAAGGCTCTCTAACAGCGTCGGCGTAGCAGTGTGTCCGTGCGTGCCCGCGTGACGGATGGTCGTGGAGGTGACCTCTCTTAAGAGCCGTCGCTGGTGAGGGCCTGCCTGTGACCCTTGGCCACTTAGGCACATTAATCACAGCCCTCTCCTCCTTGCTTTTATCAGGCCTGTTGAAAGCTACTGTCCAGCCTCCACCCCCCGGTGTCCCGTCCCCACCTCCCTCTTCATCACCTCCCCGCTTCAGCCATTCATAAGGTTCTCATCAACTGCAGACCACAGGTATCAGTCCATCACTACACATTTATCAGGGCCGGCCCTTATCAGCCAGCGGGGCCTGAATATGGAAATGGGATCCCTGCCACTGATAAGGACGGCCTGGATTATCCCGAGCTCTCCTTCATCAGATAGCCACTGAGGAATGGTAACAGGCCGGAACATTCCGCCATTGTTTAGCAGCTGTGCTGATTGAAGAAGAGCTAACAGGAGGGGGTGGGGTTGGGGGGGGGGGACTGCAGTGGACAGGCGTGTGTGCGTTTGCATGCATGTATGTACACATGCGTGCTCATTAGCGGGACCGTGCGGCTGGACGATCATCACTATGGAAGTTGGGGACGGCATTTTTTTCCCCCCCACCTAAATGTAAGCCTGTCTGTGCAAACACACCTGTTCTGGAGGCATGTGGACACACTCCTGCACAAGCAAACCCTGAACCCAGAGCGAGAGTGTTTGGGCCTTTTGCATCTCCTAAAGACAGAATTGTTTCTCCACAGCAAATTTTGGGGAGATTCCACCAATGCTTCGCAGAGGAAGTGCCAGAAATTGAACTAAACAGAGGGAGGGAAATGTGAGGAAAAAAAAGCCCTCTTAAAATGTAGTTTAACAGCGTTTTCTTACAGAGAGAATTTGGGAAGCTCTTCTTTATTTCATTATCCACTAGTTCCTGATCTGGCCTTTGACCTCATAGGCTGTTTGAACTGCAGGAAAAAAAGCAAACAAAACAAACGCCACATAGAAGCAAAATACATTGACTGGTATTTCCAAATATTCTCCTGCATACTCAGTATTTCCACTCACACGCTCTCATAATACGATGTCGAAATTTGTCCGACAGCATCCTCGTGCACCCCCCCCCCAATCCTCGGCACACACACTGGACTGCACACAAAACACACTTTCCTTAGCATGTGTTCAAACTAAAATAGGCCATTCCTAATTAGGACCTCATAACCTGAGCTGTTTCTTCAAAGGCAGCCGCTCCTGTGCTAATCTGAGGCATCGCTTCATTATGAATTCTTCAAAGTCCCACCCAGCTGTCAAGCAAGCTTGTTGAGAAGGCTGTTATTAGCGGAGCTAGTACAACAGGCACAAAGGCTGGTCTGTTGTTTCAATGTTGCGCACGCACATGCACGCACACGCATGCACGCACACACATCAACTGGGGGCAAACACGCTGACCTGCAAGGGGTTGGGCGGCCTCTGAAGTGCTCAGGTGTGTTGACTCGAACACAGTCCTCACAAAGGAGTATTGACACGACTAGGAGGGTTCCTGTGAAATCCCCTGTACTAAGACAGAGAGAGCGAGAGCGAGAGCGAGAGAGAGAGAGAGAGAGAGAGAGAGAGAGAGAGAGAGAGAGAGGCCTGCCACAGCTTATCTTATCAGATGCATTATTAGCTGCAATTGGCGAAACTATCAAAAGGACGTTAGGACGACAAAAGAGGCCCTGGCTGGGGCCTGCAATAAAGCACACCTCTATTGGCCGCTAAGTGATTTATATGAGCGCCTTGAAATGGCTTTTGCTCGGCCTTTGATAAGACACAGAGGCATGCCTGTGTGCAGTTGACACACTTAGCTGAGTAGGAGCACACCGCGACGCCCAGGGTCAGAATCAACAAGCGCTACTACATGTTATAATGGGCCCATATAACTCATGTTACAGACAACTGATGTCTGCTTTCATAACTGGCCGGGCGAGCGAGAGCGCCTCTATTGACTCGAGCGCTGTCCTTTGATGGTGCCCAGTGTGACCAGCATGATTCGCAGTGGTCATAACATTGGACAACAAGAGGTAGAATGATCTGTATTGCTTCATCACAACAATACCAAATATAAAAACTTAATTTAGTATTATTTTGTCAATAAAAGTTAATTAATGTTGATAATCATCTTAAAACAAACAATTCATGCCCTCTCTATGAAAAGTATGCAAACAGAATTTCTCAGTGTGAAAGAAATGTGGTCAATATGTCTCAGTGAGTGTTTGACATTATGTTTTCAATTTCTGGTTGTTTTTTGTAGATTTTTTTTCTTATGATTTACTGCAGCTGATGTCTAAACCTGATGCAGTTCATTTGAAAGTCTATTCCCAGTGTCTACGCTCCAAGAAGTGACAATATTAAAGTTTTTAGGTCTCAACGCGACACTTGCGTAAGCCCAACGAGGCGGATATCGGTCGCCAGACCCAAAAGTCATAAATCATGACAGTGAGCTCACTCCTAAACATCCCTCCTCTGGTAAGTCCAGGAAAACCGGTCCTCGGCAGAAAAACCTGACATCAGCAAAGTCGTAGTGGACTTAACAAGATGAAGCGTTTAACTCCTGTCGAAAGTTGAGCGTGAGGCATGGACACTCTCTGGGAAAAACAAACACAAAACAACACAACAAGTGAAGGCTTTAAAGGGCGCCTTTCTGGGACTGATTTCAGCATGGCCTCAGTGATTGGACATCCACTGAACTTTGCGGTTTCCCTGATGTTTTGAGGCCAATTTGACCTGAAGCAGACGTTCTAACACAAACATGTCCGAATAAACTCGAGAGTGGAACGACCTTTCCATGTGCTCCGACAAGGTTTTTTTCTAGACGTCTTGGAACTGCAGTTTTGAATCCTTGACCTCCTTTGTTCGAACAGACGAAGCCCATGTAGTAATTTGGGACTGTCTCGATCGGGGGTCACCACGGCGAGACTCTTTTTTTTTTTTCTCTCGAGCAGGACTTAAGCCAACAATTTATAAATCATTAGCTCACCTATCTTAACCTCACCGGTTGACTCCGACCCGTGTAGCGCCCGCCATGGAGACTGGGGCGTAATAATAGTATCTGACTTGCTCGCCTCCTCAGACAGCCTGGTTAGGGTGGGCGCATTCATGCATGCAGGCAGCTAAACAGATTTTAATTGCTTCTGCGAATAGCTTCGCTAGTGATATCTAAGTATGTGGCAGCGGTTCTCGAGCGCACTCGAAAAAGGCTCGCCGACGAGATCGCACAGACACTGATACGCGCGGTGGCGGCGGCGGGCGCACACCCACAACACAATGACACATTAAGTCGAGCGCGCAGAAAGGTTAGAGATAAATGTAGTGGGAGCGAGCTCTCAGCAGGATCACAGGAGCCACGGAGGAGCGGGTTCAGGCATCTGAAACATGACTCTGTGACTTTTTAAGTGAACATTATCTTGTTTCCGTAACCCCAAATTCAAAACTCAGCCCTCTTTGAATGACAAGAGCCGGTGTTGGCACGTCTCCGAGCTCTTGCTTCCGCATTCCCCCCCCGCCCACCCCCCCACCCGTCGTTCTCTGGCTGCAAAGATACGATCAAGTCCCCCGCTCGCTTCACAGAAATATCACAACTATCGGGGACATGAAATCCTTGTTAAGCAGCTCACTGTCACAGGCCGGCTCCGTGATTGGCAAGCTTCGGCGGCGCGCACGCTGCTCGCAGTCTTTCGACACTTTTTCAAGCGAGGCCCATATGCTGAAAGCCGGGCGAGTCGGCAGCGCCATGTGACGGCGCCTATGGCGCGGCCGTCCCGCGCTCAAATCTCCATTTAATCGCCATTCTCGAGTTACCCAACACTTAATAAACAGCAGATTAGTGCATTCTTTGCGATGCCTGGCGCACATTTCCGCTTCAGGAAGTCGAACGGAGGGCAGGTCTCGTTCTTGGCATAACCAGCCACGTTAAACGGTCGGGATGCGGCACGTCATCCGCTCCGAGTCCAATCCCTTGGCTCCCCCAAAATTGCAGGGGGGGGGGGGGCGAAGGGGGGGTGTCAGTCTACAGTCATTGTTGTGGAGGAAGCTCAGTCGCCTATGCCCTTTGTACCAGTGTGGCGCCCCTCCTCGTTGGAAAAATGATCTCCATAACCATTTGTCTGGACTTCCTCCGAGCGGCATTCGGCAGGATTGTTATCGTACGCAGCGCGATGACGCCAAGAGAGAGAGAGAGAGGGAGAGAGAGAGAGAGAGAGCGTAGGAGGAGTGTGTCAACGTACGCTGCATGGCTGAAATTAGCGTGCGGCGTGAATGACAATAGGAAGAGATGTCATATTGAAAGGTTACTTGGGTTACTCCGGCGAGTCTGTCTGTCACCTCCGTGCCTTCAGGGAGCTCTAATCACTTTACCCTATAATTACCTCCCCACAAAAGGCCCCGTTAAAGTTCCTGTAAAATAAACCTGATGCTATTGAGAGGAAGAGAGGCCCTTTCTTTTAATTAGGGCCATCCATCTTAACCTTGTCTACCTGAGGTGAGGTGAAGGTAGCCCGGGTCAAGCTCCCCAAACGCTCTGCGCCATTGTCTCCTCCCGCTGCTGACTCCAGCACAATGCGGGCGCGAGGCTCCGCGCCGCGGCGGGCCTTTTGTTCCCCTGCGCGCTGGCTCCTGGTAGGATTTGCCGCTGAATGGGGTGTTTTTTACAGTGACACAATACTTTGCGATTCACAAAAGGGAACCCTACACTGCACGCATCGCTGTTGTATGCGAAACATATGCAATGGGTGACTATAAAAAATTAAGTGTAAGCTCCTATCATTTGACAGCTGTCGGAGTGACGCAACGGTCCTGAATGGACAACTTGAGGCTTGTGGGAACAATGTTTTTTTATTGGGTGTTGCTGAAAGTAGTATCCGGGATTACATGTTTTTACACCTAATCCCTCGCTCTGCTGCTCGATACACCTCTGCGCATACGCCCAGCGTGTGCGTGCGCGCGCGCGCATTTACAGTGGTGTGTGTCAGTGTGTCTCCAGCGCCAGTGTGTTATCGCCCATGTGTGTTTAGTGGAGCACCAGACAGGGCGACGCTTGCGTTTAGAATCCGTGCGTCTTCTCCAAAGGCTCCTGGGTGACGAGCGGGGCCCGATGATCAAAAGTATTGTTTGTTTTTTTTTTCCTTCCCGACCCCACGAGGGAGAAACGCCATGTCCCTGCAGAGCGCAGACGGGCAAACTGCCTCGCACTGATCAGCTCTCCTGAGAAGAACGCGCCCCCCCTCCCGTCACCCGAACCCCACCCCACCCCACCCCTCGTGCTCGTGTGTGTATCTTTGTGTGTGCCGTGTGTGCTGCTGTTTCATTGTTCCCCTTCCCTACCTTAGTCTCTCATTTTTCTCCCCCACCTCCCCTCTTTTTAGGTGCCTCTGGCTGCTACCTCGAGCTGACACTGATGTGTGCTGTCACCTCCGCTGTGGCTGATGGTACCGACGGAACAGACTCACACACACACACACACACACACACACACACCTGCATGCGCACACAGAGGGCTGGAAATCACAGGCCTTTGCACGGTACCTGTATATACTCTTCTTCTTCCTCCTCCTCATCCTCCTCCCTCCCCACACTAGCCCGCCGTCTCATCCCCACTGTACCCGACCCACAGTGCACTGTGCGCGCTTTCATCTGTGCTGAGGTGGCGTGGTCGTATATTATTCATGGGTCGTGCGATCTGAGGCGCGTGTCATATGGCAGAAGTAATAAGATGGAGTACTGGTGAGGAGATGATGAACACAGCAGCGGCGAGGAGGACACAAGTCTCCCTCTCCTGTTGCCTCGCGCGTCTCCCTGCACTTTGTGTGTCGGCTCGCGGCACGCCTTTGATTTACAGCGTAACGGACGGCCTGATACGGGACAGCACAACAGGTGTTGTTTTTTGAAACCACAGAAACTCCTCCGAACAGCTAATAAATTCTGGACCCGTTGGAGACGGGTAGAAGTTGATAACGATGTGACACGGGAGAAACGTATTTGTCTCGACTTGTACTCTGACACCGAAGTCGATCGGGAAGCCGTCTGGCTTTAGGCACTTTTGGTGATTTGTTATGTTCCTTCTTTTAGGAGATAATATTCAAAGTTGCCAAATAAAACAGGAAAAATGGCCAGAAAAAGTTCAGCTGTGTTTGCATTCCAGGTGAATAGAAGAGCACAACCTTGATTTTTACCTCGATCTGAGTGAAGAAGGACGCATCTCTTTTTGCCATCTTTATCTGGAAACTATTTCATAAATGGTAACTGGACTACGAGGCTGTTGTTTTTAGAGACGTCAAGGTCCTGGCAACTTTTTAGACCTGTTTTCACGACGGCTGAATTCCTCATGTTGCTCTCTTGCTGCTTACTGGATTGGAGTGTTTGTCATCACTAGAAAATGCAAAAATTCAGAGTAAACAGATGAATGTAATTGCCCATATCATTGCATTGTTTTGCCACTATGAGTAGCCATTCACAGGCAAGCTTCATTTCAGTCAGAAACACAGCGTCATACTAAATAGTTGTGGTATTTCAACACTTATTCATCTCACGTCTTATGACATCTTTTATTAAAGCTATTAAATCAAAAAAAAGCAGGCTGATTAGAACCATTGTCACAGGACAGGAAGGCCACTTTGTTGCATCAGCGGCCACTGAATTTGCTATTAAGATTAGCCAACAGCAAAGGTAATTAGGTGGATTCCCCACGGTAAAGAGTTGGTATGTATCTAAGGGTAGATTGAACCCAAAAAAGTAGTATCTGTTACATTACATGCAGGAGCAAGACTTTTGACCTCCCACAATGGCCCCTTGTCTTTGCACAGGGAGCAGGGGGGCCTTTGGAGGGTGGAGGGCAGGGCAGAGAGCAGACCAGCTGACCGCGATCGGCGTATCAGAGCGCGGGCCCTGGCGCGCGGTGTCTGGAGGCGACATGTGGTTCACCACCTGGCCCTGCTGTTTGACCCACTGGAGTGCGAGAGCGAGCGAGCGAGAGTGAGCGAGCAAGGACAGCCTGTACAGCCATTTGCTCATCAATGGAGGGCATCACCGCCACTTAACACAGCTTATTGATCCGCACAGCCTGCAGGGCCTCTGTTGTGTGTCCATTTCCTATTGATTATTTCAACTCCATCCTTATTGACTGCCTCCTCTTCTAACCACCCCCGCCCCCCCCTCCTTGTCTACTCCACCAGGGACTTTTCTTAAACAGCCATTTGAAATTATAATCTGTGCGAGTAAATGTCATAATCGCCCCCAAGGCCTGCTGCAGATTGGCTGGAGAGCAGGGGTCTCCCAGGTCAATGACACTGGTCAATACTGATCCATTTGTGTTATGGCTGCTCAACCGAAATGGCTGACCCCAGTTCGCTCAAACTTTCAGTCTCCCTGGGTTTTTTCTTTTTTTTTTTTCCATTCTATGGGCACAGTGATTTCTTAATAATCACCGCACACGAGACACAACACAAACTAATATCACTGACATGACAGAGGGAATTCAATTGTTATTGTTCCAACCAAGATGCGAGTCCGTGGAGCGCGTGTGTGTACGTGTGTGTACGCCTGTGTGTGTTTGCGTGAGTGAATGAAGAGTGACGCACTTGCCGACTGCTCATCAATGCTTCATAGGTTAGATCATTAGATCTAAAGTGACAGCGCAACACAAGGATGGAGAGTGGGGGTTTCTTAGATAAAGATTGGCATATTGCTATTGATTCACCACCCCTGGGGCTTCTTCTGTTACCATGGTTATAGCTGGGGGGTGGGCGGGGCGGCAGCAGCGGCGGGGTAGGCGTACGAATCTGACACAGGGTAGAATGATGTAACCATTATGATTGTGATGCGAGATGAAAATTTTATGGCGGCGTTTTGAATAATCTCCCGATTCTCTTCCGCTTTATTGGCCGGCGTGGGCCCGATAACTCATCATCCACCTTCGGGATTTATGGCGTGGAATTACGGAGAACTTCCCGACGCGCATGTCGCCGCGGATAACCATCTGTGATCCCATAACCATTACTCTAACCCGTAACAACGTCGGCGCTTTGGCTGCGTATGAGTCAGGCTTTTCACTGGGAGTGGACTAGGAGGGGGGAGGGAGGAGGGGGGGGGAGGTGCTGCTGAGGAAAAAATTCCCGTAGCTGGCTCATGTCGGGCTGACAAACTCCTCAGCTGTCCCTCTAAAGCAGGCTGAAATAAGAGCAGGCCTCAAAAGCTCTCTGATCTTTTACTGCCAGGGTCAGGGTTGAAATGACGCGTAAATGAGGGAGGAATGAGTTTTCATTTTGTCAACCTGTTCTGTTATTGTAGAGCTAAAGAGCCTTTGGTGCGACATGACACGAGATTGTTTTTAAGTGCCCACACCGGCGGAACGACGCAGTCCAAGCCCCCCGTTCGCCGAGGTTGCAGGCGGGTGCACGTTATTGTGTCTAGTTAACAGCTGTGCCAGCTTTACCTCGGGCCCGCGCGCGCTTGCGTGTTGTTTCCACAACCCGAAGTTGTGCGTGCAGCTATTCGGCTCCGCGAACGCACCTGCTGGCTGCGGAGAGAGATGAAGGGGAGCCGGCGTCGGCGGCGGTGAATACCTGGCTGAAAGGGAGCAGCCTCCGTGGCTGTTTACGGGCGCCTCAGATTTCCACAGGAGTGGAGCCGGTGCTGGGAGGTAGATAAAGGTAACAAAACATGATCATTATGGGATGCATTTGTACTAAATCGCTGTACAGAACATCACCCCTCCGCGCACCGACATCACCCACGCATTGTTCTGACTACAGAGAGAAACCCCCGGAGCTGACAAAGGCAAAGGGAAGAAGTGGAGGGGAGGAAAAACGGGGGTGCCATATCCATCGCTCAAGTCTTCGCCGCGTGTTCAGTAGTTCAATATTACACCCACTCCACCCATTTTTGATTTGAACCTGACAGTTGTTTCTGAAGCGCCGCACTCCATATCACAGGGAGGAAATGAGAGCGTTGAATTCCACAAGATGTGAAAGGTTAAAAAAAAAAGAGAAAACGGAGAAAAACACCCACCCCCTCCAGAAAGGGGGGAAAAAAAAAGGAAAAACACCCAAATACTGAGTGAAAACAAATACATAAATAAATAAATCAACAACGGGAGCTACAGTTGAGAAAGGAAACATTGGGAAAATTGCAGCGGGGAGATTTTAAATTGCGCTGGTATCAATAATTTAGCTACTCGGAGACACAGTGTTTTTGTTCACCATAAGGTTTGATGCGACTGAGAGAAGAGTTAAGATTAGGCGAGACTTTTCCATTATTGATGCCGTGGTGCACAGCTCACATCTGGTGTTACACCACCAACCCCCCCCCAAACGCTGCACGGCGACGGCCCCCTTCGCAGGATGACTGCAAACTCTGTCAATTGCCTACAAAGACGAATTGTCGGTGGCAGACAGTGTCAGGTCCGGGGGTTACAGAGCCCTGTGAAATTCCAACAGTTTCTCCTCAGAGCAAATACACGTAGTTTATAAGTTCGGTCCTGCGCCTTTTAAAGCGGATACTGTCCCGAGTGCTAATTAAATTGCTCTCGTTACTGGTGAGCCCCCTTTAACTGGTCCGCCAGCACCAGAGGCCGAACTTTCTGTCCAAACACGCCGAAGTCACAGAGGCCGAGCTTAGACTTTCCACTCCTGTCGCACTCCGAGCAGAGGGGCCGGGCCGGCCGTAGGTAGGTGGAGACATAAAACAGCTTTGCGGTAACCTCGAGGAGACCTTGCAGCGCACTCCATGATTCAGAGTCTTGTTATGCCTCCCTAATGCCATGTCAGTACCAATGCTCACGGTTAGCATCAGTCCTCCCCAGCAGCATCAGCAGCTCGGCCAAGCACAAATGACCCTTGCCAGTGCGCCGAGGGCTGGCGTGAACTTAATCACTTGAGCAAATTGAAACCACTCGCTCTGCAGTATTTTTACAGGGGTATAGCATATGACCTCAGCCTATGCCGACTGACCTCTGCTTTTGAAAAGGATTCGGGCCCTTAAAAACACACACTGATGCTGTTTTTTTCTTTTGTTGGTTGTTGCTTGGTCCATATTAGGTCAGAATTCCTGGCTTTCCCCACTTGCTGCGTGATTTATAACACCGCCGTAATCCTCTCCGAGTTGACATTTAGAGGATGTGGTAAAAGTGTTGTCTCGGGTGCGAATGTGTTTTTATCATCGGGGAGATCCACCACCTTTTGAAGGCCGTCCTGAGCTCGTTGTAAAGTCGCTGACCCTGATTACTGCCTCTCAGCTCTGGCTCCTGTCAGCCTGGGGAGTAGGGTCACCAGCCTTCATCCTAAAAAAAAAAGAAAAGAAGAAGAAAAAGAAGGAAAAAAAAAAGAGGGGGAACTTCAGTGAGGACCACAACTGATCTGACACAGTGCTGGAATGCTCGGTGATTGATTCTTGATGTCCGTGGGAAAAATGGAGGAAGAAGGGAGACTTTTTTTCCCCCCTTTTCCTTGGAGGGGGAAGGCTTAATTTTGTCCGTGAGCCATCTGTAGCTACACAAGACATGTGGCTGTCAAAAAGCAAACAAACCAGCTAAGCCCAGCAGACAAGGAGCAGGCTAGCTGTTAGCACATGTTTACCTGTTTCTCTCCTTTTGTTCTTTATCCCCGAGCTCAAAGCAGGGATGTCAGGGGTATTGGAGGACTTACACGCCAGTTCGCAGTGATCTGCTTTCACTCAGACTTTGTCATGTCACCGTGGTTGTTGCGCAAAAAAAAAAGAAAACGTGCGTGTTCGCAACAACAAGCTTGCGGGGGTTGTTCCTCAACTGCTGGAATTCCAGGGCGTACAGGGGCTCCCTTATAAAATCCCCAATGAAATCCCCAATGCTCTTTTCCGCCCCCTTTCGTAATCGTTAACAGGCTCGCACGTCGCACGGCCGCCGTGCCCTTAATACCTCTTCAAATAATAAGTATTTCTTCTTGATTTACAGGCCGTAAAACTCTTCAAAGTGCAACGCAATCTTTCATTAGGGATCCCGAGGACGATGTCGGCGCTATCTGTTCTTCATTATCTTTAATCGCTCGGTGTTTTTACCTGTTCGTTTTATAGAAAGCGAGATCATAAAACTAGCCCAGTTAAAAAAAAAACACACACACACACACCCCGCCCACTTTTAGATTACCTTGTTAATACAGACTTACAAACTGGAACCATTAAGCTTTTTTGGGGGTGGCGCACAAAAAGGCAAATGACTTCCGCCACGACTGACATTTTACGCGCTCGTTCAGGCTCATCATACGAACCTGAATGATTGTATAAATTAAACCGTGGCAGAAAGACGGTCCGTACAACAGTAAAACTGTATCGCTTGGGGATATTAAAAGGAGCGAGGAAGGAAGTGATGATAAGTGAGGTAGAACTTTTTAACACAGCACAATAATTGACGTCTCACTCAGAGAGCCCCTTTGTGAGAACTTTTCAATAGCATCCCCACTGAACCATGGCACTCATTCAATATATTCAATGTGCGCCCACTCTCTGTGGATTTCAACAGGAACCTGGTTGAGTGTATTCAGGGTCCAGCCAGTGATACTGACCACTGCTCGTCACCGTGGCCTGCGGAAAGGGGGGGGGGGGGCTGTTGGGCGATCTCAGCCGAGGTATTTGACCCGCGTGACCCGTGACCCTCGAATGATTGAAGTGGCGGCTTCCCCTGCCCTCCTGCTCCAGCCAAGAGACAAGGTGACGAGTCCTTTAGGAGCTCTCTGGTTGCAGGAGCGCGGAGTGCGTGGAAGCACAGGAGGCACAGGCGCCAGGCTTTGTTGGGAGCGTCGTTGTAATCTGTCTACTCGGCTTAGGGCCCGAAGACAAGCTGGCCAGTCATGAGAGAAGCCTGGGCTGTGACCTTGAGTGGTTTCAACTAGTGTCACCATGGCTGGTTTGCTCCGGGGCGACTTCTTAGTCATGTAACCTGGATGGATCACTTAGGTAGAGCTTGGATAACATGTGCTCTACTTTGTCGCGACTTGTAAACACAGAAAAACAAAACCTTGACATGGTGCTTTGCATGAAAAGTAACTTCATCGCCATTGAATTTGCTGTTTTCTTGCTTTCAAAGTTAAGACAGTGTCTCTTGACTCAATATGTTATTTCCATGACACCATTTACAACCCTAATCACGTCCCTTCCAGCATGGCTACATCCAGGTGTCATGTTGCACTTCAACTAATCTAATAATCTCTCTTAGTTTTCACCTTGTCCATGCCTCAAGGTCAAACAACTTTTCTCTCTTTAGAGGGCTCAAATGTTGCTGTGCTGCTCCCAGGGTCATCCCTACTAATCCCCAGTTACTCCAGTCCTGGTGGATTTCTCCCATGGGCAGGTGAAACCGGACACCAGACCCTGAAGCTGGGCCAAGATGTCCGCTGAGATAAGCATCCCGGGCCCACTCCCCAGTCAGGGGTCTTAAGCAAGAATTCAGAAATACATCATCACAAATCCATTAAGGCCAGCCCACCACTTTAACCACAAAGCCCAGCTGCAGCCACTAGACCTTATAGCTCCCGGCCTGGAGTCTCAGGACCCTCGATTAGAGCTTCCATCCCCTTATCCTTGGCCGTGTTCTCTGCTTGCCCGCACGCCTTCGTGACCAGTCGTTACACGAGTCCCAGTTTAGGTCCCACTTTGTCTCGCTCTCACGTCTCTGTCTAACTGGGAGCTGAAGTTGAAAACGATCCTCAGAACTCAGTCATCAGCAGCTTTAAATAGGCAATAAAGTCAGTTTATGCTTGAAGTCATGCAATTTGATAAAACCCTATTTTAACCAACACTAAAAAAAAACAATTAGATCTTCAGTTACATCTGTGTGTGTTTAGAATTGGTTCTTTGTTCGACAGGTTTGAGCTCACAGCCCTGATCATGTTCTCGCGTGGTTCCCTCGGCCCGAGCCAACCACATGACGCCTGCATGGGAGGCAGGCGGTGGCCGTCGCCCACAGGGCGGTCGGCTCGACAATCGACAGTGAATGTCGGCGGACTGCTCCATTGTTTGCGGTCCGGCGTTGTTTGTGCAGTTCTGAGAGAGCGCCACTCGCGTACAGCGACCATAAGTGGCGGAACGTCTCCTCGCTTCCCCACATCTGTCCCGCGTGCAGCCGCCCTGCTGCTTTTCTCGCGGCGACACCATTGTGTTTTTTTTTAACGGCGACTGTCGCCCCGCGTACGCTTGGCGAGGCTCGGTGTCTTCTGCGCGCCGAGGCCGCCATACCCTTCAATTAGCAGCGCCTTCAGTGGGAGTCTTTCAAACCATGATTGTGAAACAAATAAAAGAAGCCAAAAGCATTTTGAATAGTTCACATTAGGGTTTTATGGTGGTTTCAATGAACATTTTGTTTTGGAGTGCTCTGATTTTTGCTTTTTTTTCCCCCACTTATAACAGATGTCAACACACTTGTCTCTTTCAGTGGCATTTTTTTGTCATTATTGTTTTTTTTTTTAACACCTAAGTATCAAAACATGTCCAGATATGCCATCATGATAATATATAATCCTTAAAAAATGTATATCACTGGTCTGTAACAGTGCAGTTTTCTTGCGAATGCTCTTCTACAAGTTCCTGTTTTGTTTTCTGCATTACTTGAGTTTAAGATGCTTTATTGTCTTGAGGATTTAGTGTTGATGGAGGAAGTGTGATCGATCTGAACACCAACGTACTTGTTCGAACTTGTTACTTCCTTGTCGGGGGAGCAAACTTGACACGCAAAAGTTTTTTGAAGGAAACGTGTAACCGCGAAAAACACGAAAAACTTGCTGCTTTGAAAAATAAACTCACGTGTACGCTGGGAGTTGCCTTAATTATTCACAGGTTGGTCCGTATGTCTGCGGGTTCTTTTATTCTCCACAACAAGGGCATGTAAATTTGCGATTCTCAGGACAGAGCAAAGACCGGCCTCAACACAAAGTACAGCCCCTCATTTGTTATCAAGCGTACAAGCCGGCGCCGAGCGCGCGCTATCTATTTATGCGGCAGTTTTAATTATCCAGCACTTCCTGCCTTTGAAGTGCGATCAATCAACTCCTACCTGATGCCAGGAGAGACGCGCACACGTGCACCAGGGGCACGAATCCCCCGATTTCACCTCCACCACTCCCTCCTCTCGGCCCTGTTGTTCTTAGGAGCTGTTTTAGCCCTGGAGCACAAAAGGGAGGGCTTCCTCAACCGCCTCCTTTGACACCGTGACTGACAGAGAAGTCGACACAGGAGGTGATTTTTTTAATCGACAAATTGCGCATTGATCACTTCTACAAGATAAATGTCCAAAAAGTTCAATTTTGACTCAATTCCTTGAAGTTTGGAGGTCAAACACAAACTAGGAGCGAAGCCTTTGACTGTCACTGTAGCCAACACAAAAGCTTCTCCTCTGTGCACTTACACATCCCGGGACACGCAGACGTCTCAGAGAGCGAGCGCTCCAAGTCTTGTTTCCTACTCACAGCATGTTTTCATTTGCCAAACGAGGAGCGGAGCCAATGAGAAAATCAATAGCACAGATAAGCAGCCCCTCTGCCCCCGATGTGTGACGGCGAACCCATATGGACACAGCGGGGCGCGCTGGCGAAACATGTCGCTCGGAGGAAGAGCTCCAGACCCAGGCGAATGTTCCTGCTCTTCCCCGCGAAACCAAAGGCTGCGATTGCTTCGTTAGTCGACGTTCACGTCCGAAACGTCTTCAAACGGTGGGACGGGAGTTCATTGATGGAGCGAAGGGGTGGTGGAAAAAAAAACGGGCTAAAGACGAGAGCACGCGAGATAGCAGCTGTGAGTAAGTGAGTGAGTGCCGAGGTTTGTGGCGGGAGGTCAAAGGTCCCGGAAAAAGCTTAAGAGAGAGGTGTATCAAAGAAACCGAGGATGGAGAATGTATACATGTACAGTCTGATCCATGATAGTCCATGCTTAGGGGGTTGTGCGCAATATGTTCTCTATTACATAGCCCAGGTGATTTCTGGCTGTCTCTCCTGAGAACATGATCTCCTCCAGGCCAGGGCCCGCGTCTCGTTAAAGCGGCGCGGCCTCGGCGTGGATTGAGTTTAAAAGTAATAAAAGAAGCGGACCTGCTGGCGAGGTGAAAAAACCGCTATCGGATTCCTCAGAGCAACTTTCTTTTCATGTGCAGACTGCATTCAACGAAGCGTTTAATTCAACAAATCCACGGTTGTGATCCACCAGAAACAGGGCTCGGGTTAGTTCAATTTGTACCAAACGATCTCCACATGATCAAAGCGCGGCGAGCTCTCCCCAACATACTGCTTAAATTAGACTAACACCAAAGTCTTTGGCTCTGGGACAGTATTTGGAATGTCTTACCAGCAGAGAAATTCCTTTGCACATATGGTTTCAATAGGCCCGAGATGCCAGTTTCACATCTTTAATGGGCTGACAGGGAACTTTGGTGCTAACTTTCGGACTCCGGGGCCGTCACACACAAAGGCAACGACTTTTTGTTGATCTTTTTTTTTTTCTTTTTTCCGTCTCCGCTGATGTTTCCTCTTCTATAACTGGACACGGAAGAGGAGGGATCGTGCACAGGAGGGAAAGGAGGCTGTTCTCTTCTTCTCCCAGCAGCAAACGTCATCCCTGTCACTTTTTATGGGCTCATATCAACTTCGTGGTGAGTTGATTTGAAAGCAAAACTTGTGCTCTAAGCCACAGTAAACTGGCCGGAAAAGGTCCGATAGACCTCAAGTTCTAGTTGCATTCTACTGTGGTGTGAAAGCAAAGTAAAGGAGAACGACTTCTTCAAAAATGATCCAAATCGGATATGAAAAAAGCTCCAGTTGGCTTCATTGAAGACCTGTCAAGTGAAGCATTCTAATGGTGTTCAATCAGCCACTGAAACATGACAAACTTCTGTCTAGCACCCAACGCGAGGCAGGACTGCGGTCGTCCAGAGCAACAGTCCAAAGCTACAGAGCTCCTCTATACAGACAGTGTCCGTCTGCTCTTCACTCTCCTCCTCTGCTGCTTCTGCAGGACAAAAAAGAAGCTCCGCACTGTGCAGGGATTCAGTTTTTTGTGTTTGCGTTCATGCACTCAGTACACAGGGGTGCATGTGAACTTCCTTGAGTGCGGCTAACTGACGCGTGTGCTACCCAGAGTGGGCAGAGGCCCTTCCTGCTCTCCCCTTTTCGCCCGTCTACATCTGCAGGGCATGTGGAGCACAGAAAACACACAAACACACCAGCGGGAGAAAACAGGGGTGCGGCTCTCGCGTGCCTGCGAGAAACGGAGCGCTCCCTCGGCACGTTGTAAAAGCCTCCAGTCAGTGTTAGAACCAGACAGGCCGTGCATTGGCGGGACGCGGGTCTCCTGTCACCAAAGTTGGAGATATCACGCCCTGCGCACGGCTGCCACTCGTTTGGAGGAGGGGATGTCACCGGCATTACGGATATAAACGGAATATCGCACTCGCGCGGCGCCAGATAGTTCAGATTTCACAGCGGAATTGACTTAGGACTCTCTGGAGAGTTCAGAATGTGACATTTTCACTCTGCGTCTGCACTTTTCGTTACAACAGGCATGAAGGAAATCAAGAGAGAAAAGAGTGGAAGCGGCGGGGGGTTGCGGGAGGTGTGTTGCGGCGGCGGGGGCGTCTCTCCAGGAGCACGTTCAGACTTCTCAGCGCTATTTCTGTTCTCGTGCAATTAGTTTGCTCCCAGAAGACAAGGCTAAGCAGAGGCAACATGAATACACGCCTGTTGGCATGTCACTCCCCGAGTTCCATAGTACGCCGCGCGCTCCCTATGTGTACGTGTTTTGTTTTTGTTTGAGCACTGGCTTTATGTGTCGCATTAAATCACTTTTATTTCGCCATATACCATATCAACACGTGTCGGTGCAGACCGGAGGGCCCGCCGATGTGCCAGCTGAGGTGGCTTACACCAACATAATGTGAATGCGTGGCGTTTATAGATCCCCGACCCCGCTGCATGCGGCAGACGGTGAATGCGCTCATTCACTTGAGCTCTCTGTTGTTGAAATCATACATAACAGGTTGCAAAAAAGAAATGTAACCTTTTGTTTATTGTTATTATTCAGGGATGAATGTTTTTTTTGTAACCTGGCTTCATCTTTATTGCAGGTGATATTTGAATCATAAAGCAGCACATAAACAAATTCAAGGCGTTTTATTTGCTCTCAAAAGTATTATTTTTATCCGTCTTTTCCTCTTTATTTCTTAAGCATCTCTTGCTTTGGAAGTTGAAAAACAAAGATAATTTTGCTGCAGTGTTGTTGGGGTTTTTTTTCCGTGCAAGAGTATCAAACTAATGCTGAAGATAATAAATGCAACAGCTAATCTTCAGAACATATTTATACGTTTCACTCTCGGTAAATGTAAATCCTGGTTGCCAACTTCAAATGGCGCGGACGCCGGCTCAAAGTAATTGTTGGCCGCCGTGATTTATGCACAAAGTGGCTTTTGTCAGGCAGCAACAAAGCAACTTTGATAAATGCCCCTTAATTTATTGTCACGCATGTGAAATCAAAGCGGAACATTTACAGGCTGCGCACTGAGTCGGACCAGAGGAGGGGCCTCCGCTGGAACGGAGGTGAGCCGAGCGGCGGGTTCGACTCCGTGTCTGTTGGAAAACTTTGGCTCCCACCGCCTCCCCGAGCCCTCGGGGTTAATCAGAGGCATAAAGGTTACGATGTAAGGCAAGTGACTAACGACAATATGATGTGCACGGAAACGTTGTGACAGTTTGGAGCCATTAACCTGGGAGCAAGACACGGCTCATTTTTTTTAGGAGGAAGACAGGTCAGATTTAAGACAGAACAGGATGAGACTTATTCTGGGTTTTTTTTTGTTTTTTTTGTTTTTTTTTGCCCGGAGGCACGCTGTTGTGAATTCTGACACGCTTTCCCAGAAGGGCTCCCGGCTCCATGTTTGGAATTGCTAACGTCACATCAGCGGGGCATTCGGGGAGCGCTCGGATCCAAGCCGAAGCTGAAAGTGTTTAACGGCAGAGTTCACTGGAGACAAGATGTTGGACAAGTTACTCGGCAGACAGGTTGCATCTGTGTTGTCACGCGCACAGTCCGAATCCAACTCCCCCCCCCCGCATAACATGTGTCGGGGCCAGGAAGACCCGCTCGTCAGAAAACTTCTTGAGAAATGCACACCCTCTTGAAAAGAGAGAAAAGCTGGGCTAACACGCCGATTCACGGGCTGACCTCCGGCGCGACCTCTCGCCTGTTTGCTGACATTTTCGCAATGGAGGCACTTCAACAACAACAAAAAAAAAAAAACTGGGGGAGGAGAAGGAAGAAGAGAGGAGTTAAAAAAAAGTGGCGAGAAGGAGGGAAAGGAGAGAGAGAGAGAGAGAGAGAGAGAAAGGGAGAATGCCTTTTTCTGATGGATGAGGTCTTCTCCTGTTACATTTGGAGAGAACACAGCTGTGAGGAGCTGTTAAGTACACGCAAACAAGCCGTCTGCTTCAGACAAGCCTGCCGGGCACCCGGCCCCACATCCCACTTGTACCGCTCTGACACATGATCACAGCCAGACAATACATGTGGGAGCCCAGCGCGCTCCACTAAAAAGTGAGAAATATTTTCAACTCGAACAAAAAAACAATCCCCTTTCAATACCACTGGGACCCTTCTCGGTATTAATTCATCTTGTTTCTCTTTGTCTTGTGCCGGTTGGTGTGCTGCTGGGGAGCGGGAGGGAGCGCGCGGAGGGGAGCGAGGTTTGCTGGTGTAGCGACGAGGAAATAGGTTAGGAATGGGGAGAAATGTAAAGAACATCTGCTACCGTGACGGTGTCACACTTTGTCTAATGTGTTTTGAATAGGCGCGGCTGTCCCGACTTGTGTGAGGGGAAATCTTGGCGATCCATATGCTGATTAGGCGAATTAATGTGGGATTCCTCTTAAAGCGGTACACAGCACCGCGCTGCGTCTGGCTGTTTTACGCAGCTGGGCGAATAATGAAGCCGTTCGGGGTGTTTAAGTGCCGTCTCCACGTCGGGGCTGGAGATTAACACTGAGCAGAAGGACTGCAACAAGCTGTCCTACCTGAACTCGTCTGCCCCCTGTGACAGCGTTGCTCTCAAAACGACACCATGAAACAAAAAGATACAGTGATATTTCCTGCACATTTCGCTGGCTGAGACATGTTGCTCGGATCTTTTGCTCGCCGCCAACATCGCTCGGTTCAGTTTGCATGCTCTGCATGACGTTGCACCTAAAAAGCATGCATCCAAACGATTGACATGTACATATTTGTGTTGTCTTTTTGGGAACAAACTGGCTCGTGTGTCTGAGTGGTTCATGCCATGTTCTTGTTTCCCTTTGCCGATGATTACGAAGGCCCAATTGGAAGATTTTTGAACCTTTGCAGCATATAGTGGCCAAAAATGTGATTGGATGAATGCTCTCAGATCAAAAAAACCAACAAAACAGCTCCTAAATTTCCATGTAGCACTCCAGGAAGCTTTAACTAAGGTAAAAAAAACTGTGAAATGAAGAAAATCAGCTGATGAGAATAGTTTATGATGCAGAAATAACATGTGGAGATTTATCACGGCCGCAAAGGCGTTCCTGGTCCATATTGCGCGCTCTTTTCGTCACATGCTCCCCAGATGAGCTTTCGCCAACGGCTTTTCCGCTTCGCCACATTTCGAGGCCCAACACGCTGCCATCCTGCCGGACACATGTGACTGTCATCCCGACAGCGACTCCAGAGGGGACCGCATAAGTCAACGACTTCCCATACGAGCGGCTGCAATTGATGGGCTCCTGATACTTGCGGCCAGCCACAAATAAGCTGACAAAGTTTTTAAACTTTTGCACGCTTCCCATTGACAAATGGCGCCGAAGTGGCTTTTTTGGACGGCGGCCCGCTCGCCGGAGCATCGAGAACATGTGGCGCTGCACTGGCCTGAGTCACGCCTGCGATTCAAAGCATAATGGAGACGGTTCGCTGACAGACGGATGTTGTGGTGAAATCCGGATCCCCGAGACAAACCCTGCCCTTTGTCAGATTTTTGGTAATAATCTGTAAGTGTTTGCCGGGGTAACTTAAAACGCTTTGGGTAATGGGGTAATGGGTTCTTTGTGTGCGTGTGCATTGTGGGTACTGCTGATGCAGCATTCATCACTGCAGCGCCACAGCTGGTTGTGTTTTGGGTACGTGCGTCTTTTTCCTCGCTCCCTCCCCGCGAACTGTGAACTTCAAATGACTTCTGCTGCGTAAAGTGCTCGCACTATTATTGGTCATATAGAGCTCATTACATACCAAGGACACAATAGGCATCTGGCTGGGTATTGTGTACTCTGTGTGTGTGTGTGTGTGTGTGTGTGTGTGTGTGTGTGTGTGTGTGTGTGTGTGTGTGTGTGTGTGTGTG
>JASSRZ010000001.1:6993452-7012416 GCA_032164315.1 Malacoctenus gilli
TGTGTGTGTGTGTGTGTGTGTGTGTGTGTGTGTGTGTGTGTGTGTGTGTGTGTGTGTGTGTGTGTGTGTGCTCCCATGTGAGAACAAAAAGTTCAAAAAGTGAAGGGGAGAAGTGACAATGACATTAGCAGTGAAGCCACATCATTACTTTCTAATGCCCCACTTTAGGCATCAATTGAGGGAACAGACCAGTTTTCTTGCATATAACTTATATTTGTTTAAAAGTATTTCCAATTACAGAAAGCTTTTTTAATTACTTGACCATTCAGTCATTTATATACTCTTTTTATTCTGCTGTTTTTGTACCTTATGTTTGGACAGACAAAAACTCAGTCAGTGTAACAAGCCAGAAGTGAAACAAAAAGAGGCCACAATTTAAAAACCACGAGTATGATCATTATATCAGTTGTTTGCTATTTCCAGTAGTCAAAAGGGATTTAATGGCAATTTTGAAACAGCTGCATTTGAACGGGATCAACATCAATTGTGTCGAGATCTTCAAGATCCCCAGTTGTCGTAAAAATGTCTCGTTTCGTTGTGAAACGCTGAAAGTTTCGTATTTTAAAGCTGATGATTGAGCACATGTGTCATTAAATGTGCGAGAGCGGATTCAAAGGCGTGAGAGGTTGTCAGCCCTGCTCAATGCAACGTGACGTTAATTTGTCCAAAAGTTTCTGAAGTCCTTACAAAAACAGCCGTCTCAGAGAGAGAGAGCGAGAGAGAGAGAGAGAGAGAGAGAGAGAGAGAGAGAGAGAGAGAGAGAGAGAGCGGTGCACACATGTCGCCGCTCCGGGTCATAGCGGGTTAACTATCGGTAATGAATCCATCATTAAGCTATTTGTAGAGCCGTGGAGAGTGTCAGAGTCCTCGCTACGAGAGGAGGACATGCACAGTGTGGACAAGCCACTGTCAGCAGCCCCGGGTCCAGGTCGCAGGATACACTATTGTTAAATGTCTCCATTTATCACAGGGCTTGGGTTAAAGAGCAGCCCTCCTTCCTGTATCCCAGCACTTCACACTCAGCTGAGCTGTTCTGCAGGACCATCACAAACAAAGGCAACCTTTGCACAGCAAAGACTGGGGCTCCCATAAGAAAATAAACACACAGATGAACAACTCAGGAGGGGGGTGGGGTGAGGGGGGTTGGGGGGGGGGGGGTCAGCTGGAGGAGGAAATATATTTATATCAATAGCGCTCGCTGTTATTTTCCCTCACTGGCCCCCGTGCTAACGGTAGCTACGTGCTGTTGTTAGCTGCCGCCCGCGGCGCTCGGGGTGATGAAGGATATCCAGGTGAAAAATGGCTGGTGCTCCGGTGGCGTCACAGCGCCGGCTCCCCCGCTGGTATGACACAGAGTACAGAACACTTGGCACTGTTTTTGACTTGCCAAACAGGCCTGCGACAAGTTATTAGGTCATACATGGAAACACCGCGATAAGGCCCGAGGACGCAAATAACACGGAGGGGTCCCCGGGCTACACTAAATATAAAATTGATCTCATTTTCCATGTGCCTTTTTTTCCCCTGCCTCGTCGAGTCCCTAAAAATAACGCCGGGGTTGGTAAACGTGCTGGAAACGCGGTTTGCTTCCTTGTGCCTGTGCACGAGATACATTTAGCTTTCACTGAAGAGTTGATCGTGAGAAGGTTTTGTTACTCTCAAGAACTCACCTAATTGTCACACTTCAAGGTGCAGATGGCACACTTTATCGTATATCCTAAACCAGCTGTCTTTTGGTCTGATGTGACATTGAATCTGAACACAGCAAAGACCCTGAAGTCGCACAGCGGATTAATTCCAGATTAAGCCCCATGTTGACTTAAAAAAAGAAAAAAAAAGTGTGCGGCTCTTATAGAAGTTGGACTAAAATTGATATGTGTGATTCTGGAGTGGTTATGGTGCTCAGAACAATTCATCTTCCATTGTACAGCTGCAACAGCATGTGGTGATGTTGCTCAGACATAGGGGGAATCCCACACTAGGTGACCCCCCCCCCCCTTTCCAAAAAAAACCCCCAAAAGCAAGCCAAAACATTGGCTGTACAAAGTCCAGCTCCTACCAAGTGTAATTTGGGACATTTTAGTGCTTCACGCCTCCCTAAATGAATTAGAAGTTGCAGAGATGAGCCATAACTCTTCATCGGGTGGATGTAAATACACAGCAGCGAGTTAACTTTGTTGTCTCCCAGTGATTCTGCATCTGTTTCCAGGCCGGGGGAAAGTTTTGTTCCACTCCACGTCTCATTAGTCATCTTGTCTGGAACTCTCTGGGAGCTCGGCGCTGCAGATTACCCCGAATGAGGTTTTACGCTATCTCCCTTTCTGTTTATCTACCCATGCATGGTGATGTGTTCAGATGAGGCTTCTGCTGCTGTGACATACTTCTATTTAGCATCATTATGGTTTGATTTCATCTGACATTCTTCCCCTTTCACTTATTTATTTATTTCTCTTTCTCGCCGCCTCTCCTTCCCGGCTCACTTGAAAGCAAAACAACGGTGCCCCCTCGCTTGTTCTCCAGATATTAATTTGGCGTAATTTAATTTGGAAAACATCTCCGGCAAGTTTTCCTGGCACCACCTTTGAAGTGACAATATGAAATAATAAACCCTATTAAATATAAATCACAGGGGCGATGTCAGCGTTGCTGTGCTTCCCATTTGATTTTCAAGAGAGAAACACATGTGATCGCTCTCGTTTCCATTTTTTCCCCCCACCCTCTATCCCACTATTTCACCTTTAATTGAATACGTTTCTGTTGTCGTTGCCAACCGACCCCCCCCCCCACCACCCACCACCCCCTTCCACCCCCCCCCCCCAATCTACTTCCTCAAGCACGTAATGCATGCAGTAAATAATTCAAATGAAATTAATTTTACAGCACCTTGTTTCCACTAAGCATGCCAACATCTGTTGTCGAGTCACAAGTTTACATTGTTGGTCATTACTTTCCACAATGAGCAAAATGTTTTATTAAAGCCCCGCGGGACTCCCTCTTGGATCAGGCAGAGGCGACGGTGCTACTGACTGAACCCTCCCTGAACTCCGACAATCAAAGATTGGTTGCGGCTCTTCTGGGGGGGGGGGGGGGGCCCCCCCCCCCGTCGCTTCCCAAAAGCCCGGCTGGGAATTAATGTGATTGAGGTATTGGACGCCCCCCCCACCCCCCCAACCGGTCCTCCAGGAAATCGCTGACCACAATGAAAACGGCGCTTTGCTGACTTTTTGAAGTGACGTCGTGCTTTTGTTCTGGAGAACAGAGTAAATCTCACCCTGCTGTTGTTTTCCACAAAGCTGCTCCGTGGCTATATAAATAGGCCTTTTATTCTGTTGCTTCTAATTAGCACGGAGCAAACACGAGCGGCACACTATGGAGGGAAAAGGCTCGACGTAAATCATCAACTATTTCATCAACTGTCAGCGTACAACCTGCGAGAGAGCGCGCGGCGTTGCTCTCCGGCTGTTTTAGCCTCGCATTAAATGTGCTTTTGTTTCTGTTGGCGTATCTGAAATGAAAGGATCGACGTGCGACGTATAATACACCGTGAAGATGTGCGTACACACACATCCCGGTGAGCACAGGGTTAAATAGCACATCTCCTCGGTGTGCAGCAGGGACAGCGCAGGAAGTAGGCTGTTTATTTGCATTGGTCCACATTTAAACAGCCATGCACTCGCAGCCCTTCAAAGAAAGCCGCATTGTATATTCATCAATTTTCGTACTCATGGGGAGAGGGAAAATAAGCAGACTGCTATACATAAATCATTAAGACACAATCAAAAGCAAACACAAAATATACAGCGATGCGCACACGGAGAGTTATCAGTGGCGGCTGGAGCGGCGAATGCGGTCTCCAAACCTCAAACCGACGCGGCGCTGGCGGTTGTATTAGTTACAGTCGGAAAAGGGGGCTTGAAACGCTGAATTCTCCACAGGCCGGGGCTTCAACGGAGCAGAAGAACAAGGGGAGAGACAGGCGGTGGGTGTTTCTGGAAGCACCTTTCCTCTGAAGACTTGGCTGTAAAACGTGGAGGGACCGGGGACACACCCCTGAGGAGCGCTGAAGTGGTTGTCGCCACCAAGGGGCCCTGATAGCCCTGCTGCTTCTGCGCTCGGGCGGCCCCCAAGCAGGTGACAGCTACTCGTCCATGCTCTGGGCCTCTGCCAGTAACAGATGTGCTTAGTCAAATGACTAATTGAAAACCTAAAACAAAATCAGCAGCTTGGCTATTTGGCCTGCATAATAACGGGCCCGCGCTGATAAAGGGAGTGGGAGAAAACACACACACCCCTCTCATCAGCGGCGCCATTAACAATCATGAGCAAAGATGAAAACAACGCTTGGTTTATTCGGCAAATGAAAGCACATAACTAGATGCCGTCCCTGGAGTCCATTTCCAATTTTAATAATACATCAAGGAGCCTAGCCGCAGCAAATGCTACTACACCGAGAGCCAAAGCAGACCCAACTACTTACAGCTCAAGCATCGGGAGACAAGTCCCAGAGCTAAGAATCCAGCAAATGCATGAAGGTACACAACATGATAGCTATTAACTAAATTAAAAGAGCCATTACCAGAATAGCATGTGGAATCAGTTGCCAGTTAGAGACTACAAACCAAATTTTACCATTCTAAAGGCGGGACAGGGAGGGAGGGAGGCAGAGGAGGGAGAAAAAAGAAAGTCTGCATGTTTGTCCTTACCTCATCTCTTTCCATCTTCATCATAAAAAGCATGCAGCCTCAGCTCGCCTCAAATTATGTGCATGAATAATAAAATACCTTCTAATTAAAAACTGTTGTTAAATATGCAAAAATCTAATGATAATGAGATTGTGCAATACCTTGGAGTAAAGCACATTATAAATTACTTAGAAGTGCAAGTCGGCTTGACCCAAACATTGCATTCTGAAGGCTACTTGCAAGATTATGTCTGGGGCATATGGAGAGGGTGGTGGGTGGGTGGGTGCGTTGGTGGTGGAGGAGGGTGAGTGTGTGTGTGTGTGTGTGTGTGTACGCTGTTGAACTCTGTTTGGGTTCGTCTGAAACTGTTTGCGTAAATATATGCCCACATATGTCTGTGGCAGTGTGCGTCTTGCACAATGAATGTATGTGTGTTCGCACATGCGTGTGTGTGTATACGTTAACACATGTGTCTGGGTATTAGAGGGGGGTTAAATATATGTATGTATGCAAATGCATATACTGTCTGCCTCATTGATTCTTCAGGGGAAATGTCAGCGCTCAAGCAGCTTGAAGGAGGGCGCGAGGACGGTGTTTACTCTCCTTAAACGCGACGTTCATCTCGCGAAAGACTCTCGGAAAGGAGGGAATTTGTGGATTATTGCTGGAAGATGGAGTTTAATCACTGCAGACCAATCCGTTTTGGATGGTTGCCAATGTTTACGTCTTTTCGATACCTCACAAGTGGCTAAAACACCAAACTGTCGTTCAATTATTAATTTATTCCTCGCATTCTTCCCACCACTTGGATTGACAATAACACAAGCGCAGGTTGTCTTGGTGGTATATGCAATGGCAGAACAATGATTTACAAGTATCTGATTTTATTTTATTTCATTTTTATTCGCTGTGGCAGCGAAGCAAATAAATCATCACAAGCGCTCAACAAATCCCAGTCCCCCACCCCCTGCTTTGCTTTGTGCTGGCTTCACATCATCAATCATCGCACTTTTTCAGTTGTCCTGATTGAGTTGTCTTCACAGCTATATGTGACAAACCCTTTATGTTACCCGCAGATGTAAACAAAAATAGAATAGCACGCCGCTCGTTTACGCGCGGGTCTTAAAGGGCCAGGATCGTAAAATGACGGTTGTCAGGTTGTCACGGACGAGTGTGCATCCTTGAAAAACAGGCATTTAGAGAAGGAAATGTAGAAATGTGAATTTGATTAGTAACATTGTTCTACTGACAGTCATGACGAATGTGAATTTGCACACGATCTGTGATTATTCACTTGGCGAGAACAAAAAAAAGTTGGTATAATTTCAAGCACTTGTTAGCATGCAGGCTCTGACAGGCAGAAAAACACACACACGCACGCACGCCCGCCCGCGCGCACGCGCGCCCCTTTTCATAGTCGTAAGTTTATTACATTAAGATGCATTATTGAATCATATTTATGGAGATGAGAGTTGCGAGTCAATTGGCGGCAATAATATTCCTTTGCTTTATAAATTCACTTGACACATGCAGAATGGAGCCTCGTATTTAACATCCAACAAAATAAGACTTCACTCTGATTGAAAGGTTTGCACTGCACATTGTCAAACATGATTGCCCCATTCTGGGCCAGCCAGCACCGGGAACAATGTGCATATTTCACTTCCAGTCAACGGGCCTCCGCCATGTTTATTAAAATTTTAACAGGACTCTGGGCTTCACGGGTTCATCAGCTATTCAAACGCTACTGAACAAATCAGCTGTCAGCTCTCTTTGCGTGTTACGCCCCCCCCCCCCCCCCAGCAACGCCTCCCACTCCGACCAAAGTGTCCCTGACCTTCCTGGCATCCGGAGCATGATGCTGTTTTAAGATGACTTTCCAGCAAGTCTTTACGGCCAAATAAATAGCTGCATGTGGCTCTGCCCATCGCGCATTATAATCCTGATTGTTTTTTATGTCCCAACCATAAACAAATACTTGATTGTCAGGAGGGGGGGGGGGGGGGAGATAAATCAGGCCGCCGTACAGACAAGCCAAGCCAGTGAAGCAGTCATTTAGATTAACGAAGCGAGTGGCTCTGACGTGCGAGCGCGCAGATGTACGATAGGGAGGGGAGGCCACCTGCAGTAGTTACTGCACTCGTGTTTTTAAGAAAATGCGATCAAAGCAGCCCGAGTTACACTGGTTAAACTTGTTTGTTGATTCTGGAGACAACAGCGCTTCCCTTTGTGTTTTAATGCCTACGTATATATACGTTAAGTGTTTATGCCACGTCTAACCTCCCCGTTTTCATCAGGGAAATCGCTGCGGCTTCCTTCAGTTATTTATTATTGTCCTCTCACGGTTGTTCAAGTGTCTTGGTTCGGCTCATCAAAAGAGGTAAACACGCCATTGATGTGAAAACTTGACACAACAATGCGGTGACGTCAAACGGGCTCATTCAGAGTCAACTGTGAGACTAGAGGCCCCTTTGATGTCAGGAACGCAAGGCAGCGTGGAAAACAAAGGGCTTTTGGTGAGGTAGGAAGAAATGCTTGCATGTGTATGTAGCCTATATGTACAGAGGTATGTACTTTGTCTTTGTGCGCGTCTCAACGTGTGCGTTAAGGAGAGTGTGTGTGTGTGTGTGTGTGCGAGGGAGAAAGAAAGAGAGGGACTCAGACAAAGGGAAGACGGGAGCAAAACGAGGCGTATAGAAGTGTTTCTGTGTGACTGAGAGCGGGCGAGGGAAATTGGACGCGTGCGTGTGCACGCATGAAACTCATTTCACCCGGCGCTCAACTCGCATCCCTCATCCAGGCGGATGAAGTGAGTGAGAAAGTGGCAGTTCTTTGGCAAATAAAATCGGGTTCATGCAAAGCCAGTATTAATTTGGCTTTTCCGTCGGAATGAAATGTTTTTGTTTTGGGAGGAAATTGCCCTGAGCAGTAATGAATTTCCCCCCTCAGCGCCGCGTGGCACCATAATTTAGCAGAGCGATAGATCACATAGGCTGACGATTTGAGTGTGCATATATTCTAATAGAAAGCTGATAAATATTAAATGCGCGACGTTTAAAAGAGGCTCATTTTCCCTGCTTTTAGTGCAGACCGAGCAAAATTCCTCATAATGGCTGCCGGCAACATGAGACAGGAAGAAAAAGGAGGAGGCAAAAAAACCAAAAAAAAAGACAAGAAGCAGCCCAACACAAACGATATTGGGGCCAATATTTATACACACTGATTTATCCAAATGAGTCTGTTTAGCAAAAGAGATATCAGAGAGGCAGTGAGTCGTTAGTTTTGCAAAGCTCAGAGCTCTCTGGCATATGACAATACCCGCTGCTGCATTTCAAAGCGTCGATCACCCGTCATCACAAACCCGTGGTGATTTTGCCTTCTTCCTTTTGTGCTGAAATGTTTACACGACCACTCTCTTGTTGTCGTTGTGATCAGTTCTTGCTTTGGTATGAAGTAACAGTCAAAATATGCCAGCGTTTGTCTGCTAAAACAGCTCTCAGTTGGCTGTGAGGAGGAGGAGGAGGAGGAGGAGGAGGAGGAGAAAAATGTCTCTTCAAAAACATGTCAGATTCTGTCTTTCTTTATTTTTTTCGGGGTTTTTTTTATTTTATTTTGTTGTTGTTTGGAAAAAATTAGTTTTGGACACCGGCATGTGTTTGGAAGGCTTTGATGTGTTGGCATATTCCTCTTCATGTCATCTTGGTGGTTAAACACATTTACAAATCAACACAGATACTTTCCGGATGAACAGCTGGAGTGTCAAAAACAAAGTAATCAAAGCAGCGGCAGCGGCTTTTGTGCCGCCGTCTTATTTGTTGTAATTTCACACATGATTTTTGGAACGCCGCTCGGCGAGAGTTTGGGTTGAAACGCTGAATTAAAAGGGAGAAGTTGCTCCATTGAAGGCGTAACACCTAATTTTAACAACACAGAGACGCAGGCCGGTTTCAGCCTGTTTTGCGCTGAGAATGAGAGAGTCGTCGCCACTTTGTTTTGATTACATTCGAGAGGGACATTCGAGAGAAAATTATAGGAATTGTCTGAATTGAGAAAATTAGATGTGATGATAAATCTCTCGTGACGCAGCCTTGCGGAACGCGTGACGGAAAAGAAAAACAAACGTATATCACTTCTGTACCTTTCTTGGTGTCGAAAGTCGCTTTTGAAGCCCTCTCGCGAAATCGCCATGACTTGGACTCTCCACACACTTCCACGGGGACAAAATGACATCCGTTTTCTCACACCTTCCTCCTGGGAAGAGATAAGAACTCCTTAACTTTGTATAGTTACTGCTGCTATCATAAAGCATTAAAGTGCAGCTCCTAAGTAGAAGATTCAACCAGCGACAATGAAAAACATAAAGTAGATCCTTGCGATTGTCTATGAAAACACTCACTCCTGCCTCACTGTCCTCAGCTGTTTGTCTGTTTATCTTCTCCATCATTAAATGTCTCCACTGATGGCAAAATCTCTTACTTTGAAAGAGAGAATACTGTGTTTTTGAATGTTTTATTGTGGAAATAATTGCACACCACATTCCTCCTGCGTGTTGTGACGCCCCTTACTTCGATTCGTCCCCCGTGTCAGTTAAAAAATGAAGTAACAGATACTTCGAAAATCAAGTTCAGTACAATGACCAAGTTATTTCGATTTTGTTTCTACCTTCCTCGCACTACTTGCGCAACAGTATTCTGCTCCATCTGTGACTGCATCCGACAAATGGAAAAAGTAAATGAAAACAAAAAACGTCGATGTATGTTTAAAAATACTTCAGTTTATCAGGACACTCCGTATTTGCCATGTAATTTCGCAAGGATTGCCTTTAGTTTACTGACTGTAAACACACTCGGTCCTGCTGCCTTCAAACAGCTGCAGGGGTTTAACTTTGCTGGAAGATAAAGCAAACCGGCAGTAATAAGCAACTTTTTGAGTTTGATGCTTTGTTTCGAATTCTCGGCGATTACTCTAAAGTTTCTATTAATTTTGTTGCTGATCTTAAACCCAAAAAGGAAAAACACAAAACTGAAGCACGGAGGCGAGTCGGTTCCAAACAAGTACTTCTTTCAAATGCCAGAATGGTGTGCATATTTGTTGATATGAGATCAGGAATTTAGCTTGATTTAGCAATGAGCAACAGCGTAGACAGCTATGAATACATCTGATATCTTTGCGTTTAGCTCGCGACTTGAATGAGTCCCCTTTGAGTCCGAGTCGAGTCACTCGTCACGTATTTGTAGCACTTTTCCCGTCTGTTCGTTCTGTTTGCACCTCAGTGCTCGACCATAGCAACTCCTTCGCGATCCGATGGCATGCTGTAACTCTGCGGACAATGGCTCAGGCCGAAGCGAGCTGAAAGGCGACACTTTGATCGTTTAAATGGAAAAAATAAACAGGGCAATCTCCAAGGCACACACCCGATTCTCACCAACGCCGCCTTTCCATGCGCGCACCAACCGAGAGCCAAGACGAGCACGTCCCGTCAAAGCCGTTTGTCAGATATTGCCATCTCTTTTTCCTATCTCACCCTCTTCAATCTCCATTTACAGCAGCGACGGGCCCTCTGCCATGCCAACCACACGGCCTGTGTCGCTCTAAATGGGCGCCTAATTCCAGATTACAGAAACCTATGGGTAAAATGATATTTCTTTTGTCTGGTCCAAGAATAGTGGCCTTAGAGAGCTTCTGCAAGCATCATTTAGCCTGGCTAAATTACCATGACAAGGAGATGAGCAAACGGACAGTGCCTTGGCTTATCTGAGCAGAGAGTTGCACTTTAAAAGGGCTTTAATGGAACCAATTATTCGGAGGATCTCTTCGCCGTCTGCTCTCGGTGCCACTTGATTGTTCTCGTTATAGACGTCCCTCCTTCCCCAGACGGAGTTGGTCACCATCCCCAACGGCCGGCTCGCCTCACTCTTCATCCCTCCGCCCCACCCCCTCCCTCTCTCTCTCACTCACTCGTGTAGCGATGAGAAGGTCAAGAGACGACTCATTGCAGTTCTTGTACCTTTTCCCTATTTCTTAATTAGGCCCGGCGGCATGTTCAAATAAAGCTGATGGGCCAGTGCCTTCCTGAACACGCACGCACGCACGCACGCACGCACGCACACTCGTGCGCGCGCACCGCTGACATCCCGAACATATTCACACCTCACACTGTGTTCACCAGCCAAGTCTGAGCGGATACTTGATGTTCCTCACAGGTAAAGGCAGACTGAGGGATACACAGATGATGTCTAGTGCTTCATTTCATATACTTTACACTTGACCAAAGCTGTCAGTTGGGGCTGTCTCCTGTGGCATTTCACAAACTTAACATCTGACACACCGGAGAAGTGTCGGCTGATTCATCCTCTGCTTTGGGGGTGGGGGGGGGGGGGTTGACGTGGTGAAGGGGTGGAGGTGGGGTGAGGGGGTGCGGGGGTGTGTGCGTGCGGGACCCATACCATGATGTCAATCGAAAGGCGGGACAGAGAGAGAACAGGCAGCAGTGGAGAACAGAGGAAAAAGGCCATTAGAGCCGTTGACATTTTGTTCATGCTTGAAATCCTCAAGTTGTTCTACTGAGAACCAGTCGATTCGAGTACTAATTAGCAATCAGAGGAGTGTCATGGCTCCAGCGGTAATTGTGCATGTGTGTGAAGCTATCCCCCGGCGGGGTCCCATGTGGGAACCGCTCCTCGCCGCCCGGCCCAGACTCCTCTCACACTTTGACGCAGCCGCCACCAAAATAGAAAGTCGTAAACCTTACGAGCTGGAAAGTCACAAAAACAGAGACAGCGTGGAATAAAAAAGAGGGGAAAAAAAAGTATCATTTAGATGATTGCGTTCCCACCTCCATCACCAGACCAATACGCCATCAGCATAATTCCACTTTCCAAGCCATTGTCTCTTAAGGAGCAGTTTGAAAAGAGAGTTGTTTTCGCCCAGCTCCCAATCTTCAGTCATTTGTCCGAGATGCTTTGGGTGGCGCGCTGAAGACAATGCGTTGGACTTTTGACAGCGAGCTGTAATTGAAGCTGTCTCTGAGGGAGATCGTAGCGACTGAAGAGAAAACCCACACCACCACCTAGTATTACCACCACACACAGTCACTTCTGTGACCTCAGAGTGACGCCTCTGTAACAATCTGTCCTCCTCCAGAGGTGTCCAAGAAGGAAAAACATTCCAACATTCAGATCTTTTTCGTTGCACATGTAGCCGCTGAGCATTTCATGGGGAACCCGATATATCAGTACATAAACATTTGGTCGGATCATTGCATGATGGGCATTGCGCTTGTAGATTTAATGAGCATAATGACGATGATAGTGACAATATGGCCAATGGCAGAGGAAAATACGAGCTATGCGTTACTTGGCGAACAGGGCTGGCGAGCGCTGGCGTGCGGTTCCAAGTGTTTGGCCAATCTGAACAGGCACAGTATGAACAACACAAAGCGGATATGCATTGTTGTGGCGTAGAACAGCTAATTGCAATACACGTGCCAATAATCTGTGCATCTCCAGTTAGGACTCAGCTGTCCCATCCAGCGAGGGGTTATTCTGAGAGGCGACACCATGAAATGTATGACATAGTATATCAAGGCGGCATTAGAGTTGGTACAGCTTATTCTCTGAGGGCGGCAAGCCAATTACAAAAAGTGAAAGGTTCATTATAGGCACATATGGACCAGATGGAACTGTTAGATATAGAATTACTGAACGTATTCCAAGAAAATATAAAGAATGAAATACTATCATGCTGTTTTCATGAAAAAAACCACCACTTCTGAATGCATCTTTAGTTGTTTGAGTCTGTTTTTTTTGGTCTTCAAAATCATTGTCTATTCCTGCTCTAAAGGTTCTAAGTTGTTCATGATTTCTTAGCATTTCATGTCTTCCTTTTTTATTCGCTTTTTGTCTTTTTATATATTTTTTAAAAAAGCCATTCACAGTCTGGGGCAAAATGAGTTTAGGCAGGGGCTCCAGCAGGCATGCGTGGTGTGAGTTGGATAAGTTGGTCCTTCCTCCCACCGTCTTATCAGCTTCCACTTGTACCTTGCCAGAAAAAAAAAGAAAAAATCAGGTTTGCTATTTATTCTGATGAATATCTAAGGGTCAAAACGTGTCAAATCTAGTCGTGTGTTGGCAAACGGTGAGTCAGAGAGGTGGCCAGACACGCTCCCGGTGAGCGCGAGTCAAAGTGACAGCACAAAGGGTTGCTTTACAAAGCGTTTTCTGTTTCAGGCATGAGTGTCTGTTGCTTAATTTATGGGCCTGCTGTTTTAGGGCATTTTAGATTACTCTGTACTGGGGATATCTCGTTCTGCGTCTTACTGTGTGGGGCTCATTAAAGCTGCGAGCGAGCCGCCTCCGTCGCCCTCTCATTGGCCGAAGGTGCAATAAGCGCCAATCAGGCGATTTGGAGCCATTTCAGGATGCAGGTACATTAAACTGGCTTTGCATCAAGTTAATACACAGGGTCTGTTTGGCGACGCCGCCTTGATAGTGTGATTCATCTCCGATGGCTTTTAGAAAACACCATAAAAATATATTCCGGTAATGACTCAGACGTCGTCAAGAGAGTGGGCTGATGGTGTGGTTAAATGCATGAATGCATGCTTGTATTATTTTCAGTATGTGCTGGATCTATGGTGGCAATTACGCTTTCATTTCCACTCAACTGCACTGTGTGTGGTACTAAGCGTCAACCAAGTCATTAAGTTGGAGTTTGGACTAAGGAGTAGCAGAGTCCTGTGTGTTTGTTTGTGATTGTTTTTTTTAGGGTTTATGGTCTGTTGGAAAAAGACAGTTGGCTCGGAGTCTGTATATTACTTGTGTGCGTGCGCGTGTGTGTGTGTGTGTGTGTGTGTGTGTGGACTCTCCTACTTTGTGAGGACCATCCCTGCACTTTTCCTTTAAAAGAACTAAGTTTAGGGACGCTCGCTGTCGACGATCGCGGTGCGTTCAAGGTAAATGTGTAGAGAAAGCACGACGATTAGGGATGCACTTGTATTTGTTTGCGGTATTATTAAAAGCCAGACAACAAACAAACAAGCTGTCTTCACTGTCGTAGTGAAGCTTGTGTGAATATGTATGCGTTTTGTGCATTTTTCAGTCGTTTGTAGAAGGGTACATATTGCATGCATTAGTCCTCGGGCAAGTGCGAGTTGATGTCTTTGCACCTGAGTCGACGATGGTAATCTCTACACTTGTGGCATATTGTGTCGGCGCGCGGCTATCTCTTTGAATATAATTTTTGCGTACGTGCATGTCAGTGTTTTCGTGCTCGTGTGCATATGTCCTCGCGTTTCAGTGCATGTGTTGTGTTTGTTCAGCTCCTTGGAGGACGTGACCTGTGTGGGTAAGGACAGTGTTAAGGGAGGCAAATTGGGAGGAGGCCAGCATTCTCATTAGCGGGGCAGATGTGAGGTCGCTCTGACCAGATTGCCGGCCACTTCCTTAAAAAAACAGCTCACCGATGGCCTGGCGTGAGACTTTCAGAGGGGAGGGGGGGGGCATGGAAATGTCCTGTGTTCCTGACATATTGTGAGTAGCGACCAGACAGGGTAGAGCCAAGCAGCCCTAACCCACCGCAAGGGCCAAGGAAGACTGCCCCCCACCCCGCCTCTGCCGCCACTCCCCACCCCCCCCCACCCCCTCCCTCCCTCCTGCCTCTCCTCTCCCCACTTTCACAACAACATCCTTGTACAAGAGCGATGGTCAAAAATAACACGAGCGGAAAACTGCAATGAGGTGCTACTTTATCCCTCCTGGACCCCTCCTGGGATGATTAGCAATCCAAACCGAAAGAGAAAGAGGCAGAGGGGGGAGGGAGGGAGGGAGGGAGGATGAGGGGGAGAAGAAAGGACAGGCATGGAACCAATTTCACCACAATTTTCATCCCTTTCGAGATGCTTGTTCATGAAAGACCCTCTAGAACAACAGATTAGGTAATTACAGACAGAAGGCCAAATCATAATCTGCAGCTCTTTTTCGTCTTCGCTGGAGCCAAGATGGCTGCCAGTTTCCTGAGCACACGGGGTGAGATATTGACGAGGGGGCTGCGGCGGGTTTTCCGTGGAAAAAAAAAAAAAATGAAATTCACACGCTGCACTTTTAAAGATAATTAATTCATCATGTTTTGCGCCATCTGTTCTTTAATATAACATCCATAAAAGAGGGAATATTTAGCGCCCACGTCAGGGTTCAGCGTGTTGGATTTAGCGGAGTGACCAATGATTAAACACAACACCGGTGGGTGATGCAGACGCGGCGGAGAGCATGAAGGGAAATGTCCTTTTTTTTGTGGGTGTGTGTGTGTGTGTGTTATCGCTCGGCGCTTGAGGAGAAAAGTGGCTGTGCTTAACGGCGCTAATGGCTGTGTATGTGCGCGGTGAGACGCCGGCGAGAGTCAGGTGGACGGGTCACACTGTCAAGCGCGGAGCAAGTGCACGGAAAAGAGGGGTCAAGGGCGAATAATTCGCCGGGCCGCTCTTTTTGAGATGACAAACACGTGCTCCTGCCAGAAGGGAACCATTAAAAATAATTTACACAAGCTTTATGTTGGCTGAGCTCTTTTTGATGCAGTGTTTCCCCTGGCAATTATGGCTGTGGCGCGGCTCCAGCCATATGGCCAGCCGGGCAGTGGGCCGTGAGGCTCAGGAATACCTGGGTGGTTAATTAAGAGCTGTTGCCAGGGCCATAGGAGGCCAGTCTCAGATCTTCCACACCCCAGCCACCGCCACCACCACTGTCTCTGCGAACACTCTCACTTCCTCCTCGAGCAGACCCTCCACTGTGACCTACTGTTGTCTCTGCTCGCTCACAAGCGGCAGCCACTGGGGACGGGGAGAGGCCACCGGTAATTATTTGAGATAACATCCCCCGAGTTGAGGTGGGATATGTGAGCGGAGGAGAGAAAAAAAAAACTATGTGGTGGGGCCGCGTTTGTGTTCCTAATGCTTCTGGATGCGTGCGCACATATGTGTGTGCGCCACAAACACTCCTGAGCATAAAGGTCAACATTTCCACCTTCCCCTTCTGGAGGGGAGCATAATGCTCCTTTCGAATGGAGGACAACGTAGCCACATTTTTCATAAATGCCTCATTCTGCATTCAGACATTTACTGTACTCTGCTCTCAGTCAACACACCATTTGGAATAAACCATTCACACTTGTGGGGGGGGGGGGCACTTGCCTCTCTTTAATTGGTGTGTACGTTTCTCACTGACACTCCAGTTAGAAAAGAAGCACTCAGTTGTAGCTTTATAAGAACCAACAAATGAGAATCATCACACAGTGAGCCTCAATTATATGTTTTCGCCTGATATACAGATACACAGAGGCTCAGACCAGTTTCCAACAAGAGGATACATGAGTCTAGATCCTGTAGTTCTTTCATGGCTCAAGGTTGAAACTTCAGGGGCGACAAGGCGTGTCGATTGGACAATGGCTGTCAACCATTCACTGTTACCCAGCGTTGAAAAAGTAGTAACTTACAACTTGTTTAGTCTCACATTCACAAGCAAATCTTCACTAAAAAACACGACATATTGCCACTATACGCAAAAAAACCCACTGCCTCTTGAAGAACTGGCCCTGCCAGGCTTAGCCTAGCCTAGCTTAGCCTAGCCTAGCCTATCACTCCCACACACACAGAGTGACTAATTGACCCCCTCAAGTCTTTGGACAGTGTGGAAGCTGCATTAGCCTGAGAAAAGCCCCAAACACACTGGGACCAAATTGACACTCTGCACCCAAAAAAACGGCCAGCCAAACGTGGACGCTCTCGCTGTGAAACCCACCACCAAGCCACGGTGGCCAGACAACAAAGAACGAAACAATTTCAGAGTCATCTCGCGCGCCGATCTGCCGGGCTTGTTGTTTCATCGCGGTCCGTGTTGTCGTAACATATAGCTTTGACCTTGGATGGGCTTTTCACAAGCTCCCCCTGTCTAAACATATTGATATTCATAAAAGCACTATCACTCTATCAATCTGCTAGACAGAGATCTAATACAGTATAATGAAGCAATAATGAGGAATTTTCTCTTGTTAAAATGTCATTTATGTAATGAATAAAAGATGATGGGTTCAGCTGTCTCTGCTTTGTTCTCAATCAGTCCCCTCACTCTCTCTCTCTCTCTCTCTCCCTCCATTTTTTTTTTTTTTTTGCTCTGGCCTGTACACTAACAATGGCGTCATTGGCAGACATTGTCCCGATAATCAGCCAAAATTGCTTCATGTTTCCACTGTATAAACAATCATTAGGATGTTGTTTTGTTCATTCGCTTCGCCTCAGCCTTTCATTTGTGAACAGTGGCTGCGACCAAAACGCCGACAGCTTCTAATCTAAATCTGTGATAGTTCAGAATGTCCCGATTGCGACAGCATGGCAAGGCAAATACATTTGTGACTGTGTCTTGTGCGCGCTGTTTGTGCCCATATGTGTGTCTGCGTGTGTGTCAGGGACCCCCTGCTGACTCCCCCACCTCATCTCCATATTCCTTTATGGGAAATGTAAATGGATACATGATTATCTTTACACGGACCCAAGCAGGAAATGGGATCCCACCCTTCACTGTGACTAAAGAAGAGAGGGAAATGTTATGGTACACATTAGAAATGATTTATGCGTGTAGAGTATGGCATCTTTTCCTTGATAACCTCTCCTCTGTGTTTTACGCGCTCCCTTTGCAACCGGGACCCGGCGGAGGTCCCAGCGGTGCGGCGTTCCCTCTCTGTGGCGCTCCAAACAATAAACAGCATTATCTGTCTGCCTGTCTCGCCTTCACTTTCCAGCCGTTTACACTGACCTGGTATCTTATGGTAATAAATCCCAGTGAGTGAGCGAAGGGGTGATATACTTGATGCTGAATAATTGGTCATTTTGGTTGCAGGCTCCCCTGCTTCACATTATAGTGATAATGAAGGCCTGCTGAATATGGTGATCAGTGTGTGTGTGTTGGATCTGTGTGTGCATCTGTCATCTGCATGCGTGCGTCTCGGTGAGGCCACGTGCGTGTGTGTGTGTGTGTGTGTGTGTGTGTGTGTGTGCGTCAAGGAGGTGTCTCCTGAGTCAGGGATTATTGCTGATAGATTATTTCTTCAGCCCCCTCGTTATCACTGGATCAAACAGACATGTGACCCGCACTTCATCACTCTATTCATCCTCCTCTTAAACTGAGCTCTGGAGACCTGCAGAGGGAGGCTGCTGGAACCGAATATATAGAGCCGGGATGAGAGCAGGGGCCCGTAATACTGCTGCGCTGGGACCCTTTTGCATAATTATAAGCCCTTGCTCGGGCTGCGTGTAGTATATCTTCGCCAGCGTTATGAATTTAGTTTTACAGGGGGAGGGTGGGGGGTGGGGGGTAGGGAGAGGTCTAGTCCAAGGCGCGTGTTGTGCTTTGAAAGGACTTTTTTGTCCACGCGCACCACTCGGGCTGCAGCGAGGTGAAGGGCTGGATGTGTTGAAAGTGACAGCTCTTTAAAATGTTATTTTCATCTCCTTCACACCGCGCTGGCCTCTACTGTCCACACTCGTGTTCCAGTCGCTGTTATTATGTGATATTGTCGTCACCTGTCCTCATTACTCGTTGAAGGACAGGCCCTTTGATGCTCATTAGCGAGCGGCCCCGTGTCAGCGGTACAGACGAGTCGTGGAGGCGGCGGGAGCTGCAGCTATGAGGGACTGTGATGTCAGCCAACCTGTGTGTACCGTGACAGCGGTGACACCCAGCCAGTCCCGCTTTTGTCAAGGGCCCCTAACGAGGTCATCACCGTCCGCGAGACAGGGGTCACCCTTACATTTGACCCCCGTCCCTCCCAGCGCTGTAATGTCAACAGCTCCTCCCGTCACCTGCCCCCGCGGTGTCCCCGCACGCCGCTCTGCCTTCATTGGCTGGTGGCGTGCCGAGCTGTCACACGAGTGGGCAGCGCGTGTGGAAATCAAGGTGGGCTGACGTCTTTTAATGAGACAGACGTAGAGGCCCGCTAATGTCCCCGCCTTCGTTAGGCAGGACCCAGCTGCAGCCTGTCAGCCTCCTTGTTAAGCGCGGCCCTGGTGGGACGACCGCGCGGGGCCACGCGGCTGTCGCTCTGTCTGTCTGTCGATCAGCCGGTCAGCCCCTCCGCTCTCCTTGTCCTCTTCCCCTCGGAGGACCCCGCTCTCCTGGGCCGCAAAGCCAGCTATGTCTGCCTGATGGCGCGGCGCTGGATGTCAGAGCGCCGCTCTCTGCTGCGTGGGGGGGGGGGGGGGGGGGGGGGGGGGGGGGGGGGGGGGGGGGGGGGGGGGG
>JASSRZ010000001.1:7046188-7063483 GCA_032164315.1 Malacoctenus gilli
GAAGATATGGGGGGGGGGGTTGTTTCCATTCTCAACACCGGGAAAAGGTCCCCAGTCGAGGAAAGGTTCACCTTGCGTGCTTGTCTGTAATGACAACGTTCATCCTCTCCGGGAAGGAGGGAGGGGGACAAATGGAGGTCCAATGATCTACATGACAGGCGACATCAGCTTGAAAAGACAAAAACACACACACACACACACATACACACACACACACACATTTTTCTCTTCGATAGGTTTTTACTCTGCATTAAAAAAAAGGCTCCTCTCAAGCATTGAAATCCCATCTTTTTGTCACTAATGATGATTTAGTGCTCTGTAGGAGAACACTGGCTTCTAATGTAATATTGACACGGGAACACGTGTTATCTGAGGGATCTACTGGAGCTCCTGAGGTGTCTCCAGTGGTTTTTCCATTGGCAGGCGCCAACAACTAAACCCCCCCCCCCCTACGCCAAAAGCGTCCCTCCCACGACGCCCTCGGCAGACTTGTTCTCCGGGAAAACGGACAGATGCGTCCATCTGGAAGACGCTCACAACGGCCCGAGCTCCCCGCCGCGACGGCCCCGCCGCGAGTCTCCGGGAGACTTCCAGCCCCCGACAGGTCCGATAATTAAGCTTTGTCGACGTCGCCTTATTATTTTACGCAAGCGTAGACACGCATGTGCGACATAGACAGACCCCCCAAAAAAGACAGCCAAACGTCATGCAGACACACACAAGCAGGCACGGCCTGGGGGAACACGGCACGCACACGCGCCAGCAAAAAACAGTGGCGCCTACAGGGAGACATGAACCTCGAGGACCAGCTGTGTGCAGAACCTTGAGAATGCAAACAAGGGGGGAAAAGGGCTGCCACAGGCTTGTATTACAAATACGTACAGAAGCGTGAGTACTTAACTATATTGAAGTCCCACTAAGTTGATTGAAGCTGCGTATCTTGTGTGATTACACTGGTTTGTAATGAATGGCTTCCCCTGTATGATGTCCATAAGTGATTAATTCTGTCCATCAGACAGTGTGATGAGTGGTGTCCTTCCTCCCCTTGGCTGATGATAATAGAGCGCTCTCAAGTCTGTAGTTTTCTATCCAGACTGGTGTAGTGATTAAAGAAGGGATCGAAACTCCTTATAACCCTGGGGGGGTGGGGTGTGGGGGCGGGGGGGCACAAGGAGAGATGGAGGAGCTGAAGTGGTTATTTAACCCAGCATTACGCACACACGGTTGGCAGCACTGGAGCTTTCTATTAAAGGCGCTAAAGAGTAAACAAAGGGTGTGTATCGTGCAAGCGTTGTCCAGCCCCCCCCCCCCCTTCTTCGTGCGGCGCGGAGGGGTGTGATTGGCCCGCGTTGGCCCAGTGGTGCCTGGGCCTTGTCCCTGAGCGACCAGTAATAAGGGCAGCACTTATCATGTGTTGCCTCCAGCCAACACCACCACCACTATAACAGCACACAGGGAAAAGGGAAAAAAAAAGAAGGGAGGAGAGGAGAGGAGAAGAGAGGAGAAGAGAGGAGAGCCCACCACTGTTGAGAAGTAATTAATCACCATGGAGTGGGAGCTGTCAAATCCCCAGGTCTTTTGAACTGATAATGCTGCCCACCACAATTTAGCCTGATGGAGATGAGATTTTCTTTTCACCTCTGGCAAGAAAGAGCCAAATAAAGTGGAGGGGGAGAGAGAGAGGGAGAGAGGGGTGGGGGTTGGAGGGGTTGGAGGGGGTGGGGGGGGGTGCAGGGAGGCGAAGCAGCAAATATATTTTTTGAACAACAGCGGCCGGTGGTGTACTTAATGATTGCCTTGCTCCTCTTAAACCTGACGTCCTTATCAAGTCTAAGTGTCCCGATCAATACGTTTCCTCTCAGGCATTCCTGAAATAGCTCGCACATCAGCTCTGCCCAGCAATCTCCACACAACACTCTCCGTTACAGCAACATCTGTTATTAGAGGCTGATCACAGACCGCCTCTGCCAGTCAGACGTATGAACAAGTCGATATTTGTTCTGATACAAAAGTTATGCTTATGCCCGTGCACTTTTGACCTTCTTGCTCATGGTAAAGCAGCAGACTGGTCCATTTTTGGGGCCGGTTGTGACCCTCACATAATGTACTGTGTCACAGAGAATGCAAGAAAGAAACGAGCGATAACTTCAATTATTGCAATAAATAAGCAAAGTTGGGTGCATTTTAAATGATTAGAATTGCTCCAAAATTGCTTTCAAACACTTATTTCTATATAATACAGACTCTCTACACATTAAACAATCTTTTTTTATAGTAAAGAAAGACATTTCTGTATTTTTTTGGCTTATAAGTCCTGAAAATTGCACATAAAACATCTCAAACATGTTTTAATAATATAAAAATAATCTTTATTCAAGGGTATCTATATTTATTAAATCGTTTTCGTGTTTAAAACTGATCCTTTTGAAACTCGATCCCGCATCAGAACAAATGTTATTAGAACCAAACCAATTAAACCAGAAGCCTAAACATGGACTCTCACTCACCGAATATCTTGCTGTTTGATGTGCATCTCTTGTTTATTTTGGTGTGAATACTGCTATTTCCATGGTCAAAGTGCTCACTGGGTGGCAAAGTTCACGACCTCCGCCGGTGTGTTTTGCAACACTGGATGGAGGCGCTTAGCAGACGGCTTTAGCAAAAGGGGGGCCTGGGGAGGAACCGGGGGGGGGGGGGACCTGCCCTGTGGCCACGCTGGAATGTTTTCTTACACTCTTTTAAAAGCAGATTTCCAAGCAGGTTTATTAGTGGATTGGATGTCAGGAACAAATAAGCGTGACGGCTCTCCAGAATCCGCCGCCCGATAAGAGAAGTGAGGCGCCCACAAATAGGAGGGGAAGAGGCTGCCGCGGAGTGAAGGCAGAGATGAAAGAGAGACAGCTGCCCTGGACGGGTCTGGCTCTTTATCGGGCTGGCTGGGTCCCACGTCGGACCGCAAGTATTATAAGTGTGCCGCGGCGTGTGGAAAGTTGAAAGCGCCCCCGTCTTGCGCGTCCTCTTTAGGCGCTTTCATCTATGCATGAAGATGTGACGGGAGCATGTCCGACTTGCACGAGTCGAACGAGGCGGAGGCTGGGCCTGAGGTGGAGCAGGAAAACTGGGCTCGCCCTGGAGTTAAGGAAGTATCTGGAGACAATGCTGGCGATTACTTGGTACAATTGTATATTCTGAGTTCACTGTACACCTGGAAATGAGCTAACTGCTTAGGAAAGATTTTGGCAAGTTACTCAGTATTGTTGCACTTCTCTTTCTGCATAATACTTTTCATTTTGAATCTGCCTTAGCATTATTCTCATGTAGACATCAATGCAGATTTAAGAGTGAATAAAAATGCAGTGAGAACGACTAGGAACGCCACTATATAAATGAATAACAATTAAAATCATATTGTTTGCAAATCATTTGGAATGTACTTTATACCATAAAACTCTCAAATTGCATCATGGTCCTCCGTCAACAAACAAAAATCTTTGGGTTTAGTTGATTTGAGGCCCTAATCTGTGCAGTCCTGCTCTCCTCGGGAAGCAGAAGAAGAAGCAGCGCTGCATTGTAAAGTTCAAACGTGCACCCACAAATAAGCATGTGCAGTCCTGAACAGCTTGACTGTCCTTTCCTCCTCTGCAGCAAATTAGCATGTCAACATGAGGATCTCACTGACATTGGAGAGACTTTCTTTTCTTTCTTTCTTTCTTTTTTTACCTTTTGTCCTGACTTCACACGCTTGGAAGGGAAAACATTCACCGATGGAGAACAGGTTTCCTTTTTATTGCTGTGACATATAGTCAATACTCAATATAGTTCTTGACACCCCGAGGCCCAGTCGCAGTCACTTGTGTATAAGGAGTGTCAGCGAGTTATTTTGACCCCCTACTGTAATCATGACCTTTCCAATAACACAACTCCCCCACGGAGCCCCGTTCCCTGAAGGCTTTTCCAACCCTAAACTGCATTATACCCCCAGCCAGCATTCACAGCTCAGCAGCTTCTAAACAAGCCACTGTTGACACGTACTGGAGCACACATCCGCATACTGTACGTACGGAACGCAATGGGCAAGGACAATAAATGCCTGAATGGCGCGCGCGCACACACACACACACACACAAATCTGCATGCGCGCACACTCACAGAAAGCAAAAACACACATATACGTGTACACGAACAAGGCTTGCGTATTTAGCTCAAGGGAACATAACATGTAACCAGTGATATCATGCATAAATGAAAGGGAAAATGATATGGCATGCATTTCATTCTTTTGTAAGATTGCGTCCCCAGGTCATTGACTAAATAATTAGGCGATTGAAGTGACAGATTAAAGGCAGATTGGAAGTGACTGTGAAAGCAGGATAATGTTTCCCTAATCAGCTCGGTCGGAGAAATGCAGATTGTGAAATTTTCCAGCTACTTCCTTAGAAAAATGCATTTCACTTCTGATTAGGGATGATTAGTGTGTTGGTGGAAGGGAAAGAAGGAGGGGGGGGGGGGGTCAGGGCCTTATGCTCCTGAGGACGGAGGAGAGAGAGAGAGAGAGAGAAGGAAAGCAACAGAGCCAAGAAAGAGGGAGGGGGGGTGCCAGCAGACGTATGCAGGGAGCATAGCCTCAGAGCATGACTGAAGCTGGAAAGAGTTAGAAGGAACCCCCCCCCCCCCAAAAAAAAAAAAACTGCACTGTCCTCCTTCTGCAGAGGGGGATGATTTAGGGGAAGATAAGCTTTTGAAAGAGGAGAAGATTGAGAAAGAGGAAGCACGGGATTGCTCAAAGTCCTGTCCCATAAGGCAGTAAATGGCAAAGGGGGGGAAGCTCTGTCCATCGGCAGCGTCTCAGCCGCCGGATCGTTTATTCACTGGCCCGGTGACAAATGCGCCAGATTTATAAAGGCTACAAAGTGACCAGGTAAACTCTCCCGCGGTTACGCCGGGAGCGAGCGTCTCCGAGCGAAAGCATTACGGAAGGTTAAACGCGGAACAGATGTAAAGTATAAAATACAACATGATCAAAGCTCGGGCTCTCAAGACAGATACGCGAGCAAATGATGATGAATGGCTCTCCGCAGAATTGTAAGCTGCACACAAATGTAGCGAGTTGCAAAGGTTGGAGTTGAAGGGGGAATGGAGGTGGCGGTGACGGTGGATGGGGTGGGAGAGAGGCAGAAGAGAGCGAGACACCGGGAAAGGGGGGGGGGGGAGGGGGGCGAAAACAGTGTCCAAAGTCATCGGGATGATCCTCCGCAGAAGGCCCCCGCGATTAAGTTCCTACAGCAGGAATCACAGTTTGGACAATGTGTAATTGATTTCCCCAAAGGCTCAGAGCGAGCACCCTCCAGTGATCCCCCGGACGGGACTCGCCTGTGAAAGTTCGCTCTCCCTCCCAGGCTCGCCGGCCACAAGCGAATGACATCACCGCGCCGCGCACATTTTTACTTTTATCTCCGGGAGATATATTATCCATGTGCCGGGCGGTGCAGGCGCAGATCAAAGGCGGCGCTCTGTTCAGGCACCATATTAAAGTGAAACACGATTTCGCTACAGAAAAATAATCTGTTTATTTCAAGTTAGATTCTGTTACATACCTGGCTGGCGCAATCACGCACAATTCGACTTGATGTTTTTCTTTCCACGAGGAACTTCGGCGCTTATGTGTTCCAGGTGATGAATCGAACGGCGAAAGACAACATGTGTTTGACATAATAAATGCCGACTGTTGGTATTACAGATTTGCCTTTATCCAGGATTTATATACGTGATCGTAATTTGCAAAGACGTCCGCGCACACGCTTTACCTCGAGTTGCAAACGAACAAGAACGCTGTGTGGAAGCGCCTCGTAGACTTCAAGTCGCAAACACTCACACACAAACACACACACACACACAACTCTACACGCACACGTCCTCCTTAAAGTCTTGATGCCCTGTCCAGGATGATCACTGGCTGGTGTGAAGCGTCACGCTCAGAGGGAAAGCAGACAGAGGGACACATGTTTGTGCACTCCTAAATGAAGTGTGACCACCGCGCACCTCTGAAGCAGGGGGCCCCGGGGCTGGGGGCCATTATGGGCCCTGACAGCAGGGGGGCGCTGTGATAATTTGATGTGAACTGGCTTGATAAATCACTGTGTTGTTACCTTGGCTTTAGTATCTGTTTATGTCTCTACAAATTGAAACCCCACTGGCACGGGTGGTGGGGGGGGGGGTGGCTGAGGCGGAGCCCGTACCCGGGGCCCCCTGGACGATTAGTTCAAGGTGGGGAGAGTTTAGGATGCCTGGCCCCCACTGGACATCTCCCCTCGTGCTGTTTTGTCTCTCCCTGCTGAGGGAGAAGCCAACGGACATGTGTAAGCAATAAAGCCAAAGGTCTGCCTTCCACTGCAGCCTGAGTCGAAGGAATGCAGAACCAAACTATAAAATAATAATGGGCACGAGGGCAAGGAAGAGGCATGGGAGGGCAGAGAGAGGTGGAGAAGGGTGGAGGCCAACGAGGGGAGGGGGGGGGGGGTTGTATTGGAGACAGACACATGTGCAAGGGAGGCGGGAGGTGGTAGTTGTAGATTTGGGGGAGGGTGGCGGGTGGGGCGGAAGGGTGTTACGGTGGGTCGGGGTCCTGAAGTGGAGCCCTCCTCTGACCTCTGGACGTGCTGTTAAAGGCAGAGCGTAGCAAGCGGCCCAGGCTGGCACCACATCAAAAGGCTGACAGATGAAGGGCAAAGGCCAGTTTGACCTGGGCGCTAAGCTGCTGCTAAGCCTCTTAAAGCCAGAGGAGAGGTGCAGTAACGGGAAGGGGGAGAGAGAGAGAGGGAGAGAGGGAGGCAGGCTGTGAGGGGGGGGGTGCGTGGCGGAGGGAGCAAGTGAAAAAAGGAACAAGGAATATCATTCACAACTCCCTCCTCCTCTGCGATAATCAAAGGAACGATAAAAAAGCCAGTCATGTCGACAGTAAATACAGATGCACAGAAGTCAGAAGAGATAACATTAAGTACCTCGCACAGAACGGTTGCGCAGGGGGCACACTTCATCTAAAGCTAATAAACCAACATCCCCAAAGCCTGTTTAAAGCCGGGTTTTTTCATAATCACCGAAAATAAACTACAATCAGGACAATAAGACAGACAGATGGAGTCCTGAGGCATTTATCTGCTTTAAACATTCTCCCTTAGAAGCCACCAACTTATCATGAGCTTGTCAACACAGTGACACCATTCTTTCAAATGAAACGCTAATGCGCTGATCTGAGCACACGGCGCCAGTATCTGTTCATGAAATCTGAGGGCTGATCAAAAGGTTCGGTACATCCAGTTCAGTGTATACCTCGGCAAATAAGTGGAAATCATCACAAGTGCTCACATAACAAGGATACAAACACAGCCGAGCGGCTTCCAACGAGAAGAGCTGTGACAAAGCAAAGCAAATAACACCATGAGGGGGGAAACGGCAGACAGGAATGAAGCGCAGATTAAAAAGAGGGAGGGAGGCAAGGAAGAAGAAGAACAAGAAGAAGAAAAAAAACCCCAAAACAAAACAAGAGAAGAAGTCAAACTTTGAAAAAAGTCCAACTGATCTCCTCCAGGAAAAGCGGACACGTCCCACAATGCAACAGGGCAGGAAACGCCTGGTGTGAGGCTCGGATGCCCCCCTCTGGACCCCATTAAGGGAATGCATGAAATTAATCGTGACATCATGGAGCTCGGTCAACAAACGCAGGTTGATTGATGAAGACAAACGGTCAGGGTGATTGCCAGTTGTCGGCTTTTCCCCGGGAGATGCCATTTTCAGCCAGCCTCGACTTCCAGCTCGTGAAAGGGATACGGGCCGTCTGGCCGGCCGCCGTTCTCCGCCACTCCTGTCACTCAAACTCGCTCCGAGGGCTGCTTTCCACACGTCTGCGCAAGAAGCTGAAAGGGTTTCAACTCGAGTGATGGAAAAAAAATACAAACATTTGACCATGTGATGCTCAGCCATCATCCATATGTAAAACCAGAAGAAAAAGCGAGTTTTTAGACCCTTGTTTTTGGGCCCTTTTTATACATCTCTGTGTTGATGTTTTGCTTGTCGACCAACAAAGTCCTGTCGAAACGTACTAGACTTTTCATTTAAAGAGTGGCACAAGCATAACTATAACACACATATATTTTTAGAGGTTAAAAAATACAATGATATTCAAGCCAAAACATCCCTTTCTTGCCGCAATGGCTGAAGCTGACATGTCACAGTTTGGTCAAAAATCAGGGTATTTTTAGTTATCTCCATTATCAGCCCCTCTGACTTGTTCATTTTCATCCTACTTGTCCACGAGCTTCTTCAGGAGTTCGTCGGGTCGGCCGAGAGACGTCCATTTCTGTCAAGAGCCGTGCACAAGTTACACAGCGAGTAACCGAGGAAGGAATTAAAAATCACATCCTCCAGGACTCGCTTTCAAACTTGTTCTAATCAGCGGACGTTTGTTGACAGAGAGGCCTCGACCGCGTCTAATATGACATCACACTTCTGGCGAGAGCGCGTTCACCGAAAACATCGTTTTCAGCCGTGTTTATATTTCTTTGAATTCACTTAAATTAAAACGACCGCCGCTAAGTCTTCGTTCGTTCTCGTTCACTCCCGGCGGATCGCGAGACAGACAAGCTTTGTTCTCCCGAAAATTGCTCTAATGTTTTTTATATTACCTTTAATTGAATTACCTGCCTCACACTGACTCAATGTAAGCCACATTTGGGGGTTTTGCGTTTCACCCGACACGGAAACATCGCCTTTTCTCCTCAAGGTGCTGTTATTACTGGGTTTCGCTGATATACAACTGTTTCCATTCATCTTAAATTCTATGCAGCTGTTGAAAGAAAAAGTTACTTTGATTTAGTAAATATCTCTGCACATCTAGTGTTGTGAACATCAAAGGTGCGCGAGCAGATATCAAAGCGTGCTCCTGGATCATCTCTCCTTGGCAGCCGGGCTGTACTTTCCGTCTCGGGCGCGAAGCGGAGTTACAATATAGGAAGAAACGAGACGGCGAACCCTTTTACGCAGGCTTCCGACTGAAATAGCCGAGCTGGGATTCATTTGCAAGATGTGGAGGAATGTTTGCCATTTTGCGCCGCGATGATAAAAGGCTGACACGTTACTCCGGCGCGTCGAGGAAGACGGTGGGGGGGGGGGGGGGGGAAACGATTTTACAGAAGTAAAAGGGCCGGAGCCCGCGCGATGTTCCTCTGATTTTAATGCTTTTCAAATTGTGTCGAGCATCTACGTACTGAAGCAGAGAAGGTAAAAAGTGAACACGTCTATGTAGTGAATGTAAATGAAAGTATAGACCGCCAAGGAAAGAACCTTTGGGAGGTGGAAACAGCAGTGCAACTTCTACGCTGAAGCCAAAGTGAAAACATGCTGACATTTGAATTTACGCCGAGATAAAAGCCGCCATTTGAAGGACATTTTTGCTGGTGGTTGCTCTTATCTCAGGTTAAAAACTCCACAGCCTTTAAATGAAGCCACAGATAGAGGACAAGTTGCTGCTTTACGTCCTCAAACATCTACTTCTGTAAAACTTCACGGATTCACTCTAAACCGAGTGTTTTCTAATCCTCACAGACGTCCCACTCTAAAGGGGATCTTCTCTCTTTGGTCAAGTCTATTCTGTAGTGTTGAATGTCATTCATCCCTCACAACAACAGTTGTGTATGTGATGCAATAAAGGTTAAATAAGCAAACTGGCTTTTCTGTGTGCTGCTGTTTGGACTGAAATTTACTCTGATGCAGCAAAGGTACAAAATAAAATGAATTAAACCGGATATCATGAATAATTTGTATCAAGGAGACAAGAGGAATAGAAAGTAGAACTCTCATGCCAATAGGTTCAAGTTCCAAGCCTGATTGGAAGCAGGGTTGGCATGTTCTTCCTGTGTTCACAGGCAAAATCCAAAAACCTGCACATAAGCTCCACTCGTGACTCTTGACTGTTGATAGGTGTGTTTGTCATTGTGTGTTTTCCTTTGCCCAAGCTAAACTCGATCAGTTCCAGCAGCACCAGAAACCCCTACGAGGAAAAGTCAACATAGAAGATGAATAAACAAAAGCGAATAAACAGACACCTAAAAAAAAAGGTCTTTAAGACTCTGTGGAAACTAGTTATTTGCATTAAAATGAGTGTCAGTCAGTAAGTAGCCCACGGTTCCAATGAAGCATAAAGAAAGATTTTCAAAATAAAGTGTCAGGCAGTTTTAATGCGAAGCATATGTTTGAACTTAAACATGCTGGACCAGGAACTACAGTTAAAATTGTTGGAACCCAAAAAAAACCCCGTTTTCCACCGTTTGAATCAAAAATCTGTTGAATGAACCGTGCCGTTGAGGTTCTCCCAGCCAGGAGGGAGCTGTCAAGCGCGGAAGATGTCTTGTGTCAACTCACTAATTGTTGGAGATCAGAGATGCACCGACGAACAACCTAGTGAGAAAACAAGACTTAAGAGCCTGCTCTTTACCAGACACCTTATGATGGGGGAGATCGGCAGGCACCGGCGCGACGCGCGCGCTAAACTGTGCCGCCATCTGTTTCCAGGTCTGGGACCGGCCCAAACCGCAAGACGGTAGCCGAAAACACGGCGCGCAAGATGGCAGCCGGGGCCCCCGCGCGCGAGAAAAAGCCACAGAAGCTACTCCGAGTCTCAAGGATGTGGGAAAAATGTGGAAGCGCTTTAGGTATGACACGGCGACACAAACATTCGGGCTGCTTGGGACGGTGCCAGCGAGCCGCGGGCCAGGCAGGATATTGCCCGCGTGGCCGCTCTACTAAGACTTTGTGCGCAACCGTATTTGATGTTTCAAAGACGGCGTCGGCAGGAGCTGGCGGCGAGTTAATGACAATATAGGATGGCAAAGGAGCAAACCGGCCCATTTATGTTGATGTCCACATGCTGGTATGGAGGAGATCACTCGGCTGGTCCCACAGGTATAAGATGTTCTCAGTTGTAGTTTCATGGACAAATAACAAAGATCCAACATCAGATGAAGGCGTTTGGCTCTTCGGAACAGAGTGGGAAGCCCAGTGCAGCGAGAGAGGCTGTCCTTCACTAGCGGAACCATTCTCCACACTTGGCACCGACATAAAAGCTGCTTCTACTCCACTGAAGAGCTCGCACATACGTACGCACACACGCAGACGGACATGCGCGCGCACACACACACACGAGCGTGCGTGCCCGTGCGCACACGCACACACGGCTTGCAGGAAATATGCCTGTCACGGACACGCGGGGAAGGGAGGCAGCGAAAACAACTTTCTGTCGACAGGAATAAGAAAAACAACAGTTGAAAGGGGGTCTGCATGAGAGGGAGAAAGAACGGGAGACAAAGGCACTCGGCGCCGTCAGAACTCATCAGTCTGCAGAGGGGAGAATATGTAAGGGAGATGCAGCCATATGAGCACTGTCACTGTCCCCCTGAACACCAGACAGAAGGGGACAGGCTGGTGGAGAGCGAGCGGAGAGCCGCAGAACCCGTCAGTTAAGGAAGAAGAAGAAAAAAAAAAAACAACCTCCCTCCACATCAACACAGGCGCTGGCAGGTTGGCGAGGTTTTAACTGTGTCTGGGATGCAGGTATACACAACAGTCTGCGGCGGACTGCACCGAGGTGTAAACACAGGACTTAAACAAACTTTTCTTGAAGCTGGCGCAATAAAACGGAGGTGTTTAAAGCTGGGTAACGAGTTTCTTCGCCCAAAGGCACAAGGCTTCGCTAAAGAGAAACAGAGAGTTCACAGAAGCACAGTGGAGAGCGCGTCAGCGAGGGCCAGATTACCCCGAGGCCTCCGGGGCCACTCTCCAGAAGAGGAGATAAAAGGGCTTATTAATAGCCCTTCGATTTACATGCTACTAAGTGGATGTTTATACTGGAACTTGCTGCTTATGTGTGAACATCCAACAACTGTAAACAGCGCCATTCAGGCCCCATTTCCTTTACATCATTGATATTGTTTCAGCGCACAAAATAGGCAGCCGGAGTTTAAAAAACATCATTGGGGCATTATCTTTTAAGTGGTTCCACAGTCGAGTCTCCCCAGGGCGGTAATCAAGAAGTTTCATTGTGGACTTCCTCCTCTGCCTCTTCACGTTATGCTGACTCCAGTATAAACAGCTGAGAGAGAGAGAGAGCGGGGAGGGGAGGGGGGCAGCAGAGGGGGGGCCGGTTATAAGGCAGCAGTGGGCCCGGGCCCGGACAGCTCGCGCACACGGTGCTGAGTTTCACCGCTCGTGCCTGACAGAACAGGTCGGGAACGGGAAAAGATCAGGAGCAGAGGAAGTTTTACTCCAGAAAGAAAAAAAAGAAACGAAAAGTCACCTGGCTCCACTGCAAAGTTGTTCAAATCCCCATTTCATTAAGCTGTGCAGCAAGTATATTTCATTAAACTTAACACAGGTTAGAAAGTGCAAGCCAATTTTAAGTGATTAGTACTTCGACCAACAGGTTGGGACGAGGGCGTGTTCGCCACTGTGCTGATTAGGTATCTTTCAAATGGCAACATGTTTAAATTTCAAACTGACACACACATAATAGGGCGAAAAAAAATGTTTATCATGTTTGCGTTTGATCTGGAACTTGAGCCACTCAGCAGTTCATGGTCTCCTCTCCTCTTCTTTGTTTCATGGGCTGCCAAACGTTTTTTTCAGAGAGGAAACAGGTTTTGTGCGTTTGTTGCTCAGTTCAGGACCTTGGCTCTTGCACAACAAAGCTGCGCCGATGCACCGAGCGCACAATGCAACTTTAACAAAACAAGAAGCGAAGCTTTCCCTAAAACGAATAGGAATAAATAAGCATTTGTTTCAAACACGTGAATATAATTTCATTAAACTTTTGTTTTTATGTGAACCTCAATTTTGTTATGCTGACTGTGGCTGCCACTCGTTTGCACTTTCACCTAGAAGTTACAGGAGCCTTTTTAAGATGTCTACACCAATAAACACCTTTATAATTTGCATCAAATGAACAAAAGGCTCATATGTGAAGAATGCCTCCAATAATTTGTATACTCTATACTTCACAGCTCCCCAACTTTGTACCCGGTTTCTTAAAACAGTCTCGAATCATAAAAAGCCCCTTTGACATTCAGAACAAAGTTCAGGACCTCAACACGAAGCTGTTCCTTTCCACAAAAAAAACAACTGGGGAGTCCCTCATCAACCACATGAAAGAGAGGCGGTGGCGAGAGGTTCACGGGGCGGCACACAGCGCATGTCCGCAGCCCTCACCGCCTTTTATTACACAAATATAAAATTAACAACAGTCGGGAGCCGTAATGGTGAGCCAGGCGGCTTCCAACACAAATTTCCTACTTGAGGTCATCCGTACGCTCCTGTAAAACTTTACAGGGGCCGCTTAAAGAAGAAGCTGTCGCTTTACAAGAAACAAACTTTTCTAATTAATCTTCATGCTAATAACCCTCCCGCTCTTTTAATGCGCTCCAAGTCTAATGCATCCCCCCCCTCCCCCCCGCCTCACCCCACTCCCCCTTTAAAAGGTGAGGAGAAGGAGAAGCCCAAACTAATGGCTGCTGACAGAAATCAATAAAAAGAAAGAGAAAAAAAAAAAAAGCTGCTGTTAAATTTTTCCTTTCTGGGCCGACTAATAAGAAGACTGTAAAAGTACAATGTGCGCCAAAGAGAAGTGACCTGGCTTTTAGCATTAAATTTTATACAACTCAGCCGCTCGTGTTAAAATATGTAACTTGTCAAAAGGTACAATGGGGCGAGAGGAGGGGGTGTGTCAGCGTTGGAACTGGATCCAGACAATTATAGGAGAGAGAAGAATAGAGTGAACTTGGCCAAATATGGACCGGGGGGGCATAGAAAATAAATATCTGACGACAAGGTTAAGCTTTCTGGTATGCTGGATGCGAGCAAATCCGTCTCCAAGAAACACAGCGAGATTTCCCCAGTTCTGGAAATGGGATGTGACTTGAGGTGTGGTGGTGTTTTGGGTTTTTTTTAAGGCCCAAACTCCGTCCTACGTCATAGATCCACTCAAAATGTAGAACAGGAGGGCAGGGAGTGCGGAGGTGTTAATGGACTGGTTGACACAAGCATCATGTTCGGGATTCCTGGCCGGAGTGTTTTCTGAGAGCGTAAGGACACCACGGCTTTGTTCTGCCAGGACTTCAAAGGGACGGCCTGAGCTATTCCAACAATGACTCCCGTCTATATATAGAGGAAGTGATGAGCGAAGGGAGTCGGACGTGCATGAGGTCACCGCCGCGGCACGGGGACCGTCCATGCCAACACAGTTGAGGTGACGAAAGAAGTGCAAAGGCTTCTTTCCTGCCAGTGCGGGGTCAGCGGTTGACTTCTGAATATGGCCACTAAGAAGTCACCTTTAAGCAACGCCTTTTCACCTTTCCAAAATGAAAAAAGGGAGGGGGGGGGCAGAGCAGCTTTTACCTGCCTAATTCCTGTTAATCTCAGCAGGCTCGGGTCCGGTAACACGCGCGACCTTTCCCAGATAAGATCACAGAGAGATTAAGCCCCCGTATCAGAGATTAGGCAAAGTTTGTTTTCTCTCATTTGAACCTGGGTGTGGATCGTCTCTGGGTCCCCCCCCCCCCCCCAAGGCCTGGGCATAATGCCATTAGTGGTGTTTTGTTGACAGCAGGCAACGGTAAATGAGGCCCCGCTTTAATCAGCGGCATGCCGGGCTGGTGTCAGAGTTCCCCCATGTCTCTCAGGTGAAAGATGAGCAGAGAGAGAGGTGTTGGCTCCACGTTAATTAAAACTGCTCCCCTCACGTGAGGACACAGTGCCGCCGCCGCCGCCGCTGCCGCCGCCACCAGCGCCGCCCCCTCCAACCAAGGCTAGACTCTCAGCATAAACACTGGCCATTAGGTGGGGAGAGCGCGGAGGGGAAGAGGGGAAAGGAGCGGGGCAGCATGGGGTGTAATTAATCAGGCTAAGATCATGTTCTAACCACCTAAAAGCGAGAGGGGTGCATTTATCCGCGGGGGAGCACAGGTCTGTTCTGGCTTACATGGCAAGTGAAAAGTGCAGGTGGGGGGTATTTTAAAAGGAGTCCTTCACATGGAGGGGTGAAATGAATTTCCACAACAATCAACTTTTTTTTCTTTTTTCCAGGCCTGGTTGGTTTTCAAATCCGCTAAGCAGTAGTGACAGAGGCAGCTGGAGTTTAGGACTGACGGATACCGATGTGGAACCAATCTGGTTTTATGAGACACGGGGCCTGAGACGAATGTCCTTAAGTGGGGGGGGGGGGGGGGATGAGTAACTATCAATGTCACCAGCCCCTCAAGCAAAGAGACACCGACACAGACGGACCTCGCTGCAAGTATTTAGGCTAGGAGTCAAGTACTTTTACGAAGTAACTGGAAACATCCAATATAACTTCAGTACGTCATGATATAGAGCAGTAAAAGCATGAAAGAAGCAGAGTGGACATGAAGTCGGGATGTGTGAGACACAAGTCAAAACCCTTACAAACTGAAGTTGTCCTCATGTCTTTAATACCAGTATTACAAAACTTTCCAAACCTGTTGACTCTATTTTAGGCGAAAGTTTCATTTGTAACCTTTGCGCCAGTAAATCACAGCTGTTTGAATCCCAAATGTTGTAAATAAATTGTTTCACTTTTCTTTATGTGTTGCAGTTTCCTCATTGGAAAGACATTTAACTCAATAACAAATGAAATTCCATATGGCACAGAAGACGTCACAGCAGCTCACCTCTGCGACTGTTTAACTTGTGTGTCGTAGGGATACTACAAATAACCCCCGTCTTCTCGGTAGGAGGGATCCTTGGAGCGAAGGATGCATCCCCTTCGACTGACCAACACCCATCACCCGTCCTGCTATTTACCCAGAAATCCCATCCTACTCAGCGGCTTCCTGTTCCCTTGAAGTGAGACATCCTTTCCTGGGGGATCAGCTGGATGAACCAGACGCAGATAGGCGGATGCTGCCTCAGCCAGGCCGTGCCCAGTTACAAAAACACCCTCATGCTGTTCGGCCCAGCAGCCCGCCCTGAAACACCAGCCCCGTCTCAGCCAGGAGCACCAGGCGGGGCGGCACGCTGCGCCCTCAATCTGGCCTGGGCGGACGAGACAAAAGAGGGCTTGATAGAGGGTGGGTAGGTGGGACGGAGGAGGTTAGTCGGGGAGTCCCCCCCCCGACCACCCTCCCATAGACCGTGAAACCTTGCGGCCTCTGATGCAAATGAGGCAGTGGGGGCAAAGGGAGAAAAACAACATGAAGGGGAGAAGCGAACACAAAGGAGGGGTGGGAGGGGAGAAAGCCTCCCGAAGCAGCGCAGCACTGAGGGGCCTTTTCAAATCACGGCAGCAGTGGGTGTCAATCAAGCGGCCGGCGTTAACAATGTTGGGCCAACACAGGCAGGGCTGATGTCCTCTTTTCTCTGCCCAGCCCCTCCCCCTCCCACCAGCACCCCCACCTTTCACAAGCCCCCCTTGTGACCACATGAATCTGACTAGTGACAGCTCGGCATCCTGTAATTTGCCAATTTGCACGCATGTCAAAAAGCCAGACCATAGTGAATTATGGCCACAAAGTGGGAATAGTCGGCAAGAAGTGCAAGAGATCTGCAACACAGGGGAGGATAATGGAGATGACGGGGGGAAGAACAGCAGGCCGAAATAGATTTGAGTGAAGGCTGCTTTCACAGTGTGTGTGCCTCCATCACGGCCAACAGTCGACTCTCATGACTCCGACACAACGCGTCCTGGTGGGCCCTCATTCACGCGCCTGGTGCGCTCCAGCGTGCGATTGTATGCAGATGACTGTGATGCGTGTAGACGAGTGTGTCTCCTCTGACAAGACGGGCTTTCAAGAGCCAGCGTGAGGACTTGGAACAAGTCTATCTGCTCCCGCGGCACTGGAAAAGTGGGGGATGAGTGCGATTATCAACGGCTGAGCCATTAATCTTCAGCATTATCAACACCTTGCTGGCGCAATCTGTGGCTGAATCCGGCCATCCTTGAATACTTCCCCACCTGTGTTTTTTGCTGCGGGTGACGGCGCCGAGCGTCGGACTGAAACAGCTATCTCTCGCACCTACTCCACTGCTCTCACATCAGCAAGACATATAAGGGGAAGAGAGCCGGAGAACAACTTGACCTCATATTTTTCCCAGTGGAGAAGGAACTATGCCTTTAATGTTCATATGTGCATGTTGAAACGACCTCCAGTGTGCGCTCACTCACACACACACACACACACACACACACACACACACACATACACACACACACACACACACACACACACACACACACAC
>JASSRZ010000001.1:7082912-7093228 GCA_032164315.1 Malacoctenus gilli
CCCCCCCCCCCCCCCCCCCCCCCCCCCCCCCCCCCCCCCCCCCCCCCCCCCCCCCCCCCCCCCCCCCCCCGAGACGAGGCAGGCCGCCGACGCCGCTGCTGCTCTGGAGCCACCTCGTGCCAACCGGACTCGCTCCCGATAAAGACCCGGCCGACGGAGCGCCGTTTTCAGAAGAGCCGAGGGGCTTTCAGGTTGAATAACCCGACATATTCCTTTTTTTTTTTTCTGTATGTCTGTCTGCGTCTCTGCTCGCTCAGCTACGTGTTAAAAGCCTGCAGACACGCTTTTCTGGACACACCCAGGTTAATTAACACACCAGGCAGTAACTGTAACATACATGTGACCCTGTGTGAGAGGCTGATTGTAATTAGGACTATACTTGTAAGAATTACGCCGCGTCGCTTTAATATGGTGAGAAATGGGATTTAATGTGTTCATTTTGGATGAATTCACTGCAGAAATAAAATAGGATAAAAAAAAGAAGTTAATTGTCCACTTTAAACCCAGAACGTCTTTTAATGCACCTGAGTTCCTTTCACTTCAAGACCTGAAGATGCTGAGTGATATCACACAACAAAGCCTCAGAAGTGGCTGACTACTGCAGCACAGAGGAGCCCGCATTACTCAGCCTGATGGATGGCAAAAGCAATTCCAGTCATTGATGTGTCACTGCTAAGCAAGTAACGGCAGGCACAGAATATTACAGTCGTGGGAAGGATTAAAAACACTGTTGTTTATTTTTCTCAAATTTGGGAGTTTACAAAACCTAATTAGTAAAGATGGTTTGTTTGATGTCGATTTATTGATATCAGAAATATTAGAAATAAAGCTTTCAAATACTGATTTGGGAATAAAAAGCAATGGAAGCCACTGTGTGATTAGAAGCCCTTTTAGATGAAGTCTGTCCATCAAATGGACGAAAATAACTTGAAGTTCGTAACCACATTAAGACAAAAATGATAATTGAACGCTTTAAATTTACTGATGCACACACACACACACACACACACACACACACACACACACACACACACGCACAGAGAAAACAGACTTTGCGGTCCCTCTTTCATCGTCCTTGACATTACATTGTAAGAGCATCTCCAGAGGCCCAGGCATAACCTCAAAATCCTGTTTAGGCGAATTAACATGAGGACTCCCCCCTTTGCGAGGCAGCAAACCCGCCATGATGTAACACAGGAGACAGATGGCTTTGGACAAACATTATCAGACACACAGCTTGTCTGTTCTAATAGGTACGGACCCTGAAGAAGCGATCTATCACTGTTCACTCCCCCCCCCACCCACCCTCCAGACGTCACGATGGGTGTTTACCTTCAGTTTTCGCCGCGCACCCTCCTCGCGTAAACTATTTGCGTATGCGTGTGTCAGACTTTCTCTGACCCGCGAGCGCGGCGAGCACCAGCGTACGTACACACACCTCGCGGGAGGGAGTTTTGCGTCAGCGTAAACAACGGCGCGTTGTTGACGTGTGCGCCCGACTCGCAAGAGAAACAAAGCTGTCTCAAATCCCATTTGGGCTGAGAGGCGGCCCATATGGAAAGTTACCAAATAGTGCTAATACTGCTAATAGGATGTTCCACTCTAAATAGGAGCTCATGTTAATACCCAGATTTTCATTCATGCTGGAAATTGTAGTTTTAAATTACAGTTTAATGCTTGAGATTTTTAATAAAAAAAAGCCCCTCGAAAAACCTTCACAGCAACACAAAAATTACCACAGCCTCTGAACAGAGCCTCAGCCTCCCATTGTCAGCCAATTACTATGCAATCTCTTTCTTATGACTGAATAGCTCACTGTTAGCAAATAATGAAAAGGCAATTATGGCAAAGCTGTGTTCATATTACCCTCTTCATTTTATGCAGGCTGTAATTATTGTCAATCCTAGAGGCTTACTCTACCATGTAAGAGGCAGCAGGGAAGAAAATGGAGTGGGCTGGTGCATGGCAAATTGGAAATGTCACAGCTACCTTTTTATCAGCACCACTAGACCCCTTTTGTGCACGTGTGGATCCACGTACGGGTGCGAGCGCGCGCGCACGCACGCACGCACGCTGCAAACATACACGGACGTATGCCGAGGTGTCCATTAGCCCACACGCCGCACACATCCGGGGGGCATACATTTATTTACACATTAACACACGCGTATTTACTCCCCATCATTACCGATCATAAACTCACCGGCGGGCGGGTGGCAAGGAGAGACAAAAAAAAAAAAAAAAGAAAACAAGGAAGGGAAGGGAAGGGGGGGAAAAATGCACACACAGCACACGCAAAACGATGTGTGTTTTGCAGAATCTTCACCTCGAGCTGTTACTGTAGCTTAAGCACAACGCTGGCGGGTGAGGGGAGAGAGAGAGAGAAAAAATAAACTAATAGATGAAGCGGGTCTGAGGGAAAAAAACACACACACACACACACACACATGCGTGTGCGCACACACACATATTCCTTTTGTTCTTCCCTTTTTTTTCCCCCTGAAAACAATGATTCCCTGAAGACTCGGGGGTTTTTCTTGCGCTGCCAGTGTCTGTCTAACAGCAAAGTGGTGGATATATTCCTTTTGCCTTGGCCCCCTCATTAGCTGTCTCCATGCTGTTCAGTAATAGGGAGTGGCACATAAATGATTCCCTTTATAGAGTTTGATGTGCCACACTGAGAGGACCACAGCCCCCGTATGGACAGCCCCCACCCACCTCCTCCTCCTGCCTTCAACCCCTTCACCGCCAACCCCCCCCAGATGGAGTGCACATGGGTAAGGAGGGGGTGAGAGGGTAGAGGAGAGACTGTGCGACATGCATGACAAACACTCCAGCCTGTGTCGCCGCTAATTCTAATGGGCGTCGCTGACCCTTGAAAGAAGAAATATACAACAAACGTTTCATCAGTTTCCCTAAGTGCCACAAGCAGAGGTACACAATTAAGGGTGGGCTATCAACGGGAGGGCCCGCGAGGGGGCGCGGCCGGAAGACCCCCGCGAAAGGAGGGTTACGCCGGGCGCGAGGTGCGGCGCGGAAAGGGGATCTTTTGTCAATACGCGTGCGCGCGCACGCATCGCCGACAAATCAAAGTGAATAAACAATGTCGTGATTCCGCCGCACCTTGACAGGCGAGAAGCGGGCCCGCTAACGCGATTCTGACGGCAGACTTTTCAAGGTCAGCCTTTAAGCTCTCTAACTGCACCGTTTCAGGCTTTGCACCAAATGCGACTCGACACTCATATACCTGGCGAGCACATTCATAATATATTTTTTTTTTTTGAAAGTTATTTTCTCCTTCTCCGTCTCCCACCATCGCACCCCCGCACCCCCCCCCACCCTTCTTTTTCCTCGCTCGCTCCGTCCCACAGAAGCAGGTGCTGCTCCTTTTGTGTTTAACAAGATTCTTGAAAGTGTGCATGAGGGAAAAGTGCATTTCTTAAAGGGAGGCGTTGCACTACACGGGGCTGTCTTCCAAACGCTCTTTTCAAATGGATACTGAAGCCTGTCACAGTCATATTACTTTACCTCTAACATAATAGCATCGTCTCGTGCACTCCAGCACAAAAGACAGCCGGGGAAACATCACAACAGGATCAGGGGGAAGAAAAGCCCTCTTTTAACTTTCAAAACTCCTTAAGTTCTCAGAGCACAGACTTCGGTGCGCCGCCAGCTTACCGCGGTGTGTTTGCGTGCCGCTCAGAAGCCAGGCGGGTGGTGGTGGTTGGTGGTGGTGGTGGTGGTGGTGGTGGTGGTGGTGGTGGTGGGGGGGGGGAGACGGAGAGTGAGGAAAAACAATGTAGTCATTACAGCTCACTTGAGTGTCATTTTGGCAGGCCGTGTTATATCGCTGCTTGACGTCAGATGTGCAACTGAAAATCACTCCTCTGTTGTCTCGCGGCCTGGTGGCTGTTCGGTAGAGTTACAAGCCGCGCAAACAGAACCAAAGGAGGATGCCAATTTGCTTCCCGCGCGCTGCTCTCCATATTTGTGCATTTTGAAAGCAAAGTGTTTGGATTTGCACCGAGCGCGAGGGGTGTTTGTGTGTGTGTGTGGGGGGGGGGGGGGGGTGACAGGGCGTGACGGCAGAATACAGTGATCAATCACCAGACATTTTGTGGAGGTTGCCGGGGTTCCTCCTCGGATACAGATCTCAGCCCCCCGAAAAAACAACGGCACAAACAGCAACAGCTGCCGAAGCAACTAGACCTTCAACAACACCAAAAGGCTTCCAGAGTGCAGGATATTGAGTCTGTGTGACAGTGTGAGCAAATATGTGTGCGTGTGTGTGTGCGCGTGTGTGTGTGTTGCTGAATTCTTGGATTTGATGTCATGATTGTCACAGACCCTTGAAGCGAGTGGCCTGTGTGTTCATCAATTCGGTTTGATGTGTCTCTCTCTTTCACACAAACACACACACGCTTTTGCACACACCTTGTGAGCCCCGGAGTTCACTCCTCCTCCACCTCCTCCTCCTCTTCTTCCTCCTCCTCCTCCTCCTCCTCCTCCTCCTCGTATGTCCTGGTGAAGCTGGAACTAGAGAGAGAGGAAAAAAGGAAAAAATTCATCCGAGAATCACGGTCAGCTGGTTAGAAAGACAATATTGACTTCGAAAACAGGTAGCTGAACGGCAATGATACGTGAATAACGCAAAATGACCAACTACACTAAACACGCCGGCTTTAATTTCCTGCCTCTGAGGACGATAAATAAACACGCCTGTACGAAAGGCGCAAGAGGAAAGTGCTCGGCTTTCAAAGCCATCCACCGAGTTATTTTCTTTGATTGGCTGCCAAGTCAGCAGATAGGCCGGCTGTTTCCAGTCATTTGAGGCGTTCAAAATGAAATTATGGAGCATCTCGTCGAGATATTAGCGTTAAAGACCAAGTAGCCCATGGCTACAGTAATCCCCTTGTTAATCCTGACCTAATGAGACCAAGCATGAGAGAAGGGGAAACACAGGGTTAAATGGCACGAGCGGGGCTGGCAGGAAGTAGTGTAAGCTGATTTTTTTTTTTTTTTTTATTTCAACCATAATAAGTCGTGGAAAGAAATTATGCACCAAAAAAAAATCTGGAAATTGAAAACACCATGATATTAATTGATCAGCAGCAACTCTGCTCTGGATATAAGAAATCCTTTTTCAACTTTGATGATAAATAAAAGTCAAAAATATTACTATTCAACAGTAATCATTAAAAAAAGTACTACTTCATACTTTAATCGGATGTGATGTCAGATTTAACCGTATATGGTCAATTCCATTAAAAACATCACTAACAAACAGAATTAGTTCAAAAAACATATTTTATTGCTTTACATGTCCAGATATTATGTTTTACATTCATGTCATACTGTGTGTTATAATATAATTTTAGATATTATTTTACATTAATAATGTAATAATAAGTTAAAGTATCAGATGCTTCCTTAAATCTTCACTGGAGGTAATAAATGTGTTAAAAATTAAAAATTGTTGCTCGTATATTGTGTAAAACGCAGTATGTAGACAAACAGAGGCATAATTGTTCAAGAGCACAACACACAGGTTTTGCACTGTGAGACATCCAACAAATCAAAGTGTTGTGTTCAGTTGGGGGGGGGGGGGGGCGACAGATGCTTCAGGTTAGGCGTGACTCGCAGATGGGGTTACAAGTTCCCCGTTCCCCGGGGAACGAGCTCCGTCTGAGAGCCACGTTTCCACCTAAAATATTCTCTTTCACTCGCAGCGCTGCTTATGTGGCTGCAAGTGTTTTATGTTTGCACAACCGGACACTGAAAGCGGCATGTTGTCTTATTTAGAGCCCTGCCGAAGGAAAAAAAACAAAACAAAACACGGGACGCATTAAACTAGACTCACAAGGAAAAAAAAGATGAAAAAAAAAGTTTAATTTCACAACTTTTGTGACTGTTTCTCTTTGAAAAGTGGGAAAAACTTCTGTTGTTGTTTTTGCTCTGAAGCAATTTACACAGTATGTGGCGTCTTTGCTTCGCACTTCACCTTGCAAACACAAATCAAGTGAACTTTGAGAAAGCACACACACATACTTTCCTAAATGATGTATTAATATTACTCCCCCCCCCCTTTTCTGGAGTGGACCTTTGAGGACTCGAGTGTTTAAAACCTACCTGCTCCAAGCGTGCTCTAATAAAGTCAGTAGCACAGTAATAAGGGAGAGTGGTGTGCCAGCGGGGCGGCCAGACTCATCCAAAGGTAACACAGCACTCAGCACCCAGATCAGCAGGGCACTTCCTCCTTGGCCCTCTGATCTTTAATAGACACTAATCAGATGTGGGCCTGGAGAGACAGTGAGGGCGGGCGAGAGAGAGAGAGAGAGAGAGAGAGAGAGAGAGAGAGAGTTTTATTCAGAAACCATTCCTTATGTAGCATCTCATTGAAGATGAGTTTTTTTACTGTGTGATATAGATGTTAAAAAAAACATTTGACCTTGGAACTCGCTCAAACTCCCTCTCATTCACAAAGTGCCTCCATTAGGCTGGCACCTGAAAAGTACATTCAACTAACTGAGGGGGTTTTAATACCTCCACATGTAGAGCCGTTGCAAAAAAAAAAAATCTAAATAAATAAACAGTTGGTTTTTCCTCATTTTTTTAACATCAGATCTATTTAAAACCCCGGCATGGTGGAAGCTGACAAAAGCGAGAGACGTACAGTACATAGAAAGTGGGGGAGAGTGCGTGTGCGTGTCAGAGACAGCCAGGCAAACATGAAGCTTTTAAACCTGAGATTGAGCGCAGCCTCCATCTTTCAAGAAGTCATAAATTAATCACCAGCCTGTGAATATGTCCAAACAAACACATGAAAGTTAGATGCTGCGCTTGTATGTGTGCACGCCTGCGTGTGTGTGCATGTGTGTGTGTAGGGAGTGGGGAGGGTGTACATATAGAGGCTGTGTCTGATCCTTGACTTGTAATTAAGCTTATAGCCCCGCACAGCAGCATGCACACACACACACACACACACACACACACACACACACACACACACACACACACACACACACACACACACACACAGTTAGTCAGTCACGCTCACATTCAGAGTTAATAGGTCATACATAAACTCACATTTCGCAAAATGAAAGACCACACTCTTTGTCTCTCTTACATCCTCGCGCACACACACACACACACACACACGCAGGCACACACACACACAGAGTGCACACAGGGCACGAGCCCACATCTAGGACTGTCAGATTAGAGAGGGCCCTTAATTTGTGTGACTCGGTGGAGTTTCACTGGCTAATGAGATTGGGCTAATTGGTATCGTTACTGTAATCTCCTGAGGCTCAGGACAACACGTTTAAACATATACCCACTGATCACACTTAAAACCTGCCAGTGATGCTAAAGGTCATTAGTGGCTGTGTTCATTTCCACAGCCATGCAATGTAATGGGGAGGGGAGGCGCAATAATACACTGTGGAAGTTCACCAGGGTTAAAACATTCATTTGCTAATTCCGAGATGCATGTTGCCAAAAGAAAACATGCTGTAATTACACCGGGAAGAAACAGAACAAGTTAAAGGAACACTCGCAGACACAACCAGGGATTTTCACCGCGCAAAACCCATTTTCCAGGCAAATTAAAGCACATGTTGTGGCACCGAACGCATAATTTGTCAGATTTCCCCGTAAATAGATGCGACTATCTGTTTTTTAACCCCTGGTTAAGTTGGGTTTACCACGAAGAGAGGAGGAACGCGAAAGTGCTTTGTGTTGTTTCTTTTTGGGGGGGAAAAAAGGAAAGAAAAACGTGCTTTAAAACCAAATTAGCACCACGCTGTGGGTGTACTTTTAATTACCTTTCAACAGATTTTCTGCAGTTTTACAAGGCGATACACTGGTAACCAAAACCCCAGCATAACAAACACAACCGTGACCAGAGATCAGGCTTATCAGTGTGTGTGTGTACGCGAACTACCGCAGGGAGACGAAGGGTCATGCGAATGAAAACAAAAGGCCTCACGTGTTGGGGAGCGATGTATAATTTGCTCCCTGAAAAGGAGGAGGATGTAGAACTTTGTCACGCAGGACGTTTCCCACTGTGTCGGTCCAAAAGTCCCAGTAGAGTCTCTGAAAGGAACCAGTGTGATGCCAACATCTGGGTTGTCTTACAAAATGTGCGTGATCCCTGAGGTATTTCCTCCAAAGTACTGCAGTCCTGTCATCTTCTTTCAAAGTTTTTTTTATACTGACCTTTTAACCCAGACATTAATGTACTTGGTAGTATCTCTGCTTATACAATAATGGTGGAAAACACTCCAACTACTAACTCGACCGTCGTCCCTTTAACTCGTCCTCTGCAAAAGTCAGTAGGACTGAAACCGATGCACCTCCAATGTCGCAAAGTTGTGCCTCAGAACAGAACGTGAACCCGCTTCCTGTTCATGACTGCCTCCAATCCACCGACCCCCCACGGTCCTCCATGGCCCTGCAGGAGGCCGGGCCCCAAGGCTGTGTCTAACTGGGTCCCGTGGGCCCAAGCCAGAGGCTTGTCATTAAGCCCCAGCCCCCGGCCCAACCATCTGAAGTATCTTTGCGCCCCCCTCCCCGGACATTATTTCTGAACTCTCGAATCGACGTAAATAATTATGTGGCGCTGCTATCCGCGCCCATAAGTTGGGTGGGCCTTTAAGTCGGTGTGCTTCCAGCCTCTGAGCCCCTCATAAAGAGAAACACAAGACCTCACACACACACACATACGTCAAGTATGCACGCTCGCACGCGCGCTTTGCGGCTCCGGGTTCAGACCCCGCCAGGGCTGCTTGGCCTTTTTCTTTGTAAAGTAAACCACTTCCCAAAGATAATCGCATTACCGTTGGCATTAGAAATCTTCAGCGTTTGCCCTGGGTCAAGTGGGCCCAGCGCAGAGTTGAGTTTCCCTTGGGCGCTGTTAAAGTGTAACTCAACAAGCCGAACATCTATTAAAAATTCATCACTTAATATATAAATACATGTTTTATTTTATTTATTCCTGGGACCTAATAAAATAAATGTAGAGCAAGGCCATCAGCATAAGTAGGGCTATCCGTCTCGCCTTTGGCTCACGCCGGGGGAATGGCATGAGGCTGACGGAGTGAAACAAGAACAGTAGCTAATGTTAGCACTAATGTTAGCATTAGTATTAGCATTAGCAATGGGGATGAATGGAGCGCCTGGCAGCCAGGCCTTGTCTGTCCACAGCTCGGGACAGGTGGGCCGTTAAGCCCGGCTTCAGGTTACCGAATCCAGCCACAATGTGCGTCACATGCTCTAAAACCCTCACATTGATACACACACACACACTCGCACACACACTGAACCGAGCACAACCTGGTTCACTTATTCCGAGTGATCCCCACACCACATACAGATTGCGATTATACATTTAAACGCACTGTTTCAAAGTTAAAAGTCCTTGTCATTTTCATTATTTTAATCTTTATTATTATTATTAGAAGTTCCCTGCTCGGGGAGAAGCTGAGCGAGCGGCACCGTTCTGCATGTGTTACAGGGGTTTTGTGATGCTAAAATATGTTGAGGAAGTTTGCTTTAGCACTGTGGGGGGAAACTAAGCCCTGCCACCTGTTTGCCAGATCCAAAAGGCTCTATTGAATATTCTTGAAAAATAAAAAAAAAAAAAAAAAATAGGGAGGGGGGGGGGGAATCAAAGCATTTCCTGGCTGCCTGTGGCACAGCTTCTGAGGACTGTCCTATTCTTAGGTTCTGACCTAAAGCAGCAACCTCTCTGTGTTTTAACCTCACAACTGAGGACGAAAAAAGATGCCGATGAAAGGAAAACACAGACCCAGAAGACCAAATATGACACTGTTTAAGGTCTAGGAGTTTCTCTGTCAGCTTTTTATAATGGAGAAGCAAATTTACGGTACCACTGTTTTATAGAAGTAGATGTAACGGCATATTTGATAGTGATAAACAAACGACACCTCAAGGTAAAAAGTTAAACATTAGACTAAGCTCTAATCATCTCTTTTCTGTTATATTATAATCATCATTACGTGGAGGACTTTGACGGCCTTTTCACCCCGCCCCCCCCCTTCGCTTTGGGAAATGTTTGCCGAGAGCTCCGTGGAGTGATGCCGTGTTTGCCTTGCAATCAGATCTGAGCAGGAATGCGGGCCGGAGGAAGGCCTCTCTTCCTGCCTCGCTGGCTGCCGGCTGGCTCGATGTTTGGGACCGGTATGGATGTGCTCTTAAAGGGATATTTCTAACCCCACCCGACCCCCTCCCCCCCGACGCCTCTTCACAGAAATCCACACTCAAACTAACCGCCCCCTCCACCTGTCCCC
>JASSRZ010000001.1:7123007-7139024 GCA_032164315.1 Malacoctenus gilli
GGGGGGGTGACTCTGTTAATCCGTCACGGAAACCCATCCCCGATCAAATGGCCTGGTGAAAAAAAAAAACACAAGTGAAGCCAATGGGGCACACACAGTGATCACAGTTATTATGAGGATTATAGCAACTTTGACGAGTCGATGCAGACAAAAAGGGAAGGAGGAGGAAAGAAACAGGAAGTGAACAAGTGACAACAAAATAGAAAATATATTTGACCAGAGAGTTTATTATTATTATTATTATTATTATTATTATTATTATTATTATTATTATTATTGTTATATTTAATAATGATAATGAAACTGCTGGATGCCACCAAATCACAGGCTGCATTTTTGTCTTTGTTGAATTGAACATTTTTAAAAAAGATTATTTTCTTTCTTTTTGGTTTTTTCTCTTCGTTTTCGATGTTTTACCTTTTTTTTTAAAGGCCCCTGAATTCTTTCAGTTATTTTTTATTAATAATGTCGTTATTGTTGACCTCTACCGAGGTGGGACAGCGTGCTCTTGTTTATGGCTGCCATTAATCTCTATAGTTTACTTTCCTCCTCCGCCAGTTTGAGGTCTCCCCTGAGGTTTCCATAATTCCCTTCGCCTTAATGTCCTCCATCCGGGGCCCTCTGTTTTAATCTGACAGAGTGTGCCGGAGCAGTGATTGCGACACATCAGCCGGTTAAATAGCATAATTATGTGTTTTCTCTCCCTCTCCCTCTTTCTTTCTGTCTGACACACACACACACACACACACACACACACACACACACACACACACACACACACACACACAGCCGCGGGGGGTGGGAGGGTGGGAGGGGGGGTGGACTTGTTCGCCGCAACGTCCCCTAAGAGAGCATTAGAGTTTTATTAGAAATTGCGTTGTTTTCTCAGCATTGATTGAAGAAAAATGCTTCACGGGGACAATATAGCCGCGACGTGTGCAGCGTAAATCACGTGATTTGAAGCGCTGGGTAAATACTGTGACGTTTATGTGTCAACGGGGCCTTTTTCTCCCCTCCCCTGTTTATTTGCATTTATTTGAATCTGTTTACCTCCGCGTGCACGTGACACACGTGCGTTGCTTGTGGGTCGCGACGGATTTCGGAGGATACCGTGCAGACCACGTTTAAAGCGCAGGTTAAATCTGTCTGAAAGACAAAGGAGGAATTTATTCGAGATGACATGAAGGTTAAAAAATAGGAGAAATTTGGTTCAAAAAATATTTTTTAATTTTCTCTCACAATTTTTCCAACTCGGAGTTTGGTTTTATTTGTGACTCAAATTTTTACAAGATAACCTCTTATTATAATCAATTACTAACCATTTCCCTCAATTTTTATTAGCTTGTCTTTCATTTCTTTCGAAATGCCTTTCACATAGAGGAACTGCGTTGGCTGTAAATCGTCACGCGAGAGCCACCAAAGGTGTGCATCTTCACGCGGTTTCAAATCAAAGCCCCCAAAAACCAGGTTGAAAAACTCCTCTCCCGCCAATTATAAAATATAAATACACGATGGTTGACGATAGTTGTTCTATTTTGGGGGCGTGATAAAAGACAGTCAATTAACCCCAGATTACTGGAGGAGACGGAGCGGGAGGATCCGCAGCCCTTCATCACAGGCAATCGTAGCCCCGCAGGGGAGAGAAAGAGGGTGAGGGTGGGTGAGAGGGAGAGAGACAGAGACAGAGACAGAGACAGAGAGAGAGAGAGAGAGAGAGAGAGAGAGAGAGAGAGAGAGAGAGAGAGAGATCCTCTCCACAACTTTAGACAACTTGCTACCCTGCTTCACCCCCCCACCCACAGACACACACACACACGCAGACCCCCCCACCCCCCTCTCTTCCTCCACGTTGAATGGCGTGTCGGTTCATTGTTGGGATTGCTACAATGTGAGAATACTAAGTAGGGGTGAAACGGTTCCCACGTGTGAAAACGGGGGGAAAAAATAATCCGACAGAAGAAAAAGAAGAAGAAGAAGAAACGGGGAGGAAAAAGGAGGAGGATAAGGTCTGCAGCCTTCACTCCCGACTTTGTTACTGTGGGTTCAGCAGCAGATTGGCGAGGAGGCGGGGTGGGGGGAGAGAGAGAATTGCTGCCTCTTTTTACCGTCGTCATATTAATTAAGTGAATTTGGGGTGTGTGTGTGCCGAAAACGAAAAATATATATAGAGGCCCCTGGCGATGGGTGGGTTTTAGAGGCCGCGACTGACGTCTAATTAAAATGTACAGAATTAACAGTTGAATATCACTGCACGAGAATAAGGTCTCTTTTTTTTACCGCACAGGCGCCTGGAAACGAATTAATCTCTAATTAGTTTCTTGCATTTATTAGAAGGAGAAAATGACGGCAAGAATAACCTTATTTTTTTTCCCCCGAAAACAGACCAATTTCTTAAAATTGTTACTATTATTTTATTGCGCGTTGCTGTGTCGATTGCGGCTCTAAAAGGCAGGCAGGTAGACGGTGCGCGCGGATGCCACTCGGGGAGACTCTCGGTGGTGGCTGGAAAAGGTAATAATACAGGACTAATGGTTGACAGGAGCAGACGCGCGCTTCCCTGTTTGTTTTGCTCACTTTTTGGGGGTGGGGGTGAGGGAGTGAGGGGGGGGGGGATCTCGCGAAGTGAAAGTCAAGCCTGGCATGTGTGGCCCCGTATAATTCTCCTTTATTATTGTAATTATCTGCGCAGCCTGCAGCGCCGGGTTTATCACTGGCAGAGGCGCGTAATCCAGAGTTTAGCCCGCATTCAAGCCCGCACAAAAGGTGCCATATTCCTGCTTGAACCAACCTTTGAAAAAAAAAACAACAACACGCAAATGGATTTTTACGCATTTTTTTTTTTTTTTGTCTTAGAAATAGCGGCCGGGGAGCGACGCGGAGCGGGTGAACGGAAGCTTGCAAACGCCTGGGAAGATTTTTTTTTCTTCTCCGAAGAAATCTGATTTTTTTTTTTTTTAATGTTTACGAGCAAAGGTCTTTTTTTTTTTTTTTTTTGGTGCGGTAATCGCCATCAGATCTGCTGACCCATCTCTGATGTGACGCTATGAAACACAAGCCGCCCCTCGGTCGTTTGGCAGGAGATTTGCTGCAGGGGCAGAGACACTTGGGAGCTGTGGACCAAACAGATTAGACACCTGCCACTGGACAGTCTTGGTGCAAAGAGGGGGGGGGGAGTGAAAAGAAAAAAGAGGGGGGGCCCCCTTCAGACGCTACTGTATGTCAGACCACAAGGTGAAACCCAAACCTGTTGACACGCGCGCGCACCGCCACACGCACGCACCCACGCACCCAATATCACTGCGGGATTACTCAGCTGAGAGAAGAAAAAAAAAACCTCGGCCCATTTTATAAACAGCCCACTGATACAACACATAACCCTACGAGTTGGGGGTCAAATTCAGCTCAAATGTGTAAATAGACACCCGCTGTACTTGACCTGCACAGATTATTCCCAGAGAGTGTGTGGGAGTGGGAGAGAGAGTGAGGGGCGGGGGGGGGGGGGGGTATGATCAGGAACGCGAGCGCTGCCAAATGCGGTATAAAAGAGGAGTGAAATAAAAGGAGGCCGGCATTTTCTTTCTCTCTTTTTTTGACTCCAAAAGAGGAGGTGGCACAGCCGTGCAAATATCCGCGAGCGACAAAAAAAACAAACCCCAAAAAAAACAGACGGCCGGGGAGATATTTTTGTGTCCCCTGGATTTTTTCCCTCTTCAAACACGTCTCGTACCTTAATATTTTCCAGGGCCAGCTGTGTCTTTATGTCTCCGAGCTGCGATGCATCCCAGGGGAAAACAGCTGTCTATTTATTTATGTAATTTACTTATTTATCTTTGGAAATAATTCATCCGTTTGTCTTCCAATTGATCTCCCGAACACTCTCCTTTCCTATTTTTTTCTCCGACGTTATGGATTCCCGTGAACGCCTCCTCTGTTTCCCGCGGCTTTTTAATCAGCGTCACTCCTATAAATACGAAGGCTAATTAAGGACACGGCGTTTTTCAAGCCCGAGTCTTCTGGCGCGTCTGCACACGAGACTTTAAGACCAGACATGCCGGGAGAAACTCGCTTGATTTTTTTTTTTTTTATGTCTTGAGCAAATCTAAACGCTTCTGTTTGGGGTTTTTTTCGTGTGTGTTTTCTTTTTTCTTCCTTATTTTCCTCCAAGTTTTCATGTCAGCTGCAGCGTCACTCCCAAAACCTCTGGCACCTCCAACGATCGGGTTAAGTGGAGTTATAAAAACGCTCCCGAACGCGCCGCGAAGCGCCCCAGATAAGGTGGCAAGAGAGTGATTTAGCGCTGTTTTCTCGCACTTGGCGGACTGTTTTTCTATTTCTCCGTCGAGCTCCTCTGGGAGAGATTACACGTGTAATTTTCGGCTGCGAGATGTTTTAAGTGACCTCCCTCCCCAACATAAATAAAACATTTTCTATGGAGAAGGAAAGAGGAAGAAAAAAAAAAAGAAAAAGGAAAAAAAAACCATTAAGGAAGAGTGATGAACTATGAAGTCCTGAGAGGCCACGTGGGCTGGTGTGAGGCGATTTGAGGGCGCGATTTCCAATGACAAATCCTAAGAAAAATAGTAGTTTTGGTCGGTTATGTTAAGCGTGTTATGTGCTCATGATGAAAAGGGTTTTTACAGTCAAAACAGTCAAACTTGAGGTTGAATAATTGCGCCGTATAACACTGCGATTGTGAAAACAAGTTGTGAAATGCTTCAACATAAATGACAGGACACTCACACACACACACACACACACACACAGGCTGTGACACACAGAGCAGGAGTCTGAGAGCACCTTGACTCGCTGAAAGGGGGCTGCTCATTGACCAATCTGCTCTGACAGCAGTGTGGCGTGAGCCTCTGACCCCGTGACTGCACAGGGTCTGTGTTCAGTGGCCATGTAAGGGCTCACTGGCGCTCACACTGGGGCTTTTTCTGCCCTGCCCTGAAGGAGGTGATGTGCATGCGTGCACACACAAACACAGACACACACACGCAGATACAAACACAAACACACAGCGGCAGGAAGGGCCGCATAGTCCACAGCGAGCCCCCGCAGGTATGCGCTGCCACAGAGCAGTAAGTGTGTGCATCCAGTCGTTGGGGAGGTGGAGACACCGGCAGGTTCTTCCTCCTGTGAGCGTGCGCGGCTCCCGTCTGGAGCCTCCGCGCCTCTCCTCCCTTCCGACTCTTTGGGTCGCAAGGTGAGCAGGTTTCAGCCCGCGTCACCCCCGACACACCCTCTCGACAGCCAGCACTCTTGTTGTGTGACGCGGCCTCGCACAAACAGGGTTTTTTCTCCTCACACACACACACAGGACGTCGACATACAAATAAAGTTCTTCTTCCTTTTCTCTCAAGGGTGTCCAAAGTGACGCAAGTCTCTCCCGCCGGCTTGATAATATTAATAGTCGTGGGGAAGATTGATGAACTGTTTTCTTTCAGCGACTTCGCAGGGTCCTCGTGGAATGAGGGGCACCGAGCTGCCCGACTGTTTATTTACATTTGCCCTTTTTAAATGATCCCTTTCTTCTCAACATCTGCTCCACATTACCACACAGATATCTGTCCTAATGACCGCTATAATGCTTCTCTCTCTCACACACACACACACACACACACACACACACTGCCTGTAACATTGCCATTATCCACCGCTCACCTGGGACACTTTACCCTCTCCAAAACCAGCTTGCACAACAAATGGACCTTCTCCGGCTGCTGGGCCCTTTTTTTTTTTTTTTTGGTTTTTACCGTCTCGCCTCCCCACTTTTTTTTTTTTTCTTCCCCTCCCAGTTTGGTGTATTCTGATGGATGCAAATGGGCACTTACTTAATTGGATCAGTTCCCAAGATGGAGATAAACGGGGCACGGGTATTCTTTCCCTCACCTCCCACCTTCCCCAAGTTATTTTGAGCCGCGCTCGGTTCAGCCGTGTGTGGAGAGGACGTTAATGAGTGGGGTGGGGGGTGGGGGGTGGGGGGGGACGAGGATATGCTGCCGCAGATCCCCTCATTCAGAGCTCAGACTGGCCCTCACCGAAGAACGATGGGGGGGGAGGAAGGTTCCTGGACCCCATGTGTGACAGCAGGTCTCGGCGGCAATTTAGCAAAGTGCATGATTGCGGGCGACGCAGCCGAAGTCGTCCGAGACGGAGATGAGCCGCTGAGAGCTGCCTCGGGCGCGATTCACCCGGAGAGCTTTCGGGTTTCTCTCGTCGCTCAAAAGAAACAAACGCAAAAGTCTTCACCAAAGAAGAATCAATGGCTTGCGACTGTTTGCCGACGACACCTGTGTGTTTCTGTCATTAACAGATGAATGCTGGTGAAAATTTGTGGTTTCTTTTCTCTTCTTCCACCGACAACAATCCAAAGAGAAGGAGGGGGGGGGGGGATCAAGCAGTGGCTGCATGCCAGTGGGAGTGTGCTGGCTGCTGCACCCTGATTAACAGCATGGTTTACAGCCAACTCCAATAGGTAATCTCATCAGAGAGGGGGCTTTAAACAGATAAAGACCACCCCTAACTACCCCCCTCCGCCAACCGCTCCAACCGCATCCCCTTCCCGCTCGAGACGCCCGACGTCGAGAGCCGCTAATACCTGGAAACGGGCGGACGCGGGCCGGCCGCAAACAAGGCTCAAATCATCTATTGACCTCGTTTTCAATAAAGGAGCCGTTTCCAGTCTGATGGCTGATTCGCTGGTCTTGCATGGAATGGCCATCTGGATGGAAGGATATAGTCTCGGCGGTAGGTGAGCGTCACCTGCCAGCTCCAAACTCTCCGCTCGGGCGACGACAACGCCCCCCCCAAACGTTTACCGCTGATATGTCACTCTGCGCATCTCGTAAGTTTAAAACCGACCAAAGAAAGAGAGAAAGGATAAGTGTGTGAGATGGAGAGGGGGGGGGGTTAATTGAATTTCGCACCATATGGTCACTATTGGCTCAGGTTTTCTTCATCTCAAGTCAAACATGAGGTTATTTTGATCCAATATGAGCAAAATCCCCCGTTGCATCTGGAGACATAACAGCAGTTCATTCAGATATCAAAAGCTTTGTACCCGGGCCCCTTTGTTGCAGAATAAAGAGGAGGAATCCAAAACAAATCTGTGAAAGAGCTTTGGCTGTAGTAAAACCCCTTGTCCCACACTGCCTCCCTCGTCTCCTCTCTCTCTCTTTTCTCTTTTTTTTGTTTGGCGAGCTCCGATTGGGTTCACAGTAGCTGCACTTTAAGCATAGAAAGATCTGATTTATTAGCTTGTCAGGGGAAGCATTGTTCAAGAAAGCAATCAAAAAGCACTTACCTAGCTCCTCTAAAATTACTGCTTTTCTCACTGGCTAATTTGTGTAACTCCCATGGAGAGGCTGGCAAAGAGTTTGATGAGGCATATAATGATGATTAATGAATTTATTGCCCTGCTGCTCATCAAACAGTTGTAGTATATACTTCTCTCGCTTTCTGCCAATGTGTTGCGCAGCCTCCCGAGTGACAGAGGGGCAAGAGATGAGACAGTGTAGCCTTCTCCCACATCCGCCCCCCCGCCACCACCACCAACCCCCCCCCCCTCGGCTGTTAACCCGACTGACCTGATGGGCATGAGAATGCAAGCGGACGGGCCGCAACACAAAGGACAGTTTAATGAAAGGTTAAACTGGAAATGCGAGTAAACCTGCTGCGAGGGACACGCATGCATGCACGCACTCTTAAATTACAGCCTCTGATCACCTCTACGGTGAGAAAGGTGGAGGAGGGGCGGGGCTTATCCGCGCTGCTTCTTTTTTCCCCAATCACCACCTAATAAATAAAAAAAAAAGCTCCCACCACCACTATGGCTTCAAGTTCTTTGCTGTGAGTCGACAAAAAAAAAAAAAAGTCCCCCCACGCTACCTTGGAAGTGCCCGCCGCTGGTGAAAAATGAACGACAAGTGTTTGCGCCGGCCATTATTCTGCTGAAACAAGGCCCGCTCTCATCACAAATGATGATTAACGAGCGGCGGGGCGGCGGGGTAGTGCGTGTCTGCGTGCGTCTGAGAACCGGTCACCGTGGGGTCAAAAGCGCCTCCAACATATTTGCTAAATAAGCCCCCCACCCCCTTCGCGCAGCCCCCTACCCATAACTCCGGGGGTCATGCATCTCTCCCTTCGACATTGTATGGGATGTTTACACTTGATTACACCCCGTGCCTTCCTTTCCCTCTGCTCTTTTGGTCAACTGTGCTTGATTAAGTCCTTTGCTTGTTCACCATCGCTGGCGACTATAGAACTCATTGTTGCAGCTCCACCCCCCACCCCCCCCTCACATCCACACACACACACACTAAAACACACACACACTAAAACACACGCACACACAGCCCTTTGAGATCTGCTCCCTGGATAGAGCGGATTCGGCATTCACTGATTCATTAGGTTGGTCCCTTAAATACATCAAAGAGCTTCCCCGCTCACACAAACCAATAAAAGCAATTATAACCCCATATCTTCCAGGCAACGCTGATCTCTGGGGGGCTAACGTTAGATAATGAAAGAGTTTGATGACATAAGTTTTCTGAGAAAGCGCGCTTTCCGCCTCTTTCGAGTGCTCCTCCGCCGACTCCGCGCAAAATAGCACGTACCCACAGCTCCTCCGCACCCCCCCACCCCACCCCACTCCCCCAAACATGCATGTAATTTGCCTATGTATCACAACCACAGAATGTGCCGTTAAAATTAGAAAGAATATAAAAATCTTTGCCAGTCGAGTGAGAAGCCGGCGCAAATATAGCCCGGCTTCGCCTATCATGTGTTTCGCGTTAAATGTTACCAGTTAAAGCGCTTGAAATATTCATCGCCCCGTCTTGATGGGACGGATGGAGCGGGGTTCAGGCAGGGGCTACTCTGCCTCTGATAACCCCCCCCCCCCCTTTCCGTCTGTTTGGCACGGCGGAGATGAAATGCATTCGTCAAAAACGGGAAGGAATTGAGATTCGCTCGGCGCGGCCCCCGATATTGCCTCCATTCCTTTTCCCCCCTCAAAATAAGGAGGCGGCAACCCAATCAGGGGAATCGGCATATGCAGATCGCGGCGATAAATTTTTCATGAGCGTGTTTCGTTCGAACGCAGATAAAAGCCAAGAAAGGGCGGAAAGTGGTTATTAAACAAAAGATGGAATCAACAGAGTGAAAAATGGCGTTAAAAATGAAGTTTCTAAGTGGGTGTTTTGCTCCACAAGCCGTTCCGGTCCTCTGACAAGCGTGCATATAATACGACTTATTGTACTGCGCACTGTACACCAAGTGGGAACAGTTAAAACCTCCCATTATGCAGCCTGCTGGTATTTATAGGAAGGAATCCTAACCGTGTCATCTTTGCATACAGTTTCTTTTTTTTTTTGGGGTGCCACAAAGTTTGAAAAAAATAAAGAAAAAAAGAGGAAAAAATGTCTTCTCTGTTATTAGAGACACACTGAGGCAAAGGGCAGCAGGTTCACTTGCATATATCACCAATGAGTTATAATCACACTGTCTGTCGCCTGTGGGAATCCTGGAATTTTAATGAATGACGCCTCAGCTTCTATACGCACACCAGCTAAAATGCCCAAGGATGGATGGAGCCGGTGTCGGGGGAACGCAGTGTAAACACACACATAATCCACTACCGTTTGGTGAGTTGCGACACAGGCCAGCATGATGCTCGGTCAACACACAATATGTAATAATATTGTGTATTGAAAGGTAAATTGTGATCGATAATAGCTGTTGAACTGTACAATGACCAGAATGTCGATTCAGGTCTAATGTTGTGATAATGCTTTCGAGCCCGATCTGTTTGTGATCAGATTCGTGATGCCCTGCGCGATGGGGACTTCCTGCGCGTCTGGTCTTTTCACCGCGCTCTGAGATATTGATCTCTAGATCTGTCGTTGTGCCCTCGCAAAAGGTTCGACGCACCGAGGCCGGAGCTGATGCCACTTTGCGGTAGGAGACCGATTTTTTCCTCACTCACCATTGTAACGTCTGCCGTCACCACGCTCACGGAGCTCTTTCCACATCGGTTCGGCGCAGGTCATTCGCTCTTTCGCTCTTTCGCACATCTTGATATTCTGGAAACAAGAAGAAATTTGTGGTGTACAATTTAGCGACTTCAAATATCCACAAAACACACAGTGAAGTCGGAGTTTAATCCAGACGTTCTGAACATCAAAGACAAAGAAAAAGTGAAAAGAGAAGCACGTAAACATCACCAAAACTGCATACAAATACTCAGTATTTGCAGTGGAAGCAGACAATTCTATCAAATTTGCTAAAAGCAGTCTATGTTTCTCGAGCTCGTCCACAGTTGAAACGGACACCCTGGTGTGTTTCCCTGAAAAACGGTGAAATCGTGTCGCCCGTCTCGCCAGCGCGCGAGCAGAGGACAACTCCCGAGTCCTTGACCTGTTGATTGACTCTCAAATGCACCGTCTTCATTAGCGGGTCACCAGTCGGCGCTGCCACGGTCATTAGTAAATACATGAGTATTGACACATGCATATAAAAAAAAAGAAAAAAGCCTGCACACATTATGTCATCGACCGGAGCGGTTTTACCTAGAAGGCGACAGGGGCTCGCGGCTGATAGGGGAGGGGGGCGGAGTGGGGGGGGGTCATTCAGCCAATTACAAGTGTTCCACCTGAAGCAGTCGATAGAGAGTGAAACCCTGATTCATTATCGGATTGCGGGGATAAAAATGCAAAGTAAAAATAAAAAAAAAGACGGATCGGCCGGCCTCATATGCATACGCTTAGACGGTCCGAGTTTGTGTGCATAATTGCTTTAATGTGGAGCTATTAAGACTAAGTGGATATGATTTTACTGTCTGCCCCACATTCCCTCTGATCTCTGCCATGATCAATACTTATGATTTGTAAGTCACCAGCCATCGATAGCTTAGTGCAACAGTTAAGTGTTTGACCTTGTAGGAAGTGCTCGTTCCTTGTTCCGAGGAATATACGGAGCACATCGATGAAGGGGGGGGGGTGGGGGCGCGAATCAAGGACGTGCCGGCGAATCGACGCAATCTGCATGTGACTTTTAGAAAAGTGTGAGCAGCCCTTGTCCCGGGCCTCCGCAGACGGTTCATGGGATGAAACCTAAACTACGGACAAGGAGACAAAATACAGCTCTTGTGAGAACCATTCAACTTTAAAGTAGGTTTTTTACGCATGATTTTGACTATCAATCGCTGAATTATCGACGGTTATCGGTAGTGTCATTGGGTAGTTTCGTAATCGAGTGGAAATGACTGATAATGAACGTAGAAATCAAATACAGTGCGGCTTTCTTCACCTCGGAGACATTTTATGTCTACTCTTCTTTCACAATCAATAAAGGCAAGTAAATGTGAACAATAATAATAAGAGTAGTGCTATTTGAAGTTTTATTTGCAGTTAGGAGGTTTTGCTTGGCATTATCAACCAACAATGAAGCATAATGCATTGCAGGGAGTTAGTCATGATGGAAACGATGAGGAGATGTTTTCCTTTTCAGCATTTTGAGCGAGTAACAAAGTTGTTCTATTGATCACAATAATCGCGAAGGGAGGTGAGAAAAGCGAGCGAAAGCTCAAGTACGGTTGTGCGTGTTTGTGCGTGTTTGTGCCTGCGCGCGTAAGTGAGACCGGGGAGTTGCCGTTGCTCCGTCTGGGCTCGGGGCCGACACATTCTTTCTCCACAAGTGCCTGTTTGGAGCGCTTGGCCGTGTCTGGAAGCGACACAAACACACGTATACACAAACACGCGCTTCAGATTAGACGCTGAGCCTGAGTGACTTCAACAAGAAAAGATAACTCTTTGTGCGGTGACAGATGGATAAGCAGCCCTATCTCGGGCTGTAATCTTGGAATAGTTTGAGTCACTTTGTGTTTTGGCAACACGTGAACACGATACGCGATCTCCCCCCGCGAATGAATGAGCAATAGTGTTTTTTACGCGAGAGGGATCTGTTTTTGATTCGTGTTGTGTCATGTTTTTACTGTCGGCAATCAGAAACCAACATCTGGCGCGATCGCACCCCCCTTCCAAATCCAACAAAAATGTCACTGTAAGATAATACGCCAGCCGAGGAAGCCGAAACACCACAGGTAATAAGATGGATTTCACATATCTGAGCTGCCTTTTGCCTTAAGTGCAAGGTGTAATCGTCAGCAAGCACTTTTTTTTTCCTCCAAAAGGTGTCAAGCTTTGTTTACAACGAGTAATTTCAACGATTTAGCAGAAATGACATGTGAGACATGTGAGAGTCGAGCTTCAGAGAAGAAAAAAAAACACAGCAGCGTGATTGAGGCCGACGCTGAGTGACTAATGATGGCTGTTGAAATGATTCTTGTCAGTTTGGCGCAAAAGGTGATTATCAGGAGTGTGGAGGCTCTTCAGACTTGTTCCAACCCTCGAAACGGAGCAGATCGGGGTAGCTCGTGAGGGATTTCAAAATAAAAGAACCAGGAAAGAGCCGTTATTGTTTTCAGTTCAGTTCTAATTGATAGTAAAAGCATCTGCAGAGACGCTTCTTTGGTCAGCAGGACCTGAGATATGTTTTTTCATCAAAACCTTCCATTAGAACTGGAAGCAAAGAGAAAAATCCTTCAATGAAATAGGCTGAAAACAAAGATTCACAGCAGGAAACTATCCTGTTGCTTGCACTTTTGCTCAAAAAGACTTTTTCTTCTATCACTAAACTGAAATCTTAACCTGCAAATGTACCTGATGCAATCCAGTTTTTTTCCACTCGGGTCAACGTATAAAAAAACAACGGGCTCATGCTGGATGGGAAGTAGTTCCCCCACAACATTTGTTGCACTTGCTTCAGAAGCACTTTTAAAGCTCAAATGCACAATAAAGTCAGGTGGGAGCTGCTAGTCTGAGATGTATTCTGTCTATTGCTGTGACCTCATCAAAGGGAGACCACGAGCACCGTACGGCTGTTGATCAGACACGCCCCCCCTCCCCCGCACAAGCAAAGCTGTGACAACTGGAAACTGAACTCGCCAACTCCATTCACCCACTACGAAATGCATCTTTCTGACGCGTATGCGTGAATCCGCTCGGCGGTCTCCGACCGCAGCGGCGATGGCGCCCTGGCCTGTGATCAATAAAGAAAACATCAGAGGGAAAGAAACTGCCAGCCTCATTAGTACGAAGAAGGGAAAAAAAGTGCTCAAACTGGTCAATCAGCCGCTGATGAAGAGCTCCGCTCAACCCTCCCGCGTGCACATCTACATGAGTCGGTGTACACGCGTGCATGCCTATTTTACAACAATACACGTGCTGGTGATTTAACACGAGCGCTCTGAAACTTGCTGGGGATGTGTCGGCATCAAACGCTTCGATTCAAGTGGTGATTAAGACACCAAAATAATTTCGCCCCCCCTTAATCTCCCCCGTCAAGCCTTACGGAGGCAGCCGTGGATCGGCTCGTCCAGTGTCTCGCGTTTCCTTTCATGCCCGCTGACCACAGTGCTTTTCAGGGTCCCCCCACCCCCGCCCGGCCAGCCGTTGAGCCAAACCTCGGCGGAGCCCCCCCCCCCCTCCACCGTCCACATAAGCGAGCGAGTCCAAAGGGAGCCGGACCAGAGGCACCTCGCACAACACGGTGATCAAGTGCTGGTAGCCCGAGTAGCCCCGAGTACACAGGGCTATTAGTTGTGAGCGATACGGTTGAAGTTACTCCTGTGAACTTTGCCGTGACTCGGTGCAGTTGTGGTAGGAGGGAGGGGAGGGGGGGAGAGGGGGGGGGGATCACTTGTGAGAGTGAAGGGGGAAGAGTCGGGTTTTTTTCTCTGGCCTAACAGTCGATACATATCCCAGCAGCCGCACAACTCCCCTCCTTGTTTCTCGCTGGATTCCGCTCATAAGTGCTGCCATTCTTCCCCACCGCCGAGTGCAGGCCACACGTGTTTGTGGCCGCACTCCCTTTCACCCCCCCTCGCCTGCTCCCCCCCTCCCTCCCCGCGCCGTCCTCGCTCCCCTTCTGCCCGCCGAACCCGCTTATTAACACAAACACTGGCTGACACTTGTTTGTGCTTTTAATTGTGTCTGGATGTTATGTCTCTTGTGAACACATACATTAGCATTTCTCTGGCACAGTGTAATCACTCCTTCAGACCGCAACGCCATGCAAGGGAAGGCGGGAGCGCAGGAAATTACCACATGCGACCGTGTTTGCTGCACAAGCACATTTGGCTTCGCTCAGCTCCTGTATAGTCTGCTGCAGCCTCTAACTTTCACGTCGGGCTGCGAATAAGCGCGCTTTCGGGAGGGTTTTTTTGGCCGTTTTCGTTGCGAAGTGCACCGACGATAAAATTCAATTACCGAATTTTTTTTTTTTCCCCCCGGTAATATCAAGCGGCCATTAGGAGACGAGGAGGATAATCCGAACGTGTAAAATAAATAAATTAGCGATCCACTCTGTCTCGTTTAATAATCAGTCATTATCTATTAACGCCGCGCTCGGGCTCGCAAACAAAAGACCGGCAGATCTGAGGACGTGCTCGCTGGCACTTTATTTTCCTACCCGCAGACTCCTCTGTGATTACGGACGGCTTTAAAGTTGCACTGAAATGATGCGTACTGTCAGAACACATTTGGATCCCCACCCCCCACCCCCCGTATTTTTCTCCCACCGATACAACACGAACCGCACAAAGAAAAATCTCCCACTCCTCAGGCCTCCCCGCATCCTCGCGAACAAAGCAATGGCGTGCCAAGGATTACACTGTAAAATATGCATGTCCCACTGAAATATGTATACAGCCGTGTGTCATCGATGACACGGCTCCTACAAAGACTATGGCGGCGACACAGGAACGTGTGTTCCTCTGATTTTATTCCCTCGACTTTAATGGCTGTAGTCACAAGAAAACGGCTGGCGCGGGAGAATAATTAGGCCTGACACCGGCGCATTTGGTGCGCATCGTCTTACGGAACCGCTCATTTACTTTGTTGTTGTTTTTTTTTCCTTCCTGGAATAACTACGACAACAGTAATAAAAAAGCATGCAATAAGAGGGGGGGGGGGGTTGAGCGCTCCAGCCGGCATTGTTCCTGAATTAAACGCCCCAAATATCTGCAGGAAATAAGACTGTTTTCCAGCGGATGGGGGCCTAATCTACTCAGTCATGGTGGTTTGAAGGGGGAATGTTTGTTGGAGTTTTAACAGGGTTGGTTCCAGCATTCCCACCGCCGCAGCGATGGAACGGCGGAGAGGGGGGTCTTCTCCGCGGCGCTCCCCCGCAACCGGAGGGGAGGGGCGGGGGGGAAAGAGGTTACATGGATGAGCTGTGAATTACAGCCCCGGCCGGCAAAGTCGCCCCCCGAAAACGCTCCTGCGAAGTGTCACCGATGATTAAATGATATTTATCAAGATGGTTGGTGAAACTTTGTCCTCTAAGCAGAGATTAAAGTGAAAGGCTTTCTTTTTTTTTCTTTCTTTTGTATTCATTACAAGAACGGAGCCTGAGGCTATAAGGGCCACGAGATAATCTCCGCGCGACTCCAGACTCCCACAATCAACACAAAAGCATCCGAAGCATAACAGTTCGACAACAGTCGAGTACAAGACGGCGCGACCGGAGGGAAGCGGCGCTCGCCCGCCCTCCGGCAGCTCGGGCTCGGGGTCTCAGGTGTCCGCGTCTCGGCAGGTATGCGTTACCATAATAGAGTAGTTAAGAGAGCCTCTTGTCGCTGGGCCCGTCCCTCCTGTCTCGGCACACTGACTCCAGTGTGCACGGGGGGGGGGGGGGGATTTTGGGCAGACTGGTTAGATTGAGTATTGCACAATGGAAACTGTCATGCAGCTTGTAATGTGTAATTGAACTTGGAGCCATTTTTTTTTTTGACCCGCTCGAGAATATTCAGACCCGGCTCGATTGGGTTTCACACGGAAAAGCCGACAGACGCGTCTCCTGGGGAGGGGGGGGGGGGCGACCGCGGCGCGCTTCTCTGGGGCGCGTTCCCAAAAGGCCTTGCAGGTCCACCCCGGGTGCACCCATTTTTTTTCT
>JASSRZ010000001.1:7139124-7161806 GCA_032164315.1 Malacoctenus gilli
CCCCCCCCCCCCCCCCCCCCCCCCCCCCCCCCCCCCCCCCCCCCCCCCCCCCCCCCCCCCCCCCCCCCCCCGCTTCTCTGGGGCGCTTTCCCAAAAGGCCTTGCATGTCCAGCCCGGTTGCACCCATTTTTTTTCTTCTTCTTTCCTTTGCCTTCTCGCGTCCCAGAGAAAACCACAAACGGTACCCCCGCCCTCCGAAGCCCCACGCCACATTCTCACAGTCCCGCCCCACCCTCGGCGGGACTGTTTTGTCTCCTGGAACTTTCATTATGCGAAGGAGGGAGGGGGGGGGGGATAAAAATACAGCGGCCCTGCGAATTTACGGTTCCATCGGCGTTGCCATCGAAAATATGAACTTTTTTTGGTCAACCCGACGCAAGAAAAACAGGCCGACCGCGGCGTTTACACAGAGCCGGCCGCGACACGGGGGCTGACGGTCGCTGCGAGGTATTAAGGCGCAGACACTGGGGGCTCGGCACTGATGTCCGCCCGCGGCGCGAGGAGCTCCTCAAACCACTCGCGGATTGAAAGGTTTTAAACGCATCCACATGTGTCCGCGGAAGGAGCGTCAGCATCCAGTCACCAGTGAAAACAGGCCTGTATCGGCGCAAGACAATAACAAACCCACACACACACACACAGCAGTTACCGAAAAGCCATTACATCCTCCTGGACATGTTATCCTTGTTTATTGACTGTGCCAATTTTAAAGGACAGTCCGTATATCTTAGCCTTCTCCAGTGTAAACCTTTCCTGCCCATCTTAACCTCAGACACCGGTGACACATCCCTTTAAACACCCCCTTCTCTCCTGCACGGACATATGACTCAATGATAATGACAGTATTGACTGTTTTATAGAGAGTCATAATTACAATCATCCGAGCCTCCGTTCTGGGGATTTTATGTCCATCTCCACCTTTCCTCCTCACTCTCACTCTCCCGCTCACTCCGTCTTCACTGACAGCTGCTTTTCCTGGGAAAGTGCCGCTTTTTTTTTCCTTTTTTCGCGCCGCAGACGATAATCTATTGCCGTCCTCCCATCGCTTACATGTAGCTACATGGTGAGTCAGTGCTGTAATTCCGTCATTAGCTGGATAATGTGTGTGCTGTCTGTGTGTTAAAACGCTAAATGCCAGCTTTGCCGTGACCCCGGGGCAGCCTGCGGGTTTGACTGATGCCAGTCTGCCCACCGAGCGTCATCTGAGCTCCGTAATGGCTTTTTTTTTTCGGTCCAGCTCAAGTTTGGCCCGGACTGGCGTGAGGTATCAAGAATTCCACTTGTGTGTGTGTGTGTGGACGAAACGGTGCTCGTTCTTCGGACAGAAATGTCTCATGCGCTTGAATCATAGCAGTGGCAGTTCTCTGCAGCCAGACTGAATACAAAGGTCGTGTTAGATCACCAGAATGTAAAAAAAAAATTAAATCTCAGAGTGTTTTAATCAAATGGGGATTACCACAAACTGGCCCTCGAAACTCTTGTCAGACCGTATAAAAACTCACGGTGTCACTCTCCCATTTTTCTGGACCGAACTCGCCGAACGCGCAGCGACACCCCGGTCACCTCTGGCTGCTCCCGCCGCGCGTTACAGTGGGAGCGTTCGCCGCGCCACCTCCCACAGACAGACACCTCTAAATCAAAAGAAGCAGAGCGATGGTAAACCACTCCGCGCACGGTGCCAGAAAAAGAAAGAAAAAAAGTAAAGATACATTTAAAAGACACAGAGCCAAATTGATAAAACATGTCTGGGCTCAGTCTGCACCTGTCTTTTTCCAATAACAAACCCGCACAATTAAGTTCTGAACTCTGCTATAAATCTCCCGGGATGCTTGTTTAAGGAGTCCCTCTGGGCAGGCAGAGATTCGATTTTGATTGCTGTGTGAAGAAGACAGAGAGGAGCTTGTGTTCCAAACCCAAACGTATTTGTACACACAAATTTGGGAGCCAGCTACTTTGGTGCAGTTGGGAACCGACGCGGGCGCGGATCGACTCGCCGCATGTGTGTGTGCGTTGTGTTCAAACAGCGTATTCAATCGCAGATGAGCTCTTACCAGCCCGTGACAAATCTCCACCTGTGTGTGGGATCACTGTTGGCTGTGCATGTGGGAGCTCGCCCTGATCCCACAGCCTCTGCACCATCACCCACCACCTGAGGGGCCTGCCTGACTGATGGGAGAATCTCATCTGACAAAGAACATCAGTGATTGATCACCCGGGCTCACCTGAGCACCTGGGGGTGGGTGGAGGGGGGGGGGGCTGAGGGTGGGTGCACCTTTTTCCCGGGCCCGTCCACCTGACTCCCTGAGGCAGCCCCCCCCCCCCCACACACACACCCAACGTGTGGCTCCGCACGGTCATCGCCGCAGCTGTGCACGCACGTACGTCCGCGGGAGCCAATCGGGGGGGACGGCGCCCGTCCTCCGCGTTACGCCCGGGGGGGGTCAGGAAAATTAATTAGACACTAAATCATTTATACTTTGAGACAGGTGTCGCTCCTGTTGATCTTGAAAGAAGCCCACTGTGGAAGCGGGCTCCCGGCAATCACCTTGGGCCGCCGTACCGGCGGGACGGAGAAATAGGATTTTGCCTCATTAAAAATAAATCGGGCCATTTTACGCCAAACAAGCGCGAGCCAAATTGCGCTAAGGAAGGGACAATTAGCGCAGAATCAATCCCTTTTTCCTCCTTCCGTCTTTTTTTTTTTCCCTTTTCGTTCCGCCGCCTTCTCTGTCGCTGCTTTCTTTTAGCGCCATAATGACAACAAGGAAGAGGAACACACACAAACCGTGAGATTCTTGGAAGAAGGAGGCAGACAAACCCCCATCTCGCTCATAGCTATGTCTGGATTGCCTTCTGCGCCGAGATAGGAGTCAACATGTTTAGCGACATCAAAAGAAAACCTGATACCTTAAGTATAAGAAGATTAACACTTGCAGTGATCTTGAGCTTAGGCTTCTCCAGGACTTTCAACAGACTGCGCCAGAAGGGACAATTACCGATGAATTGGCACCAACATCTTCGTAGTTATTTAACAAAATCTGGCACAGTGTATAAGCTCTCGTCCTTAAGACTTCCTTTCAAGTCTGGCCCCGGTATCAGAAGGCTAACAGATTGGGGAATGTGACGAGAGCCGACAGCAGGGGAATCTGCAGGAACGCTGAAAGGAAGGAGGTGGGGGAACGCAGGAGAGAGAGCGGGGAGAAAAAAAAGAAAGAAAGAAAGAGAGAGAGAGAGAGAGAGAAGGAGAGGACGTAAGTAAGCGAGAAGGAAAGAAAACAAAGGCAGACAAAGAAGCAAACAAAGCAACAATCGTATCACCCGGTAGACATTTTATTTCCTGACTTTCAGGCTGTGTCATATCTCCGAGTGGATATTTGTGGTGTGTCTAAGCTCGCCGGTATGCCTGTGGGTTTTTTTTTTCACTGTGTACCTCGGCGGACTCGAAGTGACAACTTTAGGAATGTGACATTGTGTAAAACTCGGGAAACAAATGGTGACAGTCTGACAGGGCCACGCAGGCTCGCGCGAAGCATGCGGCAACACACGGCTTCCAAACGGCGCTCAATCCCGTTCTCGAAGAGCACATTACTTCATCATTACTACTATTTAGAGTAATTATTAATACTTAAATGTCATCAACCCCCCCCCCCCCCACACACACACACACACATAGCTCAGCTGCACTGCACCTGTAGGGATGTTGTGTTGCCACAAGCTCTCCGCTAATCCTTACCTTGAGCACCACGCGCTCACCGCAGGACTTCTCGGGGTTTAGGGAGTACACTACTCTTTACACATATATCACTCCCCATTAATCCAAAGTACATACTGTATGCTTGTACCTACAACGATTTTGTACAGCGAACGTAATCTGCCTGTCAGAGGGGGGATGCCAAGCAGAGGAAGCAGCTTCAGGAAGTCATGGACAAACTCTTTAGACAAAGACGTCTCCTTCCCTGTGGGACACGCCGACAGCAGCCCGGCTTTTCATCTGCACATCATACGGGTGAGGGCCAACAAACTGCGGGAGATTTCCACAAAACTAACCCGCGCTTCAGTCCTTCTTTTTGCTTCAACTTAGATAAACGTATGCTTTTTACGATCCATATTATTCATGTTACGGCTCCAGACTCTGGAATATGCAAGTCTCTGTCGGACCTCCAAACACCAGAAGGGAATTTCTGCAAAACTGACTTGTTACTTTTCGCTGTTTTTTTGGTTAATCTTGGATAAACTCATCTCGTTGGCACTGACGTTCTCCGACTTAACTCCATAGCTCTAAAACTTGATAAAGCCTCTTTGCATTTCTTTGCACTTATATTATTTTTAATGGACCACGAAGCATCAAACACCTTTGTAACCTCTTCAGAAGGGCTCAGCAATCGCACACCAAATCTCTCGCTGTCAAACACAATGTACAATGACTTGCAATTGCTTCTTGGAGACCTTCATGTGTGACAGAAGGCAGGAAAAAAATGAAGAAGATCCACCTCATAATAAAATAGCTCCAGGTTTGCTGAGCTAGAATTAAAAACCACCAGTACCGGGGTGTGACAAGATATACAGCCCCGTCTGAAGAAACTTCATCTCTGTTGTCGACAGTTTGTAGAAATGAAGGTTGTGCAGAAATATTTGGACGTTAAATCAAGAGTTTTGAGACCTCATTTGCTAATTACAACTTTTTACACAAAAAGAAAAACGTGTTTCTAAAAACATATGAGAAACCACACTGTGTGAAAGCGAATCAATGACTCTGCTGCCTAAACTCCGCCAGTCTCTCCATAAAGTTCAGTCACAAACTACTACAATCATGAGGAGGACTGCTGACACCTATTGACAGCTTCCACAAGGAGGGGAAAACCACAGACGATTATTGCTGAAAGAGCCGGCTGTTCACAGTGTTGCATCAAAGCGCGTTCATGGAAAGTTGACTGGAGCGACGGCGTGTGGGAGGAAAAGTTGCACAAGCAGCAGAACTGAGCTGCAGCCTGGAGAAGGTTGTCAGGGCAAAGCTCACGCTAGAAGTTGGGGGGGGGGGAGGGGGGCGAGAAGTGAACTTAGGTTGGAGTCAGGGCGCCGAGAGACAGCGCGCACATTCGAGTCCAGGAAGTAAACTACGAGTTGCAGCAGATCCATACAAGCACATCCAGGTACACAAGAATATTAGTCTCTTGGCAAAAGTGTTCCAATGAGAGTTGATTTCTTGCAGTAACAGTGTTGCGGTACCAAAACTGTAACAATAAAGTGTAGTCGATGTGATTTGATCATTGGTGGTCTTTGTAACCTTCAGACGGCTAAATAACGAAGTGGTTCGATACGAAATACAAACAGTTCTCTGGCCATCTCTTTTACCCCGATTTGCTCAGCTACAGGTTAAAGCTTCTTTCTGCACAAGTTGCTGCCATAGATCAGTTGTACATGAATGAAGGATGAGGATAAAGTGTTGAATTTCCAAAAGAAACCTACAGTCGATCCAGTCCTTCTGTGTGAGTTGAAGGTTTCTGTCCAGCTGCTGTTCCGGTTGTCGAATACGAGTGTCAAAACGTCTTCTCTGATAAAGGCACCAATGAGGGAGCTTTGTGCTGTAAATTTGCAAAAATGCACATGAAAGTTTACGTGCTTTACATTGAAGAAGCATATTGTGAGTGAAGGAAATGATTGTCGAAACCTGGGAACCAGCAAGACCGTGAGATCGCAGGAAAATCCCTGAATCCAACAATGAGCTTTGATCCGTTTGAATTTCAAAATAAAGCGAAATTAATCGACTGCACAGCACTTTGTACAGCTATACATAAACTGAAAAAATACTTTACGCCCAAGAAACAAAAAAAAAGTGACAGTACTACCTCAAAAGCAACCGCTTGGCCAGGTCACACAACAACAAGACTTGTGAGTGACTTTACTCCTATTCCACTTGTTTCGCGCTATTATGGGTCATCAACTTTAATAGAGCTGGGTAGATGCCACGGCACGTTCCACCTCGTAAAAAAAAGAGAAAAAAACCCCTCCCACTCATTTTTTCTCTCTCTTTTTTCCCCCCTTTTCTTTTCAAGAAAGCTGTGAGTGATCCGACGCAGAACTCCACGACATGGTAAAGATAACAGGTGACAAGACAAGAGGCGCCAGTTCGTTGTTGGATCTAGAGGCCGCCTTGGGATACGGTGACAGACGTTGGATTCTGACACGTCTCGGCGGCGGATGGGGAGGAGCGGGGAAAACTGAGTGATTTGGCGTTGTTTTGGAGAAATTCCCTCCAGTCATAGTGCTCGCTCGTTCCCCACCGAGCCTCTCCGGAGTGGCTCTGACAGATAGACAGAGGAGACGTGACCTGAAACAAGCGGCTGTTTGATCATCTCCGCAGCCGCTTTCATTCTGTCACAAAGATCTGCGCAAAAAAAATCACTTAATATTGAAAAAAAAAAAAAGTTTCCAGTATTATTAAAGTGAGAATAAGCTCACTGGTGCCGCTGCATTATACATCAATAACTCTGACAAAATCTATTTTGTAAGTAAACTGATGGGCCAAGAGAAGAAAGAGAAATTGTTATAAGTCTCAAAAAAAGAGATGGGGGGTGGGGGGGGGGCGCAGGCCACGGAGCGTTCTGTCTGTGTGTGTTACAGATGGAGCGGGGGGAAGATCCTCTTAACCCAACAGAGTCCAACAGTTTATCCACCAACTGTGAAAAACTCTGGACCAGTTATGAAGTGGACCAAGAGTGGGAATCCTTTGTGGCTATTGGGGGCCAAAAAACAGAGGGATTTTATTTAGAGGGGGGTGGGGGGCTCTTACTTGTAACGATAAATGCTGGTTGGATCCACATCAAGCATCGGTTTGTGTGTTTTATGAACACAAGTGCTTTCAGAATGTTGCATCAAGACTGAGGAAGTTACTCAGATGGCAAAAACTGGCATTGACAAGCTGACAGGAAGTCCAGACAAATGCTTATTCGTTGTAGAAATTTCCAAAATAAAACGTCACATGCCAATATTGGATTTTCCTTAATTCAAGAAAAAAATAGGTCAAATTTGAAGGCAAGAAATGAATGTCTAAAAAGGAACAGAAACACTCTTCTGAACAACTAGTGTGAAAGAACTGTGCTGTGGCTGCTGGGATGGACCGTACCATTAGCTGTAAGATCACGGGGGAGACAAGTTACTCTGGAGAACTTTGAAAATAATTAACTTCATAGACTCACTTTAGTTTCCATTACTATAAAGTTTACATACTCTCCTCAACTACCATGATTGGCCTAAACGTTTATTTATTCAAGGCTTGGGGGGGGGGGGGGTCGCTCGTTATTTGTCAAATACGGAGTCTATGTAATTAAAAACTATTCTCAAGACGAGAACCGTTTGGAAACTACTGCAGTGAGGACATGTCTGCACTGCGGGGACAAGTCACCGTCTCCAAAAAGACCCTTTGAGGAGAAAGACTCAACACAGGAAACCCGACTCTGCTCGCTGGCAGTGGACATGAATAATGAGAGTGTGTTTGTGTCTACTGTTTTTGTTGTTCTTGTTCATTGCACCATGAATAAATAAAATCATCATTTTGCTAAGGGGGGGTGGGGGGGGCGTCAACCAACACAGAAACCGCACACTTTTACTCGCCACACAAGCGCGGCGCTGTCCCAACACCTCGTAAAGGCAGAGCCCCGCCCACACCCAAACAAAGTGGGAACAATCAGAGCTGCTGTGATCATTAGTCTTGTTCCAGTGACAGCTTGCCCTGCTCACCTCATCTGTCTGCCCTCTATAAAGACCCAGCCTTATGGGCAGACTACAACCACCCCCCCACCCCTCCCCAGGCCCCCCCGAGGCCTTTCGTCTGGTGATTTGAACTTTGCGTTGACACTTGTGAGGGATTGTAACACAACTTCAGACTTCGTATTTAGGAGAGGGACACATTGTGGCTCAAAATGAGTATATTATTGCCTATACGTTGGACTTTTGGAGTCTCATTCATGATAACGTCAGACTTTTTGACAATTACTTTAAAACCTACATGTTAACAATTGGTTTACTGTTTTGTACATGACTTATTGAATGAGTTTTGTTGAAAAATGTTGGATTTTTTTGTGTGTGTTGACAACAGTTTCGGCACCTGAGCACAAAACAAGCTCAGAACCAGAGACATTAGGTGCCCACTCCAACCTCTCATGTGTTTTCCAACTGTGACCGCTCCCGAAACAATTTGACACAGTTTGGTTGATTCAAACCACAGCGCAGACTGAAGAGTGACAAGCCATCCAGGGCAGCAGAAAAACTCTGCCAAGTCATCACTCAAGACCCCCCCCCCCCCAATGATTACACAGTTGTTCAGCTTTTTCTTTTCTTCTTTCAGTCTCTGACACATTTGTGTGCAGCCGGGCCGTCGCGTAAGCAAACAGACCCGCATCCCAGAATCCGTCGCATGCGAAATAGAGCCGCTTTCCCGAGTCGTTCGCGTCTGACGAAGCGCATATTGAAGCACTTAAAACGCCACCGGGAACGTGCTGAATTTACCTTTTCGCCCCCTCCTTGGGAGACAAATAAACCAGCACGGCCTAACGTGCGCCCCTCCCGGCTCTCCTCCACGGCTGCAGCCTGCCACAGCCGACTTAGCCAGGATTTACGCGGCCCAGTCACAGCGTCTCCATTAATTGCTGAAAGTGACACCATGCACGGTTATTACACGATTACGACATGACAGCTCTCGTTTTTCACCATTAAGAAGCAGACGGGCCTGCGCTCAGCTGCAGCGGGGTGTCAGCGCATGGAAGCGAGCCGGCAGGGAAGACAGGTTATACCCGCCGAGGCCGCGGACGCAGCATGGGGCGGCTTAACTTGCTTACGTGTTGTCACGACACGACCGGGGGGGAGGTAAGTTTTCCGGGCTTGGAAATAAAAAAAACAAAAAAACAGCAGAGACATGGCGCCGTCAACGCCGGGGGGGGGGGGGGGTGGCGGTCAAGTTTGATCAAGTAAGAAGTCACTGTGGCGAACCGGGGTGTCATTTCCTCGCCGTCCTTTGTGGCTTTTCAAGAGGTGGGAAAGCAATTAAAGGCATTGTGACCCCGGGTGACATTTACGACAGATAGTGACTGCATGTCAAGCATGCAGCAGTGCAGCTGCGAGTTTACAGTTAGCATTGCCTTGATATCTAACATCTCTCGAACATAAGTACTTATTAGAGCGGAGGGCACGGGAGCTAAAGGGGGCCAAGGTCCACTGACGGAGCGATATTTGTGAATGAGGTTGCGATTTCCACTGAAAATACACGAGAAATTAAACGTATCCTGAATGTTGGTTGAGTATATCTTTCTACTCTGCTGTAGTAAAGTATTTTTTTCTACTTTAAATGTATTCGTCAGGTTACAAACAACTTTGTCTCTCGGTGACTTTTAAATGGTACTTGCGAAACAGAGCGCGCCACATGTCTATGCAAACTGGACACGTCTCCTCCACCTCTGGATTCAGTGCCACTTTATTTACATTGCACACGTTAACAACAAAGTCCCCTCGAGGCTCTTTGCATTCAGGTATGATGGAGATTCCTGCTGTCCTCAGCTGATCCCTGATCAGCTGCTCTCTAATTATGTTTGAAATGACAGCAGCACATTGCAATTATCGATACAAGCCACCACAATCGGGATGAATACCAGTCGTTGCGGCTCACGAGCGACTGACTCAGCAGACCCCCGAAAACATGCTTTTGAAATCAACGCACCCTTGTTCCCCCCCAAAAAATCACCACAGCCCCCCCCCCCCGATGACATCATTACAGTGCATCCTCACCTTTAACTACGATTATGAGAGGAAATAGATTCAACCCGCCGTTCTGCTAATTGCCCACTTGAAGCTAAGACGTCAAGGCCGTATGGATTTTCTGCCAGGGAAGTCGTGTGTGGCTGTCCCTCTCCTCATGCAGGAGGGTAGAGGAAGGGAGGGAACGGAGGGGTGGGGGGTGGGGTGGGGGGGCGGATGTGAATAATGCATTACAAGGTATGAGGCTGGTAAGGAGCCGGGGCTCTGGGAATTTAAAGGCATTTGTGTTTGTCAAACAAATCAGGAAGTCTCGCTGCGCACGGAGGCAAATCTGAAGCGACGGCTGAGAGGAGGAGGATGGCACCACCTTTCCCTCAGAACCCGGGCCTCAGGAGGAGCCAGGCGAAGGCGGAGGGTTCGCAAGAGTGCCTGTGTTTATCTGTGTGTGTACGAGCACGCGTGCGCGCGCGCGTGTGTGTGTGTGTGTTTACAACTGAAAACCAACAATGAAACGGAAGCGAGAGTTTAGATGAAGCCGCGCTCTCGTTCAGGGGGAAAAGGTCAAAACAATAAGAAAAGGTTTGCCGCGTGATACAGGTGTTACAAACAAACTGGTGGGCACGATGTTTAAGGCTTTGAGCGTCTGGTCGAGATCTGAGCGTTACAATTCACACTAAGAAGAGAAAATCATCAACTTGGAAAAAGAGGATTCCAAAGTTTTACTCAGTGATTTCTGATACTGACATTTAGAGTAACTTTCAGGACAAAAACAATCTTTAGGATGGAGTTTTGGACCTCACACGAGTAAATGTTTCCCATCAAAACAAGCCGGTGTAAGATGAGTTTGAACAAACCTACAAATATGTTCATCACAGATTAGAAAGGAAAAAGCCCTAAAAACTAAAACCCCCCAAAAATTAAAATTTGAATGCTTAAAAACACTGAAATATCTAGAAATGTTACTGTTTGAACTGAACATATAGAAATGTCGACACATATACAAATCATATATATATATTAAATAATAAACCCCTTCTCTCCATCCTGCTCTTTATAAATGCAACCGACAATACATGAAACGGTGGTTTCCACAGTCAGGAATAGTAACCCATGATTCTCCATCTATTCAAACTCCTCTCATGAGACCCCGGGTTGAATACGGCCCACTCTAAGGTCAGACGTACTAAAGATAAAAGCCGGTGACCTCTGCTCACAGGGAGATTCTCTTCCTGCCTGGCATGCCTTACTCCTCTGTGACTTGTCTGTCAGTGGGCCGCGTGCGTGTGTGTGTGTGTGTGTGTGTGTGTGTGTGTGTGTGTGTGTGTGTGTGTGTGTGTGTGTGTGTGTCTCCATAGGATAATTTATGCGTGCTTTGCGTGTGTCTATCTATGTAACCCGGGTCAACTTGGGCTCCCTGTGTAAACCAAGAAGGTCTATCTGAGGCAGGGTGGAGATTTAGGTTGGTCTTGCAGATTTTCACCTTGGGATCGGTGGGGGTGGGGGTGGGGGGGTCGTGTGGGTTGGGGAGGGGGGTTCGACTGGGTGAGAGCTGGGCGGGGGAGTCGGCCTGTGAGTGACGCTGAGGTTTCTGAAGTGCAGACAGACAGGAAGCAGATCAGAGTCTGAGAGGCCAAGACTGTTTGGCCGCGAGCTTTCGTGACCTTTCCTGTTCACACTGAATAACTATGAACCTGCTCCCTATTTACAAGCAAAGGAAACTGACAAAAGAGTATTAGGAAGTAACATTTGGCCACTAATTATAGTTGATCGTATAAAAAACCATACCAAAGAGCAGCAGCTGGTTCTCGAGTTTTGTTTCATTCCATTGACTTTACTTCTCGGTGCACGGATTAGTTCAAAAAACAAAAACAACCCCGAAGTTTTTGGGTAAACCAGACCAACGACCACCTCGGAGCGACTTGTTCCGATCACCATCAGGCATCAATGAGGACAAAAATGCGGAGGACTTCCAGCAAATCTTGCCCGGAGCAGCAGTTCGGAGCAGTTTTCCCGGCCCGGCTGCTGACAGCAGACTGAATGTTACTTAAGGTAATGGCGCAAAGGCGCGGCTGCCAAAGCCCGGGCTGGCAGACACATACCAGACCGTCACTTAAAAGGCCGTGTCAGGGGTTAAGTGGTCATGGAAACGGAGGCCGGGAGCCGCCGCCGAAGTTATTAGCCGGCATAGTTTCTCTCGTCAGCAGGTGGGAGGTGAGATCTGGCGTGAGGAGCAGGTGCTGCTTCGGGGCCCGGAGATCACAGCTGAACCTAAGGCCGCGATAAGCCCGATGCCACTTAAATTACACCCCCAGCACCGCTCTGACCCCCGCAGGGTTCCTGCGGTGTGAGTGGGAGAAAGTGAGAGCATCGGGGCTACGAGTGTGAGAAACAAAAGCTGAGACATATGCGAGCGCATGCCAATGAGTGCGGGTGTGTGGGTTCTCTTTGCTTTTAATGGTGAAGGTTATATAAGCGCCTCCGTGCTGTCTATACATTAAAGAGGAAGCTGACAGCTAAATAAAGTCCGGCTCGGAATGACAGCGAAGGGCACGTTTGTCTGTTTATAGCCCCCCCCCCTTTCTCGTTCTTCAAAATCTGCCTGCACTTCAAACGCCCCCCCCACAACTGTTGATTTGCCTCGGCAAACTCTCGGGGCGTGGGGGCGGATAAAGGCTGCCAATGAGAGCGGGGAGACGCGGGCCTGGGTGGCTTTGTCAAAAAACGCCGGCGCTCATCTCGCAAACTGTGGCATCAAGCCGCCGATTTCAAACCCGCGCGTGTTCCGTCTGAAGCCCATTGTTGACACATGTTAACGACGTTTCGGGGAGGAAGGAGAGTGGGAGAGAAGGGGGCGAGCCGAGGGGATGAAAGGAGGTGAGGAGAGAGCAGGGGCGGATGCAGGGTTTTCTTGGGCTTTTTTTGATGATTAGCTTTTTGTTAGCTGCAGCCCCAGAGACCCCCGGCACCAGGAGCACTTCCAGCAAAACCCAAATCATAAACAAACAATAAAAAAGGAAGGGGGGGGGTGAAAGACAGAGAGAGAGAGAGAGAAGCGGTTGAAGAGGCGAGAAATGAAAGTGGACGGAGAGCAGGGAGCACGGGGGCGCTTTGAGGATTCGGCGAGGTGAAGTATCGATCATCCATTGACAAACACAATAGAAATTTTAGATGTGATGTGAGAGGCCCCTATCCATAATTTATTAGCGGGCCAAATGTGAGTGACGTGGGGTGTGGACAGGGGGGAGAGTACCGAGTATTGATTAGTGGGGGGGGGGGGCGCATGGAATAAGGAGGGGTGGGGGGCTCCAGAGAGAAGAGAGTGTGCGGGGCGAGGGGAAGGGGGATGCAAGGAAGAGAGATGAGAGGGGTGGGGGTGGGGGGGTGGGGGGTGGAGGGGTTGTAGATGGAGCACAAGAAAGCCATTAAGGATGGCAGTGTTACCAGACACTGGCAGCGACCGAGCGCGCAACAGAGGGAAGCGCGAAGGACGGAGGGAGAGAGAGAGAGAGAGAGAGGTCAACGCGCACTCCCTCCCCACCGCCACCGCCAACACCCACCCTCCCCCTCCTTTCCCACCCCGCTCCACCCGTCTCCCCACACCACCCCAATCAATATGACCATGTCAAAACATAAAATGCATGCTTTTGCTCTTAAGTAAAAGGTGTCTAAGATTTTTAAAAGCATTGATTCGGGGACGGGTCGATGGAAATCAAGGCATATTTTCCTGTGCAAAGAGGGGTAATAACACTCAGCTGATAATAGCACAACAGGGGTAGGTGGGGGGGGGGTGACTTGGACTGCGTCTGCGAGGAGTGCGCTGGTCAGATTACGGCGCTGCGCTCCGCCGGGGGAGGTCGCGAGCAAGAGGGGGCAGGTCAAGGATTTCTGATTTTTGTCTGTGGGGAGAGCAGGAAGGCGGAGGAGGAGGAGGAGGAGAAGTTGATGGCGGAGGACTTTTACTGCTGGAGCGTCTGCCAGAAGCATTTGACACATTAAAGTGAGGCGCATCCACACAAGGAGTTCTCACAGGCCTGCCCTCGGGGGGGGGGGGCACGATGGCTCTGGTAAGACGAACCACACCCACCCGCAGACGGATTTGGGCTGTTTATGACCAAGTGAAAATATATTTACACATCACGTTGTGCTCATAAACGTCCATGTTCTGCTTTACCTATCGGTAGCGCATAAAAAGAGCCCATACGTCCCAATTTCAAGCACTATTTACTAAGTATTAATTCGAAGCAGTTGCAATAGTGTTGTTGTAATCATTATAATATTGCTTCATTCCCGTTCACGTGGACGAGGGTGGACGTCACACCAGAACTCAGGCTGATGCTACAAAGCTGGTCTGGCGTCGCTCTCGCCATCCACTGTGGCCACTCCCGTGCAAACGACACACAAACCTGCCTGGCGTCAAGTTTCCGTGACAACAGTTTTCCCTGTTTTGCTCCTCTGACTTCTGGCCTGCTGGCAGTTCGTGGCATTAAAAGAAAAACAAAAACAACAACTCTGCTGAGGAGCTCAAGTCCTGTACAAAAGGCGCAAACCCATCATTTTTTTTTTCAAAATAAAACAACCTGAGTCAAACACAGATGTATTTGACTTCAGCAGTTATATAACCGAAGCCAGCTGGTTTTTCAGCTGAAGAGAGCTGATCATCGCAGCTTCGTGACTGTGAGGAGACGAAATATGCGACCAGATTTCAAGTGCCGAACTCCCGAAACTCAAACTTTTTGCGATGTCACCACCGTTCACATTGTTTTTCTTTGGGTGATTTTCTTTCTCGACCACAACAACGTTAAAAATTCCTCCATTTATGGAGACTTTTTAGATGTGTTGTTCACGTACGTCAATCAACCCGCTTAAAGAGTTTGTTGTTCTTTTGTTAAAGCTGGAGTTACAACCTCACACTGTCAATTATCACTTGGCTGACGGTTTCGCCGTGCACTGAGAATAAAAGTTAGTCACCGAGGCAGAAAAGTTCTGGGTGGGTTCAGTGGTGAAGGGGAACCTTCTCTCTCTCCCTTAATGTTGGCCCCAGCGAGGCAGAAACCGCGTCCATGCCAGCAGCGGGGACGCAGCACCGCCCGCGCGCGGCCAAACCCAAGCAGTTAAAACAGACCAGGCACAAAAAGAGGCTGTGAGAGAAACACAAGATGACGGAGGGGGAAGAAGGAGGAGGAGGAGGAGGGGTGGGGGGGCAGAATCATGTCCCATAATCAGACACCAAGCGCTGGGCCACCACATGAAGGCCACTGTCAGTGTGCATCCATGTGTCCCTCGTTGCTGCGCCAGTTAGCGCGGCGGCCGCAAAGCGGCGCATTAAAGACAATGGAAACGCAGCGGCAATTAGCCTTATCCCAGGGTGTGGCTTCGCTCCGAACACACTCGTTGCTCGGCGGCCGCAGAAGGCATGTAATGAATGACGGCGCGTTGCTGCCATGCAGTCAAAAAAAACAAACAACATCTGGCTGAACTTAGACAACCCACTTCTTCTTTTTGCATGACCTCTTGACCTTTCCCTTGGAATGGGACGGTTTTTAACCTGGAGGTTGCCATTGTCATCGGTGTGAACATGTGATGGTGGATGACGGTTTAAAAGAAAAGTCGAATTCTCTTCACAATGTCCCGGCTCAAACTTTAGCACAGAGCTCTCTCGATGCACTATGACTACTTTGATAAATAAAACACCCCTCTAAATACCATCCGTTTGCGCGTGACAGCAAAACGTAGAAATCTGAACTTTAAAATGTGCACATTGTGGGAAAAAAACGTATAGGTCAGCTGATAACCTGAAGATAACAGCTGATTATTCATTCCCTAACTGACAATTTGAATCTCTCCAGACAGCAGGTCACACAGAAAACTCCCCCCAAACAGCGCGGCCAAAGCTGAGAGAGCCGCTTTCACCCGGACTGCAGCTTCGCTCACGTCGTCCTGTTAAATTTTAACCCGGGTGCCAAGAGCTTTGAGTCAGCGAGGGTCTGACCCGACCGCCGGATTCAGACACGTGTCGCGGAAGTCGCGGGTGGCGGCCGGGTCGGCCCGATCGCTGGGTTTCTTCCTGATTGTGCGCGACCTGTCATCGGCGCGGCGCGCGAGATTGCGGGAAATGGAAGCCGGCGGGAAGATAATCTGGTCACCTGATCCAGGGCCCGGTGGAGGTGATGACAGCCGTGCTGTGCCGCCGTGTGTCATACGATGAGGGGGCCAAATGGCAGGTGACTGACTCACCCCCTCTTAGTGGACAGATGACCACGCTGATGGGAAGATGTGGGAGGAAGGGGGGGGGGGAGGAGAAAGAGATAGGGGGGAGGTGGACGCGATGGATTTCATCCGATACCCTTCCCCGTTGCGATCGTTGATAAGGTCCGGTGGACGGTGGCGGCGGCGGGCGAGGGAGGAAGGAAGGAGGAGCCTTGAGCGCTGCGGTGGGCGAGAGGGCTCTCTGCTGGCACTCCAGCGACACTGTGTGAAGCCAGCAGGTATGGAAACAGTGCAGCAGCCGCGTGCGATCCAGGATGCATAAGAGCGAGCGTGCACCCGCGTGTGTGTGTGTGTGCCTGTGTCTGTATTTAACAGCTTAATCAATTACCTTACCACTTGCCAAAGAGGAAACAGGATTCGCTGCACATGCCTCCCACCTTTCAGTAAAGGAGTCTACACAAATAGCTTCTGCTCGCAGCTCAAACAGAGAACAAAGCAGCCCCCCCCCCTCCTTTTGTTTAAAGGAGACTTCTGCTACATCGTATCAATAGCCCGAGCTCTCGGCGGCAACAAAACCAGATGACAGTCGCCGGTGCGAGGGAGGCCACACAAACACGTCTATATTAATATCTCGCACGGCGACAGTCACACCGGATAATTGCCCAAAAATAGATAAAGGGCCCGGCGAGCGCGCGCGAGCACCCTCATAAATGCAGATGTTATGCGGATGATTTAATCACGGGTCTAACAGATGTTTTCGGGCTGCCCTCTTTCATTAAAAAGCCCACCGCCGCAGACAGAGGAATCAAAGATTATTCCCGGAATTAGGATATGAAAAGCGCGTTAGTCCAATTAAGAAAATTAAATTGTGTACATTAGACGGATCCCCGTTCGACCCGGCAGTGAGCGGGGGAGGGGTTTGCGGGTGGGGGGGGGGGGGTTAATAAAATCAAAGAATCACAGCTTAATTGAAATGCACTTAAAAAGGATCACGCTGACAAATGCGATTGCATTTGAGGCGCTAATGTGCGCGCCTCCTGCGAGCCCCTCTTCAAATCCAATGAAGACGGAGCATCCCGGGACTGCTGACCGCTTCCTGATACAATCAGCCCAGCCGGCAGCGTCACACATGCAGAAGAAGAAGAAGAAGGCGACGGCGACGACGGAGGAAGCAGGTAATCAACTTAGAACCGACGCGAGGACGGCGCCTCCCTCGCTGTTGTCGCGATGCTCGCTCGCTCGCACAAACTCGCAGCATGCGATCAGTGCACAGGAACGAAAAAAGAAAGGTAAGGTGGAGAGAAGAAGTCACCGCGGCCCTCGTCGGTCCACCGCGGGAGCCCCCCCCCCCATTCGCTCCTCTGAGCTCATAAAAGCGCGCGAGACGACGGAGGCGGTTTCGCCTCGATTGATGCGCACGCCGGAAAGACGCTCGCACGCTTATTGCGGAGTCACATACGTGATTCCCTGCTGCATGTCGCCACACACCTCATCCACATTTCATTAATCAGAGAGCAGGATGGCTCACAGCCCCGAAAGGGGAGGAGGAGGAGGGAGGGAAGGGGAGCGGGGGGGGGGGGAGGTCTGTCTGCCGCCGCGAGACGCGCACGCTCAGGCACGTGTCATTATCATTGTTTGCGAAAAACCTCAGCCCGCAAAGACAAGACAATAATTAAGCCTTAACGACCGAGTCCGCTTTTAGACGTGTGCGTCTCGGCTCGGCCCTTAAAAGTATGTTTCCAGGCCCCAGAAATACCGCTTGAAATCAAGTGTCTGGAATCCTGGAAAACACGAGCATCCGGAAAGAAAAAAAAAAAGCGATCACAGCATCGTTCGCCTCTCTCGCAGGCACTCTCCCGCAGCCTCCCTCTCTCAGTACAAAACAGAATATATTAGGTGGAATTACACGAGTGGAGAACACAAAAATATGATCAGCGAGCAAGCCGGATGCCTTGTATATGAAAATAAACAACCGCCTCCCTTAACACTTTTATTTTATTTAGTAGTAGCTGATGAGAACATTGTACTTGAATTGCAAACACTAAATACCTACACAGTTTTTGAGCTTACACTATGTTTCCCAAACAAGCTTGTCTCTCCACATATATATGTAAGCAAATAAAAATAGAAAAGGCGCGCGCTTCCAGTGCAGGAGTGAAAAAAAAGAAATAAAATTACCAGCTTGCTCTTTTTTCTTGCCATTAATCTGTTTTGCTGCCGCACAGAGCTCTCAGAGGTAATTCTCTGGAGGAGCCACTAGGGGAGCTTCCAGCCTCCTTTTGAGCAAACACTGTGTTTTCAAACAAACGAACGCCGGCGGTGGGAGAAAAAAAGAAACAAGAACAGATTGTGATCTTTTCTCACTCAACAGGACATCGCCATTAACATAAATAGAGGGTTCCCCCCCCACCCCCCACCACCACCACCGCCACCACCACCTCTTTTGCAAAAAAGAGAGCAGAGGAACATACTTATGTGCTCTACATTTTCATTATCGCTGTCATCCTTTCAGCATCCAGCCACCCGCACGCACGCCTCACAATTGACACTGCTCTTTGACTCGGCGAACAAACCAGCATGCTATTGTAGTAAAGCCTGGTATAGCGATGGGAATACTCGGCGCCCCAAAGTACAGAACACACCTCCATTATGCATTACACATCTAAGATATTTAAGCTCTTTGTAGGAGTTAAGTCTTGGAGCCGTGCCGTGTCATTCTGTGGGGGATGATAGGGAGCTTTAGTCATGTCTGTATTAGCAGGATGACTTCCAAAGCCTCTGGGATGGAGTGTTACAACCACTCGCTCCAGTCAGTCCCCGCGTTGATACCCAAACTCTGCCTGGCCCTAAGTACCAGATCAGAACCCCAAATAGGCCGTGCATTAAAGGAGGATAAGCTTTACCACAGGGACCCCACCATCCTCTAAATAAGATCAAATTAATCGCCGCGGCTTTATTGTGAGTCCAAATAAACCGAAACGTGTTGGTTCAACAGTCCGGCGTGTGGCCGGGTGGCACAGCGCAGAGTTGTGTGTTGGCGCGTGTGCGCGTGCGGGCGGAAAAAACAACAAAAAAAAAAACGCACTCCGCTTGGCGGCGGGAGGCTGAGACTGCAGACCTGCGAGTATCAGCCGACACAAATTCCAGGACACGTGTCGTCTTCAGAAGTGGGGGAAAAAGCAGTGTTTTCCCTCCTTAAAGCAGAACACGGTTCTTGTTCTAAGATAAATACCGCCCATCTGTCTGGTGCTGTACGGTGGCGGTGTGTGCGCATGCCAACGTCGGAGCCCTTCAAGAGACACTTAGGTCTGTGTGTATATTTTCACAGTCTGATTGAAGTAAAACACAGCCTTTAATGTATCATTTCAAGTGAACACAGTGCCCAAATGAAAACACACACACCTACAAGGCCCACTTAATTGAAGGCTACAGGTTTTCACATAGCAGACAGTTTTTTTTTTCCCTCTTGGAAAAAAAAAAGCGCTTTTTTTTTCGAAATCAATATTCTCAACTTGTTTTGCTGCAAATTAAAGCTGCCATTCTCAGGCTGATGTCACCAGGGACCCGTGCTGAGAGACAGCGACGGGATAAGAACTGCAGCAGTAAAGTTTTATATTTCAAGCAAAAAAAAAGACAGATTGAAACGTAATCCTGCATTATCTCAAAATGCCTGAAAGAGAGAGCGAGAGAGAGAGAGAGAGAGAGAGAGAGAGAGAGAGAGAGAGAGAGAGAGAAGGGGGAAAACTTAAACACCAAAAGGGAGCTCGGATGCTATTTCTGTTATCTGACAGCATAGGAAAGAATATTGAAGAAGAATAAAAATATCATGACATGATCATAATTTCAAATGTTCTTTTGTGCGTTTCTCTTGGAGATAATAACATTATGCAGAGTCTGTTGCAATAACTCGGTGTTGACATACTTTCCGTCCGCAGAAGACGAATTTGATTGGTACAAGTTTCTCCCTCATCTTCCATCTCAATAACATACAATTGCCTGCAGTTAGGCGACACAACATGCAATTTACACACAAGACTGCACTCTCCTTGCTGTCTGCTCTGCTCGACCACGACTGTTCTTTGCCATTGGAACCCCCCCCCCCCCACACACACACACACAAAAAAACACACACACACTCTTCGGGAAGCTTTGTAGTGCCTAAAAACCTCAATTAGGTTCATCAATATTTGATGGAATGGCTCTGATAAGGTCTGGTTGCCTGCACCCCACCCCCACCCCCACAACCCCTTCAGTGCCTCTGTGCTGGCGTGATGTCTTTAATTGTTGGCCCAAAGCGCTGGAGACAGACAAGACTTTGTTTGCTCGGTAATGGATGGCTCTGTCCCTAACACAATATTGAGACTGGCTGTTGTGCAGGCATGGCTGCCGCACTCGTGGCCCCGAGTGACGGTGGAAAAGGGAGGAAGAGGGGGGGGGATAACGGTGGAATCACGTGATGAAACCCCCCCGTGTTCCATCTTCCGATATGAGGTGCGCGCAGTCTTTCAGCGCTGGCACTCGGTGAAAGAAAAAGCCAACCGCAGGACCTCCGTCGCTCTCCGGCAGCAGTGCGACTCCGCGGCGTTTCCCTTCCAAACGCTACAACAAAGGAGTCCTCCATCGCCGCGTGAAGCATGGCGGCGCAGGAAGCCTCCGCGCCGAGCCAAGTGCTTTAAATGCATCTTACACATGCGGCACAGTGATGGACTCAAAAGACTGCACGAGTGGGGGTGGGGGGACTGAACGCCAGCCCTCCCCCCCCCTGCTTCCTCCGGTGTCTCGATGGGTGTTGCTTTCACCTTGGCATGCGCCGATCGCATCCTCTTTCCCGTGCCCCTGTTCCTCTTCCAGGACCCCAGAGCTGTCCTGGGAGGTGCCTTTGCCGAGGGATTTTTCTTCATTGACTTCCTGGGTAAATTGATTTTAATAGCCAACACTTGGGGCCTTTTCTCACGGTCTCCTCTTTCAGCAGCGGCAGGCTCCGTCACGCCCTGCCATATTTCTCCACTCAGGACGTCTGGGCTATTTTCCAGGGCTATTGGAATAAGAACTGACGAATCCCTTTCAAGGTCCCAAGGAGATAATCTCCTGTCATTTCTGATTTGCATAACATTATTTAAAATTTAATGTAATGGCATTAAGCTATAGAACGCCCTCCCTTCTCTTTTTTTCTCCTCCGTTCTTGCTGCAAACCCACATCTGTTTGCGGTGTGTGCACAAACTTGTGCACGTGCGTCGGCGCGCGTTCAGCGCCACTGTGGGGGCTCATCTCTGATGAGGTGGGGGGGGTGACAGGAAGCCCCCCCGTCCTCCTCCAGCTCGGTGCGTTCGCTCTTCCTCTCCCTCCCAGAACGACCCCCACCTTCCAATCTGTCCCAGCTAACACAGAAGACAACCGCACTGCACTGAGATAATCAACAGATAGCTCAAAGCAGATGAAAGAGCTATCAGATCTATACACACACACACAGACACACACACACACACACACCCACACCCACACACACACACACACACACACACACACAGAGCGGCTAACAAAGCAATGCGTTCTGGAGGACGGGGCCAAGGCATGGCCCAGAGGACCGGGGGCCGGATACCATTCCATTTGTCGGATCTGTACGTGTCCTACTTAGAAAGCTGCAATGGGACTCAATTAGGCTGGAACCAAGACGAGCTGATAAATTAATTTATTAATGAACACAATGGAATGAAAAATGAAGGGATGAGCTTGCTCATTTGTTCGGGGCTGGCTAGGCCAAACAGGCTGACTACAATACCGGGCTTTGACTGGGAAAGAGAAGGGGTCAGACAGACCGGGATTATGCAACGGAGGAGCCCTCCACGCGCTTTGTGTAGGGTGTGTGGGGGAAAGAAAATGTGGAAAAAAAACTGCTATGTAATGATGAATTGTCCTACCAAGCAAGAAAACAGTCACTCTTATTTTGGTGACCTGCTTCCTCGCCGTTTTTGACTGTAATACCACGAAAAATCCGACAACTGCCTGTAAGTTTTACAGTTGTTTGAATTTGCAGGATCACACGCAAGCACAGGATATTACGGCATAGACTGACACATAAAGCCATACACACACACCCACAGCCGCACACACCCACACACATCATCATCTCTATTCTCTGAGGTAGAGGATCTTCCACACATTAAAAATAAATTCATTCAGAGTCAATTTGGGGAATGTTTGGCGATGCAGGGCAGGAATACCATCTGAGCACTGGGAATTGTAGATTGCTCCCCCGCTCCCCAAGGCATTCCCTTTGTCTATCTATTTGGTGTGATTAAAAATACAATGATGAATGCATATTTCTTCCAGATGAATAACTTGAAGGGGTTGGCAGCAGATGAATCGGGGAGCTGTGTGTTGGTAGAGAGAGACCAGCCAGGTCAGAGGGATTCACAGTCAGATCCTCTGGAGGCTGGACTTCCTCAGTGAGGAGAGAGAGGGCGCGCACACACACACACACACACGCACACACACTCACCACACACACACACAAAGGGGGAGGTCATCTGGACAACAGTCCACAGAACCACAGAAGACTGGAGCTGGTTAAATTCACATCAAAGCTTCAGGCAACGTTTTTTCTTCTTCCTTTTTTTAAATGTAAAAATAAAACATCTAATCATCCTAAAAATGGAGCTGCACACAGACCTTTCGCCGATCTGGGAGAGTCTCTGATCTGATGTCAGCTCACACAACCACAATTGTA
>JASSRZ010000001.1:7161955-7172172 GCA_032164315.1 Malacoctenus gilli
AATGGAGCTGCACACAGACCTTTCGCCGATCTGGGAGAGTCTCTGATCTGATGTCAGCTCACACAACCACAATTGTAGCGAGATAGTGACTCGATAGGGAAACTGTTACATTCAGAGTTTAGAAAGACTAATCGAGAGATACTGAAAGAGTCGAGATTTCAGCATTACTATCACAGATACAAATGGAGTTTTTGATTGATTAAAACAACACAATTTTGACAAACAAAAACAACATTTTGGGATATCAACTGCAGCGAAACACCTCAAAACAGGTTTGATCCAGCCTTTTTTTTTTCAAGCTATGTGATTTGCAGCTAACTTATCGTCACCACCTTTATTGGAGTACATTTTCATCACCTTTTCGAGGCGGTGCAGGAACTCAGTTGCATTTGATCAGCTCTATTTTCAGTCCCAAAATGTGGGAAACAACTGCGATGGGCTTCTCCGCCCGAGAGCTCTCCACCCCGACTCGGTCTCGTGTTATCGTAACAATTTACACGCACATAAGCGTATGCACGCGCCTGCACCCCCCCCCAACGCTGTGCATCCATACATGCAGCCGGGCACCAAACGTATGAAACCTAAGCCTCCCCAATGGATAGGGAGGGTCTGGGCTTGAAGGGGAGCGTTTGAGGCTCGTATCCTCAGTAGAGGCTGCTCCTGGCAGGGCTACTGAGTGTGCCCCCCCTCCCCCAATGCCCCTGCAAGCCAGTCAGAGAGGAAGGCCCTCCTCTCTTTACATGTCAACTTCAGACAGCATCCCTCTTGCTTCCTCAAAGCTTTGATACCAAAATAGTCCAGGAAGCCTCTGTCTTAAAAATGCCCCAGCAGACCGTGATTCCAGGGAAAGAGGGAGGGAAAAGAAAGGAGGAGGCTGGGAGGAGAGAAAACACGGGAGAACCAGCGTATCACTCGGGGGGGTGAAAGATTAGGAGTTTTGTGCGATTGTTCGATACCGCAGTGTAGCAAAATTTCTCACAAACACAAGTCAGTCTTGAGTTGCAAAAAAAATGGTTTATAAAAATGTCTACTGTGAGACGAGATAGGCCCCAACAAGACAGCAACACTGACCTCCTCGAGGTTCTACGGCAGTTGGAGAACGAACATGGTTCTAGAAATGAGAAATGAGAAAGTCTGTGTTTTGGATGAACTGCATCTGGAGAGAGAGAGCGAGCGAGCGAGAGAGCTCAGGTAGAAGAGGGTAGTTTGGGTTGAGCCCATGATTCACTTCTGGCGCATCCACATTAGAGAAGTACCGAACAGTGAATCGGTAGAGAATAGGAGGTTCGAGTAACTCAAGGTAAAAGTGTCACAGTTGGATTTTGTTCTGGACGGAAGATGTTACATGCACAGAAACCCTTTATTGAGGAAATAAGAACCAACCCTGATTCCCAGCTGCAATATCACAGCTAAGCCAACCAAAGCGCCTCGTATTTCTTTTACAGCTTGTCAGCAGCTGGTTGTCATCACAGGACCTGCAAGGAACTGGACTGTGCAGGCCAAGCGATTTTTTTGTACTTCCTACTCGTGCAACAACCAGTTTGAAACTCGGGTATGTGAAAGAGTTGAGCCTCGTCTGATCAGGAACAGGCCGCGATTGGCTCATCGGTAATCCACCGTCCATCCCTCACAGCTGTTGGTTCAACCCACCGAAAGGCGGGCCGGCGCGCGGCTGAAGCGGTTCAGTGCCCGCGGACCACCTGACGAGCGGGCCCAGGCTGGCACACTTGTTCATTCGGCGGACACACCCACCGCCGCGTCCGATTCAAAGCTCACCTGCCTCCCCGACATATAGGCCTGGCTCAGGCAGTTCATTCGGCGATGCCTGGTGCTCGGCAGATAAAAGGACCTGCACCTGTCAAACAAACTGCTGGAACTGTGATAAATTAATGATCAAATGGCTCGCTGAGGAGTACAGTGGCACGGCTGAGTCCTGTAAGCCCCAAAGCCAAAGAAATAAAGACTGAGAGGAGCGGGGAGGCTGAGAGGACAGAGAGGAAGAAGAAAGAGCGAGAGAGCATGAAACGGACTAATAATAGAAAAAAAAAGATGGAGACAAAAGAAAATGAGAGGGAGGAGTGACAGAATTAATGATAAGATTAGAGAAGGAGTAGAAAAAGAAACTGAGATCAAAATAGCCAATGACGTGTGTGTGTGTATATATATGGTCTTTAAAGGAAGGTGGGAGGTGAGAGAGACTGATACAGCTATGGTGCCTTCTGGTTAGTGCAGCACAAAGATGAGTTTTGCTCCTTTTTGTGCAAAAAGCAAAAAGAAAGGACCAAAAAATTGGAAATGGAGCTGTTCTGCCCAACAATAACGAATGTAGATCAAAGTAAAGATGGACCTTCATCCAAAACAGTCGCCTCAACTCACCTCAAATATCGTTTTACGATTGCTGCTGGCATCAAAAGGCGACAACTCAATTGTTCATTGCAAAAAAAAAACACCACTATATATGTGAAACTAGCTCCAGAGATGCACAATAACTCATTGTTTTTCACGAAACACTTTGAAATTTAATATTCTGATGAATTTTGTCTTAACTTCTGGTGAGTCGCTCAAAGAATTGTTCACCCAAAGTGAGGGTGACATTGTCCAGAGAAGGAAAAGCCCCCGCCCCCCTCCCAGTCCACACACCCTTATCCAAATCACACCGTGCATCTTCCTCGCTACCTGAACGACTGGCCCGTAGGCTGGATCGGTTTGCAGCACCGCAGCACACCCGAACACTTTGATAGCGCTGCATTTTTATTAGATATACAAGGAAGCCTTATCAAATCAGACTCCATCAAAACACAGCTGAAATTTATTATTCCTCTGCAGTATTGTTCGTGCGGCTTCGCACAAACAGATTGTCTCTTTCGAGGTGATTGAATATACTTTGGGGGGGGGGGTGGGGGGGTGAAAAGGATTACTAATGGCTTCTGAGGATAAAAAAGGATAGGGTGTCAAAAAAGGGGTTTGTAAACAACGCCTGCTTTGTGGGTTTTTGCCTCTTGAAAGAGGAAAGCGAGTGAGCGAGTGGATCGGCGGCACATTTCCATCCTTATTATGTCGTCCAGGCATTGTGACGGAGCGCCGCAGCTCATCTCATATGCAGTTATCCAGCAAACTACCAGCCTTTCCCCCTGCTGCTCCACCGGCCTTTGATAAGAACAGAGGGAAATTAAAATCATGAACCTGAATTATGAATCCAATGACAACATAGCCTCCGAAGGCTCTTTCTCCGCACCGTCTCTCTCTCTCTCTCACTCTCTCTCTCTCGGCTCTTTCTCCTCCTCCGTCTCCTTCCGCCTCTCTTTACTTTTGTTCTCTCTTTCTCTTTCAATCCAAGTGTTGTTCACTATATTTCTTTTCCTCAACCCCCCCCCCCGTCCTTCTTCTCCTTTGGTTTGCAGGGGCTTCGACTGCTAGCATATTCCAAAAGAGCGAGAGAGAGAGACTCAGGAAAAGGAAGAGGGAAAAAAAAACAACTTTCAAACGCTGATAACACACAGTTTGATAAAACTGACAAGGGACTCAATTAAGGCTTCCCTGTCAAAGCAGGAGTGATATTTTATTAAGTGGCAGCGTGCCATCCGATGGGTACATCAAGCGACACATCTGTAGACGAGAAGGCTGCAGCAGCCGGGTAAGAGGGACACATGTTGCCGCTTTCAGGAAACATCAGTCAGGACTCACTTCATCACGTCTGCTGAAAAATTAAGCGGCCCCGATATTAGGATGCTCATTTACTTTTTCATGCCGCCACCCCATGCGTTTGAGGAGAGACTCTTGCAATTTCTACCCCCCCCCCCCCTTATTTCCAACACATCCGAGCACAAAGGCTCCTGGTATTGGCTTTTGTTTCGCTGCCGTCAGAACAAGTGCGACCAAGACGCCGCCACATCTTGAAAAGGAAAAACAACCAAAGGCCTGCATCGCTGCCGGCGCACACACGAGCTTCGGAGGAAACGCGCTTTTTGTAGGGCAACGGGGCGCGCTTGTTTTGTAACTGTGTCTAATGTTTCGGCTGCCATTCTGTTGCCATGATTCCTGATTCAGGGCTTTAAAACATTAAACAGCGGAGAAGAGAGATTCCGTTGCAGCGGTATTCTGGGGAGACGCTCAAATTGTTGTTTAAAGAATGATATTTGCAATAAGTTAGAGGACAGAAATGAGACTTGAGGGAGGCTCGGTTTATTCCGAAACGCAAACACACACACACACAAAAAAAACCCTCACTTGTGTTTTTACGCCTCTTGTACTTTCAAATGAGTGTCAGCAACGCAAACACGCAACTCTAAACTTTTCTCAAAAAACTTATTTTGTCAGTACAACAATTACATAATCTAATATCTTATACAACACGTATTCCGTTCTCTGAAGAAGAAGAAGAAGAAGAAGAAGAAACCCAGCCTTTTTTCCGCCGCTCTTTTTCTCCGGTGATCTGACTTCTCGGAGCCGCAGCTCCGAGTCGAACACACTTGGCTGTTGTTTGCATATATAAATTAAAAGTCAGCCGACCGTTGCACTTATTTTAAGACGCTGTGGATGAGAGCGCCGGTAAAATACGCAATATGGAAGACGGAATGTCGCCTTCTCTTTGTCTACCGCTGCAAACGGAGGATTTGAGTATCAACATTACAGACAAGTCATGTTGTTTGTGTGAATATATGTTGCGGCGATATATATATTTATGTGTGTGTGGCGAGTTCTTGGCTACTCTGAATTTCCTTTTAAATAAAAGTAAACTTAATCCTTCGGAGACAGCAAACATGGCGCTGTTGTTAAAAAGAAATCAGCGGCGCTGTGATGTGCCTGGGAGAGGCCGCGGCGGCGTTACGGTAAGATGAAACTTTAATTCTCCAGTCTCTCTTGTAATTGAGATTGCTCTTGTAGGATGTTGTGTCGCTGAGAAAAACCAGATGCCCTCCGTCCTCTCCCAAACACACACACACACACACACACACACACACACCCTCAGACACACACACTCTATAAATATGCGTGTGCATGGGTTTTACTCGCTGTACACAAGCGCGAGTTCTTTCTCTCTAACTTGCCGGGCTCCTATCTGGCGTTGTTTGTGTACAGCTGCTTCAATCCCGCACGAGGGCCGACATCCGTGTTGTACAGCAGCTCGGTGCTGACCATACATAGTCTGTTTCATCTAGAACAAAAGCTCCGTTGGAGGACACAAAAGGCCGGGTTCAAAAGCAGCGCTGGCGTCAGGAGCCCGGGCCCAGATACATGAAACAATCAGTGTAAACTTGTCCTCAGCTAAGAGGGGCTGTGATGCGCCGGGCAACAGCGCTGCTCGGGCTCGGCTGCAGGCGGGGCTCGGGCCACATAAGGCCAGATTAAAGCTCCGGGTAGATCAAACCGTGTCGCTGATTAGCGCAAAAGAATGTTTTGCTGTTTCCATCATTGATTAATACGTCGCTCCGCAGACGGGGGCGATAATTCATGCACGCCGGGAGCGCGAGGCGCTCCGCTCCGTTGTCGGTGTTGTAGTCGCGTCGCGGTGGGGGACACCAAAGTACAGGACACATGTGTGCTGGAGGGGGTCCACTTGTATACGTGGGACCTAATAAATCCGGGATGACAATCGTGATGAGGGGAGGGTGTGGTGGTGCACAACTCCCCAACACATCTCAATGACAGCTGGAGAGACGCACTGACAGAGTCAGGTGCTGACAAGCGTCACTTTAATGAAGAGGTGTGTACGTACACACACACACACACACACACACACACACACACACACGACTATAAATGTCTGAAGGTCTCACTCTTCCATGCTCTCAGTCATATCCTCATTTCCGCTCCTCTCCTCCTTCCAGGCCACTTTCTGCGGCGGATTTCTGACAGATATATCTGTCAGCGCTCCAGCTAAACAAATGAAACTTTCAGTTCGTGCCACAGAGGTGACGCTTTCATCAGGCTGAACCGAAGTGCTCCCCCCCCGCCCCCCCCTCCCCAGCCCACCTCCCTGGCACTGAACCTGATGAAGCCACAACTTGGGAATGTGGCGTTTGCGTCAAGCCATCACATGTAGCGTCGCAGTGTTTATTTCGCAGCCGCAGCTCGCCGTTCGGGGTGCTGTGGGTCCGTCACGGGATTATATAACGGCACATTTGTTCTCGCGTGGCTCCGCCGGGTGTGATTCTGATCGATTGTGATTTTACTGCAGCCGCGAGTCGAGTTATCTGCGCGTGCTTCTCTCCTTGAAACCTCGTCGCCACCGAGGCCCGACAGGAGTCTGCTTAGCCTCAAGTGTTTTTTATACACAGGGTGTTGTAATGTCTTTTTTTTTTTACCAGACAATCATAAATTTAATCCCGCCTGAAAAAGCCAGGTCTGAAATTTTTATGGACTGAGTGCTTCTGTGCTAGTAAAGATTGCAGATCTTTTTCCCTGGTGTTTAATGGCGGCTGGAAATTACACTAAAACGGTTCAGTGCGACAAGCCTTCTCTTCTAACCATTTCAGGATGAGGCTTCATCAAATATCTGCATACGCCGACACTGAATATTATTATTTGGACTGTTTTTCATTTCCATTTAAAACAGGATTCGAGGAGGCAAATAAACTGAAAGAGAAGTGACATCTTGGATCGTTTTGTGAATTACCAAATAAAACTCGGGATAATGTACGAGGGATTAAAGATTAAAGCAGACTTTAATCTTCTAGAGAACTGCTTGGACTTCGACTCCACAGTCGGATCGCACCGTGTACTTTACCGTCTACGATCCACATGCAAATGTCGAAGGTGACTTTCCACCACTCTGCACACAGACCTCACCACGAGCAGCCTGGCTGTGAGTGAAGCGCAGTGTTTGTGTGGGTTTGCCGGCGAGAGAGTTTGAAAGTCTGTAGGAAAAAAAAAAGAAACGGAAAAGAAGCGTGTGATGGTCCAGGTACTGTTTTGTTCCCCCTTAGTACCTGCAGGCTGTTCTGCTCTGACCAGATACCAGTGTTGTCAGCCCAGGGGCATCGTGTCCAGGCTGGCCTGGCTTTGGTCATCTCACCATTGCTTTGCTCCTGTCGCCTGGAAGCTTTCAGCAGCTCCACCAAGCCACTTCCTCTCTGCCTGAAATAACTCAGAATCACTAAATACTGTTCACTAATGGCAACCACCAGTCATTATCACTGTACTTGAAGATGCGGTGGAGAAACTTCTCAGTAATGTAGGCCGAAACGTGGGACTGGATAGAAAAATCGAGGGTGCTACTTGGACAAACAAGTGAACAGGGAGATGGACAGAAGTATGTTCATTGCAGGCTGCTGCATATCAGTATTCCGCGTGTACCCCGCAGACGGTGTCAGCCCCGAGTCTCGAGCTTCTGCTTCCCCTAGGGTGACTGCACTGAAACAGCGAATGATAAACATAAAGCCGGGTGTAATTCAGGAGAGCATTAGGTTCAAAAAGCATCGGAGGCCTATGGCAGAAAACTACTAAACTCCAAAAACTCCAACACAGGAATGCCTGAGGGATGTGCCAACTCGTGGAGAGAGAGAGAGAGAGAGAGAGAGAGAGAGAGTGTGGAGTTACGCACTCAACAAGACACACTCCAGCAAGTGTCTTGGAGTAGATTTCGCACAGTAAGTTGGAGCTTTTCAAGGAAGGCCCAAAATGTTGTCATAAAAGCTACTTGGGTTGGAACAACGATCCACCGGCAGCACCGAGAAGTTCCCGGAACGGGACGGGAAAAACAGGGAAACTGAAGAACGGATCCACACGCAAGTGTGGACACTCCTCAGGAGGTTCATTCATTATAATTTTCCGCTGTTATTTCTGATTGGAGAAATCCATCCTGGAATCTTTGGTCATTCTTTGTGTTCGGTGAGCTGCTTTTCACAGGTCTGTTAAAGTGTTTACCAAAAGATCACACACCCATCTCGATGTGATGCTGTGTAGCTTCACAACCCACAACCACAACATCAAAAAAAAAACAACAAAAAAAACACATCAGATCAAATAAACCTTTGATTTCAAGACCTTTCTTTCACCTTGGACTCGGCGGTTCGTTTCGTAAAGCTGCTGTGCTGAAGAACGTTGAATTAAAGGCCAAGTCATCTCACTCTTTTTGGATGAAAAGTGCACATTGCCATTTCGAATGACTGGCCGCTGAACAGCAACGCCAACAAATCGGGCCAAAAAACACAAGCTCTGGATAAACTCGACTTTTTGGCCACTAAGAATGAAGCTCATCCACCTGTCGCAGGCTCTTATTCGATCAGTGGAAAAACAAACAACGTCTTCTTTGGAGACGCGTTTGGAGGAGCTTGGCTGAACGGGCCGGTTCAGTCGGACAAAACCAAACAGACGTCAGACGTCCGGTTGAACTCTGGGCCTGACCCTTGTTTTGTTGGGATTCCTTGTGGCTTGGCACATGCTCACAGGCAGGAGCGGCACATAAATATATACACGCACACGCACAAAATGTTTAGTCTCTTCCCCCCGGTGTGTATGTGTGTATCCAAAAGTGAGAGGTAAACAAGTTTAATCATCCTGTTCCACGTCGCTTCCACTGACAGCTTATGCTAACAGACTAGGAAGAGACGATAAAGGTGGTGGAGAAGGGCTTGAGCCCCAGCTGAGGCGAGGGTAGGGGGAAAAAAAAACAATACTGAGGGGAAAAACAACAATAAATAGTTAGGCGGTGATGTCACATCGCCTAACAGCACTAATTGGATACACATACATTTGTGGAGAAGAACTTAACGGGCCTTTAAATTATGCATTAATCAAACTCGACTTAATATGAACTGACAAGGAGCCTGGCAATCTGGCAGCCATCTGGAAGACAGGCCTGTCAGTCACAGAGAGGTGAGAAGGAGGGACGGCTGAACCCTGGCTTCACCCCGCCGAGACGAAAGGAAGGGAGGAGGAGAGCGGCCGCGGGACGGAGAGCGACGCCGAGAGACAGGGAACACGAAAAGGCGACAATGAGAGCTAGAGGTTGAGGGAGACAGCGGAGAGGAGTTGGGCCCAAAGGTGACACGGGAGAACCAGAAGTTGACTCGGACACTGCTGAAGATAGGGTGAGATGGGGGGGGGGGGTCAAGTATCTGTGACACAAGGTGGGGGAGACTCCTGGTTTTGACAGCCTTCGGCGGAAAGATTTGTCAGGGTCATCGGAACTTAGTTTTTACAAAACGCTGCGTGTGCACACCCCTGCGTACCCGGTGCTCCGCACCTACACACACCAGTGCCACACACACACCCTCGGCCATAAACTTGAGGAGCTACAAGGACACGACGAACCATGGAACCGTGCGGAGTGCTGCGGAACAACCCATTCCCTCTCCGTCACACGATCCACATCCCACATCCCGAGTGCACTTCGCTTCACCCCAGTGCGCTTCCCACTGTGCTCGCGGCACCTTTTCCCGCCGCCATTACCTCGTGAACCCTGTCGCCGACACCGTTGTTGGCTTGCAGCCGCGTGCGACGGCCCCGAATCCCGCCGTCGCAAAGTTCTCCAAAAGGCGCCGATATACCACCAGGTTGATAGGCTGCCATCTGCAGCTGCCTCCCTCTGCAGATGGGGGACACAGTAACGAGGCGAACAAGAAGAAAACTGACAAGACTGTGATACGAGCAACGAACGATAGTTCTACCAGCTCGCGCTGCTCTTTGATTCGCTCCCCCTCCAGTGGATAGAGTGATTTTGATTTTACCCGCCTGTATTGTACTTAGACTCTTTTTCTGCTTTAAAACCGCAGTCTGATTTCACATTGTTCTCCACCTAAGTTATGTATGACAAACGCCTGGGGCCAAATCACCATCAAAGCGGCGCGTCGCAGGAACACAGCGCTTCCGAGCTTCTTACTGATGACAGATGTCACTTTTGAAGTGAGCGAGGGGATGAAAGTGGCGGGGATGTGACGGGCGGCATGAGGACAGCTTCTCCGCCGCGACCTGCCATCATCAGTGCTGCCGAGGTGTAATGGGGAGAGACTGGGGGGGGGGGGGGGGGCCCGGAGGCTCCGGCGGCCGTCTGGGGGCGTCTGTCTCGGTGCCCGGCGGGGGCCGGGGCGGCGAACGTCACAGCCACCTAGCCGGCGAAGGAGCCAGCACCCCAAGCTGGCAGCCTGTCAGCGAGCCGGCAAGACGGGCACGCACGCCAGCCGGCCGGCCGGCCAGCCGGCCAGCCAGCCAGCCAGCCAGCCAGCCAGCCAGCCAGCCAGCCAGCCGGCATTCCTTTGCCACCCATTTGGGATGGA
>JASSRZ010000001.1:7172272-7183658 GCA_032164315.1 Malacoctenus gilli
GCCAGCCAGCCAGCCAGCCAGCCAGCCAGCCAGCCAGCCAGCCAGCCGGCATTCCTTTGCCACCCATTTGGGATGGAAGTGCCTCCCTCCGTTACACTGGCTGTTCTGCCAGTGGATTCGTCAGGGTACAGAGAGAATCGCTAATCTAAGGGAACCAGCAGCCCGGAATCAAAGGGCCACTGGCTTCTCTCTTCCTTGAGTGTAGCAGCGCTCACCTGGGTACTATCCCCGGTGTGACAGAGCGAACAGCAAGAGGACTTGGTAAACAAGGCAGAGCAATGCAACTTTCAAACAGAGAGGCAGCTAGTGCAGGGAAACCAAAACAAACTCTTAACTCGGGAAATTCACAGAGCGTTTTCCCCCTGCCTTCCTCACTGTTCCCTGTGTCTTTATTGTGGCTTGATATGTCACCACTGTCTATATCTCCTACTTACTCAGGACTTCAAGTGGCTGTCTCTATTTTGCTGGGCCATAAATTATTCAGTGCCATGTGTCTTCTTAGTATCTGCGCTTTCCATTGGGTTGCTATCTTATCCCTTCTTCTGAAAGCAGGGGCTGGCGCTTTGAGACAGAGTTTGCAAAAGGTAACACAGGAACTTCAGCACCGACAACCACTTTCTTAGTAGGAGCTCTTGTCAAGTACATATATTTGTTCCGGCACAAGGAAGAATATAAAAAAGAAAAACAAGGGGGGGAAAAAAAAAAAAAGTTGTATCTGAATACAACATGGAAACCAACAAGCTCCACTGCTGCTACTACAACAACTTGGACTTGTATCTGAGCTAAAAATAATGACAGTATTCCGCATAGAGGAGTGTGTGTTTTGTTTCCCCAGCACACGCACGTGGGTGAGTGTGTGCGTCTGCGTGTGTGTGTGTGTGTGTGTGTGTGTGTGCGTGTGCGCGCTGCAAAGCCGAGGGAGCCCAGTGTATGTAAATAGCCATATGAGACTGCATAGCATTACTGTCCAGACATTGAAGAGGTGACCTGATCCCAATTAATCACACAATCCCAGGGAGAACTGTCACATCCCATCTCCATCAGCAGTACCATCCTGTTCTGTCTCCCTCTCTTGTCATCCTCTGGTCGCTCTCCATCTCTTTTTCCTCTCCCCATTTCTCTCTCTCTCTCTCCCACTCACACACACACTGCGCATATCCTACCAGACCCCATCAGTCCCTCAACAAAATCCACCCCCCCCCACCCCCGCACCTTCACTTCGCTACTTTTATTCAAACACACGGGGTCTCGCGCTGACAGGTCAGCTGGCGTGGGCCACTCGGTCCCCACCTGTCCCCTAGCTTCTTCCCCCAGAAGGCAAAGTGCCAGAAGAGAGACGAGGAAGGCACTTCTATCTTTACAGCTGCCAAAACAGGATGCAGCCCTAGGCTCCCCCCACCCCCCCAGCCCCTCTCCACCCCCCAAGGAGACGCAGTGTTTCCACTGTACCGGTATCGGTGAGAGGAGAGCATCCAGCGTACGCTTTATCAGTCTCCTCGACAAGAGCGCACTCGGGGTGAGGATGTTGACAAAAGGATTTGACACGTGTGTGTGAAAGGAAGCTTGTTTTATCAAAACATGACAAGATGGCATTTGTGCAGCAATATCTTCTAAACATCAATAGATGGAGTGACCCCTTCTTTTTTTAAATACATATATATAAGGTATCCAAGCAGATCTTCACTCCACTGACTGACATCGCTGCGAAAGGAGGTCCTTTGAAGCTGGTGTTGGTGTGTCACACGGATTCACACGCGCGAGAACAAGCAACCCACCGTGTAATGTGCCTCATTAAGAACGAGTAACAATAAGCTATAGGATGCTGCAGCAAAGCGCTGCTTTATGACTACGCGCTCACGCCCAGAAAATGACCAAAAGGAGGTTTTACCACGAGAGGCGGGATCCGTTTTGACTCCTGCGCGACCCCGCAACTCAAAAAAACTGGTCTAATGAGGCCTGTCTGTCGAACCTCTCAGCAACACTAAAATGAAACACATCCCCTCTTTCCTCCCTCAGACGTTGATACAAGTGGAGATCAAAACACCAGGCATGTCTACCAGCGTGGCACACTGGATACAGGAGTCATGTCGTAGCTTTGTCTTGATTCATCCTGATATAACCATTTCGAGTATTCCCTTTGAAAAGCGCAGAAGTGGCATCTTGTGAAATCACAGGAGAAGTCAGGAGACTATGTATCACATGTCGTTAAAGTTCTATTGTTTCACCCATCTGTTAGTCGACTTTTTCATGTCGGCTCGTTCAAGCTGTTCCCCATTGTGCTATTAGAGCTGCAGGACTGTGACACGCAATCGCAAGTCTGCGAGAACACAGGGTGAGGCCGGGTTTGCGCCACTCACGCCGATCCGATGTGACAGCTGACGAGTTGAAAAGTGGAAAGAGGGGAAAAACAAGAGAAGAGAGAAGTTTTTCCACGGATGCCGCTTGACAAACTTTGAATAAAATGAACATGTAAACTATTGATTTTCACAGTCGTTCGCTGCTGCTTCTCAGGTTTGGGCCTCTCTTTCTCGTTGTATGAGAGGCTTGATCCACAGTTGACGGTGTTGGTGCTAACTCTAACTGGAGTTGCTGGAGAGAAAACCCAGGTAGCAGAAAAGGTTCACTCCGAGCCCTCAGAGGACCCCGGCGAGGCAACAAAGACCCCCGTCTCGGGAGCCATCCTTTCGAGGAGGAGACGATGGGTGGGCCCGCGTTCCCACGACGCCAGAAAACGCTCCTCCTTTTACATCGCCCCGCGCCGGTCTCCGCTTCTCGCCGTGCCGCGGAGAAAATGAATATTGGTGAGAAATGGAACAGTGGGATGCGTAATCACGATGGTAATGAGGCCTCGTGTGGATTCCTCCGTTCTTAAATCTTGTTAATCACCAGTTGAGAGCTCGCAATCCACAGAGGACAGCAGCCAGCCAAACCGCGCGCAACAATCGGATACACATCGCTGATAGCGCCTAACTGCGGCGCGAGCCTGCACGGCGGTGGGGGGAAAAACTCCACCTCTCCTCTGAATAAATTACATCGAAACATTCCCCTAAAGAAACACCTGCTTCGTGAACATACTTTCATGTGTTTTTACAGTTTCGAACAATTTGCCAATAAAATAACGTGCAGTTAGAGACAAAGGCCAAAACTTTTCACTGTTTATTTCTCATTTCCAATCAACAATGTTGATTTTTTCTGGGAAATTCAACTTTGCGCACGATGAATCTTCATCTGAAGTGGTAGAACGGTCAAGAAAACAGGTGATGGCACCTTTAATAGGCACATTTTTTCAGAAAGCACGCTTTTATTGCTCCCATATATTGGCTGTTTTTGAGCAGACAAATAACGTATAATTGAAAAAACAACACGAAATTAGCAATGACTGAGCCTATCATAACACTACCCACAGAAATTACTCAAGGACTTTGAACATATGTGAAGCAGGAAACGTCTCCTTTAAGAAAAAATAATTGTCTGCACCTGCAATGCCTTTGTTTATTTTTATTTGCATTCTTCTATGAATCAGTTTCATCCGTTTTTGTTGTGTGGCTTTACTTTTCGGAATTGAACCTTGCCTGGTCCGGCTGCTGTGACATATCTACTGTAGACCCAAGTCTGGGTAATTATGAGCTACAAAGCTCACTGACCTTGTCAAGATCTCTCTACCCTTTCCAGGCTAGCACAGTGTAGGAGGGGAGGAGAGAAGGAGGGGGGGGGTACATTCTGCTGTCTGGTTACCCCCAACACACACACACACACACACACACATGCAAACACAGACACACACACACCTGGACCATGGCTGTTTACCTGCCAGGTTAAAGGGTTGAAGTCAGTGACAGAAGGAGATTTAACAAGGAAGCACGGAAGGTGGAAAAGGATGAATATGCAGGAAGAGTAGAATGTGACGGAGAGGGGCAGAGCGGAAGGAGGGTAGAAAGAGAATGACAGTACAAAGCAGAGGGAGGGGGACATGGAGGGAGGGAGGGAGGGAGGGGGGGGGGTCACAGAGTGATGAGGGGGTTAAATGCCACAAATGCCATGTCTCAAGGCCTCATAAAGACAAGCTCTGCATTGCTCCCAAGGTCAGGGCATGCACACATGCACCTGTCCGATGATAGTGGTGGTTTTGTGGGTGGCTGGCTGGCTGGCTGGGGGTGGGGTGGGGGGGTTGGGGGCACGTGTGAGCGCTTCACTGGACAATACACAGTCTAGCCTCGCAGTGCATCCAGTCTGGGACGAATCGCTGTGCAAAAAATAAAATCTGCACCGCATTTTAAAAGGATTACGGAGAAATAAGATGGTTTGGAACTTATAATAATAGAAGTGAGGCTTTGGTCGGTGGTTACAGAGCAAATATATAGAGTGTATAGATATATATATAGGGCATGTTTGTCTGGGATTCATCAAACAATTAAATGAGCATTTGAGTTTAAAACCAAAGTGTCATTCAAACGAAAAAAAGAGGTGATTCTTTTCCACATGAGCTGTATTTCAACCTATTTTACAGCAAGAGCCTGAACCCCTCAGAAGGTCAGGTTGAGGTCAGTTTTCCCCTCATCAAGTCACACCGAGGAAATCTGCATATTTTCCTTCATACGTCTCCCTAACATGTTTTAAAGTTGTCATACAAAATAGCCTGAAACTATGTCGGAACACTGCTGCCAATCGGCGACAGCGAACAAGCCAAGCCACAGGTTTACACGCCAGCAGCCAGCCAGCATGAAGCAAAGTCCCTCCAGCCAGCCTGTGAGGACCCCAGATGGCCAGCCTGAACTCCGATCAATGAGAGTCTGCAGCGGGCGGCGTTATCGCCATCCGTGATTATCGGAGCCACCGTGATCACTATGGTGACCGAGACAGTCGTCTGGGGAGCCGATGTTCGATTCAGGACTAACTGCGAAATGGGAATACCTTGGAACTCAAAGCAGGAGAAAGTGTGCGGTGAGCTAAACCGTACTCGTAGCAAAGTGGGATCTTTCTCTCCGGGGCGCAGACTCGTGTACGTGCAGTGGATCTGCATGACAAACTTTATTCAACAAGGAGAAGCAGCAATAGACAAAGCAGTGAGGCCACGGGGTGAAACTCGTACCGCAGAACCACCGTCATAATTTGTGTACTTTGGATTTAACTGGAAAATTGGACTCAATTGGAGTTCACATTTGTTCCTGTTGGAAAACAGCAGTGTATCAAAAAGTTTTTAACAAAGTCCAGGCTTTCAAAAACGACTTTTTTTCATACATGTGCTCACCAAAAAGGTCAAAAAGTAAGAGGTCTTTTGCTGCAGATAATACTGATGGTCACCAGTTTGTTCCGTCATGAATTCTCTCACTTCCAAAGTGGGAATTTCCCAAGTAGGAGCTTTTCATGTGCCCAGTCGCGTTAACAGCAGAAGTCTCAAGTTACAGAAGGGTGGGATACATAATCCTAATATGTGCAATCTCCCATCAAACAAATGGAACAGATGCGAGACAATGGACAAAGTATTTCCCTCGATTACAGACGGGTCACGTGTGGAGGACCATAAGAAGTCTAAGCTCGGACATGTGCCCAAAAACAGCATCCAGCGCAGACAATGACAGTGACACAGTTCACAGTCTGATCCTTTGATCGCCTGCAATATCCAGTAACTTTGCCACCTAAACCATTATTGTCCTATGAACTTAACAGGCAGAGGCAGCTTTCAGCCAATTACAGGGTGGCATTAGCGACAGGCAGGACCGTGTGTTATATGAGACAACCAATTAAAATCACTTATGGCCCGGGTAATATCCCGTGATTTAGGCCTGAAAAAACGGCTTTGGTGGGATTATCCCGGGCGTAACCTGATCTCATTCTCTCCCATTCAAACTCACGCACACACATCCAGGAGCTGACACCGCGAGCTTATGGGCGCACGCACGCACACACACACACACGCACCAGACAGATGACAAGACAACTGGGCCTTGGGCTCCATTCATGTACATGCCTTTGTCATTCCCAGACAGGCCGCGATGAGGCACGATCAAATCTCCAGACTACAGGAATAGAGGATTGTCTGCGAACACGTCCACCGGCTCTGCCAGCACCCGCCTCGCCGCTGACCTTCTGGCCTCCCTGTAATCAGATAGCATTGTCTAATACTGAAACAATAAAAGTGACACCTTTTTGATGGAGCTATTATGTGAACAGCTCAATGAAACACGCAAACATAAAAATAACACCGAAGAGATTAAGACCCCGATAATTGACAGTGACAGCGCGGTGGTGGTGGTGGTGTGGGGGGAAAAGTGCTTACACAACAAAAAGAAGACCCCCAAGACTTGAGCAAGTCGAACACATGCCCGACTTCCCCGATTAGACGAAGCCAGCAAGTGGACTGTAAAGAGTCACAGCAATAAACTGATAATCTGAAGCAGCTTTTCCTCAGCAAAGTCCCGCAACAGATCGACAACGGCCAGTGTGAACACACATCTATAAACTCCGAAATTCAGTGGGGCTGACGCCGGTCAATCCCCGAGGATTTTCTCTTTGTACTGAGGCCCGTGGTCCGATCCTCTGCAAGTTTCGGGCCTGACGTCGGTCTTTGTGTTCTAGCTCAACAGGACAAAGTCAGTCGTGAGTAATGCCGAGGTCAAGTATTGATGATAAAGTTGAGATCACTGCTGACTTCCAGTCCACGTATAATAAAACCAAAGATTCCCCTAAAGTTCGCCGAAAATGACATCACGATGGACTCCGCCTGTGGAGCAGAAATGAGGCAAAGTCTTTTCTTTTCTGTTTTTTTCTTTCTCCGCAGCGTTATTTGGTCAAGACTGCCCGTCTGGACGACAAACAGCTATCATCCCCTCATCACTTACGCACAGCGGCCAAACCCAGCGTGTAACCACCTGCGGAGCCCAGAGTTAGTTAATGAGCTAATGGCGAGTGCGCCACAGCCGCTTGACTGACATGAGCGATCCACGAGGTCTGCTTGCCTTTCACCTACTTGTGGCTCCTTTGTACTGCCAAAGCTCCCATTAATTCTCCCCATGGGCGTTTTTTTAAGGCATTCACAAGAAAACCAGCGAAAGGCAACCTAAAACCTCAAATGGGTATGTCAGTGAAGGCTAAGTTTAAACTGGCACGGCGGAGTGTACTTTCCTGCACCTCGGGACCACTCAAGCTGACCTCGACATGCAGAGGGACGCTTTAAGGGACGTGTTCGCTGGCGTGCCTTGGCTGGATTCGTCTCCTCCATCACTGACTGTGAGGAAATGTAGCATTGTCAGGTTGTTGTGGCGAGCTCTGTGGTTGACTGCTCCTCAGTCCCCCCCCCCACTCCACATTCGAGCCACCACAACTGCATCTTTCCAGAGGTCATGACAGGAAAACAAATCTGTTTCAGAGAAAGAGGGGGGGAAAAGAAAAGAAATGTTCTTCCAAAACCTTGTAAAACTCATGTCTGGGGACAAATTGTTTAACTCAAAGACTGTAATGTTTGGGCAAAGTGCTTTTTGGAAGGAGAAAGTGAACCAGAATTAGCCGACAAAAGGAAGCGATTAGCAGATCCACATCGAGAAAGAGACCAAAATAAAAGCTGCTGACTCAAACTAAGCCTTTTAATCTTGCTGCTTTGGAAATATATTTAACATTTCTGGCGGTCACTTGAATTCGTCAGTTTTGAACAAAACCGTCCAGTCCGCCAAACTGTATGGCAGACGCGCTCGCCATGAGAACATCGGTGCGGCAATTCGAAACGTTGCATTCGCAAATCACCGTACAAAGCACGGGAGGGAACAAAGCAAAACTGACCTTTCAAATGATTAGGCTGAAACATTATCATCATGTTCCACCTATTTTTTGCTTTGTTGGGTCTCTTTTTTTTTTCATCCCCGAGATCTGAACAACTGGTTTGCCAGTTCAGAGCTGCTGGCAGGGGCAAAGCCCATCTATGATTTCAGTTCAGAGCCGCTGGGCTGAGGGGCCGAGCTGGCCGGTGCCCATCTGGAGCGGGCCAAGTGTCTGCTCCACTCAGGCTCAATGCACAGTGGTGATTACTGCGATGGTGCGGCGGCGGTCATGGTGGTGTGGTTATAAATATAAGCCCTGGTCTGATCCTTCTTGTTCATAAACAGAGGTTTGGAGCTGCTGTGGGAACCAGGCACAAAGGCCCGTGGGCCTCCGAGGGCAACTGAGCTCCGCGGCCGCTAAACTACCTCAGGTTTGTCTGGCCAGCTGGTGTTGTCTCACCAGCTGAGCACAGCTGGGCAGCCAATGAGGGGATCAAGCAACAGAGAGGAGGAGTGGAGCAATGGTTGGCACCGGGAGTGATGGTGGCAGGGATACAGGGGGGGAGGGGCGGGGGTGGGGTTGGAGCACGGGATCGGGTGGAGGCCAGAGGGCAGCGCTTCAAGTTAACAGGGAGATTCTGCTGCACGAGGTGGAAAACAAAACAATAAACGATTGACTTGGGTTTGATTTGTCATTGAATTACTTTCAAAACAGCCAACAGCGTCACAGAAAGTGGTGGTTTTTTTTAACCAAAACTAAAATTCTTAACTTCAAAGATGAAGAGAGGGAAAAGAAAGGGAGCATTGAAACAACCTTGACCATCATTGAGTTTGATAACACTCTTTGATCCAAACCACAGACTGTGTCTCCAGTTTGACTGCATTAGCAACGCTGGAGTCAAACCCAAGTGGTGGCAGACTCCACTCAGCTCTCCCTGCCACGTCTGCCCGGCAAGTCCAAGACTGGATCAGCTCACCGCTGCCAGACCCCCCCACCCCACCCCCAAACCCATGCTCGCCAGCGGTCACAGGGCTCACAATGCCTGCTCCATGCCCAATCCTATATTAGCATTAGCATCAAGGGTTAAGCCGCTAATGCTGCCAGCTGTGCGCGGCTGCCCCCTCTGCGCCAATCCTCCCTCGGAACAATGGAGTGGCGTGGGGGCACGGCAGTTGGGGAGGGGTGGGGTGGCATCCCCTGGGGGTAAGTGTGGCTGTAGTGCCCTCTTGTGCCAAGCACCTAAACACATCATTCAGGAGGGTAACATATTAAAAAATGTCATCACAGTGACGATTCAATCTGCAAAACGGGGGAAAAAGGCAGGAAATAATCCGTGTTTAACGGGTTAATACCATGATGAACATCTGTTGGCTTCAGCACTTTCAACCAAACTAAACATGTAAATAATTGGGCTCCTTTCCACGTTCTAACTCGAAAAATATCAGCATGAAGTCACACAAACGTATTAATTGTGCTTTGATTTTAGCAGGTAGACCCTGAAGTCAATGAAACCCCTTTAACTCCGACAGTGCATCGGTGAAGAACACAGCCGAGAAGGGCACGGCTGAGCTGGCGACACTGCTTTCACGGTTAAGCTGATAATTGCCCTTATTGATGTATAAAAGATATCCCACAGAGCCTTGTGAAACACCATTAGCAGGCAGCGGCTGAATTGTTCATGAGCTGCCTCCAAATGAGGAAGAAGGGCGAAAAAAAAAACTCTAAAGATTAATAAGACTTCCCCTGGAGTGTGATAATAACATGATGTATATGCGTGTGTGTGCGTGCGTGCGTGCGTGCGTGCGTGTGTGTGTATTTTCAGCCCAGCCTCTGAAGAGTTTCCATTACTAAAAGACATTATTCGCGGGGAAACTAATCCATTTTAAATCTCAAATTGAGAGGAAAAGATGTAATGTCGTTTAGCATACAGGAAAGGGTGATGGTCATTATTACAGGCGGCCCCTCCTCATTTCCACTTGGGCTTCTAAAGCCTAAATGATGACACTTAAAATGCCCCCAGAGCGCCACAAAAAACCACCCCCCCCCCCGATACGCCTGCACAGAATGTGCGGCGGCAAGACGTCGTGTGAGGCCGAACCCCTTCATGCAAACGAGTCCGTGGTGAACGACATGAAAGTAAGTGGCCCCTAATAAGGTGGATCCGTGCTTCTGTGGGCTCCTGATGCCCATTAGAGGGCTAAACTCGGCTAACAAAGACGAGCGGCCACCGAGGAAAATAAATCGTGTGCGATGATTACCGCAGGAGGGACCGGGCCGCAAGCCCGGGATCAGAGGGGGGAGGCGCTGAAACTTTGCTCGGCGCAACTTCGCGGAGAGAGCCTCGCCGGTGCATTAACATTAAACTCTCCCTCGCGGAGGAAAAAGGGCTTGACGCTCCGAGCGAGTAGGTGGACAGCAACAGTCCGGCGGAGCTTAATTATTAACCTCCACGTCACGAGGAATTTGGCCGGTTGCAACATCCTGTGCGTTACATCAAACGCGGGTTTGCTCCAACTCTTCTTCGCTTTCGCGTGGAGCTTTCTTTTTTTAAATCTTTTTTTTTTCTTCCAGAGAAAGCTCGAAAAAGGATGTTGAAGGAACCCATTACAAATATTCATGGGCTTAAATGAAAAAGGAAATTTGTGAAATATTAAACAGAGCATTGCACTTGGTATCTAACGCTTCCTGAAGTTTCTGTATACGTATTTGAATCCGAACCCCCCCCCATCTCCCCTCTAATTATTCAGAAAGGAGAAGCCACGGAAATTCTGACGGGGCTTATCAATGAGGAATGACACCATGTTAAGTTAGGAATTCTCTTTGTGTTAGCAAGGTTTCTCTAGTTAATCTGGCACCTTTCTTGATCTGCACCAAGGTAATTGGGATGCACAGTGAAAATGCCGGGCTGTATTGAGCCAGCAAAGAACAATGAAAGAAATGGATCTCACAACAGGCGCGAGCTTTCTAATCAACTCTCTAACTCGCTGTTCAAAAGTAGGCTCCCACTTTTTTTTTTTTAATGAGGACGCGGGGGTTGACTCCTTCTGGCTCCGCTAACGCAGCAGATTACAGCTCCAATTAAGTAAACTTTCACTTAGACATCAAGTGGAGTCGTCTCTTTGGTGGGGGAACCCTGTTTGTTGTTGGTTTTTCTTCAGACAAACGCCAACAAAAGTCCACGAGGACGTCTGGATTCGTCAGACGGCTGAGAACTGTGGTGCAGCCATCACCTCGGGAAGTTTGCCTCGCCGCGTGGGTTAAAGGGGCTTCTTTTTGTTTCGTGTGTGTGCGTGTGTGCGTGCGCTCTCATTTATCAGCCTGTGAGTAAATGTGTGCTACCCAGTCATCACACCCCGAGTGCCCTGGCATTAAGCAGAAGGAGGGGTGAGAGGTCGGGTCGGGGGCGGCCGCGACCTTTCCATCTCCCCCCGGCACGGTGTCATCCTGTGGGCAGGGCAAACAAACACGGCTGGCCCCCGGGCACGGCGGGCTCAGCAGGATGGCACGGCCAGGTCAGGGTAAAGCCTGGGACAGGACAGGGTGGGATGGCAGCGCTCTGATAGATGCTGCTCATTATTTGCACCCCAGAAAACTGGGACAATCACAAACGGGGGGGGGGGGGGGGGGGGGCCCC
>JASSRZ010000001.1:7201375-7224556 GCA_032164315.1 Malacoctenus gilli
ATTGTTTTTAAATGGAATAAAAAGACTGAACATGGTCCCAGGGATCCAAAGAGATTAGTGGGAGCCATAAATACAGTGTCCAGATGATACTTTTATCTAGATTGATAATAGTGTGTTGTTGTATTGGTCCATAGACGTTCCAGCTCGATATATTCTCCCAGTGAGACTGCAACTCTTCAGGGAACACCTTCAAAGACATTTAGACATCCCACTATTTCTATCACTACATGAGACAATTGGACAGTGTTTTCTTATAGGCAACATCTGATGCCTTTTTCTGATGAAAAATGTGATTTACTGCAGCATGAAGTGTCACCAGTAGAGGGACTGACCAGCACACAATAAAAGTTCAATCACAAATGTTGAATTTACCAGCTTGTGGTCTGGAGCAGGCGTCGATTTAGCACAAGACAAAAAAGAAAGAAATTCACACTTTGATTTAACTTCAAATACAAAAAAATAGGACACTGAGTTAAATGTAAATAAAACATGATGGAATGTTTCGGAAAAAAATTCTCACACCATCAGATTTTACTCCCAGTAAAACACTGACCATGTGTTAGGGGGAAAAATCAGCTAATTTAGGTTCGTTTTTTCCCATCTCAAAAAAAAATTGGAGTTGTGGTTCGCAAAACATCATGTGTTCGGTTTCTTTAATTTCTTATTTTACATTCATGGGCTGTGCAATAATTTTGTTTAATGGCAGATTAAGTGTGTTAAACGTCCATGGCGGTAATAGGCATGGCTAAGTGCCTCCGCTGCCCTTGCCAGTAGGTTCTTTCGGATTACCTCGCTCCACTTTTATTAGGGCAGCGTGACATCCCAGAGGGAGCTGGTGTGATAATTCAGTTAAGAAAGGGGGAAAAAAAATGGAGGCGAAGCTTCTGGGGGTTCAGATCTCGGAGGCCAGATGGGGATCTCGCAGCTCTCCTCCTCGGCAGAGTGCCGGAGCGAACGAGAGAGGAGGACGGAGCTGGGAAAAAAGCGGGATGTTTCCCCGGTTGCATCGCTTACCGTCTCCGAGGTATAAATTGGGGAAAAGACAGGAGGCAGGAACGAGATGAGAGATCAGAAGGAAGTGACAGGAAACTTCAGATCGGCTTCCTCCGACGAGAGAACACCGTTCCTTTGTTGGGGCTCCATTTGTAGCAAACTTTCCGACTGCTGGAATCCAGCGCTGCCGCGAGTGACTCTTGCATTACGGCTGCATGAAAACCCATGTAAATATCAGCACTGACAAGAACTATAGTTTCGCTATCAGACGAGCGCCGCGGCTGGCTCGAATGCAATCAGACTGACAGGTTTGCCTCGTGTCGGACTCGTCCAAATGTTTCTACAGTGTGTACAGTAGTTGGGATATCAGGTTTCTTCTTTGATGTCCTGCTGGGCGGCACAGAGAAAGCAACTCTCCTACCAATGGGACTATTACACCAGACAAGCAGAAAATCCCGAGAACATCAGGTCTTCCTGGCCCCGTCTTCTTTTTGTCTGTCTCTCCTCCTTTCTCCTTCCCTCTCTCCATCTTTCTCAATATTTCTCTTTCGGCGGCTCCCGGACCAAAATCGTGCTGAGCGGTGTTAGCATTGAGATAAAAAGAACGTTCAAATATTAATGGAGGTGTGCTTTGTTCTGGCGAGCACAGAGACGTTGAGCTGGAGTTCTTCTGACTGATGGAAAACCAGGTCTGATTCATTAGCCGGGGTGTCTGTTGTAAGGAGGTCCACAGAGGGCTGCCACATCCACTGAGGATGCTGGGGAGGCCACCCCCCAACCACCAGAAGCCCCCCTTCTAATCAAGCCCTCCCATGCACTCACTGTGTCTCTCCTCCTCCTCCATTCTCTCCATCATTATCCCTCTCACCCCCTTATTCTCTCTGTAATTCTTTAACCCCAAATTCCCTCAAAACCTCGCTTTACCGCCTGGTGAATTCTTGTAATATCATCCTTGCATATCCTCCTCCTCCTCCCCTACACTGATAAGGTTCCATTTACCTCCCCCCCACTGCAGCCCCCCCCTCTGTTCGCATGTTGTTTGTTCTTTCTAATGCATCTCCAGATGTGGAAGTAACAGAAAATCAAGTGGAAAGAAAAAAAAAAACAGCTTGTCTCCCGGTTCTACCCGACAATACATTTCGAGGTAAACAAGCCGGAGACCTAAGAGTCGGGATGTGGTGTTACACTTCACCCTCGGCGACTGCTTCCGAGAGGTAAAAACGGTACGTATTCATCCGCGGATTTGAATTATGCCGGGCTGCGCCGAGGAAAGGCTGCACCGCAGGGAGAGTCCGGCTCCTTTCTCACTGTCTCCGTCTTCTCTTATCTTCGACTCCAACTCACTTTCTCCTTTCCCTGCGAGACGGGGATGATCAAACCATACTGAGTGGACACAGTCCCTCCACAAAATGGGAGGAAAAAAAATATCCTTGAGAGAGTAACCGAGAGAGAGAGAGAGAGAGAGAGAGAGAGAAATGGAAATTACAGCCTCCTCCAAAACTCCTTTCTTCCACAATCCCTTTAAAACGATGAGCTGCTTCCCCAATGAATAAGGAACAGCTCATTGGGATAGTCTTAGAACAAGACCAAGGCTTTCTGGGATATGTTTTATCTTTGTTATGCTCTCATTGAAAAGAAAAAAAGGAAAAATCAATAGCGCAACATGAGGATAAAAAAGACACGGATAACAATGAGGCGAGATAAAGTCAAAGTTTTCACAGATGTCTCGATACTTGTTAGTAAAAGTACGACACTTGTGACTTCGCTGCAGGATTAAAACTTATTAACTCGGGTTTCTGTGGAAGGAAACTCTGGAACAACTGCGGCTCGCCAAAACCCCGCGCTGAAATCACTGCACGACGACTCCTCCATTAATAGGTCGGGATTCGTAACAGATGTACGCAAGCTGTTGTGGTTTACACTCGTTGCGGTTTGCTGTTCTCGGCGTTCCTCGTTTCCAAAAAGCTTGTCGTAGTCCAATGGGAAGTTGGGGAAATATGGGGACACTTGTACTGCTTGTTCTTTGTGTAAACAACGCTTGACAGCCTACCTGAGCGGATGCAGGAGGAGGACGACGCTCGGTACACCTGAGATGCTTCATCATCCGAGACCAAAAACTATTTATGAGCAGATGCGTGCAAATGAGGTTTCCCGTCATTGTCAATTCCACTGAAGTTCTCTCGCAACACGTTCGGCATATGCAACATATTTTGATGTTTGTGCTTCTCTAATTCATATACATTCTTTGAGCAGACTTGCTTCTATGCACTCCATGGATCGCATCGTGTTTTGCACAAAGGCCCACGGAGTTGCGGGCAAGCGCGCAAAACACACACGGCACCCACATTTACCTTCTCACACATGCAAAGTGCTCTTCCCCTCTTACACAAGCCCCCAGCAAGCAAACAAGCACCCAGATGAGGCACTACAAGCTCCAAATCCCTTTATTAGCTCTCGTTGTGGAGAGGCTGCAGAAGTGGCCCGCCGAGTGCTCCCCTCTCTGTATCTAAACCCTTAAAGCCTTGTCCCACACCCAATGAAAGGCCACGGCAATCTGTAAGCAACCCTGTTCCCATATGGGCCAGCCTGCCATGGGCCTCGTTTGCCTTTGTCCCGTGGCTCTCTGAGGGCCGAGCCCTGCACGCCCCAGCCTAGCTCCAGGCATTTATTAAATATGCACCTTGCAGTCGCTCTGAAGAAAGATCCCGACCAGCTAATCTCATCACAGGCTGGGGACCCTCCACATATGTAAATCTACATCTGTTCCCCTTCAAAGAGAGAGATTCTCCAGGATTATCCCGCACACAGACCCAGACACGCACACACGCACACACACACACGGAAATGGGCTCACACACAAACACGCACTCACACATTAAGTAGTCTTTCTCCCACATGGCCACTGCCAATCACACAAGTACGCCCTCTGCCACATGTGCTTGTGTGCCGTCCCCAGACCCCAAACATAGCCTCCTTTCTCAATTAGCTTGATGACAAGCAATGGCCAAGAAATTGCTCTTTGTGTCATTGCTTTGTGTCGGCCTTGGTGGGAAGTGACAAGGCAAAGCCGTACAAAAAACCTGTCTGTCGCCTAAAGGCTGCGGCTGGCATGCGGGTGCTGGGCCGGGGCCAGGCCCCGTAAAGAGCGACGCCAGCGGTCCAGGAAGCTGGCACCATACCGAGAGGAACATCCTATAGCGCCCTGGGATATCATTATACATCCCGGCAACACGGGATTAGTTTGCTCCCTGGCTGAGCGCTGCCATTAGAGAGTCGAGCAGGAAGACAGCTTCATCAAACGGCAGCCGGTGATTGACAGATGACACAGGAACAAGACAGATCAGGTGCTGGACGACAAATCACCCGAGGTGAAAGCATATTCACATTTCAGACACAATTCAGCTGAATGTGTTTTGTCGCGATTTCAGAGGCAACATTTGGAAAAGCAAGAAAAGATGCGATAAATTCACTATACGTAAATTGATGGAAGTAACCCAAAATTCAGTCACAGTAAAAGTAAAGAGAGCATTAAACGAGCATGAAAAGATGCACTTTGTCTGCAGTTCTGTTTTGGATTATTGAATTGAAACCACTTTTGTTTTGTGTCAATAAGTTGATCAATTCCCCAATAAATACTACCAACTGAACTGAGGGCAAGAGGGAAAAAAATCTGTGAAACGCATCGAACATGTAATTATATGAATTACTGATTGAATACCTCATTTGATGTAGTTTTTTTGTCTTTTTAGCACATTATCTGAAAGTCAGAGTCTTAAGCTTCTCAAAAGTGTGAATTTTGACTCACTCCAAAACCAACATGTCTCTCTATTGTCCATCTATGAGGCCTGTTGATGGTTTATCACCAATTCACCAAAGCTTTTTTCAGAATTTTATCATGGATCAAAATGTGATTCATATTTAACAATGTAGAACTTTCTAATGAACAAACAACCAAGTTGCATATAGCTTATCACTTCATTTGTAAATGCAATAAAACCAAAAAATAGTTTAATAGGTTTATAAACTTGAGCCTCATTTGAATGAGTCAAGTTTCAGAGAATGTTCGACCCACGTGACTACATCAAAGACAAAAACGCATTTATAATGTTTGCTTTACTCACAGCTAAATGCTCCTCATCCTATCAGGGAAGCAACCATCAAATGTCCTTATAGTAACTACAGGACGGACAAATTCATTGACTATTAAATCACTGTCACTTGCAGGCTTTGGCTTCCCTCTAACGGCTGCGATAACAGCGGGATTTAGACTGTGACCACTGGCCAGCAGAACGACGCACAAACTGCTTCGCCCAAAATCAATCAGGTATATGTTTGACTTAATTCACCTTGAGATGGAACAGCGTGTTCACACGAGCGGGTATTGTATAATTAGATTTTCTTTTCCTTTTTTTCCCCAAAAAGGCTCAAACACAAAAGAAAGACCATCTGACACGACATAACAGCTACACAGAGAATGGTTGTTAAGACGTGTTCGATAGATCCGATTTGCATGTTTAATTAAGCTATCAGCTCAGTACAACAGAGACCCAAAACCTAAAGCCGCAGAGTCAACAGCCCCTGTAATAACACCTCCCTCCGGTCAGAGGGGCTGAGGAGGAGTGCGTGGAGGGGAGGGGGGGGAGGAGAAGGAGGAGGAAGCGAAGAGGGTGGTAGTGGGGGGGGGGGGCGCACTCAGTCACTAATACACTGAAAGGGAAAGCGCAAAGCTTTTCATTAACACCCTGTGAAAGGCACATTCACACTCCAGCCCACTAATTAAGTCAGGCCTCACTCACTGGGGACCAGGAGGGAAGAGAGGAAAGAGAGAGAGAGAGAGAGAGCGAGAGAGAGAGAGAGAGAGGAAAAAGAAAGCGAAAAAGAATTAGGGAGACTTGGAAAATTCAAAGAGGGAATATGGCGGAAAAAAAAGTGGGGTAAAAAAAAAAAGATGGAAGGGAGAGACCGACAGACAGACACGCACGCACACGAGTGTGGCAGCGAAAAGGAGGAGGGAGGCGCAAAGATAATATCGCTGCCTCTAATCAGGTTGATTTCTCGAGTCACTCGTTGCCAGTCCACTCGCAGGCCTCATTAACTCGCCCCTGGCTGGCATCATTGTTCGGGCGGCGTTTGAAATGCACCAAAGGAATGGAGATTTGCTTTAATCCGGGCCCATCAAAGGTAACACTGATGCTGCAGCGACGCTGCGCCGCTGGATTAGGCCAAGCTGGAGGGGAGAGGGAGACGGGAGCGGGCGGGAACAAGGCAGACGGACCCGTCCTGGAAATTTAACCATTTCCAATTCAGGAAGGTGACAGGTCTCAAGAGCCTCACCGCCACTGACGATGACACTTCCAGGCTGCATTTGAATAATCTGGAGGGTCTAGGTTACATAATTATGCCATGACAATTTGGGCACATATGTCAGAGTACAGGCTGGCAGCCGGCGTGTCAGTGTGGGGAAGCTTACAGGGGTAGGGATAAGCGCCATACTGTCCCTGCATTTACTCTCCAGCGCGCCGCGCTCTGCAAGGTGCTGATTTGGGGGGGGAAATTTGCAATTCAAAACAACTTTTTGAAAAGAATATTTTTTGCTCCTCATGAATACAAAATTTGGGAAAGGCAGGGCTTGAATCGCACACGGCAACAATGGGAGACCATTTTTTTGTGTTTAGCCCGGCTGTGTCGAAAGAGGAGCAATAAAGAAACGGCGGCGCGTCGGGGAAAACAAACGGTATCGCGGCGTCGTCCCCCTCCCCGCGCGTTCGGTGTTTGATTTGTGGGCCGCGGAGGCCCCGGTCCGGGCCAAGAGGAAGTCCGACGTGGTCCAAAAAAGGGCAGTCCATCTGGATTACTGCAAACTGAGATGATAAGGTTGTGTGGGGGGAAAAAAAAAGAGTGCAGAGGAAGAGGGTCAATCGCTACACATGAGCTTTGGCCCCGTACAGGGTGAATGATGATGCTTGACAGCTGTGATAAAAGCCTCGCTGAAAAAACACACTTTTATCACTTTCTAACTCAATCCTGAAAACATGTTTGGTGAAAGAGGAGCCCCGCTCTTACGGAGGGAGGCTGCTCTCTCCGGCTCATCTTTATTCATGAGCAAAGACACTTCGGTGGATATTTTAACTTCTGTTTTTCAAGGAGACCAAAGAGAAGAGCTTCGGCCCCGCGACTTCCGCCGCTTCGACAACTTCTACACCTGGGGAGGGGCTGAGTGCTAAAAAGGACGCGTCTTCCAGGTCATTCTCGGAGCGCCACTTTCTCCACACCATGTTTAGACACTTGGTCGCTGATGCTTTATGCCGAATCCCAGCATGCTTAGGGCATGTTAAACCTAAGTTGCGGGTGTCATCAACTGTGCCCCAGCATGCTAAGCCACAGTCCAACCACAGCGACAACCGGGGAGTCTCGGGGGCGGGGGGAGGCGACGCCGGCGGTGGGGAGGTAAGGAGGAGTGGCAAAGAGGCGAGAGATTGTGGGCATGAGAGCCCTCGGCTCATGGGGGGAGCCAGGTTAAGCCAGTTAAGGGCATTAGACCTCCAGGCTGATGAAAAGAGGTCCTCCTAGATCAAATTGAAGTAAATCTAGCCTAAATCCACCCGACAAAGGGAGTTTAGACTTGGCCATTGTATGGGCCAGAGTAAACAGGGGGTCCTCGGGTAAGCCTCCCTTCACAGGGGACAAAGGCAGAGAGTTGAGGAACTGATCTTACCCCAGTAGGCCAATGTTAGCACACAGATCACAGGGTTAGACACACTCAAACCTATCAGCTGCTACACAGGCCTCTACGGTCACAACACTCTCCTAAGCCCTAAACAAGCTATAAGTTCTCCACTGGCTCCGACACTCTCGCATGCCTCCCGTGACTGCTCGCATTTCTTGCCCCGAAGACAGGAGCGGAGATAACTTTGTGTTCGAGTCGCTGCCTCCAAAAGGGCAGCTTCCTCGCCCTCCCGGCCGTTTCGCATATTCTGCCGTGTCTCTTTCAGGGCCTAAAAGGATTGTTATTGCATTGTGTCTCCACGACAACTGACGAATCAAACCCCTCCATCATCGGGTTTTCCGTCAAAGCGTGAGGCGATTTTCCCAGATGGCCGCTGGGCACTTGCGCTTTGTAAAGAGGATCACAGTGGCAGAGGAAGGAGGGGGAGGGGGGGGGGAGTTGCTTATTCACACACGCGTAGAGGAAAGAGAAAAAAAAAACCCGAAAACTTTCCAGAAAAGCAAGCATAATCATCCTGTTAATGGCTCTAATTGAGGCATCATCATAGCCGTCACACTCCAGCTGAACCTAGCACAATAAATATGTGTTCAATTAGGATCCATCAAACGCTCCGAGCCACCGCTGCTGGAAAAACAAAGGCGGCCCCCTGGCCCAGGGGCCTCATCCAATTCACCTGGCAATCATATTAGGATGCTCTCATTTCTTGACCTGCTTCAAATTATCTCTGGGAAAACAAAAGCCGTCTCCCATCCGCCGCTGCCAAGACGATTGTTCTTCTTCTGCCGAGTCAAAAAACTTTGGCAGATTATAGACTCGCCGCGCTTGAAAGCTACTAAAGCAGGTGTCAGGTGCTATTACAGTCAAGCGCTACAAAAACCTACACACACACACACACACACACACACACAGCAGGTTATGGGCCCAGCAGGCATTTCTGTAATTCCTCTTCTTCTTAAAACAGACACTGCTCCGGTAATTATCAGCCGAGGAAACCATAACAGTGTTCACACAACGGAAGAATGCAAAAACAAAGGAGGCATTCAGCTGCGGCAACACCCAGGGTGTTTTCACAGTGACGGCCATCTTGTCAGCTGACACGAGCTCGCGAGTGAAGTGAAGGATAAGCACCGCGGGCGACCAGGTGCTTCTGCCGTTTCCTCGAAGCCCATTCACGACACGTCCGGGCCGCCTGCGCGTCTCTCCGTCTGCGGCGGCGGCTCGGCTTGAGACCGAGATGAATGGGCAGCGTAAGCTGATTACACACCTGTTAGTGATTGTGCGCTCTGACTGCGGTTCATTAAAAAGTGAATCGGTGGGACCATTGTGGTTTCACTGAAAAGAACACATAAAAGGTATTTTTCTTGCTCCATCGTCTGTACACACAATCAATGAGCGTTTAAGGATTGATGTCAGTGAGAAGCACTTCATCTATATGTAAACGTTGTGTTTATGTAGTTTTATGTAAAACCACAACAAGAAAGATTAAAATTAAGTTTTTTAGTCCCACAATGGAGAAATCACTGGAAGATCTGTTTTGTGGTCTATTTCCTGATACTGGATTGTCACTGTGGACACAGGAACAAGATGTTCTTCATATAAACTGTGTAATGCAAGTCAATGTGTATTTTGAACATGACACCTGCATGGAAGTTAGCAGAACTGAAAAAAGTCACATAACCTTTTTTGTTTTTTCAGATGACCGAAAAACAATCAATTCCATTAGTCACACAATTCGAGGATCGTTTTCAACGATAATCTTGTATTTTCAACCAGTTTTAAGCTTTTCTTTTGCTTGCCAAGTTTTCAGAGGATCAAAAATCCTTGTAATCATGTGGCGGTATCTTTAACATTTCCAGAGAAAGCACCCGGTCCAAAGTGAATAAGATTCCTCTCAACATGTTCCTACTGAGAGAGAAGCCAAAGTGCAGTCACCTTGTAAAAAGCTGCATGTTTGGGCCTTTTTTGGGGGGGGGTGAGGGTTTCATCACACGGCAGCATGTCAGCATGCAGGCTTGTGCAAGTGTGCCGGCTGCAAATGAGCAGGAGGAGGGGAGAGGGCCCGTCACGGGCCTGGCTATAGGAGATGATAAATAATCCAGCTGAAGTCAGCCATAAGGAGCGTCTGCCTGTCAGTCCCCTTACCCTAGAACAGCCTGGGGTTATCATGACGTGCCAGCACATTTGGCGTGAGCGTTTGACTGCTTCACCTCCTAATCGCGCCTCCTCCGGGCAGCGCTCTCCTGGGAGACCTCCCAACATCGCCTCATCCTGCTTCCCCCTCTTCCAGCAGACTTTCTGCTGTTGCGCTGAACACTCGTATAACTGTGGAGGTGGGACGCCTGCAAAGACAGAGGCCACTTTCCGGCAAGGGAAGCGTACAGTCAAACTGCTTTGCACAAAACTACGTTTGCATGTGAAAACATGGACTGTAGTCTTTGCAGGCTTCATTTTGACCTAAAGATTCAGCTTCCTGTTTAGGCACCGAAGCTCCTCCTGATGCGGTCGCTTGTGACGCAACTTTGAAGTCCCATTTCTGAGAAATGAATGATTCTCACGCTTCAATTTCCACTTTTCAAGGCTCCTCTGAACTGCCTTTGCACCTCTAACGACAGATCACAATGTCTCCCGCAAGCAGCACAATCCGCCGCGCGTCCTCCTCGACCTCCTCTATCAAGCCATCCATCACCGCTGCGAGCAAAAATGGCTCGGAGCCGATCCTTGATGTAATCCCGCTCCCTCCTTGAACTCGCCTGTCACTCCAACCGCACACCTCCCCGCTGTGGCGCCACCTTTAAACACATCCTACACCACTCCTACATGCATCTTTGCAACTCTCAACTTTCCTCCCTGGGCTCCTGTTGGCGCGCTGTCACCGTTGGTCCAAATCAACAAAGGGGTGACGCCTCTTCCCGTGACCTGGACACTTCTGCTTCCGTATTCAGCGCTAAAACCCGCGCTGGGAGGCTTTCTGAAAGGAAGCAACCATGCACACGAATAATCGTCAGTCTTGTTGCATCAGGAAATCATGCCGTTTTCTCGCCATACACACCAGAGACATCCGTCTCCATTTTCCCCTCACATAGGTTCAAATACCCCTGATCAAAACTGATAGATTTTAACATATTTTACTTAAACAGGCCAAGACAGCACTGGCCTGTTCACGTTTCACGTCAGATAGGTTCTGATGAGAAACTTCAACCGCTGAACACCATTTCAGGCTGTTGTTATTGTGACGGTGTCACGACCATTTCTCTTTTTCGGGATAAGCATCTATTTCCGTGGACACAGGCAGGCTGTTTGTATGTGGCCGGTGTGGGCCGCATCTTCCTCTGTGGCTTGTTGCGCCGCGCATTTCGGAACCCACCCACTTATTTTGGTTTGTCTTAAACTATATTTGTCTCCCCCTGCCTGACAAGTGGGACTTGAAAAAGAACATAGCGTTAGAGAGCGGAGCCCAAACGGTTGACGAGCTCTCGCCGGGTCTCAAAGTTGAGGATTACGGGTGACTTTCAGCGTGTAAACAGCACGATTGTGCTTCGTTTTAATTTCCCTCCTTTAATGGGCCAAAAACTTGTTTCCAAGAGCGGAAATTTGCGGGGAACTTCTAAATTTAACCTGAAGGAAGCTCACTTGTATGAAAACGTTCACCAACTGTTGATATAACAAACTAAACTTGGGAACATCGTGAGCAAGGAAGTGGAATGTGAATCTTGATTTCTTTAAATCACAATAGTGACAAACCCAACATACTGGTTTCCTGTGATTACAACAGTGACGGCGACATGATCCTGCAATTCGAAGGGCGACTGAAAACAAAACCACTTCCTCTTTTTTTACAACAGGTGGAAGAGCTGCGATCGCTCCACCTCATGCAGAGGAGTTGGCCGGTAAGTTTAGCCAAGTCCAGTATGGACACACCTGGCTAATGTAACTGGGGGCTGAATTGAAAACATTCAACAGCGGAAATGAACGCAGCTACAAATCCATTCAGCACTTTGGAGAATTGGTAAACTCCAGCAAAGAGGACATATGGAAATATTTAGGTGTATCGGTTTTTCCGACATTCCTACTGAATATGTTGTCTCAAAAAAGCAAAGATGAACAAAAGATTTTCTCTCCAGAAAGCTCTGCATAGCAGGAGGTCACACTGTTCCCCATTACATACATGTGTTCTTCCTTGTTCCAACACAACTGGAGCTATCTCCGTGTTTTCACCCGAATACCACATGTAACAAAGTGAGCCGCTAGGTAAACGTAGCGCACTTTGTCTTCTTTTGGGGCCAGCTTTGCATTCCATTAGAGCACTGACTGACTTTCACTGCTGTAATGTAATTGGAGACCATTTATAGAATCAATTGCATTTCAAGGGATGGAAGGGAGGGAGAGAGGGAAAAAAAGACGAACCGCCACTCAAGAGTGTCCTGGAACAGTTCTGAGTTGATCTCAGGCTGGCTTTGCTTGGACTCGTGTTGCTCTTTAAAGAAGCATGCTGACTAAAAGAAAACAGACGCTCGTGTCCACCCACGCAAACTTCTCTGGCGCTTAAAAAATTTGACAGCTCCACTCCAAAGAGCGGCGCTCGGGCCTGAGCGAATGAGCCACAGCGAGAACTTGGAGGCTTAAATGATGCAAGAGGGTGGGCAGCTACTCAGGAGGATGAATCAGAATTTCTCAGTGCATGGGTATACACTCTAAATATGAATTATTAAGTGGCTATCATACCCCCATAGTATGAAAATAAATCCAGGGGTGGATGGAATGAGAAGGGGCCGAGGTAGTGGACCTGAATACTGATGTGGAAAGAGATCCCAGAGGAGGCGCAGGTACTAAAAGGCCAGCAGGAAGCTTCCTTGGATCTCTTCACGCAAGCGCCTGATCACGTCTTTTAGCCTCTGACACGGCGAGGCGCGAGGCCAACTGTGGCCGTCGAGACAATAGCGTGCGACTGGACACCTCGAGTCTCTGGACGCCTTGAATAGAAAGACATCCAAAAAACAAAAATGAAGTGTGAAGAAAAGGATGACAAGCTTCTGAAAACAAGCAGAAATCCTTGGTGCATTGCTGATGGCCTAAGCTCAATTCAGCCATCTAACTTTTAACTTCTGGACTCTTCATATAAACACAAGATTAAGATGTATTGGCAAACAACAATTTGATTGTCTCGATTAGAGAAATGAAGCACACAAGCTTCTCAATCTGTAGGTCACTGACCCAGTGGCCTGAAACATGGCCTGTGGGCCAAAAGTGGTTAAAGGATAAACATATGATAATGACAAAGAAGACAAATTCAAACCTGTTTCTGATTGTTGTCGCCGCTTTAGGCAACACAGTAGTTAGACCCGCACCTGAACAGCAGATTTCTGATCACAAGTGGACAAGAGATGGTGCGTTTGGATGCGGTGAGAGAGAATAGAATTGTTGGCTGAGCTCAGCTCATACTGGACGACCCGTCACACCTAAATAATGAGAAACAATGTTCGTGGACTATTCTAGGCTGTGGCAGTGAGTTGGGAGAGAAAGGAAGCCCGAGTTAAATGTAATTGAGCCTCTCGCCACAAGATGGGGTCTGTCCGAGAGGTCTTTATCCTCCCTGCACATGTTGCTGTGGCTGCGGGACACCGTGCCCGGGGACCGTCGCCGAGCACAATTACATAGCAACACGGTCGGTGGCTGTAAAGTTCACATCACGCTGCTCAAATAAACCCAGTCCCACACAGAGCTAAACTGGTCTCGTTACACATCGAACCGCATTCTGGGCCAGCGGCTGACAACTATACAAGTGTCAAAAATAGGCCGGTTGGAGGCTTCATCTGCTTTCCAGCTAACCGATGTGCGTTCGCGACAACACGAGCGACTGGTAGTTTCACTTATTTCCCTCCCGAGCAGATCTGTAAGTGTCAACTTGGAGACTTGGAATGATTGATTTCATGAGGAAGAAACGGATGAAAAATACAAAAGTGCGCACACACGGTCCTTTTAACACATTTCTGTTTGAAGCACTGGATTTTGACCTCTCGGAGGAAAGACACATGGTGACGAAATCTTGGCGAGTGAGACTACAAAGGCGGTGGGAAAACATCTGGAGAACTGTTGTCCAACCATGCTCCGTTCAAATAAAGCCAGATTTAAGAGGCTCCAATAATTTTATATACGTTGAGCTGTTTGTTATAGCAGAGATGAAAAGCAGAGCGCAGCAGAAAAGGTATTTCATGGTCCGAGGTCACACAAGATCTAAGCTGCAACATCTTAACACATCACAACTGATCAGATGCCTTTAAAGCCCTAACCTCTGTATGGTTCCCCCAAAGAAAGATATACCAGACCGTACCTTTGGGACGCCGGCCAAACGGCAACCATGTGTGCAGCAGCAGCAGCATCCAGTGAGGTCGTGCCGACTTTGGACCGACATGTTCCCAACTGGTGCAGGCATATGTGGAAAGATCAAAACCGCTGCCGAGCTTTGACTTTCTCTTTGTGTAACTTGAAGTCGAAACCTCAGCAAGTAATCCAAAGGTTGGCGGTTGGATCCCTGCGCGCAAAGTGTTTCACACTTTGCGTGAGAATGCGGTAGAACAACGCTACATTAGTGGAGTCAATTTTTTTGCCCAAGCTTTAATCAATTTCTTTCTGAAAAAGTAAAGTATAATCTGGAATTCATTTGAAATTTATGAACTGGCTCGAGTCAAACTGTGTTTTCCAGGAGAGTTACCGTGCCGAGTGCCACACTCGATGTGCGAGAGGCGATAGTTAAGCTCGTTTCACTCCACCTTTTACTGAGGCAACACGCCTGGACTTATTGGTCAGTCCTTCCTATTAAAACTCTCCTGCCATGACTGTTTTGAGGCTGCTATACCGTTTAGACTATTGCAAAAATGTGGAGGGGAAGAAAAAAAAAAAGACTTTCGCGGGTTATAAACATCAAAAGATCAGAAATCCTGTGCGACTATCTTTAAGTTAATACTGTTTTGAGGCTTCAACTCCATCATTTGGTTTGCTGCAGCCACCTGGAGCTTTCTGAACACCCAGCATCAGGAAACAAAGACATTTTCATGAGCCACCACAGAACCACAGGATTTACAAGTCCCTGCACCAGCCCACCCAATCCAGTTGCATAATAACAATAAAGTGTTGAAATACACCAAGACAAGAACATTTCCTCTTTAATATTATACCCGATATCAACTGTGTAAATGTAAGGAAATGTCCTGTGATGCTCGCAATATTTATGATGGACACGGTAGATAAACTGGAGCCAAAAACAACAAAGCACGACAGACGGTTTGTTTATTTTGTCTGACCGTTCATCGGCCCTTTAATTCACTCTTTACGTCGTGATGTCTTGAAATGGGATTTTACAGTCGCTGCTTTTATTTCCACATAAAACAGGAGTCTTCTAAGCCTGTTAGGGGAGTATTTGACGGTGTCTTGCAAGCTCGCTCCCAAAGCACCCAGACTACACAACAAAAGTCTAAAGCCGGCGCTCGGTCCGGACTCTGACCATCTGCTTTCGCTATCACAGCCGGCTGTTTGTTCTTCTCTCCTCTCTCGCTCCTTTTTCCTCCTTCCCGACCGCGTCCACACTCGGAGCGCGAAGGAGGGAAGCAGTCCGAGAGGGAGAGAGCGGCGTTCCTGCGATTCACCTTTTATCTCGCATACAGTATGTGGCAAGCAAAGTGGAGGAGGGGACGGGAGCAATAAAGTGGAAGGGAAAATTAAAGATGAGAGCTGAGGGAGAGGTGCAGGGGAGGAGGGGGGAGAAAAAAAAGGGAGCAACTGAGGGGAAGAAAAAGAGTGGAGCTCCGTTTCTCCTTCTCAGTACATATTCTATGTTCTCTGATCTGAAGAGAAAAAATGTTAAAAAGTCTCTCAGAGAGCGTGCATACAGCTTTCAATTTCTACTTTTCAAACTTCAAAAGTGCTGCCTGAAGTGTGCACCGACACAGGCTCTGCGAATCCATGGAAGGACTTGGCTTGCTCGCCGCTGAAAACCGCATACGATGACTGTTTTATGACCTAAGCGTGCGCAAAAACCTACCTCCGCATGGAAACCATTGTCTCGCAAATAAAGACGGCAGCACAAATTAAGCTGTCGTGGGTTTTTTTTTTTTCTGGGCAGAAACGGAGCCGCGCATCCTCCCCGCGTGCGCGCTCGCGGGTTAATGCACGGGGCTCAGCGAAGTGCGGCTTGTTTGCCGAGAAGCGCTTCGGCCGCTGTCAATCACGCTTCCTTCCCCTGTCCTGCTGGCAGAGCCCAGCTGTTGGACTACAGGAGAACTCGGTGTAGCAGCTTTTCTGGTAAAGACGCTGCAATAAAGCGCTCAGGAGATTCCCGCAATCACATCAGAGTGAGTGATAATACACTTTTGAGTGGAGGAGTTTTGAAGCCTGTCGATGCGAGCGCGGCTGGCTGGACTGCTGAGTGCTATAAGGAGAGCCCCCCCTGTTCCCTGCTGCCTCTATATCACTTGACAGGTGAAGACAGGGGAGAGGAGGGGAGGGGGGGGGGGGTAGAACAGGGTTTGGGGGCTCTGCGATGGCGCAGCGCTCCAGCAGCCAATGAGAGTGACTGATGTGGGGCTTATTGACTGGCCTGGTTTGATGGGCACTCAGAGGCCGACGCTGCCGCATGCAGCATCCTTCAGCGGCGAACTAAATGGCCGAGCATGATCAAATCCTTTCGCCGGCTAACCTCTTTACACCCAGACACTCCTGAGATTACGCTCCAACCTGCCTTCCCCACTCAGGGACCCTCTGGCAGCCGGGAGCAGAGCATTACGCAGATCGATACGATATGCGCCATTTTCATCTCCCCTTCAAAGTGTGACACAGGAGGGACTCCAAAAACAGTAATTCAAAGCCTGTCTACCTGTCCTGGCACAACCTTGACAAGGACCTTACTTTGTGAGTACTGCTCGGCGAGCAGAGATTTACCGTTTATTGCTGTTCAACAAGAGATTATTCGGAGAAAAAAAAGGGGATTTGTTTCCATCACGGGGCTTTCAGAGGAACTAAACTTACCCTTGGAAGCGTCATTTGACGTTTAGACAGTCGTGACAATGATCAAAAACGAGATCAAATGATTTCACGCGGTGCCTTAAAAGCAGACGCACAAAAAAGGTCAAGAATTGCGAATCAGTTCACGGACAGGTGTGATCACTTCGTGTGCAAGCCCAGGAAAGCTCGAGTGTTCAGCAACTCCACACAACACAAGTACAAACATTAAAACCAGTGTAAGATGACCTGCCATTTGCTGGGAACGCTGCAGGCCTGACTGAGTGAGTAATCAACTATATCAAAGCAGGAATACACACCTTTTACAGTCCGAATCAACCAGGAACTCATGAAACACTTTGTCAACAGAGAGAACCTCTTTCCATATTTTGTGTGTTCACCACGAGGCAGATTTCCAACTCGATTTCCTCAAAAAACGGAAACACCCACAAGTGATGTTCAGCCGAAGCCAAACGCGACCGCGATACCGTCGCACAGAGAAACAACAAGACGTGTCACTTTATTAAGAGCTTTGGCCCGTTTTCATCCAGCAGTCTTGCCTGACACAATATGGCAACTTTGGCAACGGGGAAGTTTTCACACATGGCCGGGCAAAAAAAAAAGTGGCCAACGATTTCAGCCAAGTCGGCAGATTAGTTTCCTGGTTGCCGCCACTCTTGCCTCCATCAGGGACACTGTTTCTAGCTTGTGTTGATGTTTTAGAGCGTCCAATGTGAGTCATTCAAAGAGGTTTCCAAAAAATAGTCACTCAGGATGAAGTGGAAGCACTACACGGAAAAGTCTATCATAACCTAAACGCAGTTCATTAATCAACTGAGTACTTGTACCCTGACACAAGGCTGAAAAGTCTCATTTTGTGAGATTAGGTTCCAACCAAAGGACAGCAAAACCAGCAGGAGGACATTTTTTTAGCAATACGAAACCAAACTAATGAAACATCATTTAGGAAACATGTTCCACAACAATCACGGGATCCCAGTTCCTGCTTTGCCAACCCAGTTCTCTCCGAGCACTTTGGAGAACGCCCGTCGACTCTCTTCATCCTTTCATCTCTGTTCCGGAGTGAAGTAATCCTCCTGAAAATGGGACTGGAGAATAGCGAGCGCCTCTCCTTCGACACACTGTAAATTGAGATGAACCTGCTCGAGACGAACTCCTAATCAGCTGCCAGACACCGGCGATATCTCCGATGACTGCTGAAGGCTATTCATTGGAGAGGAGTTTAACATCATTGCGCCTGATTGATTGGGGCTCTCAACTACCGCGGGCTAAGGGGGCTCCTGGGGTTAGCCTGGTCAGACAGAACAAGCTGGGGCCGGAGCGAGAGGGAGACGGAGGAGAAGAAATGGGGGGGGCTCGCCGGTGAAGAGGCGGTCCGCAGACTCCTGCGCAGCAGTCTAATAGAGCCTCTCATGGCCGGTCTGTCAGTCATTCAGGTGAAACAAGGTCTAACGGGGTCTTAATGAAGACAGCTTCACGCCAAGTCGTCTTGAAAACTGCCCGGCTCAAAAGGAGACACCGTTATTATCCCTCCTCCGCGCTGTGGAATATTGCCCACTCAAAGTCACTAACAAGAACAGAGGAAGCTCCAACTTCGAGTCTGAGGCCGCCAACAACACGTTGCCTTCGTTCACTTTGGAAAGAGCGGAGTTGAGAAACAGCAGAACACTGTTGCACTGTCGCGCGCTAACTCGGGAGTCTGCAAACCAGATGCGGGAGATAGTTACCGCTCCGCTGATTTACACAAACAGCACCTAAACAGAAACAAATCCACACTTGCTATGCTGTGACAGGAGTCCTTAAAAAAAGCCTTGGAAACAAAGATTTCGATTCATCCCTATTTTGTTTCGCATTGAGCGGCTGAGACGGCTTCACCAGCCGATAACAACACGTGAGGCGCATGAAATAGTACCGTTTGCAAACGTATCCCCAGTGTTATTAATAATGCACAACCATGACACTGCTTAACTGCGTCATTAAATATGCACATGCACATTGGGATATGGAATTTCCATGGATTTATGAAATATTCCTGGCTTAATGTTCCAAGAAACAGACAAGCGACGAGCCAAGAGGGAACGCGGAAGGTGATCGGAAGACCAAAAAGGAAAGTAGCTCTACATTTAGAAGTCACAGATCATCTCCCGCACAGGCCAAGCCAAATATAAAACACACTCCTGACATCCATCTGGAATCTCTGAACATGTATAAAAGCTGGATATTGTACTTTCTAAAACCTCAAGCGACACTACAAAGACTTTCAAAAGGCAACAGAGTAAAACAGACACTGAAAGGTTTTGCAGGGTAAATTAGAGAGACACCGGTTTTTATGTGGGGCTCCCCTGATGCCGTCTGAAACTCAGCGATAGAGTCGCAAAAAAAAAAAAAAAATCTGGAATGCTTTTTAGGTTTGTTATCGGAACAGCCGAACAGCCCGAGAGCCAATCGTCTCCCCACCGTCCATCCCAGCCCAGTAGCGTTGCCTCAGGACACAGCCTCTGGGTGGCCCCCTAACCAGGCCTCGGCCTGCTGTCTCTATGGTAAGTGCTCTGTCACGGGGCTGCCAGGGGCTACAGCATATGCCACCAAATCCCTGGCGGATGCCCCCCTTGGTAAACAGAGGCCCTGCTAATGGAGGCATGATTCTCTCTCCGCGCTATATGCCTGTGTGTCTGTCTGCGCCTCGCGCTGACCTTCAGCTGGTCCACTCCAACTCCTCGCCGCCAAATGGCTTCACGGCTGGATGGCGCTGCGCTGCTCGGCTCGCTACATGTGGGGAATCGAGCGAGACGGAGCGGAGGAGAAGTGGACGAGAGCGAGTCGGACAGAGACAGACCTCCTTATCTTCCCTTCACCTCAGGGTTCAAAGAGGGACCAACTCACTCTGCCAGTGCACAACTGAAGAGCACAGGTAGGGAATATTCCTAAAAAAACATTTACTTCTCCACTTAAATGGAAAGAAAACATTCCAACAAATAAAATTCCAGCAGTGAGTTGCGTCATTTCAAGTTTTTTTGTTCCAACACTGGTCATAGAAACTGGTGAAGATCGCTGTGACAAACAAAAACATGCACGTTCACTTCAAACACCTGTAAATAAATATGGCCATGTTTACAACTAAAACACATCTCCATAGTAACACAGCTTAGACAATCCTCCGTTTTCTCATCCCGCTACATTCACTTTTCGATAACAGTGGCTGAAGTATGTCCCAGTCAACATTGTGCAAAAAAGCCAAACACATGTCAGACAGTTGTCAACCCAAAACTGTGCAAACACAAAAAAACTAAACAATCCACAAGAAAAGAGAAAAAAAACACACCTGAAAAGACAGTTATTAGTGATGACACCTTTTTGGAAAAAAAAGAACCAAGGAAATCAAATAAAAGCACTGCAAGAACATGCAAACTCCTCAAGAAAGGGCCTGGAACTAAAGTTCCTGTATTCTTATTATTAATGTGAAAACTCAGTCCGAGGAACCATTCACCAGTTGTTCACCAACATGTAAACCATCCTGTTGCTGACTGGAGCAAACAACTTTGTCCATGTATTATAGGTCCACTGACTTAGTTGGGACGACATGCCCACCTCCACTCATGCATACCCCCCCCCCCCCCACACACACACACACATTCACACACAGTAGCCGAAGCCCAATAACAAGAAATAGTTGGAGCAGACACTTTGTACTTCTTCACCTCACAATGTCGAGCGCTGCAGAGCGTGTCTGCCGTTCCGTGGGCATCCAACCCAACGGCGGGGCTTTGCCGGTCTGTGTATCGGGCCTCGATAAAGCCAGCGTCACTGTACACATATACCGAGGACGCGCGACCCCAGCGCTGCCACGAAGCAATCACGACAAGCGCATTATCTTTCCAGTACAAGTCTATAATTAGTTTTCCCCCTTGTTACAAAGTGGGCATGTGTTTCATGGAAGAATGAAAAGAAACAGATTACTTCAAACCTTTCCCCTGTCCTATTTCTCCGAGATAGTTTTATAACAGGCAAAAGATAAGAGGGGAGCTACAGGGAGGAACTTCATAATGTGTCTCGGTATCAGGGAGTACGTGGGGAGTTCAGAGGCAGAGTGGAATGAGGAGCCTGGGGCTCCCGGCTTCAAATCACAGCTTTCCCAAGCTCCGTCTGCGCTTTCACAACGATGAAGATGCTAGAGGGACAGGAATTAGTTTTGACAATGTACATTCATAAATGCTCTCGCTGTGCGGGTGTCTGTGTGTGCCGCAATATGATCACATCAAGACCGGCTCGTAATGTCATCTCTCGTGGCGTCCGTCCAATTAGTTTACAATACGCTGGACTTCCTCCCTCAGAAGTGTGAGGTGTTGTAGGTGCGAGGGGTGTTTACGCCGGCATCCATAAAACATAAAGAGGTCCCGATAAATTGCGAAGGGAGAGAAGATGAGACGAGGCTAATTATCTTTTATCGCCTGAAAGCAATATTTTATTCGACTTCAACTCTGTGCCGTTCGTTGGTCAGCGGAGGCTCGCTTATTGCGGCGTGGCTCACGTTGACAATCTGTGCGCACGTGTCGCATGTTATTGATTCCTTGTTTTCGTGGACTTCCAAAATGCGGCGGCCTCGTTGCCAACTCCACACGTATTTGTCACGATCTTGTTTTTCTCTGTTCTCCTCAGTTTTATGGCGTCTTCAGCTCTAATGCGGAGAGGGAAAAAAAGCCAGAAGCCTTGGAAATAAAGCCAGTGGGAGGAGGAGGAGGAGGAGGAAGGGGAGAGAAACCAAGCCATAAGAGAAAGAATACCAGAGAAGAAGGGGGAAAAGAAGATTGAAAAATAAATTGAGTGAAAAACCAAAGAACAGAGAGAAGGCCAGGAGAGTGGTGTCCTGGGAGCTCAGAGAGGCGAGTGCCACGCTATTGAGCGCCTGGAAGAACACAGTCTCTGATTTTTTCCACTCGGCTTTTTTTTTTCTCTCCTCTCCTCTTTCCCCCTTTTTCCTTTTCAAAGAGCACTTGAAAGCTCTTCTGCGGTATCGAGCAGGTGGAGGAGCACGCCGAGGCAGACCAGAGGCCGCCAGTGGGCAGGGCCGGGTAAAGCGGCTCCCCCGCTCGCGATCCAGCGCGCCAGTAGCGGAGGACTCAGAGGTCCAGAGGCCCAGCGGCACAGAGCTCCAGCCAAGCATCTCGGAGGAGCCTTCAGCCGGGCAGAGGTGGAAAGTGAAGGCGCGAGGCCCGGCTACCGAGAATGACGGCGAACCGCGAGTGCTGCCGAAAAAGAAAAAAAAAAGGATATTCGCACGCGTTGACATGTATTTCAAAAGAAAGTATCGAGACACTTTTTGGCCCCCCCACCCCACCACAACTGCAAAACATTTGAGGGAAGGGATCCTGTCAAGTTGTATCAACCCCCTGAAATCCATTAACTATCATTCATGACTGAATTGGCCTTAATTTCAGCAATATCAACGTCACGTTAAATGGCAACGCCGCCATTGGCTCCCTCTGTAAACAAACAATACCACATAACAAGGTAATCCATGCTCCATTGATTGGACTCCTTAATTCGACTCATTATGACACTTTAGGTTGTTAAAGAGACCTGCATAAAAGGGCCTCAACTAAGCCGGCAACTGCAGAAGGCAGTATCGACGCGATCCAGATTTTTAAAGTTTGCACTTTAATATAATTGATCAAAACAGCAACCAGCCTTTGAACACTCGGTCCTCCGGGAGCAACTTCAAACAGTATCAATTATAGAAATCGGCTCAGAGGAGCAAACTCAATTCCCTATCAATAAAGTATTCAGCGGCAATCGCCGGGAGATTAGGGGAGGGAAGGAGGGAGGGGGGGCGGGCGGCGAGGGGAGAGCGAGGAGCCAAGTGCACGGCCGCAGGACTGCCTAAATCTACTGCATAGTGAACGCTCCAGTAAACTAAGTAGCTTCAGATGATCAAACGGGAGGTATTCCAATCAAACGCTGCGCGCAGCTACAGTAGCGGCAGCTGCTAATACAGTGCTAACCTTTGGAGAGCTACTTTGAAGCGCCGGCTGAACCGGGTGAGCCGAGATGTGTCGCTTCACACGGTGTGAAAAAAAAGGTCCCGATAACGATGGGTCTCTTGTTTCGTTATGCTGCCTCTCGCTCTCGTTCGTTTACTTTTTTGGAAGGCGGATCATAATGGACGATTGGAGATAATGTTGATTCCACTCAGCATCAGTCATATTTTCTGAAAAAGTGATGAAGCGATGACATTTTGCGAGTCGATATCCTTTCTTGTGCTTCCCCAGGGATCGCTGTCCACATACGCACACCAAAACCCAAAATTCAGGCCAAATCTCTTTGGTTATTGTGACAATAAAAATCCTTTGTTTCACAAATTTAGAAAACATAAAAAATACCATCACTGGATGGTTAAATCTAGACATAATAACTATCTGAACTCATGGGTGACAGTAGTTACAGACATGTTC
>JASSRZ010000001.1:7264152-7299494 GCA_032164315.1 Malacoctenus gilli
TTCAGACGTCAGGCTAACTGTGTTTAACCCCCCCCCCCCACCCCTCTCCACCCGATTCTCCCTGTGCACACACTCACTCCTCCCAGCCTTGACAAAGAGAAGAAGAAAAACAAGAAAATTCAATAATGCCTTTGAGAGGCAGGATTACCTGAGGAGACGCCCGCGCTGCTGCGCCGCGAGTGAAATCTCATGTGCCCTCCTCTCCTCCTGCTCTCACCGCATCCCTTCCACTTTTGCACTCGGCGCTCCCCTTCTGCTCCCCGGCTTGGACTAAAGACAGCCCTCAAAGTGCACATCAAACCTCTCCTTTGATGCCATAGCAGGCAATTAACCCCCGGAGTCCCCAAAAATTACAGATTGTTTGGGTGTGTGACACATTTTGGAAGGGTGGGGTGGCTTGTGTGCGTGTGTGTTTGTTTTAAGGGGGTGGGGTAGGGTGGTGGTGGTGGTGGTGGTGGTGGGGTGTATTGTTTGTTTGTTTTTAAGCAGGCTACTTCTTTAATGAAGTGATGCCGTGGCAGATTTGAGACAACCCATTTCTGTCAGTTTGAAAAGTAAAGTAGGGTAAACCTCCAGAGGAAGGGGCGAGCTTCACCGGAGGAAGTGTTTGCACTCCATTATTTGTACTCCTGCTCACTTCTGATGAACAATGCTGCAATACAGAGGGAACAAAGGAGCCGGGCTCCTTGCGAATTCTAATTAAGTCGTGGGCGCAGCCAAACAATGATGAGGTCTACCCCAATTTCAACTGTGTTTTTGTGTCACTCACTCCCCTTGTGTTGCTTTGCGTGGAAAAATAATGAGGCTGGGGTTGGAGCGCTGGCGCTGGATGGAGCGCGCAGATAGAGCCCAGTGTTCCCTTGACTGATGTAGGTGATGGAAGTACACTGCGCGTCGCCGGGTATTAAACTCAGAACAAACGCCGAGCTGCGACTTTGGCACCGCTAAACGCTTTTACAAAACGGCTCTATTTCGGGGACGAGGCAGTGGCGGAGCAGGTGCACAATGAGCGTTGCCAGGGAGGTTGACGGCGGCGCGAGCGCTACAACCGATACGTGACGTGAGGGGACACCGGTGGGACTGCGGGACCCCCTGGCTGTCGTGTATTGTATTGTGACATCGTACACATTGACCTCCGTCAGTCAGGGAGGCTGTACGCGTCCTGTGGTTTTCAAGAACGGTAGATGGGCGGCAAAGTGGAACGATATCCCGAAAACTGCGTTTTTTGGTTTCAGTTTTGACACAAAAATAGGACTTTTTTGTGGCTGAGATCTTGCGGTTGGTTTTGTCTTTGGCGCTTCAGTTGATCACGCTGTGTTTCATACTTTTTGTGGTCCGTCTTTTGTGACACTTTCCTATTTGTTGGGTTGACACCGAAATCCTTCAGATCATGTTCACACACATCTTTTGGATGTGAAAAGAAGGTAACCTGAGTCCCCCCCCCCCTCCATTGAGTGGCTGTGGAGCAGATCTGTTGGGACGTGACCATCTTCCATTCAACAGACACGGCCCAACATCTAAAGTTGTCTTTGTTGGACTCAAGTGTGCTTTGTTCGGCCGTTTCAGGCGACAAGCAACACCCCGACGCCCGAGACTTTGACCGGGAGGCTTCCAGCCCCGCCCGACAAAACTTGGTCATAATAAAAAGTAATAAAAGGGTTTTTTTTGTTGTTGTTTATACACTTAATTCTTTCCACCGCTTCCCTTTGCTGTGTGGCCTCAAGTCATGAGGCGAGTCGTCTTTCCGCCAGACTCGCACGCACAATCGCCCGCCTCCAAGCAAGCACGCAGGATACTCACATCGCAGCAATTAGCACAGATCACAGGAGTCGGCGGCGTCAAGCCGCAGCCGAGGACGAGCGGCTCGGTCTTGGTCTCCCCCTCCTTTCGCTGCGCGCTTGCCTGCCTTTCCGCCCTGCCATGATCCCGGCGACGACTTGTGATCTCCCCCAGATATTGTTTCGTAGCCTTTTTGCGCCGCCCTCCCCTGGCAGACAGTGAGATTACACAGTGATTATAAGCAACTCAATATTGCATGACAGCCGCCCTCCACGTGAGGGACTTACAATCATGTTTCATTAATTCGGCTGGAGTGAAGCCTCGTTTCAAGCGCGGGGAAGCTTAAGATTTATGGGAAATTAATGGCGCTACAGATGCCTGTCGAATATCGTATCTTTGGTATAAACAAGGGAAAACTGCGAGTTTCCGGAAAGAAAGGAATATGTGAAGCGCAGATTTGCGTACAAGCGGGCGAACGGGGGTGGCGCCTCCGAGTTCAAGAGCTCTTCCCTTACATCATGTCACTGTGCGCTACCAGAGGGGGTGTCAAGTGGCAGACTGGTATCAAATGGCCTTATTTAGCGCGACCTTTTCGGGCGTCGCGCTGGATATTTCAGTCGGAGGTGATCGCCGGGGGGACGCGGCGGAACGCGGTGCGCATCAGAGCCGCGCTGTTTTGTTTTTTTTTTCCCCTTAATTTTCACGAGTTCGCCATTACTCCTCATCTATCCCCTTTTTCTTCTCGAACAAAATGCATCTGTGTTTCAAAAAATGTCTCACGCACTTTGTTGGAGCTCGGGGAGCCGCACACAAGATCGCCTGAGGGCCAGAGCTGCTGTACTCCCTTTGCCCCTCTTGTATGCACTGTCTCTCTGCATAGACTAAATGTGGGGACAAGAGCTTCACAGCCTCACCGTCTTGCCTGGCGCTGCCCTCCCCAGGTACTTCGCCGGCGGAGCTTAAACAGAGGGAGTGGGGAGACGGCGTTCCGCTGCTTCAAAGGAGAAGAGAGAGTCGGGGGGGGTGGGATAAATCATTCAGGTTTGGCTTTTGTTCCAATATGCCACGGAGCTGCGATCACAATCCCTTTTTCCACCGCCTTTGTTTCCTCAAACTGAGGCGTCGCGATGTGACAGTGAATCTGACTTCCTCTCCAGGTTGTTTATGCCGCTCAATCACCATAATTCCTCAAATTCGAAACGACAGCGCCGACACGTCGGCTTTCAGAGGAGTGGAGCGACTGCTGAGATCTCCACGTGCGGAGATCACCCGTTTGTCAATTTTTTTTAAAGAAAAAAAAACAAACACACACGTACACACATACAGTGCGCATTACAAAACACTCGTATATATCTCAACTATTTACTCTTCAAGCCGTACCCCCCCCCAAAAAAAAAACACAGAGTGACGGCTCGAGAAATAAAACGTGATTAAAAAATGATTAACAGAAGTCAAAGTGACAATAATCTTTGTAACAGTGGGAGCTGTTTGAGCTGAGACAGATAGCAGTTCGCTGGGTAATTAATTTAATCACATCCATTCTGCTCCACTAAGTCCGCCGTACTGCGAATTCAACTTTTTTTCTTTTCTGTCGCCCGCGCCGACGAAGAGACGGGCCTGTGTTTATTCACGCTCCCACTCGCTGACGCGAGCCCTGTGTACGTCTTTGTCGGGCGGCGGCGGCGAACTCCTGTCGGCGGCGGCCCGGTTAAGTCGTTTAAAGGGGGGGATACAATGCAAACAGAGAAAACAATAAAGGGAAAACCAGAGTTATTAAATTGGATATTGCGGTAATTCATAATCTAACTTCATCTCGATGGATCCGGTGGAAATTCTTTGTTTAGCCAGAGAGCGCTGCGGCGCTCTAATCATTGAAAAACCAATTCAAATTCATATGAGAGCCTGAGAAGTCTATGCAAAACAAAAAAAGAGAGAGAGAGAGAGAGCGAGAGTGAAAAAAAACGGGGCGGCTGGGAAGAATGAGGTGTAGGGGGCACATTAATCTTTATAACGTTATTATTTTTTCTTCATTTCCAGAATAACAATTGTGCGCCGCATAATGGGATCAAAGTGAGTTTGCTAATAATGTGTGAAGAAGAAGGGGGCTTACTGTATGTCAGTCAAACACTTTCTAATGGCGTCTAATTCAGACTTGAACTCGGCAGCCCCCCCCCCTCGCGCCGCTCCGCTTCTGCTTTACACATCAATAGGCACCATGGCCCTGCAGCTCCTGCCGAGAACACAGTGTGGGCAGAATAAAACGCAGCATTGTGCTAAACTGTCTTTAATCCATCCCCCTGTTAGGGCGCCGCTGACGCTCAGTGCGTCCCGTCGTATAATTACAGCCAGACAGCGGCGAGAACAACTCGCAACAACGCGTCGTACATCCGCGCGACATCCCCACCGCGGGCCGTGTCGAGAGAAAGCCTCTCGGCACCCGGTTGCGACTGACGGCCGGGAGCCGCAGGTCGCAAAGGTGAGCCAGGACAGAGCCATGGGGGGGGGGGCAGCTGTGTGTGTATGACACCGTCTTCATTTCCTACTAAATAGGCGAAAAGGAGGCTGAAAGGGACCAGAAAACAGCGTTCCCACTTGCTTGTCTCCCCCCCCCCCCCAGGGTGATGAGTGGAGAACCAAGAACCACAGAGCCCAGAAGCTCTGGCCACTTGCCAGCGCTAACTGTACATGTCCCGCTCCACCCTGCTGAGAGAACATCCATCTCCCTCTTCAGCCTGACACTCCGTTTATTCCCACATTCATTTGTCATGTCCCCAATCAGCTCGATGAATAGAAATGCTGTGACCATGATGGATGGTGAGTCTAATTAAGAGCCGCCCCCCCTCCCACTACCCCCCTCCCAAAAAAAAAAAAAAAAACTTGAGATGCTATTTTCTTTCTTTTTTTCTCCACCCTTTCTGTTTATCTAATACGACGGTTATGTCGCTGACTGATGGCCTCTGCGGTCCATGTCAGTCAGCTGTAGGTCACCTGACAACAGAGAGGGTGACAGCGAGGGAGGGAGGGAGGGAGGCTGGGTGGGTGGGGAATGCGGGGCAGCCAAAGTAACTCTGGACCCAGGACGCTTTTGTTTGTTTGTTTGCTGTGTTTAAAACAAAGAGCGCATGGCATTGAGAATTCCATCTGAAGGAACTCCCCTCAGAGATTAGTTATTCAAAGGCATGCAAATGACATCGCCATGTGCTGGTTTACAAGGGGGTTGTGTTCATTTTGGATCTGCTTAATTGCTTCATTTCTAAAATAACTTCCCTGTTGTTTACCAGCACACAATACAGATAATGCCTGTGTATAGCAGAGCTGTAGCACATTGGATTCCTTTCTTTTTTTCCCCCTAAAAAACCCCAGTTTTTCTTTTCTTTTTTTAAAATTTTATTTTATTTTATTTGCATCCTATGTGCATTATTTCATTGTTTGGTCCGTGATGTGTTGATCAAAAATTCACCGGCTGCTTTTGAAAAAGCACCGCAACGCCGCAGCGACAGCGACGCTGCAAACAAATAACTGGGCATCACACAGAAACACATCTTGATTTGAAACACTCATTGACGGCTCAATTTGACTGATGGCATTGACTCGAATTGCTGTAAAGAAAGTGTCAGCCCCACTCAAAAATGCCTCGAATACACACCATCTCATCCACCTTTGATTGGTCCAAAAGTTACATGAAAGCAAATAATGACAAAAACACTCATACTAACATACGAAAGCAGAAACCTTCAAAATAAAAGAGAAGGACATCATAGATCTCAATGAATTGTAGAAAAATTACTTATTTTGATTCTGGCTCCAATGTGCAGCTATAATTTGATCACACACACACACACATGCACGCACGCACACAGAAAGTAAATCAAATTTTGCTTATTTCAGTCATTGAGCTTCAGGAATTTTTCACGAAGGTCTTTTACTGGATCTTGGAGTTTCGCTCCATCAAAACATCATGTTGTGTGTTTTTTTTTTAATTAGATTTATGAACAAATGTGAGGCTAACAAAACAGTCGGAGTTCAGGCCACTGTGTGTTTTTATCTAACAGCAATTTTTTTCAAACTGACTTCTCAACCATTCTGCATGAACAATAAACAGAGTTTGTAAACCGGAAACATCAAAAAGAATTTTTTATCACATTTTTGGCTGCGTGCAGCGACAAAAAGCATATTACTAAAGCCGCCATGTTTCCAAAGCAGAGTGGAATTGGAAAAAAAGAAGGGGATGCCTGTATGTATGTACAGAATGCATGTCATTATGCATGAGATTACAAGGAGAAAATGATAGTCATTGGGCGTAATCCTGCGGAGGAAGCCCGGCAGCACTCGTGTCCGGGGGGAAGTTAATCACCTTGGTGAGGTGCAGAAAGGCTGGATTGAATTACAAGAAAGCAGCATATCTGTGTTGGGGGCAGCCATGCGTGACGCGCCGGCACTCCTCTTTAAACATGCAATGCCGGCAGGCGCCTCCGAATTTTAAAATCATTGAAAAGAATCAATTACTGTAAATGCAACAGGGGGCAGTCGAGCATGTAACGCTCGACATATCTTTGGGGAGCCTGAAATAGCATTTGGATTATCTATTGTGAATTTCTGTTGGGTCGCCAACATTATTCTAAACTAATACCGCCGCGCGCCGCCGTGGCGCACGCACCCTCTCGGCGATGGCGGATGTACTTTATTTCCAATGCATCTTTTGGTGAGGGACTCATAGAGTCCGACAAAGGCCGCCAGATTCGTTGTACGAGATATACACGGTCACGTTCCCGGCTTCCATCAAAATAAAAGCGCTCAAAGTGTCATCAAAGCCCTGAAAAGGAAAGAAAAAAGAAACCACGACCACAGCAGGTGAAACGCTTCCTCCAAAGGTGGAAGGAATCGACGTGTATTCATCAGTTCGTCTCTAAATACGACGCTGTAACGCGTGTGTCAGCCCGCAGTGAAAAGTGAAGTGAAACCAGTGGATTTGGGGGCGGCTGTCCTCCGCTAAGCCTTTCAAAATAACGCCAATATTGCCTAAATATTCTCGTTATGTACATCACATAACCTTCTTTGCGTTTTCAATCAGCCCAGAAGCCTTGCTTCAGCTTTATATCGGCACCGACATGCCTAATCCCGTGTTAACTCGAATAACACGTAACAAAAAAATAAAAAAAAAAAGAAAGCACCATCCTGTGGCCAAAGCCCAAATCTCCTTTCCATGTCCACCCCGAGTGGACAAGCAATGTCATTTATTGTGAAACAAGGCGGGGACACGGATCAGAGCGCCTCGCCGGGCACCGTCTGAGGGCCGAACCGCTGTTTTTGCCGCAGATCCAAGTGTATACAAGCTGTAAAACCAGGCCGGTATGGCCTAGACCCTTTGTTAACACTTGTTCGCTGGCCGCTCTCTTGATCGGACACACTCGCAAATATTGATCGCGACAAATTTCTGACATCGTCCTCATTGCCAGAACAGCAACCTTTGGGGGGGGAAAAAATAAGGGGCTAATGCAGAAAAAAAGGATTGCCTGTCTCGCTTCGTCTATGTTGTGGAATGACACCCCTCGCTCTCCTCCCTCCTCCTCTTCTTCTTCTTCTTCTTCTTCAGTTCCTGTGGGTGCTTATGTTAGCTGCTCTTGTTTGAGGGGCACTGCTTGATCATTCATTATTAGCTCCCGTCTGTCAAACCAAACAATGAATAGACTGCTCAGAATTGATGACTATATAGAAGTGCATATGAGCAAAAAGGCTTTCATTTAGTGCCCCACACTCCATGTAGGAGGTGACAGCCATGATGGATATGACACTATACACCAGATTTATCTTGGAAATGGAATAATTATGCACTTAATGCATGACTGGTGGTCTGCATTTTTACTGATAGCTAACAGGGCAGGTGGCAGGATAAGCAGGGAGGGGTGGGGTGGGGTTGGGGGGGGTCGGACAGAAGAGTCCCTGAGGCCTTATAGCCCCGCGGCTCGATTGGAGATCTTTAACTGCCGCAAAATGTATTTTCTTTGGTCAAGGTGAAGATTGGCGGTCTGCGCATGCCAAGAAACACTCGGGCGGAGTCACCTCCACGGGGACGGGCCGGCTCGTCGCAAGGTGACCCGAGGAACAGCTAATGGTGACTAATACCCCTGTAGAGAGGAGCAGGGGGTCACAACACGCCACACCACTTACAGGCGAGCGGCGTCGGCGGCGGCGGCGGCTAACGTTGATCAATACGCCGCATTACACGTTCCTCCATCTCTCTTTGTCCCTCTCGACAAGAGGAGACACCTAATGTGGAAATAATGTAGATTTCCGCCCAGTCTCCTGTGAAGTGCGCTGCATCGACACCTGGCGTGGAACGGCGGAGTGTTTCGAGAGAATGCCTTTCCATTACAACTCCTCGGGCTGGCTGCTGTGTTCGGGCGGGCGGGGGGGGCGGGCTGAACAAACAGCTTTACATGCGGCGCTGCCTTTATAATTGAATGTGCATTTCGCAAGACATCAAAACCATCTCGGAAGGCCTCCGTCTTTATTTTTACCTCAGAGGGGTTCTCTCCTCTCATACCTTCGGGGGGAGGGGGGGGGGATGAAATCCCTCAGAAGTGTCATCGACTGTTTTGTGCAACACGAGACAAATAATCCTCCCCTCTCAGAGGCGTGAATGTATTTTACAGGTATCCGTCATCCGAGTGTCAATCCCGCCGACAGATTTCACACGCCACTGGCACCACGGCCCCTCCGCCTGCTCGCCTCCTGATAGCATAAATACTCCCAGTGACACAGTGGACTGCATCCAATTCCACACCTGCTCAGGCATCTCACAGAGAGAGAGAGGGGGGCGGGGGGGTGGGGTGGGGGTGAAACAGAAACAATAACGACGAAAAAAAAAGGCAGAGCGCCACTTAAGGACGCCGTGGTGGCTTCCATCCAGGAGGCTGGCTTCTCAGCTCCTGCGAGGTTGGTGGAAATTCATACTCGTGTAATGATGTACATCATCAGCATAAAATGAGGGAAAAGTGGGAAATTAGCCAGCTGGGAAAAGGGTCATCAGAGGGGCCTAATAGCTCGTATTAGCCAAATATTCTGTGTCCTCACACCTCAAAGACAGCTACTCTGTGATTAAAGTAATTGTCTCCATTAGCCTTGCATATATTTTTTTTTAAATAATAAATTCCCGGAGGCTTAGTCTGATTACATTGTTGTGCGGAGGCAATTTGAAAAGCCCCAAATCCACCCTCGCCGCTAAGCTATGTACGACAAATGGTACGATGCCCAAATTCCAGGTAGAGGATGATGAACAGCAGCGGGATGAGGAAAAAGGTTCAATTCTATCGAGCACCCCCCCCCCCCAACCACCCTCTCTCTCACTCCCGTTCCCTTCAAGAGGTGCGCGGTGGTGGCGCCGCGCCCGCCGCACCTTTGATCAGCTGATGGAGACAATGCCGCTCCGGCTCGGCGCTGTGCCGCAGGAGGGTTTTACCTGCTGCTAAGTCAGGTATCACAGCCTGGGACCGAGCACCTTAAAGAGGCTTTAACCCTCCTCTGGATCAGGCTGACATGATTCATGTGGGCCGGGTGTGGATTTGAGTCCCCGCTGTGGCACAGCGTCTTTCATGTCAGGCTGTTTATGAGAATATGGAGATGGGTTTTTGCGTGCTCGTGGGTGTTCCTTCGAGCAGCGCCACGACCCCGGGCTGGGCTTGATCCCTGACGAGTCGGAATCTACCTCTCGATGAATCTCTTATAGCACACTTAATACCCATAAGAACATGGTGCACGAGGGCCCTCATCTTGGTAACAGAAAGGAATTTGAGAGCAGATTAATATTATGAACAGTAATATTCCCCCGGCGGCATCTGCATGCGCCAGGGATTACAGGGCTCTGGGGTGATTACCGGCAGGGGAAGTGGGGTTACAAGTCCAAAAAACTTTTCATCCTCACCCAGAGCACAAGAGCTCACACACGGCAAGGCGCATAAATAGGGAATAATAGCACTTGTGTACATGTTTATTAAATCGGTGCCTTCGCTGTGGTTCGAACTAAAATTTATTGTTTCGAGTAAGCGCTGCCACACCATTCAGGGGCCGTGTTCAAGCCCTGCATTCTTTTTAATATGGCGTAGAAGAGATGCAACTGGACCCAAGCCCGATTACTTGTCATTTCGCAGGTTATGTACTTTTATTACAGTGTTAAATCCTTCAGGAAAAAGTATCACCAGAAAGTTATTCGTATGTAAAATCAGGCAAATAATAGGCAAACTCCACACAAATCAGAGTGAAGACAAAGTCCAACTTTTTTGTCATCAAATTGTTTTGTCTTTCAGGGAAATGTTCATGTCTACGATGGAAGTAATATCTTACAACTTGTACTACTTCATGACGAGAGTCTGAAGTTTACTTTAAAGAAAACAACACAAAACAAGAGACCAGTGCTTAGAACACAGTGCAGTTAAAGTCACTTCAAAAGTAACCAATATGGAGAAATATGCGTGACCTAAACACTTAATAAACCAAAGAAGTCAACACTATAGTTTGATTTTAACAACCGATAAAATGTGTAAAGAAATAGGTGTACATTCATGACAAAATACAAGACAACTACAATGAAACAATGTTTGTTTCTGGAATAGGTCTTTTTTTTATGGTTTAAAGCAGAAACGGATTACATTCTTGCCAAAGCGAATGACCCCAGTGAATCCTATCTTCACAGAAGCCAATTTCTTACACTGCTCAATCTATTTTCCCCCTCCTTGATGTGCACGAACATTATTAGTTTAGTGAATTAAGAGAGGAAGCCTACAAGGTGAAGGCCAGCAAGGCTAATCTCCCACAGGATGGCATTAGAGGTCCCTCAGGGCACCATGTCCGGCCCACTGTAGATATCAGTTTTCAGTGAGGCATGAGGACCTGCCAGGCTTAAGGCCCTGCTCAATCTAAGCCTCATTATTTCCCTTGCCACCGGGCTGACGCCAGGCCACGCGTGCGAAGCGAGGCAAGGAAATCGCCTTCAGGACTGGCCTTATGACAGAAGACTCAGCAATTTCCTCAGCACCTTCTTGCGCGAGGATAACACACGGCCCACTTTGGCCATGTGCTACCAATAAGTCGGCCCTAATGAAGGCCAGGCCGTGTGAGCCAAGGAGAGGGCTGAAGCGGGCCTCTCATGTCTGAAATTATCCCGCGGAAAGTGGTCTGACACGCTGTTTTGGTGCTAGGTGGCGGCGCGAAAGAAAAGAAACAACACTGTTTCCATTTAAAGTTAAGACGGGATCACGGAGCGCCAGAGATTGTGCACGTTTGTGAGGGAAAACAGCGGGGTATTTCCTTTCTTTAGATTCCTGTGTTGACTTTTTATATTCCGCAAGGTCCCAGGGATTGGAGGGAGGAAGGAAGGCGAGGGGCACTGCAGCATGCCGCCATGCAGAGTCTGAGTTTGTCAGCAGCTCATAAGCCCCCGAGTTCAAAGAGCAATCTGATAGAAGATCGGTCTTGGCACTGGTTTCCTCCCATGTGCTGGCCAGCACGCTGCTTCCATCAGACTGCACCCAGTAATCATCAATTAGAAAACTGAAGGGTGCCATCCACACACCAGCCCCAACACTTTCTGAGTGTGAGCTAAGCAGACAGCACTGGAGGAAACGTTTTTGAGCCTCCAGCCAGCCATGCACGAACAAACGGAAGGAGCCTTGCAGACTGGCACCTCCTATGGTTGTTTGTTGCCAGAAAATGTAATTATTGATGATACAATCAATCTGCTACAAAGTAAGAAGTGTCCAGATTTTCTTATGTCCTTTCAAAAGAAGTGATACTCCCATAAACATATTAACTTTTAAATATTTTCATATTTATTCGGTCTCAAAGTTACAGTAAACTAAACTGAAACAAATACTTTCCTGCAGAATTTGATAAACATGTGCTTCGAAAAACATTCGTTGGCTCTTGACCTGTTAATCTTCCCGCTGTCATCCAGCAGAAGAGTGCTGGGAACCAACTGGGAACTAACTAGCTCTCCTAAAATGATGCTCTTAGTTCTGAGAAGCAACAGATCCAAGCATGACACTCTTTCGAACTTGTGTACATAAACGCCCTCATTCAAATGCTCACGTTTGTACAGTATCGTTGTATATACGTCAGTCAGACATTGATCACGCTAACAACTTAAACAGTTGACAGTGGTTTTGTTGGTGTTTTTTGCTGACGACATTTTAAAAGTTCAAACCAAAGAAGATTTTGTTGGGGAAAAAAGCCATGTAAGTGCATTAAAATAGACAGAATCCCTGCCATCACTTTCTCATGTAAAGATTGAGATGCAAAACAGATTTTCACAGCAGTAAAAACAGCATGAAGGGGGATTTATAGGACTTTTTGACCGCTTGTCTTGGAGTCATCAGAGAGACTTTTAAAGGGAACATCCCGATTCAGAATCCTCAAGATGGATCATTATCGGGAAAATGCGTTGGATGGATTACTTTGCGAACACGAGGCGCCTGCACGGCGACCTGTGACAGTGGCGCGCAACACCTCGCCAGATCCCGAGGAATTCATTTTCATTTCCCACCGGCTGCCTTAATCACCGTGTCTCAGTGTGTCAGAGAGTTCAGCGTGGCTGGCCGCGTATCAAAAATGGGAATTTAAATTGCTTTCTCTGCTCTCCGGTCGAGTATCTCACGAGCAGGAGCGCGAAAACACACAACGGTATTCATACCTGGTCACTGGTTTCAGTGGTCGCCGCGTGTTGAGAGAAGACCTATTTGTAAAGTCACGGCTTTTAGGGGGTACAAAGGTGAAACTCGACATCAGACTGACGAGACGCGCGGTAACTTTTACAATATGTTGGAGTGTATCGGATACGTGGGTGGATATTGTGAAAGGATTAACATATAGGCCACCTCAAAGAAAACCATCTGCTACTACTCTGTGTCTCCTTTAATCCTCTGATCCTCAATTGACACGTTTCTGCAATGAGATATACAGATTAATAAAATATTGTTGTGCGAGAAGCTCACAGAGTTTTTTCAGCTGATTATTAATCCATAATGTGTAAAATACAACATCATCATCTATATATTCAAATATTTGATGTTGAAGAAAATGCTTTAAAGCTTGAATATAGATCAGTAATGTGGATCAAGTCCTTCATATTACTCTACGTTGTTTCAATGATAATGGCTGTGCGCCCGAAGATGTGAGTGGAGACCGAGAGCAGCAGCAGAAAGACTAATACAAGCGTGAGAGTCGGGATGCTCCAGAAATCGATACGGCAACGCATTTGCATCGCTTTGATCATGTACAGCAGGAGCGGGAGATTAAGTAATACAGATTCCGCCTGACAGGCCGATCATTAACGCTGCTTTGCAATCTGTCGGTGCATCCACTCGCCCCGTCCAACGCCTTGGGAAAGACAAGTGTTCTACATAAGTGAATTTAGGGGGGCACATGTAGAAGAGTGGCTGCAACAGGCCCAGCAGCGTGCTGGCTGAGTTTTTCCGCCCGTGTAAATCGTTCAATCGCGCGGAGGAAAGGACTGCGGGCGAGATCAAATGCTGCCGTCGTGAAAAGGGAATAATCGTCGGATCTTTGTTGCCGAGGAGAAACGCAATCCGAAACTTCGCCCTTTGTCTCGGCGGTCAAACAGGTCACGGCGTCAGCCCCCCCCGAACTCACCTTTCTCCCTGCGATCCAGTCAAAGGTCACTCTGCTTAACCGCTTTAGCGCACTGATCCAAGGACACAAAGTGCTATTTCATTTGCCGCGGATATGCTCGACACATGGCTTTCGCGGCCGCCGCCTGCCCCCTTTTGCTCGGTCGCATGAACACACGAAAAACACGGAGCGAAATAAAAGAAAAAAAAATCCGCTCTCAATATGGTCCGGTGGCGGAAATTACTGTCCCTGATACGTTACACAGATTTAAAATATAATATAGGGGATTATGCTCTGATATGGGCTCCAACCTACTGTTGTGTGTTTGGGTAGACGAAAATACCTGCCCCCTATCTCGGTAGGATCAGCGGATTAATCTTGGTGAGACGTAACACACACAGATGGTCGGGCAGGAAAAATTAGAAAAATATGCAATATGAATACATTTGTCTTGTGTAATATCGGCTATGATTCATCTATCAGGGAGATAATGGCTTGATGCATTGGTGTACTTAGTAAAGAGACAAAGTTAATTTCTTTATAGGCCAAATATTCCCAGCAAGATTCCGCGCGTAATAAAAATGATTCTTCTGGGAGTATTACATAAATTAAATGTATGCCATCTATCTGGTTTGCATAGTAATGGCGAGCAGGGCTACCTCGTGCTTTGATTCATTCCGAGTAACATTTCAACGCTGCAAACACAATGCACTCAGGAAGACACGTTAGTACCTGCCATGTGTTATTTATTATTCCATACAACAATGAACTCAGTCATGTGCAGAGGCAAGCAGAAACCAGCTTCTGCGGCTCGTTTGAATCAAAAGAGTCCATTGCGTTTCACACGTCACACGTTTGACTTTGTTGTTCATTAGGATGGAGACAGAAACGTGATATGGTAATGCGGGGGCCGCGGCGATGGCAACTCCCCAATGGGAGCCGCTGGGGCTCAACTTCCTGGCAAAGGTCTTTTTCAATATCCTGCAAACACAGACAGCGGCGGCGTGCGTGCTGTCCGGTGTTTATGACATGAGGGGGAGGAGGTGGAGGGGGTGCTGTGGCCGGCAGACTCAGATCACAGGTAACAGCAACAGGAGCGGGCGCGGCGTCCATGAGAGGAACACTGGCTCACACATCGACACATCCCGGCCGTCGCGCGACAAAGGTGCTTCTATGTGAAGTCACTTTGTGGCTCAACGGTAACTTTTGACCAGACATGGGCACGGAGATAATCACTCTCCCTTTTAGATGTCGTTTATTTGGCATTACTTCTATTTTTTTCAGTTGATATTCAATTTATACAGCTGAGGTCACAAGCTGAGCTTTGAAGAAACTGTGTGTAAAAGACCTGAGATAACGTAGACTCATTAGAACAGAAAACAACATGATATCATTGAAATCCTATCAACACATGTTGCATGGATACAACTGAAGTTAGCGAGTTTTAGCAAACAGAAAGAACCACATTAAAAAATGTTATTTAACATATTTCTGGATTTGAAAACTCTTTTTTTCCCAGACTTTTTCAACATAATTTCCCTTTTTTTTAACTGTTTTTTAATCCAAAATGTATTTTACATATCTTCTGTTTGTTCTGTGCAGAAGTTAAAACAGACAAAACTGAAACCTATTCCCGGCAAACACAACCCTACCTAACTCAAGTGTAGCGTGGATGTGGGAGCCAGCAAGAGCCTTAGCGACCTAGCAGCTCAAGGCCAACTCTACACTGAAAGGCCCAATCGGCTTCATTCAAACCAGGAAGTGGGCTGGTGTGAAGCAGTGAAGCGACAGGGCCGGACACTTCCTCCACTGATCCTCCAGCGACACGTTCAAGTTCTATCTCGCACCGTCTGCTGCACAGGGCTACGTCTGTCAGGAGCCCGGAGCACTCCGAAAGGTGCAAAGGATGTAATTCTACTCCTTCCTACTAACAAGGTGACACGGGGTCACGTTGGGGGAAAAAAGGGAAGGACGCTTTATTGAATCAGGCTCTCTTACCTTCAAAGGTGGCGTCGAGCGTGTTATCGACAGGGAATAGGAAATTCACTTTTGACTGGAATTTGTGACCGAGGGTCCGAACCACCACGCTCAACGGCCCCGTTGAGCTTCCGAGACGCTATCGGGATCTTCCCAGAAGCAGATTTTGGGAGAAGCTGACTGGGGGGGATTTGCTTGAGCCACTTCAAATGTGACTGATGTTTGAATTTGTAGGGGGGGGGGGGAAGAAAACAGCTGAATGAGGTCCAGTTGTTGGAGCATGCTGCAAGAAACATGGCGGATTAGATCGAATGCCTGTGCGTGTTCGTGTGCGTGCGTGCGTGCGTGCGTGCGTGTGTGTGTGTGTGTCTGTGTGTGTGTGTGTGTGTGTGTGTGTGTGTGTGTGTGTGTGTGTGTGTGTCTGTGTCTGTGTGTGTGTGCGCGCTCTACTAATATTAAAGCTGTTTACCTCAGTGTATTACACTTTCCATGAATAAAGGCCTGTCAGCTCTGACTGTGTAGCATTTCCCTGACACAGTGTGCATTGAAATTAAATACCTGCGTTTCAAGCTGCTCCTGCTTGGCAAATAATGATATTGGATGGCAATAAAGAAAGGGGAAAAAAACAGCAACAAAAAAATGAGGGAAAAAAGAGAGTTGGCAGCCTTAAGGGTGCCAGGAAACATGCTGCCGGGCCCCATCGTCATCTTCTCTTTAATGAATGAAAGAAAGAAAACGATGAATCTGATTTCCCAACGGGTGCGTGTTGTTTTGGAGGCACTCTTCTCATTCTCCGTTAATGGACAATTACTTACCTTCTGATTGTTTTTTCACTCCTAATTACACTCCAAGGGGGGAAAGGGAAAGGAAATTCCACATTTGCATAAAAAGAACTAGTGTTAACGTATGAACTGTGGCTGAGGTGGGACCCTCAGATTGCGAGCCAAGATATTTACAGCTAAACTGTTCCAGGAACGGATGAATAACGAGTTAAAGTCATAATTGTCCAAGGGGTTGCCGTGTTTAAAAGCGAGTTGTGTGCGAGCCAGAAGCATCCAGCGCTGACATGTGCAAACAACACAGCGGTTAATGGGCCGCGCAGCTCTCCGAGCTGACACGAGCTCCAGACAGACGGCAACGATGCTTTCACTCACTTGCATCATGCGGTGTTTCGCTCTCACCCAACAACTCAGGTAGCTGTGTTCCCGACTTATCAAGGCTATCCACTTACTGACGGCCAAATCAGATCACTGCTGAAAAATTAATCCCCGAGTGTCAACAAAGCAGCAGCCGCCGCCGAAATACCACGGTGAATATTTCAGAGCGACTAAAAGCAATTCAAGGTAGACATCCATATTTCATGTGGATGTCCTCTTACCTCAAGATATCTTTGAGAGTAATTTGTCTTTGATGTGAGGGAGGCATCAATATTTGACTTTCTTAACGGATCACACAAACAGGCCTCCATCAAGAAACACTGGGTTAACAAACAAGCAGTTTAGGAGGTCGGAGACGCCGGAACTAAAAAAGTTGAGGCTGGGACGAAATTACTCTTTTACGCACCCCCGAAACTTTAGGGGAAGTACTCGAGTATCTTCCTCGGAAAGTGAAACGTAAGAGAAATTTGTCAGGTCTAAAGTTTCTCCAAAACATCGTGAATGGAGTTGTTTTCCAAAAGTTTCCAATGGATTTCAGTCCTGTAGGTGGCGCTGTGACATACCGGCGAAGAAGAGCAAAGGAAAAAATGTAAACAAACGAACTCCATGCGCATTCAGGTTGAGGAAGAGTCGGGGTTACACAAAACACATCAAACGCTTGTTGTTTCGTGACTGAACAAGTCCGAGGTGTCGCGTCTGAAACGTTGAAAGTGAACCTCATGAGATTATTTCCAAACTCACACTCACACTCCACTTCCTGGTTGTTTCACAGGAAAAACTGCGTCTTCTCAGATGCTGAGTACCCTGTTTTTTCACAATAAAAGGTATCAATAAATGATTGAATAATTCCCTTTAACACTGCATCCCCCTCATTAAAATCTCTGTAAATATACTATTTTCTTCCCCGTTTTCTCGACCCGTGCTGCAAACCGTCGCTCACCGCGACGCACAGATCCGACCGTGTGCGAACTTGTCGACAGCAGAGGAAATACGGGGAGGACTAGAAAGTATATTATGAAATCAAAACCAACACATCTGAAGGATCCAAAAAAGCGTCTCAAAGTGGGACTAGATGGCATCGGCGCTCGCCTGGGAGAGCAGACGGAGGAAGACAAACACTCGGCTGTCGCGGCATACAAACTGCGAGCCTCAGAAGTGGGGTCAGCCCCTCCTCCCTCGCGCTTCTTTCCATCTGCCGTTGCCAACCTCTGCCACAGAGTGGTGCCGGCTACGCGCCGGTGCTGGAGTGAGGCAGGGCCAGCCCCGTGTCCCATAAACACACACAAATCATTTACATGCTGTACTCATCAAAGGCAACTCTTCCTCGTCTCCGCCGGGACCCCCGCCGCGGATCTGAGCTTCCAATATTGCATCTCCGAGCGTCGCGGCTAACCTTTGCAAACTGCCAAGAATGTGATTAATTTTTTAAATACAGCTGTTGACCTATTATTGAGATGGAAGGGAGCCACGCGAGACACCCGTCTCCTCTCCGCTGTATAATGGAATGCATTATTGCATCAGTGTTTACAAGGCGCGCTAAAAGAGAAACAGAACGAGGGAGAAAGCATTAAATAAAGCAATTCGCCTAATGTCGCTTTGGGCCTCGCGCACGCACCCGGTGTCAATCAAAAGCGCGGCGATTCTTTGATTCACGGCGGCTTTTTCGCGCTGGCAGCCGCATCCCAGAGAGGAGTGGTGACACAATGTGGAACAATAATTACCCCGCAGTGTTAAAGTCCTCCAGTGTCTTGGCGCCGTCATAAATAAAATATGTTCAAGATAATGGATTTATGTTCAATAATTCATCAGCGGAATGTTTCAAACTGAGTGATATAATATGTGTCACAGTCCTCTGTAACACAGTGCTTAGCCAAATTAAGTTATCCTAAAACAGATTTATTGACAGGGCTGCTGCTGCATTCATTTACTCAGCAACCATTGCTTAATTACTCCTGCAAAGCACATAAAACAAACAATGCCAATAGGCTGATTCCAAACCACTCAGTGTCAGTATTAACTGCACACCCAGGCTAACCGTGCGTTCGGCAGCGCTCGGCGCCGCGCCCGCCGACGCCTCCGCGGGGGGGAGCGGCGGCGGGACGGCGCGAGATTTGTCATTCACGACCTCGGCGGCGGCCAGCTGCGCGGGCGGCCCGGTTTGATGACCCTTCAGAGGATCTGTGCGCTCGTCTCGCAGGAGCCAGAGGACGGAGGCGAGAGAGGGAGGAAGAGAGGGAGGAAGAGAGGGAGGGAGGGTGGGTGGGTGGGTGACATCCAGGTCTGCGGTCTGTTCAGCTGGACTTGGGTCAATCGCAGGGGCTTGAAGATCTGGAGCCAGCTGGAGAGCCATGATACGGCTGGCCTCCGTGTCCAGAATGTCCCCTTCTCGGTCGCGAGTGGGTGGGTGGAACGAGGGGGGGGGGGCACACTGCTGGCATGCTGGAAGGAGAGGCCTCTGGTCCTCATAATTAATGACACGAGTTTGCACGCCGTCGGACCAGAGCGAGCATATTGCGGCCCGAACGCGAGGCGGCTCTCGTCGCCAACGCCGGAGAGGAACAAAAACAACCGAAGGAACGCGCGCGGAATAATTGTAAATAAAGACCGCTCGTCGCGATGGCAACGCCTTTGATTTATAGGCGGCGGTGTGAACACCGAGGTACAAATCAGCCGCGCGGGCGCCGAGCGTTCCCTAACAACGCGCTTGTGTTTCGAATCAGCCGTCTCAGTCGCAAACAAATACAAATGGAAGAGATACACTCGCAATCAGCTGCAACAAGACACCCAATCTCTGTCTGAAAAAAACAAAAAACAGGCCACAGTGTTTTATCAACACACAACGCTAAAATCTAGTGAAAGCTTAAGCATTCAACGCAGGCGGACCAAAAAAAAAACAGAAAACAATTTACATGCAAATCAAACCTTATCACTTCCAATCTCCTTATGCCATTTTCACCTGCGAAATTGCATTCATATGCACAAAGGCATTCAATTACTGTAGCTGTGGCTCAACTTTTCACATCTCAGCGTTTTCCATTCGGAGAGGCAGGCCCATGTACATTTAATAGGTAGCTGTTCTGTTTCCCCGGCTCTGCGAGAGATCAGCGCCAGCGTGTCAGTTGGAGGAGATGGCAGCATGTATCAGTGCATGAAATAAAGCTCATGCTCCAAAGTGACAGGCCCTGGATATTGTTGGCAAATGGATGTTAAATTCACTCTGCAACCACCAACAGCAGCCCCGGCTATGAAAAATTAACTGTACTCTGGCTAAAGGGAAGGGAAATTGCTTTGCTAGATATACCACAAAATCCTGTTTGTGAGCTATCCATCTGTCAGATCTCCTCGCGAAAAAAGTCCCTCAGCTCTCTCTATTAAAGAGTCCGTGCTCGTGCGCTGTTCGCGGTAATCCGCTATGAGAGCGGAAACAAAGAGATGTCAAAGGCAGTTAGGCGGAATCCTAAATCTATGCCAGAGATTACGAGTCGGTGAGGAAGACTGGCTCCGAGGGCCACAGAAGAGACGGAGGTGCAAAGCCTGGAGGAGCCACCAGAGGGCAGCAATTCTCGCGACCGCCAAGAAAAACAAAGAAAAAAAACCTGAAAAAAGCCAAAGAAATTCTCAATTTAGCTCGACTTGTGGTTGTTTTACTGATCGTAGTTACAAGAAAAAAGTTAATATTTCTTTATTTGATATTAAGAAATCATAAAACGACATTGATGAGGCCTCCACTTGGCTTTGTGTTGACATATTGGTGCATCCCTTTCTTTTTTTTACTTGCGCATTTAGAGCAAATTGTAAAAAGTGATGAGATAAATATACATCCACAATTAAAAGGAGGCAATTTAACATAAAAATATTGTAATTTTTTTAAAGACTCCAAAATACGCGTTGCTCTGCACAGATTTTATGACTGTCAACATGAATTCTGAGTCATTTCTAGGGTTATTTTCTAGCATTTGTCAATCGACAATTCTTCCCAAATTGAGAGCAAAGCCTGAGATAAGACATGAATGAATCGAGGACACGGAGCTGCCTGAGTGTGAGGCGGCGGCGGCGGCGGCGGCGGCGGCGGCGGCCACTTTTCACATCCCGCCACCAGATGTCAACATATCACTTGAAATAACTCGCGTCCTGTCTGCAGCTAGGTGTCGCAGTGTTCCCGCTGGACTGCTTGGAGACCTCACAGTCATTTGAGCAACTTTCTTCCCGTGGAGAAAAAAAAAAATTATCGTCTTACAACAGAAACGAACAAAGACGAAATATCTCCATCTGAATCAGTACCTGCAGGGTTCAGTGATTTTTCCAAACGGTGAGCTAAAAACTAAGGCAACACATTGGATGGGTGGAGCAGAGAAAGAAACAGATGTGCACCCCCCCCCATCCACCCCCTTCCTTTGCCAAAAAAACAACAACCTCCAAACAAAACAAAAAACAGATGACACCCATTTCTCGCAACTATAAAGGCATTATGCAAAGGCCGAATCACAAAAGCGCGCACAAATTGGCTGTCTTGATTTTCCACTGAGTCGAACAAATCTGACAAAACAGTTCAGCAACAGTGGAAAAAAACACACGCACAGACTTGAGTTTTGATCTTCTTCCATCAGCTGTTTTTCGTCACTTTTTCCCGTCAAAGCAACGTCAAGTTACATTCCCGTATTCGTATCTTCGACCTTATATTTACACTTTTGCGCAACTTTTCACTCCGTCGCCCCCCGAAAAAAAAAAAACACCCAAAAAACACAACGACCTAAAAACAGGAATGTGTGAGAAATCTAACCACATGCGCATCACTCTGTGTTTGATTTGCGGGCTCTTCGTGCCTTCTGAAGCCGGGAGGCTGCGCCGCGCAACGGCAAATAAGTGCGTGTGCAAGCAGAAAGTTCACAGAGTCGAGGAGGTGCAGGATGTCCCGTTAAGGAGGAGGAAAGAAAAGGAGAAGAAGGAAGGAAGGGGGGGGAAAAAAGAAAAAAGAAAAACCCCGCAAGAGGAGCAGAGGCAACAGAAGCTGAGGGGCTGAGAGCGCTGCCAGTCGGAGCCTTGCACAGCAGCCACCGTCTTTTTACGCTCAGCAGGGGGGGAAAATGGACTTTCCGACGATATTTAGCTGTCGTCGGCTCGTGCTCAAAGTCTTTTTGGTCCACTTTGTCGCCTTTCAAGCCATAAATGCGCGTCCCTCTCCCATAATCAGGTTTCCAGGAGACGATACGACCCCCAAAACAGACAAAGAAGTTGCTCTGGTAAGTTCCTGTGTGTTTTTTCCCCCTCCTGTTGCATTTTGATTTGATTACAAACTTTTAAGGAGTCGTGCAAAGAGTGTATTTTTCTCTGTTTTTTTATTTTCCCCACAATGTTTTCTAACACCGTCTGTGATGGTTTCCCTGCTTTAGCACTATCTGAATAAGTTTTATGGATGCCCACAAGACAGATGCAACCTCATGGTGCTCAAGGACACCCTGAAGAAAATGCAGAAGTTTTTCTCCCTGCAAGAAACGGGCGAGATCGACGCCAAGACGGTGGAGATCATGAAAATGCCCCGCTGTGGCGTGCCAGATGTGGCCAACTACAACTTCTTCCACAAGAAGCCCCAGTGGCAGAAGAACGACATCACCTACAGGTCAGATCACGTACAGGGGAGGCTGTCGGGGTGGAGTGTGGGGCCAGTGAAGCCCGACTCTTCTTGGGGGGGCTCAAACGAAGAAGGGGGACCACTCAGGTGTCTCGTCCCCTGGACCCCTCAGCAAGTCTGACAATATTGACCCCTTGTTTTCAAAATAAAGCTTCGGCTAAACTGAGATCCTTTGTGACCTGAGTTACCAGAGAGGGAAAGCCCCCCCCCCCCATCTGAATTGCCACACCTTGTTATTTCCTTCCCAGCCAATTGTGATTAGAAGGCTTTACAGCATTTGTTGTTATAATCCAGGAGAAATAGAGTGTATAAGGAGTATTTTAAGGAGTAGCATTTACAAAACAATAAAAAATACTTTTATTTTATTTGAAAGACAGGAAGTGGTCATAACCAGAGGCTGAAATAAATCCCTTCTGAAAGCGGGTCATGAATCCTGAATGTATCTTGGTCGTCTCCATGGGGGCGCCCAATCTCATGGAGGTGACGCCATTCGCCCCGCGTTCGCTCTTTGCCGGCTTCGTACGTTACACAGCAAAATCTTTGCTCTTGCTTTTTTAGTAGAGCGTTCGATTCAGTGTTAAATCACAGCGCCACTTACAGGCCGATCATTTTAGTGCATTGTGTGGTTTTTGAGGGGATGGAGACTTTTCCCATTATGACGCTGCGACGACGGGAAACTTGATGAAAACTGAGGCGTGTTGGTCTTCGCACGGACGACGCGTGTCTGAACAGGAAGTTTACGTTAAACTCACTCTGTTTTAGGAATTTTTACCTGTGGTTTGAGTGCAAACTATTAGTTAAATGTTTCGCAATGCAATAACTGACAACGCTAAAATGGTCTTCTTGTCGTTTGGATCCAGTCCAGCAAGATCCTGTTGACGAACTTACACCAGATGTTGACGGGAACTGTGTAACCAGCTTGACACGTCTCATCTCGTTTCCATAATGACAGTCTGAGGTGATGAGGTCATTCGACCCTTTCACAATAAGAGAGAATCACCTCAGCCCACAAAAGCCAGATGAAGAAACTCATCGCATAAATCCGACGACTGACATCAGTGAAAACCTTCTTCTTTTGACCCTTCAAGTTGACCTCCCCCTCCCCCTTACAATTGTCCACTTCCACCTCTGTACATACCCCACCTGAGCGCCCCCCCCCCTCCCAAACCCTCTCCCAACAGCTAGAACCCCCCCCCCAACCCCAACCCCGCCCACTCGGCCCGAAGCGCTCGCATCTGAAGTCTCGCTAACACCAGCATTCCTACACAGTATGTGTCAAGTCCTTTTGTTTTCGTTCCGTTTGAGGTTTACAACAATGTGGATTCGGTTTATTTATATCAGCAGTTCTGTGTGCTGTGATCATTCCAGCCCGTCTGCCTGTGTGTTCCGACGCAAGACTGCAAGCCAAAGACAATAACAACTACCAGATCTTTGACTGTTTTAGCGAGTAAAAAAAAGAGTGTGTAGACAGGCGTACGAGCGGGTTTTGTGGCTGAACGTCGTTTCGGCAGAGGGTCTCACAGATGACACGGCGTATCATCGGCCTGGCTTCTTCTGCGATCGTCCTCGGTGGGGAGAAGACTTCCAGCGACGGTTCTCGCCTCGCAAAAATGCGACTTTGGGAGAGCCGCGCTGGCTGCGCTCGACTTTGTCTGGCTTCTCCTCGTTTGTCTTGTGTTACAGTTCCACTCTGTAAATCCCTCCGCAGAATCCTGGGCTACACCCCTGATCTGGATGAGGAAGTCATAAACGATGCCTTCTTCCGAGCCTTTAAAGTGTGGAGCGACGTCACGCCGCTCTCCTTCACGCGCATCATGGACGGAGAGGCTGACATCATGATTAACTTTGGCCGCAACGGTAGGTCCTGTGGCACGGCGAGAGTATAGATGTAACACAAGTCTTTTTTTCGGACATATTGTACATTTCGTCACTAGAAGGCCTTAATTTCAAAACATTGTCCTATATGTCCTCCAATTGTTGTTTGTTGTAGTTGTAACATTTTATATTATTGGTATTATTGCTGTTCATGTTCATAGCATTCAATTGTGCCTTGCAAAATATTTGCAACCCTTCTATAGGGAAGGAAAAAAAAACTTTATAAAAACAAGATTTAATTTAATTTCTGTAGTTACTACAAAATTTAATGGGAAAAGGAGTAGTTGGAGCTTCATAAAATGTTGGAAAAATTCATACGTTGGCTCAACCAATTGGAGAAGCAGGATGTTAAAGGCTTGGAGACCCCCTGTTGCCATCTTCTATCCATGTCAGCTTCCCATATTGTCCAGACTCCAACTTTTTGTGCCTGAAAAAAGGTTTTTAGTGGCTTTGAAATGAGAGAAACATGGAGTTGGTCAGCAAAGCAAAAAAAAAAAGCCAATCAGAAAACCAGGCTGTCGTTACCACAAGCAAAAACTCTGAAAACAGCCTGTTCCTAGTGAAGAAAGTACCTTATATATATATTTTGACAGTGGTTTTTTTTTTATATTTGAAGTACAAAGAAGCCCTTTTGGGCAGCTTCTATGCTGAAAATAAGTTCCAAATATGTGACCTCTCGGTAACTTTTCCTCACCCACAAGCAGGTGAATGGGAGTTCACTCGGTGAAGCGGCGTTACCACACGTGTTTTTACAGTGACGCTGCAGGCTGTATATTTCAGGAACACTTGATACGACAGTGGCGATTGCGGTTTTCACGGCCGCCGTTCCCGTAATTCCTGCCAAAATAACAGTTTGATATTTACTCACTATAATGCTCGACCATCAGGCTGTCTCGCCACTCACCCTGCCGAGGAGGAATCCAGTAATTACAGTTCAACGCGAGCAAAATTAGGCCACTTTAGATGACGCAAAGCTATTTTTTTACAGATATAAAAACACTTGAACACACTGTTAGAAATAGCGATTGGCTCCACTTCGACTGCAGCTATAAAGTACGTGTTAACAATGTGGTCAACAGAGCACGGCGACGGTTACCCCTTCGATGGCAAGGACGGCCTCTTGGCTCACGCGTTCGCCCCGGGCCCAGGGATTGGAGGAGATTCCCACTTTGATGATGATGAGCAGTGGACACTGGGCGATGGCCAAGGTAACGGCGAAAAACGACTTCGGAGCGTGCTGAAAGACATCGAAGGGATTCCTTCACTCCGACTGCAACTGCAGCAATTCACAACTATTCTCCCAGCACAAAGAATTTTCTCTTAATTCAAAACGCAGCAAGATTACAATGAGAAAGTCACTTTTGTAGAAAATACAGTTCAGGTCATATAAATCGGAGGTAATGGAGTTGCTGATTTGACTTTCAACTGCTTTGTTCTCGATTACTTCAACGGAAAAATCTGGCATTAGTTACGACGGACAGCAGCCATCTGGAGGCTGAATAAGAGAAGGACTCTGCTTCACACATTTCGAGCAGCTGACCCAGATAGTTTTGTTTCCAAGTGTTTTCCAACATTCCCATCCTTTTGTCAGGATTCACAATTTGTGCGGGAACGATCCTTCCAACTGATTTCCTTCATCTTGTGTTGGAAAAAGCATCTAAAAACCAATGACTGACTTTCTTAGACTCACTCCCACACATCTTATATCCCAGCATGCATTTCAAGTTGGCGCAAGCAAATGTTCTGCGGTTTTCATTGTGCTTTGTAGCTTCCCACCTTTGAGAACCGGCGCGGTCAGGGATTGTTGTTAAGGTGGAGGGGAAAAAAATCCAAAGTATGTCATTTGATTTGCTTCGACAGTGGTCAAGGTGAAGTTTGGTAACGCCGACGGAGAGTTCTGCAAATTCCCCTTCTCCTTCATGGGCACCGAATACAACAGCTGCACGTCCCAAGGCCGCGACGACGGCTTCCTGTGGTGCTCCACCACGTACAACTTCGACGAGGACGGCAAATACGGCTTCTGCCCTCACGAGCGTAAGTCTGTTGTGATGTTTCCTGCCCCGTTGATTGTGGCCCCGTTTGACCTCAGCGGCGCCGGCACCTCGCCCTCCATTCCTACAAAAAAACCCCAAAAAACTTGGTGACTTCGGTAAACCGGAGCAGTGTTTTCTATCCTGGCAAAGTCAAACTTCGTATCAGATGATTTTCATTTTCAGAGCTGCTCTGCTGGTTTTGGACAGAGAGAAAGTAGGTTGGACGCCATGCCAGGAAAAGTGCTGTTGTTTTTTTTTTCCCCCTTTCTTTTTTCTGTTGTTTGGATTGGCGCACGGAGCCGTTCTTTTCCAAGTTGCTGCCCCACTTTAGAAACACGGGGCTTTGTCAAGCATTTTGTTTATCTGTGTTATGAAGCTGTCCATGGTACCAACATGATTACACGCCCACTGCCAAAGTACACATGTACGGAGTTGTTGTATACGATGGGAACACAGGTAAGGCCTTGTTTGTACTGGAGCTGTGTGTTCTGGTATACTTTTGCTGCGGATCATTGCACTGTTTTTGTTGTTTTTGTGCATCGTCTGTCGTTGGCGCTTGAAAAGAGGATAGACGCGGTTTGTTTTTTTTTGGTTTGTAACACTTGACCGTTTTCGCTTCCCAGTGCTGTTCACCTTGGGTGGAAACGCAGACGGCGCTCCGTGCAAGTTCCCCTTCACCTTTCAGGGCGAGAAGTACGACAGCTGCACCACTCAGGGCAGAGACGATGGTTACCGCTGGTGCGCCACCACCGAGGACTACGACCGCGACACCTCGTACGGCTTCTGCCCTGAAACCGGTAGGTGGTGTCGGCTCGCAAGACCCCAAAGTCAGCGCCAAATGTGAACGCTTGTGATAAAAGAAGTTAAAGACGCTGCTGTTTTCATGTGCTCATGACAAAACTCTTTTCTGTACTCGTATGCTTCTTATCTTTGCTCTCTATTTTCCTGTACTTGCTCTATTTTTCTTTTGAACCTCTTTTCTGTCCTTTTTTTCTCTTATTTATTATTCAAATTTATGCTTTATGTAAAGAATGTTGAGTTCTTTGTCTTGTTTCACCTTGGGTTATCTCAAATTCTGCCCCATTATAATTCGCCTTTATCTCACAGAGGTGCTGTACTGACCTCAGTTAGACACGCACGGTACATTTTGCTCACTGTGTGGTTTTTGTGTGCGGTGCCATGTGCTGACCTACAGGAAATCTCTCGCTGAGGAGTTTTTTTCGGTTCTCGTCGTGGTCGGCAGAACGGCTGTGAAAGTATTTTAATGTGCCCTGATGGGGAATATTTTCCATTCTGTCAGTAGAACTATTTTTAGGGAGGGAGATGGTTTTGAAGGATAGATAGAGAGAAGAGTAGAAGTACAAGTTTGGTTTTAGGTTATTAAGAATTGCAGTTTGACTGAAGGACCTCCTACATGAGGTTGTAGTGAATCAGGATGTAAATATGTACTGTATCTCTGTATGTAGATTAAAAAAACAGCTTGAAAGCCGTCAGCTGGATTGAAAATGATCTTTCTTTGAAAGAAAATCAATTTGGGCGGACGCTTTTTGGTTGTGTGCCGAGTGGATTAGTTATTGATGTTTGGCGCGTCGTGCCAGCTGCTTTCATGATGCTGCTTTCAACATCCTCCTTTCACAACACAATCCAAACCAAAGTTTGCTGGAGGAGCGTCTTGGCAGAGGAACCAGCTGGGAAGGCAAGCGAGTCGAACTCGGTTCGCTCCTCTCACACACCGCCGCCTTCTCTCGTTCTCCCCAGCCATGTCCACAGTGGGAGGCAACGCGGAGGGCAGCCCGTGCGTCTTCCCTTTCACCTTCCTGGGAGACACCTATGAGTCCTGCACCTCCTCCGGCCGCAGCGACGGCAAGATGTGGTGCGCTTCCACCAAGAGTTATGACGACGACCGCAAGTGGGGTTTCTGTCCCGACCAAGGTACGGAGTTTTGTGGGCGAATTGTAATCGTGCGCAATTTCTTGCTGGAGCTCTCGGAGTTGCAGCCAAGACACAGCGTAGTGAGTCATGGGGTGGCTTTATTTTTCTAGCCTGCATTCAAGCTCGCATGCTGGAAAATGAAGCCCGAGGTCAGATGAGTTCAGGCAGCTGCCCCATAGTCTGAAATACAGAGAGAGAAGCTCAAAACACGAGTACTCTCAAAGAAAAACTTCACGTCCTTCAAAACAGAATCATCATTTGGTCCCTCGACTTATTCGTCTGAAGGCAGCTCGTTTGTATCGATCCCTCCTCAGGCTACAGTCTGTTCCTGGTGGCCGCCCATGAGTTCGGCCATGCTCTTGGTCTGGAGCACTCTCAGGACCCCGGCGCCCTGATGGCCCCGGTTTACACGTTCACCAAAGACTTCAGGCTTTCTCACGACGACATCAAAGGCATCCAGGAGCTGTACGGTGAGAGGAACCTCAATATGACGTCAGGCTTTTTTTTTTATAATCCTAAAAAGCAGTACAATGTGTGTCTTTACTGACATGTTGTGGGAAATGTGCGAAACAGGAGTGCCGACAGACAAGCCCCTGCCTCCGACACAAGGTCCCGTCACCCCAATGGACATCTGCAAAGAGCCTGTCATCTTCGATGCTGTAGCGCAGATCCGAGGCGAGACCTTCTTCTTTAAAGACAGGTAATCACTTCTAACACAAAGTACTTTCTGTTCTTTCCCCCCAACATGAGATCAAGTGAAGAATCTCATAATCCCTCTCACTATCTGGCGTCGTTCAATAGAAAACGCCGTCTCTCACTTTCTCAGTCCGTCTTGGACTCACTTGACCTTCCGACGTGAAGTCTGGCCGAGCTTCTCGTATGTGACCTGTGGGAGGAACGGCAAACAAGCTGACTTTTTGGTTTGTTGCGTAACTCAAACATGGCCACCCCCGCCTGTTGTATTCCATAAACACGCACCCGTAAACAATGATCAGCTTGACTTGAGGTTTCCCGGTAATTACTGTTTCTCGCATCGCAGCCTTGCGCCTCTCGAAAAACTGCGGCGGCCTAAATGCGTGTTCGCGATGCGGCAATTAGCGAGACGGGGGGAAAACAAAGTATTGCTCTCCAACCAAAATATTCATCGCTGTTGAACGCAGTCTGCAGTCGGCTTCTCCGCCGGCGCCACTGGATCCAGTTTTGTAAGCCGAGTGTGTGTCTGCTAACCGACCTTGTGTCGAGGAGGAGGATTCATGAGGTGCTGTGGTGCGTTCAGCAGCCTTTGTGACTCAGAGCATCATCCTGCGGAGGAGGGGGAGCCGTCCCAGCAGCTGGGGTTTGTTAGAGACCGATAACTCCCGAAAAATATGGTGGAAAAGGAACCGAGAGAGAAAACGTGACGCATGTGGACGAGCTTGCCGAAAGAACGACTCTTTGCTGTGCCCTTATTTGTTTCGTATTGATTTCAGGGTTGACAGACTTGTGTATATGTCTGGCGAGTTCTGAAACAGGTCCAAAACAAACAAGCCTGCAAGGCTCCAAACTGAAGAGTCCAGTCTGCCGGTCTCACCATCAGCTTCGTTTTCCTTGGGGAGAACATTAAATTGCTAACTGGAAGGGGGAAAAAAGTCACAGGTTCGCTCACAAATCTCATATTATTGCAGAATTACCGTTTTTTTTCCCCTCTGTTGCGCTCTGCATGCATATTCCAGCAATCTGCAGAGCAGCACAGAAACTGTCATGGTGGCCCGCCCTCTGCCTAGTTGTTGAAAGTCGCCTTTTCGAAGAGTTTGATGGCTTAAGAAACACATTTATGCACAAATGCAAATGTGCTTGAAAGTTTTAAGTAGCCTCGATAATCGGAAGACACTTGATTTAAGTTATTTGCAGCTTATTGACCTGCTGTCTTGATCTCAAGCAGCATTTGATGTATGCTGATATTCTCTCTTTAAATATTTAGCAGTTTAACTGTCCCCTTTTTTTTAATTGAAGTTGCTTTTATGAAATATGAAGCAGTAAAAGTGATCTGCAATGAAGACAGGAGCAAGAAAACAAAGACGAGTTTATTTCTCATCGCTCCGAATTCGACACAGAGCGGAGTGCATCTCGCCGAAGTCTTGAGATTAGCGGCGCGTCAGTTCAGACCTGTTGATCTGACTAAATGAGTTGCCCAAAGGCCATGTCGGGCTTGTGCGCGGCGGCGCTCCGCTCCAAGCCAAGTTTTGAAAGCTTCGCACAAAGCGCGGTTGCCCTCTTGGCTCCAGGCGAGAGCTCTCATTGTGAGAGTGGAATCTGGCTTTCTCCTGCCTCAGCATATTTGGGATGTAGGACAAATCTTGACATGATGCAATGAGTAACGCTTGCAGCAGCCCCTGAGCTCAGCAGAAAACGTGCGTCTGTCTGTCTGGAGGCTTAGCGGAGGGCGAAGGCAAGCTGAAAGTCTGACTTGTACGTACAGTTTGGCCAAGTTAGAGCTTCTCTTGTGCTGATGGAGAGTTTCAATATGCAGGAAGACGCCGTCGATGAAGTCTCTGACTTTTGCTCTTTTTGATATAGAAACAAGCACGATGTTGGAGTGGAGCTAACATCAGGCAGTTCCACTTGACTGCTTCTCCATACAGTTTGGAGTCTTCAGTTGCAGAGGGGCAGTGTTGTGACATATCCTGAGCTTTTCATTCAGAGAAGAAGTCGTTGAGGCAGGAAGTGAAACCTCGTCTTCCTCCGAGTCGTCGCACGATCAGCTAACACGCAAAATTCAGACATCAGTGCAGCATGCAGGAAAATCCAATAACTCAATTAAAGCTCTTAGTTTGAAATGACAAAGGAGTTGTAAAAGCCAAGTGTAGGATTGCAGTGCTGTCACGAAAGCCCGATCATGTTGGTTGCAATCTGGTTTGCTGAAGTTGCGACACATTGAAATCCTGCAGGACCTTTCGGAGCAGGAGTGTACACATCTGCTGTTGAGTTGCACAAAACAATACAAACTGAGTGTCACACAGACTGGGTGTGTCACCTTTGCACACAGGTGTGATCAAAGCACTCTAACATTTGACTGGAATGACATGACTGCATTGTAAATGGCGTTGCAGGCAAGAAAAATTGAATTGAGCTGAATTGAATATGTTCAACAAACACATAAACAACAGACTTGGACGTCCTGCAATATTTGGGCTCCTTCCTGCTTCAACACACCTGATAACTATCAGTCGCCTTTATCAGAACTTCATGATTCCAAGTTTATTGACTTCAGGTGTGTTCAAGCGAGAAACCCCTAAAAACATGCAGAACTGTGCAGAACCCTTTGGTTCCAGGGGGTGTTTAGCTCAGACCCCCTTGAACGGGGGGGAACTATCCCTTGTTTGCTGCTGCTGCGTCGGCATGAATGACTGACCCGCAACGCTCCAAGTTGAGACGTGAGCTTCACGGCCGTAAATGCGACGGAGGGTGAAGAATTGAAGGTCCGTAATCTTAGAAAGTTTTGGCCTTCCATCCACAAAGAAGGTATGATTGTATAACATGGCAGTGCTTTGAAAGAAACTCCACATCCTGTAAGTCTGTCCTTCGCGGCCGCCCGGAGACATAATGTTTGAGCTTTTTATCGAATATGTACAGGAAATACAGACCGAGAGAGGAAAGAATACAATTAAAGCACTGAGGCAGACAGAAATCCCTCTGGTTATTGTTGGTGCATGACATGAACTCTTTAAACTCATCCCGAAGACCACTGCTGAAATAATGAAATTCGTAGGTCGTTTGTTCGGACTGGAAATGCAACTTAGCGCAGTGGCCTCTTCCGTGTGGGTGTGAGTCGCTCTGGTCCCAACTTTATCTCCTTGGGAGCTCGCCTTTGCCACGGGCAGATAGTTTTCTTTCTTAAAAAATAGGTCAGTGGAAAAGAGTTGGGGAAGCTGCCGCTGTTGTTGTGCAGCTGTGTATTGGAAATCCGGGCAGGATGGGTCTTGTTCCGCTGGCGTCTGCAGCCTGAGTCCTAACGAGGACCAGATGCTCATTAATCAGGCCTTTGGGGCCGGCCCGTGGAGCACATGCACTAACCCCCCCCCCCCCCCCCCAATCACACACACACACACACTTGAGTGTTGCTCTCTCCCTCCATACGTATCGGCCCCCGCCCTCCCCGTTCCTCTTTGGCCCCGTGTCGCTCCATCAGCGACGCTCACCCACTCGCTCTCTGTCTGCCAGGTTCCTGTTCAGGTCGGTCAACTTCCGCAGCAAGCCCAGCGGCCCCATGCTGGTGGCCACGTACTGGCCCGACGTGCCTGCCAAGATCGACGCCGCGTACGAGAACCCGGTGGAGGAGAAGACCGTCTTCTTCGCAGGTACGCCGGAGAAAAACGAGAAGGAGTGAAACGCAATATGTCCGGAGTTTAAATTATTATGTCTGCCGCAAAGTTCAATGAAAAAGAAAAAAAACAGAAAAACAGGATCGAGCCACTGTCAGGAACGGAAAAGCAATAATTGTCTGCATGGCCGTCCCGATGAGCTGAAACACTAGAAACAGCAGGAATGTTGGCTGAGCGCTCCAGCATGCGGTGCGCGCTCTCGGGACACTTGTGATATTCCACCATAGTTATTAGTGGTTTGTGAAGCATTCTCCACATTGTACTAATATGACGGTTTTCCTGAGCACTGATGAGATTTGCATAACCCTGGCGTCAGCTCCCAAAGACATCAGGTGGTCTCGGTATGACCTCACCTCTGGTCGATTAGCAGGAGTGACGGATGGAGCCGTGATTTGAGTGTCCGAAAAGTTCCTCTTCATCGCTGAAACGCTGGAAATCCACTCCTCTTCCTCATCTCTCCCAGGCAACGAGATTTGGGTTTACAAGGCTGATGAGTTGGAGAAAGGCTACCCCAAGAGGCTCACCAGCCTCGAACTCCCCGCTGACCTGCAGCAAGTCGACGCTGTCTTCAACTTCAGGAAGAACAGGAAGACTTACATCTTTGCTGGCGACAAATTCTGGAGGTACGTTGAAAAAAGACGCCCGCGTAACTACTTGCTCACCTAAAACCATTATCCGACTCCCTCTTGGAGTCTCCGGCTGATGTCGTCACCTCTTGAGCGCTGCATCTGGATCAAGTTAAAGTGTTGACCTAAACTGCACTGTAAAAGCATAACAGTCCCGTTGGTCCTTGCACAACACGGGAGATCGCTGCTTTGGCAGTTAACCGTCGAGCGGCCTCAGAACTGGTTCAAGCGAGTGTTTATGTGAGAAACATTCTTGTGATCTTCCTCTGTTTGTGTGCGCTCAGATACGATGAGGAGTCGAAGACAATGGACACTGGATTCCCCAAACTCATCGCCGAGTCCTGGAATGGCATCCCAGATAGCATCGATGCTGCCTTCAGTCTGAACGGCATCGGTAAAAGAAAACTGTCTCCCTTTTCAGATGATTTACTCTCTGTATTTATTTACGATAAAAGAATGACCAAAAGTTCACAGAAGCAGCTGTGTTTAGCTGAAGTTTAAGCGGCAAGTTAAAACTATGAGACAGACATGGTGTAATTATGCAGGTTGTCAGACATTTTTGGGACCATCTTCTCGATTGACCACATAGAGAAGGCAGCTGCAATCTAACACTGACAGCGAACAACAAAAAAAGCATCAAATGACTCAAACAACAACACAACACTGATTGCGGACCGATTTCCCCGGAGGGTAAAGTTTGGACCCTGTCTGCGGTCCCCCCCCCCCCCCTATCAAACCACAAGGTCCATTCTTGAATTGCTTCAGTCATGCACCGCCTTGTGGTCGTGCTGTACGGGCTGGATGATGGAACAGGATCATGTTGCCTTTTCTCGTTTGATGACGTTAGCGCATCCTGTTGGAGCCTTCAGACATTGATGTTAATAAGTAATAAGGTCCATTTATCGGTTTCATTTCTGTAACTCCCAATGTCACTCAACTGTTCTTAAGGAATCACATTGAGTGGTGACATCCAATGGCAACAGTCAATGAGAAGGGACAGAATCCCATCATTTTATGGTCATTTGTCCTTTAGATTCAGCAGAAATCCCGACGGTGGGCTGTAAAAATGTCGCCGCCTGGATGAGATGGATGGACAGAGAAAGCAGGCTGGCAGCTTCGGGTCCTGGAACATAAACACAACAACAGTACGCCAGGCACTCCTGAAAAGCATTAAAACACTGGAAAACGAGTAAACCAGTAGTGGCCGATTAATGGAGACGTAACGGCTTGAGCCGCCGCGGTTGTTTTTTTCGTGGCGCTGCTGTTCTTCGACTTCAACGCGGCTTTTATGAGTCAGTTTACTGCCTGCACGCTTGCATTCCTTCTGGTGAGGCTGTAGGAAAATCCAGTCAGCTCTATGGCCGCGTCTGGCACGTCGCCTCCCTCTCCGAGAAAACCGCTCGTATACCGAAAGAGCCAGCGAGCACGGAGACAGCGTCTAGCCGGAGAGGAGCTGATTAAAGGAGCTGACTACACAAAGAGTGTAAGGAAGTGAGACAAAGCCGAGGGGGGGGGGGCGTGCAAGTCACAGATCCGTGATCGGGAGGTCTGATGATCTTGGACGGTCAGTGGGAGAGTCCGTTCCTCTCTTGTTACTGAACACCGTTTCTAAATATTATTTGAGTGAGCAAGACATGATGGTTCATCTCCACTTTGCTCGCTGGTGGGAATGGCAAAGCCGCTCCTCTGCAGGGAGGCAGTGGGGGAGGTGATTTCGCAGTCAGTAAACTCCTTCGAAGACTGTCAAGCTCAGTATCCTTGAGACTCGAGGTGGTTATGCAGATTTTTGCCCGTGGCGAGCTCCCGGGGATTTTTCCATTACTGCTCTCCTGACATACACTCAGTACTGTGAGCATCGCATCGCCCCTCTTCCCCACACTGTGAACAAACATGCTTATATAAGCCCGGTCTGTGACCTTCAACAGAGGTACCTCTGTATGCTTTTTCATGGACATCATTCCGACTTAGTTTGCTGGATTTTGGCTTCAGCACAGCCTAATTGGATACTTTGATCCACTGGTTCCAAACCCGGGGTCTGAGACCCACTTGGAGGGGCTCCAGACATCGCCTGAAGTTACACTTAAACGTCTCAAACGAACGAAAATTTGGGTTTGATTAAAGATAACGAATGGAAAAAATCTTCACCATGCTTTCTCCGTTTGGCTTTTTTCAGATTACAGCTACTTCTTCAAAGGCAGCCACTATTTCAAGCTGGAAGACAGCAGCTTGAAGATCGTCAAACTGGGCGAGATCACAAAGGACTGGCTGGGGTGTTGTGTTTCTTGGGGGGGGTGGGGGGGGGGGGGGGGGGGGGGGGGGGGGGGGGGGGGGGGGGGGGGGGGGGGGGGGGG
>JASSRZ010000001.1:7299504-7310800 GCA_032164315.1 Malacoctenus gilli
GGCTGGGCTTTTGAGTTTCTTCCCCCCCCCCCCAAAAAAAGCGGCTCGCGACTGGCTGAACCCCCCACGACGACGGCCCCGGGTCCAGAGGACGTCGCCTTCGTATCGCACACGACTTGAGGTCCCCGCAGTGCACACCGTCTCCTCCTGACAACTCTGCACACCTCTGTGGGACTCATGTTACTGCAGCCTGTATAACCTTTCTCCAGCTTTGTAAACCTTCGCAGGCTGAACATACGCAACTGGATTTTTGCTCTTTTTTTTGGTGAATTTGACATATTTGCTTTTTTTTTACATTATGTAGCCCCAGATTTATTGTTTTTGTGTGTTTGTGTTTTTTTCTTTTGAAGAGTCCGACATCAGGTATGTCCACACTGCATTGAACGCAGTGCTATATTGTGCTGTGAGATATTGCCTTTTGATGCAAATTTGAATCTGAAAGGATCTTTTACACCATATGCGGAATTCATGTTGGCTTAGAAGTATTTCTACGTCGAGTGTATGAAGTGCAGTTTTGTTTGAAATGTGTCAATTTTGATTAATTCTTCTCATTGTTGTGCAATACATTTGAACGGAATGAGTTTGCACAATGTGACCGAAAATGGTGCTTTTAGAGATCGCTTCTTTCTTTTTTTTTGCATATAGTCCTGCATATGAAATGTTCTATATAATCTGTTTAACTATGTCTGGTGAGACGGCTTGATGTCCACGTGATGTCAGAGAGTTGTACTCGCAGCCACACAATAGTCTCGATTTAGCACTTTGTAGAGGACTTTACATGGGAACTGCTCCAGAGAGGGGACCAAACTGTTGCCGTGGAAACGCCATGTTGCACGTCCCTTTCCCAATGGTACAGAACAATTAATGGCACAGGTTGCCTCTTAAGGCTGTATACGTTTGCTGCATGATGGAATCATGACAAGGGTACCGCAGTAGTATTGTGTATTGTTATCTTTTTCAAAACTATGTTTTTTTTGTTTTGTTTCTAACATAATAGTCATTTTTGTTGTGTGGTTTTAATGCTTGTGCACTTTGTTACTGTCATCAATAAAGATGGTCAATATCATGGACTCGTCGTCACTTGAATGGTGCAATTATTAACTTAGTTACAGTCAGTCACCTCAAGTGCCTCGACTGTGCATGTTGTAATTTGTTTCCCTGCTCCAACACACCTGAATTGAACCACTGCCTGAATGTGGTAAGCTTGATCATAAGCCTCTTGTTGCAGTCATGTGTTGGACCAGGTACACATTCGAACCATAGCAGTTGGTGACCTACGAACACTGAAAGAGCAACAAAAAACGCACAAGTCATTGTCTGTAAACAAAAGTTACTTTTGACAGAGAAATCTGATTTGAAAGAGAAACTACACTCATGCTGATAATACACGTTTAAATGTTGGCAAAAACCTGCTATATCACAGAATCTACTGCTTAAAAAAATAACCTAAAAAACTGGTGGCATAAAATAACACCACTTACTATCCAAGAGGTCAACTCAGGTGTAAAAATGTCCAAAGTGTAATTATTGAGTCGACTCGCTGGCTTGCCAGGCTCTGAAACAAACAAAGTGAATGGAGCGCAGAGTTGGAACTATTCCCTGTTTATAACTTTGGACTTGTAGCGTAAATTACCTTCCAAACTAACATGGAGATTGCCTAAATAGGTGTGACCGGGGCTCAGCTGGTTGAGTATGTCTTCCAATCTGGAGGTTGGAGGAATAACATTCCTCCTCACGCTGTCTTGCAGTCTGAGAGGAAGACATGGGATCCCACGCTGCTCCCACTGGTGTGCCCTGTGTGGCCGCTGTTATCACTCGTGTGAGCAGACGCTTGTTTGGTTTCGCTGAGAAGAGGATCAAATGAGTCACAGAACGTCGCTCAAAAATCTGCAAATATTGTTCACCATAGAAGGAGGCACCCTCACACATTGGCAGGTCGCTCAAGCCGTGGCGACTTCTCTACCTACAACAGTTTACTTGCAAAAGCTGGATAATAACCTCCGCTTTTACCTCAGAAAATGCAGCATTCATGATTTTGAATCAACAGACGATAGAACACAATCTTTTGACACGTCCGTCTCGATAAACGTCGGCTACCTCCCCATCCCCCATTTGTTTATAAAGGGAACGGTCTTTAACTCCCCCTTCAACTTTGACCCTTCACTTTGAAATTGTTCCACCAACTTCATTCTGAATTTTGAACAATTTCACCTTTTTTAGGTTTGGTCGGCTCGATCCCACTCTGTTCCCTTTTTAGGGAAAGTACCGGCATCTTTATCTTTTCTGAATTCTGTTTCAGCTTTTCGTGCTGAAAGCTGCCAAATCTCCCGAGGATTATAATGTTTATACAAGCTACAGAGCGCTCTATAACTTGCGGTCTTTGTTTCTCGGTGATCCAATTTGCAGCAGTGGTTTAGTGTGGAAAATGTGAATCTGCACAGCGATACTGTGGGCTCAAAAAGAACGCAAGAGTGCGGAAAACGCACACAAACACCCTGAATTGTATAAATTACAACCACTATCTCAGTATTACACTCAAAGTAAGGAATTGGTCAGTTCAATGGATTAGTTTTGTCTTTGGAGAGTATCAAATAAAGTCCAGGCCTTCACTTTCCAAGGGAAGAATAGAAAATGTGTTGTGAAGTTGCGCCATCTTGTGGACAATTTTTACACCTCGTTTGCGTGACCTTGTTCTTAAATCAGCCCCTTTAATTATTGTTTGACGCATTTAGACTTTAGGGTTTACTTGTGCATCCTCGTCAGTAATACAGATACTGACCGCGCACAACTCAGTTCGACCTTTTCTTATTCAAGTACTTAATTTTCACGTTTGCAAGGAATAACGTCAAAATGATCCATCGGCGTGATTGACAGAGATTATGGGCAATAACACAAATTCAGTCGCTCCTGCGCGTGCAATGGTCGACCACCGGCTGGGGACGCGGCCCCCGCTGCAGCCACGTTGGAGGCGGGGCTTGAGCGCGTCAGTGCCGCTCGGCTCCGGCGGGTCCGTGTGCCGTGCGCTCGCTTGCTTCGCTCGCTCGCTCGCTCGCCGTTCCGACATCGCCTCAGTCCTTTGAGAGAGAGAGAGAGAGAGAGAGAGAGAGGAGGAGAGAGAGGGAAAAAACACAACCCAAGAGCCGAGCCCCTATTGAGGAAGTGAGATGATAACATAACTGCGCCTCGACAACAACATTCCGCCTGCTTCTGCGTTGAATCGAGGGAGTCGCGATGCCGCCGCAGCGAGTGTGCGCTCTGCCGAGGCAGCAGTCCCTGCTGCTGCCCGCGGTCATCAACCCCTTCGTCCAAGACACTAAACTGAGCAGAGCTGCACTGATAAAAGTGAGTATGCTGATGCGGTTCGGGTGGCTTTCGGCGGACGTAGTCTCGGCTCGGGGCAACACGGGCGCAGACGGCGTTTCAGATGTGTCAGATTACACACACACACATACACACACACACTCGCAGGCGGCCGCTGTGTTACCAGGGCCTGTAATCTGCTCCAACGGCGCTTCGACAATCGGCTTGTGCAGCCCTGTTATATGCTGCCCAGACAATGAGAGCCATTGTGCGCCGCCTGCAAAGCCGAGCTGCGATGTGGATTTGAAGTCCCGTGCATATTTCAGATGGTTGCAGCGCAAATTGTCAGAGTTGTTGTTGCCCGAGATGAATGCAGCCTCCCCCACCCCTCCTCACCCACTCCCCATCCCCACCCCAACCCCCCTCGCTTTGGCACAGGCCCATCGTTTGTGATTAATCTGCCCCCTGTCCTCCCGTGCAGTGCGTCCTGTTGGGGATCATCCTCGTCCCTCTGCGTGCTGTCCTCATATCCCTGGTTCTGATGGTGACATGGCCAGTGTCCCTCATTATAACCTTCAAGCATCCTCTGAAAGGAGCCGTGGAGCCAATGACAGGCTGGAGACGGTAACTATGGATACAAACATCATTCCCGCTGCAACACAGCCTCCCACGGAGACGCCCACGCCTCTCCTCCACCAGATTACAGCCCCCCCCACCCCACCCCACTGCTTCCTGGACACCATACGACCTTTCACAACTGAACAACTATGCATTACCATAGATGGAGTGCATGTCCTGCCCAGCAATTTGACATCATATTTGCATGTTTGCACATTTGAAACCTATTTTCCTTTACTTGCTTGAACAGATACACTGACGTTCGATAAAGCTACATCATCTAAGATACAAGTTAAGCCACTATTCCACATGGAAGTTGGTTCACTTCTCTATACGCTCATGTCATTTTGCGCTACCTTTGCATTCTTGTTCAATTAAACAAAAATGCTACATGCTAAGCTAAATCCCAACGTGCTTATGTGATAGAATTTTTTTTATTTTAATCGACTCGATGGACTTAAGTCAGTTCGTTCCTCGCCCACAGTAAATATATGTTTAGCGCAATTCAGACACATCCTTGTCATGCCATTAGAACCCTCTGTTTTGCTTGTTTTAAGTCGTTTACAAACATTTGGGTACCAAAAAAGTTACATACTCTACAGTTAACAAAACATCTGTGATGTTTTGCGGGTCAGTGTCAAATGTCAAATGCAAAGTTATAACAGAGGCAGAGGTAATTCACTGTCACCCATGTAATTATAGCTTCTGTCGTGAGAACACGCTGATATTTACACCCTGAGAATGCAAAAGGCACTTCTCTTCTCAAACAGTGACCATGACTTTGCAGTACCAGGAAGACTGAGTTCTGCTGGCTCCGTAAAGTGGACAGCAGAACAGAGTCGGGCCGGCGTATTCTCAAAATAATCGTGCCTGACATGACTTGAAGAATGTGCAGCTGCGCACTCTTCTGCTGAATCATACTTTTCCAGATCATATCAGCCCCAGTAGCGTTACTTCAGCTCGGTTCTCAGAGAGGAAGCGGCGGAATCGGGGCGCTGAAAAGGAACCGAAAAAGTGACTTGTCTCTTTTCATACACTGAAGATCGTTCTCACACCTCTTAAGGCCCTCAATGAACATTCTTTGCTTTTAATGAATTGATTTTAAGATAATTACCAATAAACGTTCTATAAAAGTTTAAATACAACACTTTAAAAAATTTATAAACTGTTTTTGCACTATTTTTTCATGCTCTTGCGTCTGTACTCGGTGTGACCTTTAGACCACAGATTTTTTTTTTTTTATGGTTATGACCAAACATGGTGTGAGAGACCCAAGAGAAATGCTTATCTTGTCAAGTTTGTTTAAAAAGTGCTTTACTGCGCACAGGTGCAGTTTCTCACGGGAGGATTTAGGTTCTAATCGTTTTCTTTCCCTTTCAGCGGACGAGACCACCAAACTCTGTATTTGTAGCCCTATCAGGCAGTTGTCAGGCAGACAGAAGCACTTTATTTTGTAAAGCGGCTCTTCTTTCCTGTATTCTTTGGTACTGTGTCAGTTGTTGTCGAGCTCCACCAGCTGTCAACAGCAGGCTGATGAGTGACCTGTTTGTTTCTAGCCTGATGTAATTGGCTAAAGGGAGAAACGTAGATGTTCGCCAGGACCTATAGTCCATCATATAGCGCCGCTCTCTCTCCTTTTTTAGACATACGTGTCAATGCTTGCTTACAGTTGGCTGTTCTTTGTCCAAGACTGCATTAGGAATGTGTCTCTCCTTGGACGGAAGCGCTTAACCACCTGACGCCGACATACGTTTCCTTGCTTCAGGCCTCCGAGGATTTAACGCAGCTTTGAATATTCAAAAGATTGCGTTTCATAAACACACGCTTGAAAAAAATCCCGCGTTTCCATTCATTGTTTTCTCGTGTGACAGTTCAGTCTGCACTGGGTTCGGGGAAGTGCGTGACGGTTGTTTGCAATTCAAGGGTTAATGGAGAGCACCAAATGAAGTGACGCAACACTTCCTGTTACTAAAACTGCGTTCAGTGAGTCACATTTTTGAAGTACACACACACACATCATTGAAATAAAAGTCCGAGATAAACCTCCATCTAAGCTCATTCACGAGGAAGATTGAGAGATTCGCACGTTCGCTGAATAAAGTGTGTGTGGCGCTAACGGCAGGATGACTGTGCTCCTGTTCAGGTTCATGTGCCGGAACGTGATGGCCGCCCTGGGGAGGGCCTACTACTTCTGCATGGGCTTCAGGGTGGTGGTGAAAGGCAAACAGGTGGGCAGCAACGAGGCCCCCATCCTGGCCGTAGCCCCCCACTCCACTTTCTTCGACGGGATCGTGTGCATCATGGCCGGCCTGCCCTCCACCGTGTCCCGTGTGGAGAACCTGGCCACGCCCATCTTTGGCCGTGAGACCGCTTTACTTCTTTGGCGTTAGGAGCGACGTGACGTTGATGTTTACGTGTTGGTCAGACTCTGCAGTTTCGCTGCTTCTCTTGACGAGTGTGGAGGAGATGTGATGATAAGTTATTATCTGCAACCTGGAGTCAGTCAGTTCAGCAGCCAATAACTTCATTGAACAGAAGATGTTTTCAAATGTCCTTCATTAAGTAATCAGGAGCTGGTAACAGGATGAATAGAAACACTTATGTCAGGCATTCTCACGAACACTGAGCCAGTTAATGTTTAATCAAGTGGCCTTGCTCTGTTTATCATTAACAAGCGAAGGAAATTCGCACCTGTTGACTCCATTTGATTATGATCTGATGCTTAAATGACCATCGATGCATAAACGAGACATCGTTTCCCTCCCTCACAGTGTGACAAACACTTGTTACTTTCAAAAGGAAGCACCACATAATGATCCAAAACAGTTCAATGAACTCTGGTTTTCGCCCAAATATGTATTTTTCCGTCGTCGCGAGCTGTCCCTTACAGCGCCGAGGTCACCGATGGGTCCCGCTGTTTCGCTTTCAAGCCCTGCTTCCACTTTTTTTTTTGTAATCACAGAGTACGATGACCAGAGACAGTTCCTGTTATCTGTCCTCCGAGTGTCTGTGATAATGACTCCTCTGGGTCTCTGCAGGGTTTGTGCGCTGTCTCCAGCCGGTGCTGGTGTCCAGGAAGGACCCGGACTCCAGGAAGAACACCATCCAAGAGATTGATAGCAGAGCCAAGTCGGGAGGCCACTGGCCTCAGGTCAGTATCCAACTCTCCAGATTAAACACAGCTTCTTCTTTTTATTATGGTCGTTTTCACGTTGGCGCCGCGTTGCTCCACAGGTGCTGATATTCCCGGAGGGAACATGTACGAATCGCTCATGTCTCATCACCTTTAAACAAGGTAAAACTGTGAACCATGTGTATGTTTGCTTCACTTTTCAACCCTACAACTCTACTCTGACACTTACAGCACACCTCACACCTCCACCTCCCTCCTATTTACTTTAACTAAGCTGGAATGCTACACAAGAGAGAGCAGTTTGCATGGTTCACTGTGGCCTTCATTCTTTGGTTCATGGAGTTTGAATATTAACTTGGTCTCGAATGGAAATCAAAGAACCGATGCAGAGTGAGGTGGCAGAAATCGGTCCTGGTGTTAGTCTGCCATCAACAATAACTTGATGAATTGCTTGTGTTTGTTTGTTATGTTCTGCGTCGCACCCGTAGGTGCTTTTATCCCAGGGGTCCCCGTGCAGCCTGTGCTGATGAGGTATCCAAACTCTCTGGTGAGTGCCGCAGCATCAACACATCTCGTTTGGCCTGAATGAAAGTTGTTGGTTGTTGACTATAGGGTGTTGGCGTTGTGTATTCGCCACATTTGAGTATCTCAAATAACAGATTTCGAAGTTTCTCACCAAACTTTCAGTTCGTCCCTGTTTTTCCAACAGATAATTGTTCCTTTGTCTTTTTTTCCTGCAGGATACCGTGACTTGGACCTGGCAAGGGTTCAGCTCGTGAGTGTGGTTACTTACCTATTGCTGTCTCATGTCTGTCTAATTTGCCCTCTTCACACAAACTGTTCTGTTTTGTGGGCTGTGACCCCCGTTTGTGGGTCTTCGTGTGTCTTCTGTGTTCATGGCATCGAATTCATCCTCCCTCTTGTAGCTCTTAGGTGGTCGTCTGAGAGGTTTAAAGAGCTGAGCTGGTGTTCTGTGAGCCAATCGTGAAAGGAGCATCAGGAGACGTTTAAGTTCAAGTGACACCAGGACATTATTTCTTCACCTCAGCTGCGAAAAAAATCCATAGGAAGGTTGCTAAGTGGGAAGATTGCTGGTGCGGGAGCTGCTCGCCCTTAGAGCAGATGAGGGAATCAACCAAAAACATCATAAAACAGCTGTTAAAAACTTTAAACTGAAACCTCTCAGCCCATTTACTCTCAATCGTGTCGTTTCTTTTATGACTGGAGCTGCTCAGCGAAGCTACAATCACTGCCGCCTTCGCTGGCCTGCGTGAATCGCCTCTCCGATCGACTGATGAAGGGAATGTCGTGCGGCGCTTTGTCACTGTCGCTCAAATCTTGTGTATCAAAGGGACTTGTTGATGTTCTCTTCATCCAGTCTCTGCCTTCACCTTTCGCACAACTTCACAACAGCACAAGTATTGGTACGGCAAGACCTTCAGAGACTTCTGGATGACAGACCGTCTTCCCTCTCTTGTTTACAGGAAGACTTTGCTGCTGCTGACCCTGTGCCAGCTCTACACCACAGTGGAGATAGAGGTAACTGTCTGCTTTCAGTCGATATGTGCAGCTTGATAAAATGTAACGAACTCTGGATGTTACACAAGATTTTCACATATTTTGCTGACATGACGAAACAGAATGTAAACAGTTTGTGCCGTTTATTTGGTGGTTGGTAGGAACCGGTGACGGTTGTTTGTTTTCTGCCCGACCGAGGCTGAGATGTGTTATCAGCAGGTGGGGGAGCTTGGCTCCCGAGCAGAAATCCGCGAGCGCACTTTCCGTGACCCTCCCTTCTGACCTCTCCGTCCCTCCGTCCATTCCGTTTCCCAGTTCCTGCCGCCGCACATCCCCACCGAGGAGGAGAAGAAAAGCCCGCCTCTGTTTGCCAGCCGAGTGCGAGAAACCATGGCCCGGTACGAGCTCGCAGGCCTGCTTATGCATCGAGAACACTGCGGGGTGGGACAGAGAAGCAGACCTTTGTCTGCAGCGGTTGAGGCCAGCTCTTCTCACTTCTGCACTGATGTGCAATCTTTTTACTCATCGCATTGTTGTGGTCTGACTGCGTTTTGAGTAAGTTCCTGTTCTGCGCGAACGTGTGCCTCGTCATTTTCGAACTTCTTCTTTCAGAGCCTTGGGGGTTCCAGTGACGGACCACACGTACGAAGACTGCCGCCTGATGATATCCGCCGGCGAGCTCACGCTGCCCATGGAGGCCGGCCTGGTCGAGTTCACGAAAATCAGCCGCAAGCTCAAGTGAGAGCCAAGTGGGATCGAGCCTGTTCAGATTCAACCACTTACTCTGCTTTTTTCTGCTAGTACAAATGACATCATGTTAATATTTGAGGAAATCACGTTGATGATGTTTCAGGTCATCATTCAGACCTTGTATGTCGTCCATGACACAGTAGCTTCAGAGACAATTAAGCGTGTCTTCGAAATCCGAAGATACTGGTTTGCTCAAAACGGATTGAAGAGTTTGCCTCCGTGTTTGCTCTTTGTCGATCCTGTCTTCTCTGCGCTCCGTCCAACTAGTCTGAAGTGGGACAACCTGAAGAAGGAGCTGGAGGGCTTCGCCGGCATGGCCAGCTCCTGCAAAGGCGGCCGGATCACCATCGAGGAGTTTGCCAGGTTCCTGAAGCTGCCCGTCAGCCCGATCCTGGAGGAGCTGTTTGCGCTGTTTGACAGAGTGAGACTGACCTCAAAGTCAAACATCTGCATGCTGATTTGCGTCATTTAAGAGCATCTTGGCCGGCTGAAGAACATCATCGCTGATGACCAATAAAACACAGAGGTTCGTATATTTATTGTGTCTCTCTCCCTCCTGTGCAGAACGGAGACGGCACCATCGATTTCAGAGAATATGTTATCGGGGTGAACATCCTGTGTCGGCCAGCCAACACTGAAGAGGTTCTGCAGTTGGCCTTCCAGGTAGGAGTGACACAAGTCCCCCCCCACACACACACACACACACACATTCCAGTTGGTGTCATTTATGGGAGTATGCAGCGCTGATGTGAAGAGCAAATGTTCGTCCAGTCGACTGAACGATGAAAACTGGAGGTGCCAGGAAGAACAGAGAGAGACTGGAGCGAGATGGATTTGGATAATATCAAGTTGACAATGTCTGTCTGTTGTTTGTGAGGTCACATGAGGTCCTGGACGAACTGTTAATGTTTATGTAATGCATCTTAAAACGCGCTTCAATCGTGCTTTCACGCCAATTAATTTCTAAACAAACATGATTTTTTCTACATTTTTCTCACCTTCCCGCCAGTTGTTGGCTCGTTCTTCGTCATAACGCCGCTCATGGAGGGGCGCGCTGGACGTTTTCTCACGTTTCGTCTTCTCTCGTGCAGCTGTTTGACACTGACGAGGACGAGAAAATCACGCGCGAGGAGTTCACGTCCCTGCTGCGCTCCACTCTGGGCGTGTCGGATCTAAACATGGCCAAACTCTTCAAGGAGATTGACGCCGACGCCTCCGGTTTCATCACCTTCAGTGAGTAGATGCGGCTGCTCCTTGCTAAGCCGGATTTCATCCTCGAAATCTGTAGCTGCGTCCACAGCGATGCAGGGGGGGGGGGGGATAAAACAAATGGTTAAAGATTGTATTTTGAAAGACACGTCAAAGGATCGCACAAAATTAAAGGAGATTCGGGGACGAGACAGGCTCTGCGATCTAATTTGTATCTGCTCAGAGGGAACATCCGATGTTTTTATGATGTTTGTGAAGAAACAGAACTCATCTATTGGCCCAAAATTGAAGTTTTTTTTTCCAAAAAGGAGATAAGGTTTAGGAGTGTCCTCATAGTTTGTTGTCATATTAACATTTTGGCCAAACATGCGACTTGAAACTGTGTCTCAAAGTGAGCCAATTAGAAAAAAAACTTGCTGTGTTTCCATAACAACGATGAATATGGTAAAACAAAGCTCTAATCACGTTTACATGTCTGGAACCTTTGTCCCCGCCGACCCTCAGGTGAATTCCAGGCCTTCGCCACCACCCACCCGGAATACGCCAAGCTCTTCACCACCTACTTGGAGCTCCAGAGGTACCAGGCCATCCAGGAGGCCAGGCCCGGCGACCTGGAGCTGGCCGGCCAGATCGGTCCGGAGGAGGAGCGGGAAGACAGCACCTCCGACAAGAAGGACGACTGAGACTGAGAGCTGCTGCTGCTCTGAACTTTTTTGCCACCCAGAGGAACAACCACTAGGCCACCGCCTGCCATCATGTCCCATAAGC
>JASSRZ010000001.1:7318330-7332376 GCA_032164315.1 Malacoctenus gilli
CGGGCTCTCCGGCGCAGAGCTGCTTCCAACTGCTGCACTCGCTGGAACGCTTCTCCCAAGTAACCATCTCTGTCTGTGTTCTCGCCAGTGAGGCTTCGGCTGATTGTTTTGTGGTGAAGACTTTAATTTTCTTGTGCTTTTGATCTCCACTCACCTCCTTTACCATCCTTCCTTCCTTCCCCCTTTGACAACATTTCTAATTTGCTGTTTTAGATCATCTTGCGAGGTTGATTTATTCAAAATCTCCTCTCTGTCTCATTGTTTTATGTCTAACTTTGCATGTGGCAGCAGCTGTGGGAAGACAAGTTCCCTCTACCTCCACGGTCCTTTTTCTAACCTTTAATTTGATACTCCCTCTCTGAATGTTTTTGAATTCCGCCTCGGCAGTAAACTTTCCTTCCTCAGCTCGCGCGTTTGATGTCGGGATGAATTGTTCCCTTCTCCACGCGCTGCGCTGCGCCGCGCGTCGTGACGTGCAGAGGATATGCGCTCAGATGCGTCTCTGACCGGACACCTGCTATCGCAGCGCGCCAGATCGCACACGCAAGGTTATATTCTCATGCTGCGTCTCAATTCGTGGCACAGCGCTGTTGAGTCCGTCCTCTGTGCGAGGAACGATGGCAGCTCTCTCCCCCTCTTAGCCTCGCTCTGTCCCCCCGCTGTGCGTAACGGCGCTGGAACTTTACGCGCAAACACCAAACCTCTTGTTTGTTTTTTTCCCCCCCCTTCTCTCTCTCCAAGAAGTCTCGTCTCTCTTTCCTCCTCCGCAGCTCATGTTCACGGAGGCGTCCCTTGCCCTTTCCTCGGAGAAGACCTCTTTATCCGGTTTCTGTCGGCGGGACAGCGGTCCGAGCGCGCCGACTCTGACCACCGGCGCCGCCAGAAGCCGCAGGGGGCCGTGAGAGCGTTGCGCCGGCGTCGCGCGTCTCGTGCCCAGCAGACAAGATGAACATCCAGGTTCTGCCGGAACACAAGCTCTCGTCGGTGGCCCCGCTGAACCACTGCGATGTGGAGAAGAGGGATGTGGAGCTGACGCTGGTGAAGGACCAGAACGGCGTGCAGTACACGAGTTCCTCCATCATCCCGACGCCCGGTCCCCGCGTGGGTCCGCCCGGAGTGCCCTCCGATGTCGACCGAGAAACTTGGGGCAAGAAAATAGACTTTCTCCTGTCTGTCATTGGCTTCGCGGTGGACCTGGCCAATGTTTGGAGATTTCCTTACTTGTGCTACAAAAACGGAGGGGGTGAGTGCGTGTGCGTGCGTGCGTGCTTCTGGTTGATTAATGCGCGTTAAACTCTTGCAGATGTCACCAGGGAAGCTTTTAAATGTGAATAATTTACGCAAGAGAGACGCAAAAAACTATGTAGAAGCTGGTTCTTCCGAATCGCAGCAAATCCTCACTGTGCCGTGGACGGATGCGCCTCATTTGAACGTGATCCCGGTGAATTTTGCGCTGCTGTCCGATCGTCGCTGTTGTGATCCCTGTAAACAGTCCCAGGTGCATTGATGAAGGGAAGTACACCGAGCTTTCATGATGAAGGAAATACCTCGTCTCTATCAAGGCATGCACAACTGAAGTGTATAATTGGAGGCCGCCCGATAATTCCTGAAAAGTGACGAGCACAAACTGATAAGCGTGTTTATCGGGAAGCAGAAGAACTCGCAGTGGAAACATACAGATGGAGATAAAATGTAAACAGGCAATTTTGCATAGGCTGCAGAATAATTGCTTTAGATTAGACTATAGCCTCTATAAAATATTGTTGTTTTTTCAAAGTGTTTCAAAGTAAAAGCACAGACGGCCAATTTATATTGTATAAATGCACTTGTTGCACTTTTTTGGGCTGTTGATGAACCTAATGCCTGATTTCATGAATTAATGTCAACAATATCTGACAGTGTTCCTCGTGCGTTGAGTGCTTTTACTGTTCCCTTACCATTGTAAGGGTCTGAATCTGAAGTCTGAGTCCAACCTGTTGTCAGAGTCAGAGAACATTAAAGCTGCAGAGCACCCGAGAGGCAAAAGAGCTCAGTGTACGAGGCCAAAACCCACAAAGCACTGTGTTGTTGGACCCTCCTGACAACAGAGCGCTCACCAGAAGGTGTGCCCCCCGTCCTCTGTTTGTCTGCGCATCCATTCACGCCACAAAAATCAACATGTTTTTGCGCAGTGTTGTCAGCGAACAGCTCTGTCAGTCAGAAAGGCCTACAGCAAGAGGGGTTTGTTTTGTGTGTGCGGCTGATGTGTCATTAGTGATGGACAGTGTCAAGCACGGCTCTCTGAGAGGTCGTTTCCTTGTTGGTCCGGCGCGGTGTGAAAATAGCTGAGAGCCTTCCCACTTGTGTGGTACGATGTGTTGTTCCTTGAGGAATGTCAAGCCCCCAAAACAATCCTTTTATACCTTATCTTCCTCTGTGGATGCTCCGTCTGGCTCTCAGTGCAGTATCAGAAACCCATCTGGCAGTTTGTTTGTTTTTTAACGCAGAAAAGATCAACAAGTCATGCAGGGAGTGAATCCCGGAGAACTCTCTGTAAGCTCTTGTGTCTTAATTGTTGTTTCTTCCCAGGTGCCTTTTTGATTCCTTACATTCTTTTCCTGGTCATTGCGGGAATGCCGTTGTTCTACATGGAACTCGCCTTGGGCCAGTACAACAGGGAAGGGGCAGCCACCATTTGGAAAATATGCCCCATCTTTAAAGGTAACCACACGCATGACCATGCATGTCCATGCACCGCAGCCTTTTCCCTGACCCCCTGAACTGCACCAACAGCTTAGTCATGCTGCCTTCTGCCCCCCCCTCCTTTTTGCGTCCTGCCCTTTCATTTCATCCCTTCGGTTTTGTCCTCCCGCCCTCAGAAGTTCACCCGTGTCACCTGTAACTAACACTTGTCACAACGGCTCTTTCCGTCTCTGTAATTTTGAGCACTGTTTCTGCGACCGTGCCTGCACCCGGATGCCCCCCCCCCACCCACCCCCCAAATCTCAATTTGGAGCAAGTGAATCAAACACAGGCTCATGACCAGAGGAAGCTGATGAAACCGCTTGATCCAATTGCGAGTCAATCAATTGAATTCATCAAAAAGAAAGAGTGGGAGAAAAAAAACACGCAACAAAAAACGTGACCTGCTGTGAACTCAATTACTCTGAAACTCTATGAGCCTATTAAAAATAGGACTGTGAGAGATTGATGTGGTGTAAACCTGAAAACGACACTCACCTTGGGTTAATTACAGCTACCAAACATGATCAATACAGTGCAATATTGTTTTTCATCTCAGAAAGAAGCCATTTTTCCCCTTTTTTGAACCCAAAGTGAGCCTGAGAAACGACTGATATCACCTCAGCCTCAAAACCACAAGTGTCATCAAATACGGTCAAATTAAACGCCTCTGTCTGCATATTCGAGACGGCCCCAGTCGTGCTTGCGTTGGCTTCAGCGGCGTGAGGTGGGTTTGTTTTTTTCCTGAATAGAATAGAACGGCCTGATGGGTTTATGGGCTCTTCTGTTTTATATGAGGACATCGCATTCCAGTGGAGACACATCCCAGGGTTCACAAAGTGGAGAATCATGGAAACTAACTTTGAATGCTTGAGAAACGTGTGTCTGAGAGGCCTGTTTGGGCTTCCGAGGAGACGTTCGGATGGAAGTTTCGTTACTGGAACATCACCTGGACCTCAAAGGTTTTAATAACATGAAGAATTTGAGAATTGTATGTGTGTCGTCGACGTATTTGCAACAAAAGCATCTTTTGACCCAAGAACATTGATTTCTCTCAATCACAGTCTGACAATCGTATATTTGCCAAGAAGAGAATTTTCTCTAGTAATTTTGTAGCAGTTTGTTTACAAAATATATGAAAAAGACAAAAAACCAAACCAATCAAACCAAACGTTTGTTCCTGCTCACTCACGATCCCGTGTTCCTCAGGCGTCGGCTACACTGTGATTCTCATCGCCCTTTATGTGGGCTTCTACTACAACGTCATCATCGCCTGGTCCTTGCACTACCTGTTCTCCTCCATGACGAGGGAGCTGCCGTGGCTCAAGTGTGGCAACAGCTGGAACAGCCCCAACTGCACCGACCCCAAAGCCATCAATGGATCTGTCCTGGGCAACGGCACGTCCTACGCCAAGTACAAGATCACCCCGGCGGCAGAGTATTATGAGTAAGTACCCTCTGAAAATCATCGATACATAAACAGCTTTTGTCAGTAGACTTCTTTCGTTTTTCAGTGGGCTCGTCCTGTAAAATCTTAACTTTACTCCAACATGGGAATTGAAGTTTGATTAAAAGAAATCGTCTGTATAAAAAAGCTCATTCAACACAGAGGTGAACGGGATCATGTCCCAGTTTTCTTCAAAACTGGCCTTACATCAAATTCAAGTTACGCATTTTATTGGTGTCGACATTCGCTTCTTTTTTTTCTCACCCAGTTTGGATGTTTCCACCTTTTTTTTGTGAACATTTTCACGGGACCATTTTGAATCGGTTGAGTCAGCGTGTGATCCACTCCATGTCACGGGGGCGAGACATCCTCTTGTTTTTGGGGGCGGGGGGGGGGTGTTGTCCTGATAATAGTGAATGAGCACACCCCAGTAAACAAGTCAACCGCTCGGCATGTGACTGAAACGTGAGTGGAAGTGCACCGAAATAATCCGGCCTCTTGTGTTTGCATTATAAAAAGGTGGATACATAAAAAAAGAGTTCAAATGTGGTCTTTGAAGTGTTCGAGGGGTGGGAAAAAAAAGCTCCATCTGTTTATACTTCAAAGACGGCCAGTTCTTCCTCAGCTTCTGTGAGGACTGACTGTGTAGCCCAGAGGAAGTCTGTCAAACGACTTGGACAATGCAGAGGACACATGCTAAGCGTGACGCACAGAATACATTGAGCGCGCATCATGGCCAATGACTGGCTGTCTTTTAGCTGTGTGTTTATTTATCCAGTATCCGTGGTAATCCTTCCAGGAACTGTCCAGCGTGTTCATGACCATAAAAAAAAACTTGGAACTCGGGAAAGAAAGTGATGCGAGTGTTGCTGGAGGAGTAGACATTGTACTTGAAATTGTGAGTATCGGACTTTGCGCCGTGTGGATGAAGACGTTTCAGTTGCAGACCGACAGAATGACAGAAACGAGGCCCTTTCGGACGGATCTCGCTCCGAGGTTAGGAACCGTCGGGGACCGTAAATCCTCCTGCTCGCAGCGCGCTTTAAGCACAGGAGCAATGCCAAGGCACAGCATGAGGGGGGCCAACTGAGTCAACAATCCTCCCGCTTCATCTCGCACGGTCCACTCTGTGCCCAGACCTTTTGGAGAGCACACAGGCAGATTAGGAGACAAAGGGCTCCGAGGCACAGCTGCGTCAAATCCCTCTCGCTGGCCCCGCAGGGCAGGTACACCGAGTCGCGGCCAAGGGCAAAAAGACTCACCTGTATTTCAGCAGGATTTGCGGCGTCTCTATGCAAAAAGTGAGGCCAACAGGGGCCTCGCTTCCCACTCATGGCCAAACACTATGTCTGCAAAGTTAATAAGAGCGACTTGTTGCGAAGGCTCTGGTTTAGGTGTCTCCTGAGCCTGCAGGCCCCAGCGGGCCTGTTCGGTAAGCCTCCAAAACCGAGCATTCCTTCAGTCTTACTTCACACCTGAGCTGATGTATTTGGTTGTTTGTTAAACTTGAAGCTCACCAACTGAGGCGCCTTGGGGACTCTACAACATCACTGTCTGATACGTAACTTTCTTGGCTGTCTCGAGGCTTTTTTACGCTTTTTTTGTCCGAAGTAACAGGCAGTGGAGCTATAACAGCACAGATAGAGAGAAGATAGATGGAGCAGCAGTAGGAATTGAGGCTTATTTTAATACCCATTCAATTCTTGTGTTTTTTTCCTCTTTCAAATAACTCTTTAGCTCCCAAGAACTCCGCTATGTTTCAACACAAACTGAGTTAAATGAGGGAAATCATGAGCCGAGTCACGAGGAAAAATATATAGCCATGCATTGACGATCAGGTGAGCTGTGGGCCACGGATTTATTCAGGTTTTTTCAGTGACTGCTCTCGGAGAATAATGTGTTTGTTTGTTGCGCTTGTCGCGAAACGTGGGGCTTCTTTTATGCACACACTCGCTTACATTTGACTACTTCGTGAAGGATGGTAACTTTCAGGCTGTTGAAAAGAGTTCCTGTTTGAACGTATTTCCGAAGCATCCTTATATCTGAGAAGAACAGGAGAATTCACAAACACCCTGTAGTGAAGGGGCCCGAAGCCATCTGAGGACAGTCCAAAAACACGCCCTCGAGTGTAAAACTGGCCCGGAGACAAGAGAGGCTAAGTTCCTCAATCAATGAATCCTGTATATTAGCGTTACTTAATAGAACAATTTGATTGCTTGAAAACATGCAAATCAAACGTCCAGAGATCTTTGCTGCTGTTGTGCTTCACCCACAATCGAAAACGTTGTTCAGACGAAACAGGAGAGTATCTTTAAAGTCGAGGGTTCTGTGTGGGGCTTTTTGAGTGAAACCAAAGAGCTGTGTTAGACTACACAGAGTTTTATTGTTGCTCCTAAAACACAAGGGGCTGTTTTTCTATTGCAAAAGGTTTCCAGAGGAGTCGATAGAACATTTGGACACGTCCAGCTTGAAGCTGCTGTGAGATTCTCCCCCTATGCTCAAGTTGATGTTTCGGTCCACAAAGAGGTGCAGATTTGGTCAAACTAATCAAAGGCGCTACCCTTGCCTTTGTTTCAGCTGTTTGTCTTTTTCCTTTCTCAGGATCACGTCAATACATCCTGCAGGATGCTCATGTGTAGTTTACCACATGTGGGACAGACGACCTTGTTCTTCCCCTATGAATTATCCCACAGCAGGCGATGTCACCGTGACAACCAAACCTGAGTGAAAAGCAGTTAGAAACGTTGTTTTAATGTGTGTTTTTTAGTTATTGAGGTAATTTGAGTTTATCAGATAGAGGTCAGACTGCGTATTAATTCTTCTTCTTTCTTAAATGCCAACGATGGCATCACCCCTTCATTTCATTAGCCCTCTCGCTGCGGCTGGATCCATTCTCTTTAGATCCAGCCGCAAGCGACCACATCTGATTCCACGTCAAGGATAAGTAGACTTGATTAATAGCCCTCATTTGAGCCGCCGAGATCTAATTACACAGACAGTGGAGAAGATTGCTCGCACTTCATCCACCTAACATTTGTTCATAGAGTTGCTTTTAAATGAGCACGGACAGAATCGCACGCCCCCCCTCCCCCATCGTTGAAGAAATCGGCTTGAAACGATGTGGTGCCCCTCAGCATCGCTTCCATTTTAAACATATGTACCTCTGCGTGCCCTGTTGCCGATTGCGCGCCCGCCCTCGCCGACTGAGCCGCCCTCGGTCGCGTCGAGGCCCTCGAGCTCTCAGACGCCAACCGCTGCCAGCAGCGAGTGCGGGGACCGCCGCACAACCGGCTTGCCGGCTGACGATAAGACTAAATTTGTTTAGAATAACTTGGCTGAAGGGATGCGGATTGATGTTGTGGCGAATGTTTACTTGCAGAGCATTATCAATTCTATCAGACGACCGAAAGGGTCCTTGGCATGACAACTGAACATAAACAAGAAGGCTTCGGACTGCAACTTTTCAGTTTCCTCAATAGAAGTCTTCACACCGCTATCTGCCTCCCTAAAGACCGGCCAGCTTTGAATTTATCAGCCAAAAACAAGCAAACAAAGAGAGAGAAGGATCTCCGGGTCCCCTCGGAGTCCGTGTCGGAACATACTTTGCTCGGCGTGTTCCGGACCCTTTTTCTTTTTAAGTTGTTGTGTAAGGAACCTGAGTATCAGATTCAAATCCAGCTCCTCCACTTATCAACTCATAGCATCACATGCCGGCTAAATTGAATCTTTCTCGAGGAAGTCGAAGGAAAAACGCTGCTGGAGCAAATGCACTTCGAAAACTATTAATGGGGAGGGGATATCGATGGCCAAATAAAACCGGGCCTGCTCTCGCCGTTCCCTGAGCTGGAGCAACATCTGACGCCTCCCTCAAACATCCAGTAGTTTGTCTCAGTTGTTGGATCAGAGTTTTTCCCACCAGGAGTCCTGACTGGGCCAGGCTGGTCCGAGGGGGGTTCGAAGTACAAGCATCAAAAGTCGTGTTTCGCAACATTAAATAAATCCTCAAACGGCCCTGAACCTGAAACACAGTGAAGACTGAAAACTTTAATTTAGCTTTAAAACTGACGAGCAGAGTTTTGGTGTTTGGGCAGATTTTTAGTTGGAACAATTTTTCCTTTTCCATTAAACATTCAAGTGGTACTTTGGCAACAGACTTTTTATGAACGCAAACAGACATTCTCCATTGTTCCAGATACCCCCCCCCCCTTTTTTTAATATTTCATGAGTGTTTATTTCCTATAAATTACCAGGAAGTTGTTTAGAATGATGCCATTTAGCTAATGATAATGGGTCATTAGACAAATCTGATGGATTTAATTATTTTGTCTTAGGTCCTTGTTTCATCACCAAGACAACCGGAAGAAAATGGACTTGTTTGGCCCAGCTAACTAGAATCTATGACACCCTTGATTTTGGAGTGCAGTACTTTTTGTATATTATTCAATACTTTTTTGACTATTTTTTAAAAGATGCCATAATCTCGGAGCAGCTGGGCTCTTGTTGAGACACATACTGAGGCTGATTTACTTCTTACCTTGCCTTTGGTGGGAACAGCAGTGTGGTGGTTCATGCTCTCACCTCAGGGCGAAGCTCTCGTTACAAGCAGGTAGACGATAGGACGGAAGCCTGATCGTCTGTAATTCTGAGGGTACATGCAGGAGTTTATTAATCATTGTGTGACATCTTTTCAGTTGTGCGTTCACCCTCATGAAGTTAAGTCCAGTTAGACTTGCATTGTTGTCGCAGAGTCAGCGTGGTCAGTCCGTGAAAGTGTGAATGCCAACAGACCAAAGCCGTGGCGAGTTCCTCTGTGATCTAAACACAGGACATAAAAGAGGCCTAATAAGTGCCATTACTATGGAGCAGATGTTCCTAATTGGTGCTGGTGGGCTCCACAGACAAATTCCTGCTGGGGTTTTGCTTCTTGTATGTACTTAAATACATTTGTAGCGAGTCCTCCGCTGGTAAAAACACCACCGCAATAAGCCCCAACAAGGCATGCCACCACACAGACGGCATTATGGTGGAGGTTAGGGAGGTTTTATGGCATCAACACATGACGGCAGCTGTCCGACATGCTGTTGTATTTACTCTCGTGTGAACCAGAAAACTGCACCACTCGTCCATGCGCAGCTTTAGTTTCCTTACAGCCACGATGGTGCCAGAAGAGCAGCAAAGTCACTGGGACATATTGCGGACGTTACGCAGTCACCGCATGGATGTTTTGATCTCAAAGGACGCGAGAAATTTAAATACGACTTCTCAGAGCATTGGATGTTACGGTTATGTTGGAAAATGTGTTGAGCCATGGGTTGTTGTTTGAAAAGCTCCACCTGACAAAATATCCCCGTTTTAGTCAGCAACAGCTGCAAAACGGCGAGGCCAAAGCGGACAGCCTCAGGCTCCGTGGATGGGAGACACTTGGGAGAGTTTTGAAATGCGCAAAGTGTCCTCATGACCTGGCCACAGAGACTTTGGAGAATAGACGTTAGTTCCACCTCATCAAACCTCAGCGTTTTTACCGAAGACCATCGCGTCACGCTCGTACATCAAAATTCGGCCAAGTACATTAATGTCACTCCTTCTTTAAAAGAAGCAAAGTTTTGTCTTATTCCCAGAGAGAAAGAAAAAAATACATGAAAAAAGGCTTAATATTTCCTACATGACCAAAACAGGAGAGGATTCAGCCTGGTATGAAGTTCCCAGCTGCACCCAAAGTGTAACAGCACGTATACGGACACGTCACCTATTTTGGTCATTGCAGTATTATTAGCGACCAAATTGGCCGCCGTGATATTGTGCACTGTACGACGTGAACTTTGCCCCTATTGTAAACCGGAGTTGTGCACTTCCTCCACGCTACCCTGGAGCAGACAGTGAAAGAATGAGCTCACAGCTGGAAATAATATTTAGACAGGGAAGGAAGAGACACCATTTGTCTTCCCTTGTTTCACTATGTTGCAATAAAACACTCGGATCTTTGAATGCACGCCCTGCTCCGTGTACGTCTTTGGCTCCACCAGATTGCCCCATGATAACAAAACAATAAGAGGCTATTATTGACACTTACAAAGCACTTTGTACATTCTTTGGGCGAGAAAGGAAAAGCATTAATTCACTTCAAAGCGGCGCAGCAAGTGGCTGCTTGAGCCAAATTTAAAGAGCTCACAGCCTTCATACTTTTGCTTCAGCTTAAAGAGAGCTAATCCAGCGCTTGAATGTGATCGAGATGTGAACACTGACTCCTGTAAGTGAACTTGAAAGAGTCAACTGTGATGCTTTGACACGGGGGGGGGCGGGGGGGGGGGACGGGACGACTCCTCCCCTGGAGGATCTTTTCATTTACAAGAATCCAACAGAGGAGCTCTTTTAGCCATTAGCCAGTGTCCAATGAGGGCTCAGTGTGGCAATTTGATAAACCCTTTGGTTACATTAACAACAACAGTGGCTCAGGCACAGTGAGTTGTATACTAACCACAGTGATTCAGCTCCCATCTGAACGTTTGCCTTTACAACAGGTGGAGATCAAGGTGATTCCATTTAGGGTAACAGTGAGTACAGAGCAGGACTTAAAGGGGCCCTCCTAAAGTGAATTATGTGGTTTGTGATGGTTCTCTCAGATAACAGAGCAAATCATCATTGATTTTGCTTTTGTGAGTTTTCCTCTTTGCGTGACGGTTTCTTGTCATGAGGCTGGACTTGACACTTCAGTGACGGCTTTGATGTCAACATCAGAATCCTCAAAGTTACGGGTGATTCAACAGGTTGTTCATTCTAAGTCATTTTCCTTATGATCCCAAAGCTCCACTCAATGATTTTCAACAAGGACAATTTCGATCAATCGGTTTTCAGGGGGCTTCGGTAAAGATCCACATTTGTCTCACAAGAGTGAAGAACGGCTGACGTTCGACTCTATTTTGTTCTGCCGACACTGTACCTATTAAAGTGACTCAGGCCACGAGCAGGCGGTTGAGTTGAGTTTGTTTAACTATCCTGCAACGGTTGGGCGCTGCTGCTCTCAGTATGAGGGTGGGACCGATATACGAGCTGTTTTTTGACCACCGGAGTCGTCATTAAACTTTGGTGGGCTGTTTCACGAAAAAAAAACCTGACGTAACCTCGCATGTGTCAGATCGCAGTGAGAACCATTTGCTTGAAAATTATCAAAACACGTAGCTGAAGTTCTTATCTTAGATATTTGTAGTGTTTATAGAAGGCCTGCGATTCCCGACACATGATTTTATTAAGCGTGAACGCAGAGATGGTCTGATGTCTTCCAGAAGGCCTTGTGAAAGATGAGTGAAAAGAGGAGTTCGGCAAACGTAAGAGCGCTTTCAGGTAGAATTCAAAACAGCGATACATCTTTTTCCATTTTCCCTGTGTGTCTGTCTGCAGACGAGGAGTGTTGCACCTCCATGAGAGTCGGGGCATCCAGGACCTGGGGCTGCCGCGCTGGGAGTTGTCTTTGTGCCTGGTCGCGGTGGTCTTTATCCTCTACTTCAGCCTGTGGAAAGGAGTCAAGTCCTCGGGGAAGGTACGGGCCTGCGCCGCCAACTCCAAACAGAAAAGCTTTTTGAGAGTGGAAAGCCAGAGTTCAGTACCAGGTCCAATGGGAGTGACGGAAGGTTGTCACAACTACATGCTCTATAAATCAGAGGCAACGCTTGATATAAGGCAACAGATTGTGAAGAACACAACAATCTGTGCTCACAAAAGCATTACGTTAAGTTTACGTTGCACTTTTTTTTGGCATTTCAACATATTCTCCTGTTATAGCATATATTTTTATAAACAGTTCAGTGTTTTATTCCTTACTGATGCTGTAAATGACGGCGTGTTTGATTGGGGATGAGGATATATGTGTTTTTCCCTTGACCTTTTTGTGTGTGCAGGTGGTGTACATCACTGCCACGATGCCCTACGTCGTCCTTTTTGTGCTGCTGATCCGAGGCATCACTCTACCGGGGTCCATGGATGGAATCAGAGCTTATCTCCACATTGACTTCAACCGACTCAACAATCTGGAGGTCAGAAATGAGACCTGTTGTTTTATTTGAACCAAGTAAAGTCAACTATTGATTAAAGTTTTAAGTTCCGGTAGTTTCTACAGAAGGTGCCAAACCAGCACCAGTAAGTTCAGTATCCTGCCTGAATCCAGATAGCATCCTCTGTTTTTGCTGTGGTTCCTTCTTCATACCCTTCAAACACTGTTTGAGTCCAAGTTTGGGACTAATGAGCAAAACTGAGATCCCGAACTGAGCTGCAGGTTGCTGACAGAACAGTTAAGTAGCAGCTAAAGTGGGTTAACTTCACTTTCTCACCTTACAATACAGCGAAAGTGTGAGAGTGAGTGTGCCATGCAAAACATGCTCAATACAGGCTACAAAAACCTCGGGTCCTGAGAAGTAACACGTTTTAGCTTGCTGTAGTCCTAAAAGAAACATTGTGGCAGCTAGGATTTCATTTTTTTGTTGAAGTTTTATTAAAAAGTTTGTTCAATACACAAGGAGAGAGAGAAGGTTCAAGGTTTGAGTCGAGAGATGAACATCACGGGTTGTGCAGATTATTCGATGCCAGTCTCCCAGTGTTGGTCAATTCTTTCATTTGGTTCCATTTGTTGAACTCCTGTTTTCTAGTAACCCATGAACACAGCATTAACTTTAGGGGTTTGTGCAGCTGTACAGAGCCTCCTTTCTCCGTGGCCATAATTTATGGGGTGGAGCATCGTGCGCACTAAGGGTTAAAGGCCAGATTCCATAGGTGCCTCCCTTACTTGAATGTATGTACAGTATATGAATGAATGTCCTCGATGCGCACACTTAAGATATTATCTTCCGAGCTAATGTCCGTGTGGGAGTTGAAGAAGAAAAGTACACGTTTTGCTAAACATCCATGGGACTTTGGCGAAAGTGTTATTGATGTGTTGCGTAAACCAGGGTTTTGGTGGTCTGCGCTGATGAAGATGTATACGTGAAGGGGGTCCCATAAAAAGAACAAAAACATACAGAAGAGGCTGAAATGATCCCAGTTGGATTTAAATCACATGCAACTAACTTCTTCTTGTTTTTGGCTCACAGGTGTGGATCGATGCAGCTACTCAGATATTCTACTCTCTGGGCGCGGGCTTCGGCGTGCTCATTGCATTCGCCAGTTACAACAAATTTGACAACAACTGCTACAGGTGAGGCTGTGCGTCTGAAACGAGCCCGCAGCAACATGCCATCTCGCCGCTTTTTTAAGCGGTCTGCCTTTTCCAGCTTGTAACTGGATCCCAGAGCAAAGGTGATGTTAATCTGTCCGATCCCACCCCCCCGGCCAGGTCTTAACAGGAGAGATAAAGTACAGGCCAGGAAAGGGTTTTTTTAGATGATAGCCAAAGGCTGAATGCTGACTGGTTTTGTCATCGAGCCGTCCTCCCTCCGAAAAATAAAAACAGACGCGAGGTTGTGGGCTTCGCTAATCTTTTTCCACATTAGTAGGCTGCATTCGTGCTGTTGTGGAAGAAAACATGCGATTGGTGAGCAAGAAGTTTGACTTTATCAGGTTTATCGCATCCAAAATGGTTTGCGTGGAAGATGCACCAAATATCAGCAGTAATCGTCAACAAACAAATGGATGAAACAAAATGCAAAGTTTCCCTGATGCGTCTAATCTAAATGAGTTTTCTGCGTTGTATTAAACCCCCCTCCCTCTCTCTATACCTCCTCCATTCTGTCCTGTCAGAAATATGTGCAGACTTGCTGGCAGGTGGGATTTTTTTTTCATGGCCTTTGGTAGCAAAGGAACAAATTTGAACAAGGTGAAAGGCAGGAACTTTGGAAGAGCTGCTGCTGATCTTAAAACAAAACAAGCATCGACGGTGAGCTTCTGTGTAAATA
>JASSRZ010000001.1:7341235-7358369 GCA_032164315.1 Malacoctenus gilli
TGCTTCACACACTGTCCTTTAGCTGGATGCTCATCCTTCCCCATTTGATCTAATCTCTCCCTCTGCCTCTCAATGCCTCCACTTTTTTTTTTTTTTTTTTTTACCTCAAAGCAGCAAAAAGGTCAAACTCACAAACTTTCATCAAATCTGTTTAGCCAATAAAAGTCAAGCCAGACCACCATAGACAAGCTTCTTAATTGTCGGCTCTGTGCGGCACTAATGCAATTGGGGCAAAGGAGAGTCATTTTTTAATGCACCTCTTTGGGCCGAGGACTCGTTCTGTTCCGTGCAGTCGAATCTGCGGTGGCTGCATGGCGGGGATGCTTTGTGGGCAGCAGCTTGGCACATGGAGAGCGGTAAAAGTTGTCTCATAGGAACAAAATAAAACCCTCGAATGAAAAGGCTATATTTAAACTCTGCTGGTTTTTTATTTTTTTTTATTCCAAATTGAATGTTTGACCATGAAGTTTACTATGACAGGGAGTTGTTATGATTGGGGCTGATGCAAAAGTACGTCAGATTTGAGGCCTAATTGGAGAGGAATGACTGCCACTCTTGTTTGTTCATGCATTAAGGATTTGCTGCTGGGTTTTGTGCTGACTCATTCACAGCCACTCCATCTAAAATTGTGCAGCTGTGACAGAGGTTTGTCAAACGACGCTGCCTCTCCTTGGTCCAGTTCCCTGCATTTTTCTGGAAAAATGAAGCAAACTCAGTGAGTGGTGAGTTTTTCCACCCCAGGGTCCAAATGTGTCAAAAAACCCCCCAAAAAACACGTCAACCTTCCAACGCTTGACGTTTGTGAAAAATATTTTGCAGCACGTGACCATTTTCCGCTTGGATGGACGGTTCACTTTCCGTGACTGAAAGCTGGATTCAGTCAGTGACTGCGCTGATGCCTTTCTGTGATCTTACGTGCCACAATTTGAATGTTTTAAAAAATGAATAGTCATCACACGGTTTGTCGTCTCCTTTGTTTTCCTGCCTGGTCTTTGAGGAGGCGCTCCGTCATTGACGGCGTGGCTAACTCAGACGTTGGGCAGCTGTGCCGGAGCGTATGATGGCCAGCATTCCTCACACGCAGGAAACTCCTCTCCTCCCGTGGGCACACTCTGTGGATGATGTATTTCCTGTTTGTGCCTGGGCCACCCCGGCAACCACCCCAAACCAGAACCTGGACTGAATCCAGCAGATCTCCTCCCAAAAAAAGGAGTGACATACCTCCAACACTCCCGTGACCTTTTCTTCGTTATTTGCGGTTCAACTCCTCCAACGTTGAAATTTATGGTTGCAGCAGTTCATTTCTTAGCGCTGCCTGTTTCCTGTCTCTCAAGAAAGAACCAGACAGGAATCTGAAAAATGACGAATTGCGATTCCGACATAAGATACGGTTACATATGGCCTCCGCTTCTCAGAATTCCTGGTAAGCATTTCTGACCTCAGGCCAACTGGAACAGCGAAGCCCACGACTGCATGTGAGGAAAAACAAACATGTGTACCTTACTGTAAGCCAGTAATAGTCCGGAGGTGAGGAGGTCATGTGGGAGACGGCAAGGACGCAGCCTGCTCCTCTCTCACTGTCTGTCCTGGTAGGCTATAAACAACCTGTAGTTTAGCTTTTCCTCTGGGAAAAAAAAACAACAACGGGTATTTCTTTTGAGAATACGACATGATGAAGACAATCTCTGTCTCCAAACTATAGAATGTTGTTCATTTTACACAGTCTATAGAATCTATAGACGTATGCAAAAGGAAGTAGCCAAAACAATAACGCTGTCTGTTTTTCTTATCATTCAGTGCTCTTTTCTTTGTCATCATGACTTGAGAGAGAGAGATTTTATTCATTCGTCCACCTCTATGTGACTTCTCCAGTTTAGGGGATTTTGCTTGAGCCAATCCCAGTTCACATCCACCGAAAGCCACTGTTCATTATGTTCGCATGTGTTTTGGACTGTCAAGTCTTCATAATTGCCCAAACCTGATGCCTGCAAATTGCACAGAAGGGCTGAACCAAGGCACTAACTGAGACCTTAGAAGTGTGAGGATGGACAGCTCACTGATGACTTGTTTGGCCTACTCTAAAAAACAAATAAGCATAATTAGCTGTGACTTCTTGTTTACTAAAGCCATTGTTACACCTGGACACGGTGAGAGTAATTTCTATGAAGCTCTTACAACATTCTGTCTTTTGTTCAGTGTCTTTTAAATTCACACGTTTCAGAGATGGCACATTTTATTTTGAATGTTGTTTATGTGCACAAAAAGAGAAGTTTATATTCTCTATAGTTTGTGTGCTTGTACATGCTTTCACAGGAACAAACAAGCACACAAATATTTTGCTGACACGCATGTACATGCTTCATGGGCAGACCGCAGAAATCTGATAGAAATCCTCCTGGGAGGGTCACTGTGAGGCTCAGGTTTATAATAGGCACACTGTTTTGTTTTGCAGGACAGAAAAAGAGAAACAGAAGCAGGATTTTATTTACAGTTGTCAAGTCATATTCTGACTTTAAAAATATCAATCTCCCAATGACTTTACCTTTCCCTCGCCTGGCTTTTATTCTGAAATCCGAACAGAAAAAGCAGCCTGCTACACTTCCTTAAAAACTGGATTCTCGGAGTTCTGACTGGAGGCGTTTTGGAATCAGTTCAAGGAGTTTTTAAAACAATGCAAGAAACAAGCATTTAGGAATGAATACATTGAAAGTCAACCCACGAGCATTGAATGGAACCTGCAGTTCTGCAGTGTGTCGCCAAGAACAAGCGGATATAAAAGTGCTCTATATGAAGTCTGCTTTTCCTGGTGGGCCTCAAATCTGAAAAACAAACAAACAACTCCTTTACTTAAGTCTAGGATTGTTTAGTTCTAACTTTTAATGCTTTTGAGGGTGGTCTGGGCTGATATTAGTCATTTACTTATATATCAACTTTTTATGTGCAACACATGACTTTAATAAGAAACTCTGAGGCAAACAACCCAGCTGCTGACACATGTTCATGATGTAATCCCGCTTTACATGCAGAGCTGCTTCCCAAGCTCGTTTTTGTCGTTCTATCCATTTATTTCCCCTCAACGTGCGTGATTACGGCGAATGTCTGTCTTTTGTATAATGGGTGCTACATAAACAGGGGACAGGGGTGACCGACACAGAAGACTGAAGCAGCTGTTCTCGCTCGGCTAACAAGCCAATTTTACTATGTGGCCTCCAGCAGCACGACTGCATTGAGGGCACATTTCAACACCTGCCGTGCGAGAATAAGACGGACCAAAACGTTGACTTATTTATTCCAAAGCTCTCCTGGAACGTTCTTTATGGTGAGAAAGATAGATGATGATTTGCATATCTTTACATGGAGTTGGTACAAAACTGGAAGGGCACTTGGTAGAGTGCACACCTCTGCCAAGATGCCTTTACTTGCCCCAACCTCTTGCCAGATTCTCTTAAAGGGCCACACACTCCTTAAAAATGCAACACAAATGTTTGTCGTTTCTTTTTGATTTCCTTCTATCACCTCTCCACCTGTCCTGCAAGTTTTATTCAAACCTATCGAGGACTTTTTGAGTTATGCTGTCAACAGTCAGACAAAAAACAACCAACACAGGCGAAAACACGACCTCCTTAGCAGAGTAAACAAATGAGGGATGGCAACAGAGTTTGGTTGTCGAAGGAGAGCTGTTAGTGTGCACTTTGCTATTTATCTTGACATCAAAATACACAATAAACACATTAGAGCGCGTTGAGACAGATGTTGTGCGATCAAATGGAACTCAAGTGAGAACATAAACAGATAAAACAACTGCTTTTGACCCGTCACAATAATAAAAACAGCACTTTGAGATCTAGTAACGTAAAGCGCACGACAAATAAAAAATACGTTATCACTAATATTATTGTAATTGCAAAATATTGCGTTGTCACAGTGTGGTGACCATTTAACTTGTCTTCCTGTGTACGTCACACAGAGCTGTTGCTGCCCCAGCTCCAGACCAATATGTTGTCAAGAGGACTCTCTTGTTTTCGCCCACAACTATGTACACACTCTTGGCCAATATTGTTGTTGACCGTTGCACAGCGCTGAAAAGCACAGAAGTCGTGACGTACGTTGGGCGATCTCCAAAGACTAAACAGAGCCGGACGGGGCAAACACGAACGTCCTGTCGTGAGGGAGAAAAGAATGTTTAATTTCATCTGCTGCCGGGTTCACGCCTCCACCTTCTCCGGCGGACGCAGGGTTCACGGGCTCCTTCGTAGCGTTACTTTGCCTCCTCTCGTTTTCCACGCTTCGTATTTTCTGTATTATGTTTGTGTTCATCTTCCTCTCGTGCCTCTCTGTATCTCTTTTAAAATCCTGTTTGTGCTGCTTCCAAGTCTGCAGTCCGTCAAAGAAAGGGATTCAGTCCTGCTGTTATCGTGTCCATCAGCAGAAGATTTCCTGAGAGGATGGCGTGTGCGTGTGTCCCTCCACTGTATGGGTGTGTGTGTACATATACAGTAGCAGTATGGCCATACGTTTTGGCCTGAGCAGCTTAACTGCCTGCATGAACTGGAATAATACCAGTATCTTCTGACTATTCGATTGCAATGTTGAATCGTAAAACTGCAACTTCCTTTTGACACTGAAGTTCCTCCTCTAAACTTTTGGCTCCTCCCTCTTCTGGCTTTACCTGCTGTTTGCCCTGATTGTCGACCAGCATTTTGCTTTTTTTTTTTCTTACATCTTCCTTTTCTGTATTATTTTTCTATTTTTCCATCCTCGTTACGAGTGACTTTTCGATCCCCATCCCTCCCTCTGGGTCAGCGCCACACCTGTACCTGACGCTTTACTGCACCTCTGTGATAAGACGCCACATGTGCATTAAGTTAAGAGACATCGGGATAAGATATCGCTGCTGTTTTCTTATCAGACAGGTTAATACACTCAGCCAGGGCATCTGGTCGTGGAGATGTGTGTTCATAGACGCTACCCGAGGACTGAGTGGTACAGAGAAGAAATTACAGATCACCAACAAGAGATACGTTTATTTTATTTTATTTTTTTTTACCTGTACATGATGAAAAAAGTAGAAAAAAAACATCCAAGTGATGGAAGGGGGACTTTTTCACGCCACTCTGATAACTGGTGCAACCATGATGTCTGTCTTGTGAGCAGAAGCAACAGTTTATGACAACAAGTCAGAGCCAAACCTCAACACTGTTCACTTCAATGCAACACAGCTGCCGTGAGTCTCACAGTTCAAGCACGCCTTTGCTGTGACACTATATAGAATCCAATCACAGAACGCATTCATGCACTGTGTTGAGGAACCACAAAGTGCATTTCAACCCTTACCTGTTCTATATCGTACTCAAGGGCCCTTGATTCATGGACCAGAAGAGATGGGGGGGGCCTGACAACTTTAGAATAAGATAAGAATATAAACATCGTGGGGTTTTTTAGTCGTGAAAAGTGATCAGTGCCATTGTTTCATTGTTCATTGCTCCATTTTTATTACTTTTTTATGACAGCATACTCCTTGGTTTGATGTATGTCGCAGCTCAGCAGACCAGCGTTTTTTATTATTTGCTCTCTTTCCCAAACTTTCTTGACTTCAGATTAATGTTTGGGATTTCAGGTTCCTCAGGAACTGTCCCTTTAGTCAATTTATATGGTGTGCCAAGTGTTTTAGTGGGTGACAGCTCTGGACTGCAGACAGGTCAAGTCAGCACTTGGGTTCCTTTGCTACAGAGCAAAACGGCTGGAATGAGGGAGAAACACGTTTTGGCGTCCTCTCAGTCCGTCTAAAGGTCTTTAAGTGATGTCAAGACGGCAACAAACGGTGCTCCAAAATGGTTTATTGTTCCGCATTGTGGCACAACTGACGTGGTTTGATTTAAGAACTACCAAACTATTTTAAGGGTGTTTCACCCACTTCAACGAATAAAACATAATGTCCACACACACGCACTCACTCACGCACGCGCGCACGTACACTTGCTGACATCGATGCATGTTTTGTGGACTGTGAGAGGACAGTCACGCACTCAAGGTAAGAACAGGGGCATTGCATTCAGAAAGACCCCACATGAGCTTGAACCCAGGACCCTCCCCTTGAGGGGTCCTCACCCCCCCCCCCCCCAACAATTCTCACAATTTGATGGTTGCGGTTTTGCAACCGTTTGTCAACGCTTCAGTGAAGATGTGTTCAAAGACATTAGGTTGAGCACATACACCTCTGAGCCATCCAGTGGTTTGACCCACACAACCACAGATAATGAAGCCACTAACTGATGGTCTCTCAACATCTCCAGACTGCACTTTTCACACCCAGTTTTTGCTAAATGAGTTGTAGTTGAAGCAATTTCAGCCTCACTTGTGATCAATGTTAATGGTGAGATAAGAACTCTTCGGACTTATCTCGATATACTTTAAGTTGGAAGGATTTTCACGTCACTGCAGTGTATAAACCAGGTTCCTAAGTTCGTGGTGTGTATCGCAGTGCACACGTAAAACCAAAGAAGTCACTTATTTGACAAAACCAAGACAAGAACCATTGAAACCTGCGTTGAATGCAGCTGCAGAGACAAGCCCCTTTAAGGATGATGTATTACCACGGCCAACCTTTCAGTAACCACAGCAGCCGGGGCTTTGCTGCATTCAGCATCCCAGATTGAGATCGGGCCGCGCCGGAGACAAAGTGGAAGGGCCCCTGGGGCCGCGTCAAGCTAATCATGGCAGTCAAAGGTAATTGGATTGACTTAAGTGCCCACAGGCACAGTATTAGAAAATCCTAATCAGTGTCATTGGTAGAAAGACAAAGGCTGCTTGGCTTTCACAACCAATTAGAGTTAGCCATATAGCGAGGAACCATCCATTCAAAACGCAGAGAAATCCCCTCATTCAGTCTGAAGGTGTTGGAGCGATGACTGTGGGAAAAAATATTGAAACATACCCCGAATCTTCAAACTTTGCTTTTGTCTCCCAGTTTTGTGTGATTCAATCCAACATGTGGAAAACATGTGATTATGTGAAAAGGTGACTTTCAATCCGTCGTTAATTCTTTCTGAACTTGCTTGAAGACACGTGTATCTTTTCACGTTTCCAAAGTGCCACTCTGATGCAGTCATGTAACCTGAGTCCCAACTTTCGCTTAGCTATGAGTGAGTGTTTACTGAAATCATTGCAGTAAGATTCTCAAACAAAATACAACACACACACTTTCAACAGTTTTTGGTGCTTGCTGGATGCAGTCGTTTGGTCAGCTGCCAGGGGGGGAGGGGCCATACATCGCCCCAGCACCAAGTATAATGAAGAGCACTTCATGTTCAATTGAAGTCAAAGTCGAGAAGACAAGTCATTTGACTTTATGCCAAAGAATAAAACCGAAACTGACCAAAGAAACCAAACAAACCCCTCCAAAAACAAAAGCACCCACTCCAAAATAAAGCGGAACACAACACACACTGAAGCATTGGAAACAAAAACAGAAAAACAACTGTGTAAAAAGAAAACGGTCTGTGCATAATATGAGATGCTGTCTCTCTCCTTCCTGTCACTTCAACTCGACACAGGATGTATGGACGTCTATCATGGTTAAAGTGCAAAGGAGGCTTCGCACTGTCACTGTCAATTATCGAGTTGATTCCCAGCTCCGTTGCGCCGTTTGTCTCGACAGTGAACGTCTGGGAAGGTGACGCCAGATAGCTAAGAAGAAACGCCGGCTGTGTTCATCCTGCTCCGTGGTTCAGGCCTCGTCTCTGATTGGATGTGAAGCTCCAAAGAGGAGAAGTAACATTCATCGAATAAGGAAGACATTCTTATTTTACTCCAGTTGTTAGAAGCCTGTTGTCTCTTTACTATCAAAGCATACATCGTCTGTGAGGGTTGTTTTTACAAGCTTAAAAAATGCAATTTGTAAAAAATTGGAAAATACTAAATTTGTACAGAAAATTAGTATGTATCTCCATGGATACAGAATTCAAAATAAAGGCTATATTTGGAGAAAAAATAATGGAAGTGCGCTATTGTAGCCTTGTCCAACAAAATGTGTTGTTGTAATTGTCCATTTAAGGGTTAATCTCAATAATCTGTGGCCAAGACTTTTTTGGTGGAAGTGGGAGGGCAAAACGTCACACCAGACTTGTTATGATAGTCAAATGCTGCCATCTCGTGAGTTGAAGCTGCAACTGCAAGAAAAAAATTGTCCAACAGGAGATTTTGAAATTATACTTCAAACAGCGTCAGAGCTGGCCAAGCCAAGAGCCATCGCTGTGACCACCAGAGCCAAGGGAGTCCTGGACCCCAGTGGTGGGAACCACAATGTCTGAGGTGTTCAGCTTTCTAAAGGGACCCAGTGAACGGTGAGGCCCTCACTCCAAATACGACTTGAAGCTATTGACTATGGAAGCATCAGAAAATCTGCGCATGTTGACTTTCAGCTGTGCTTCAGAGATCCAGTGGTGGGTGGGTAAGAGGACACAGCACAAACAGAGAGAATGAGGTTGGTAATTGGTCATTTTGGTCACACTGAAAGATTTGTGGGCAAATCTGAGGCAAGCGCAGAAAGTTTTCTTGAGTTTTTCACCAAAGTTACCCGTAAAGGGCTTCATACTCTTCATACACACCCGTTTCAGGAGCTGCAATTTGTTTCACTAAGGGTTATCGTCACAACTATTTCGCATCCAATCAGCTGTGCGATCGGACCCTCAAAGGAGCCGCTTCTCATCCCAGATGGACTCAGATTTTTTTCCCCTGCGAGTTCAGACGTGAGGTCACAGCTCTCGGTCACCCCGCGACACCTCTCGCCCTCAGATCCTCCCTCTGCGTCCTGCGCTGTAAACAAGCTGACCCTTTTCTGGCCCCATGCTTCCTTGAACCGGCCCCTCCCACCCACAAATCTTTTCACAAGCCTGAGTAATGGTGCTGAAAGAGACGAGTGCGTCAGACCCCGCCTGCCTGCCCGCTGCTCACCGACCCACACTCGTACACGGCACCACATGGGTTAGGAAATCGCCCCGCATTGTCGGCGCCGCTTTGTGCGCTTTATGCTGTTCTTAGTCGGAGCAAAACAAATCTGTGATACGCCAAAGTCTGACAGAGGAGAACAGAGGGAGCAGGAGGGCAATACGTTTTTACTGTGGGGCCGCAAAACAAAACAACACAAAGGTAGCAATTAGTGAGGGGCCCTGGAACGGCGGGGACAAAAGAGAAGAAATGCTCCGATCTGCTCCGGCAACGACGCCACAAGTGTGAAAGCAGGCTGCTGTTGTCACATTCCCAAGGGTGTAACCTTACAGTTCAATTCAAAGGATAGAAATGAATGTTGGGTCAAAGCTGGCTGTCTGAATGTCGTGCACTCCGATTGTACAGTCACATTTTCTGCTCAGTCTTCGAATGCTGCGAAAAACTGTTTGTTTATGTCTCCACCTAGGGGTTATAATTTCAGTGTTTGGCAGCCGGACTCCTGTCACCCTGTTATCTGCTTTTTTTGCAACCCACATCTACAGTTCCTTCATAAAGGACCTTTTTTGCATCTGTTAGCCATCTAAAAACAAAACAACAAAAAAACTCCAAAACAAAACATGTTTACATGTGATTGTAATTGGCTGCACATCATCTCTTGTATTATACCAGTCTTTTCATATGAGCTAAAAAAAACAACTAAAAAGTTACTGTATTTATTCAGAAAATATTCAAAGTATATAACATAAAATAAAAAACTCACAATTTTTTAAAACTTAAATCCTATTAAGTTATCTTTTTTGTGATCTTTCTTCTCAATGTGTCCTGGTTTCTTTCCACAGTCCAAAAACTTGTACGCCTGTTCAACCAGTGATTCTAAATTGTCCCATCAGTGTGTGCGTGCATGCCTGCATGCTGGAGGGGGGGGGGGGGTCATGACAGACAGGTAACCTGTCCATCCTGCACTCTGCATTCGCCCACTCTAAACCGGGATTTGAATCTGGGAATCTCGTGACCTTTAGGCGGAAAAGCATTGGAGAAGTGAAACGAATGAACACCAAGACGTAGCGTATCAGTAAACAGATCGCACCTTTGGGAAAAAGGCTGCACAGATTCGTGTGGCTCTGTTGTCGAACGTTTCTGGGACTGAACCTAATTTTCTGCAGAGTCCAGCGATAGCGTCGATTTCCTCTCCACCACTTCTCTTACTCGGGTTGTTAAAGAAAAAAAGATTCCAGCTTAAAGCTTGTTTGCGATTAAGTCCGGTCTCTTTTTATCTCTCGAGTTTGTAATTTCCTTTCCTTTTTTTTTTGCACAAACATCGAGTTTGTGAACGGCTCATTAAGTTATTTGGGGACTGCTTTCCAGCGCCATTATGCTTGGAAAAAGTAATGCGAGCAAGAAAGAAAGAAAGAAAGAAAGAAAAGAAAAGAAAAGTTGAGCAGCCCGACTGGAGCACTTGGAAGGTCTCTGTCTCTAATAACAGCCTGCTGCAAGTTTCTTTGATCTGTTGCTTTTTTTTGGGCACAGACGAGCTGCTATTCTTGGAGCGACAAGAGAAACTTTACCGTCTCTCATTATTAATACTTAAATTAACGTCCGAGCTTTGACGGCTGCAGACGACCTTTTCAAAGTCTATCTTCCTTCAGTCACTCAGACTGATGGCTTTACAAACGTTAGTGAAGAGATGAGTGTAATCGCCGGCTGCAGGTTAAAATGACCCCTCGAGCGTTTGAGTGTTTAGTTTTTGGGGGCAGGATTTGTTCTGTTTCCTCCTGTTTTGACCCAGATACGTCCCCCCCCAGGTCTTCCCAGTGCTCTCCACTCTTGACGAGGATTGATTACTTTCCAGCCTGCCACGTTGCCGCCTGTGTGTTTTGGGAAAGGCCGGCGTACACAGAGGAAAGTCTGTGTCAAGCCGGAACAGACAAGGGCCACTCTGTTCGCTGTCATCATGACACACACTAACACACACACACACACACAGCAAATAAGGGGGTCACCCTGCGCTCGGCGTGACTCAGGGAAAACGACGCTGGGGGGGGGGGGGGGTATTGTAGGGGGCTGGGTTTTTATATTGTGAGTGCTTTCTTCTGACTCATCCCAGAGATCCCAGTCAGTCAGTTCCCATTAAAAAAAAAAGGGGGAAAAAAAAACCTCAGGAGAGGCCGGCCTGTGGGCGGGGACTATGGTAATAGCCTCCAGAGGAAGTGAGCGCAGTGTAGTGGAATGTAGTTGCCATTAGTGGGAGTTGAGTTGGAGCTGGCTAACAGGCTAGCCTGCTATGTGGAGTGTGAGCCGGGGACGCGGAGGAGAGTGATGAAAACATGCCTCACTTCACCGTGGTGCCGGTGAAGGACCAGGCTCAGGCCAGCTACGACAGCCTGGAAGGGATTAACTGGGTTGATTACAGGGACACTGGACAGGACTGCCCTGACCACCAGGACACTGTCAGCTCTGATGGTGAGTCCCACACAGCTTTCACACTGCTTGGTCTTAAACTCTATGTGCTCACATGGAAAAGTGTGCCGGTTAAAGATAAAGAAAGAAAGAAAGAAAGTTGGAAGTCAGGAGGGGTTGGGAGAGGTCAAACCTGTGGGATTCACCAGAGTGTGTCTGAGGTTTGTTTTGACCTCATAGCTTTCTGTGCAGCTGCTTGAGTGGTTACCATGGCAATTCCACAAGGCCAGGAGACGGTATAGTCGTACAGGTCTGTGCTTGACAGCTCACTTTAGGTAGAGTTAGAGGAAAAGTGTACAGTGTTCAAGCGGAGCAGTTTCCCTCCCTTTCACAGAGCAAATCTCCTCACATGGAGTTCGGCACCGCTCGGCAACAAAAGGGGTAAACAATGAGAGGGGTGTGGACCGCGGGGGGGGGGGCAGCAAAAGGGGGTGGGGTCGCTGTCGCAGCGAGAAGAAAAGGCCTCAAGTGCTTCGCCGCACAAAGGATGAAGCTCTTTTTTTGTGTCGGCCGAGGATGTTCTTTCACGGAGTGGACTGGATTTCGTCCTCCCGGCTTGTCTGCCTCAGCATGTCTCCCACCATCACCCACTTGCTGTCTCATCCCCCCCCAGAGAAAGAGCAGGGCTGGCCCATGACAGAATAGCGAAGGGTGGCGCGGCGCAAAAGACAAGGAGAGTGGCGAGGAGGTTATAGCCGCGGGGATGGGATTATGTGAGAGCCGCGCTGGTTTGTGTGGGCTCGGGGGAGTGAGTCTACTGGGAAACCGAGTTTATGTTAATAAAAGACACACATGATGGGCGTGGCCTCCAAGTGCAGGGCTCAGAGAACGCCTGGCTGACAGACTCCCTCACCAACTGGCCGTCTTGTTTCGGCAGGCTGCTTCACTGACGAGCTGACAGTTCGCAGACAACTTCGGAACAACATCAGACAGCGACCGGAGCGCCGAGTTGCCGATGAGTTTCCGAGCTTTTCTTCGGGCGAGGAGCCGCCGTCTGGGTGCAGGAGACTGCTGTCATGCCGTGTGGCTGTGCTTAAATGTGTTAGTCCAGCAATTTGCCAGAAAACATGACCACGCAGATGAGATGAGACACGCTTCTGTGCGCTGAGATCTTCTACGTGAAGCATAACGAGAAGAGGATCAGAGCACATGTTGACCCAGCTGCTGGCGTGTTTATGTCAGGAATGCGCGGAAGTCACTGATTCCTGCTTTCTGGCGTCCGGGCGCCGTTGAAACGCAAGTTTTATGTCTTCAAATTCCTGGCAAAAAAATCTGCGGAGGCTTGAGCGTTGCCTCAGCAGAACTTTGCCCTGCATTTTTACACGCGGGGCAAAACACCAGCTGTCCCCAAATAACCCTCAAGGTTCTTCGGGTGAGTTTCCTCGCCGGCCCGTGGCCGTTGAAGCCCTCCGTCTCCCTTCTGCGGTCATAATTCATACGAACTGAACTTCCTGATGCCGGAGGACAAAAACCATGCGACGCAGTGTGCAACTGCGTGGGTGACTGCGGGGTGAGGAAAGGGGGGCGGATGAATCATGACAAGGGGCAAAGGGTAAAGCAGAGTTGTGAGTTACAAACAAACAGAGTAAACAAACCAAACCTCATCGTTGCTCATTACGCTTTTACTCGTTATACAGTTTCGAATCCACACTTATTTTTCAGTCTCATGTAACAGGAAGTCGTATATTTTGTCAAAATATGATGAGAAAATAATCAAGAAAAGGAAAACACGTGTTTAAAGTCATCGCTTGCCGTCAGAGTTCCACGTCGACCCGGGTGGGAGGGTGGTCCGAGTGGAAAAACATGCTCATGTCCTGGATGATTTCACCATGGGAGCAGTGCGCCGGGCGGTTTTCGTGTGCCACGGCCATGAGCGTGGAGGAAGTGACACAGAGCAGCGTCTGTCCCAGGCTGTGAAGTCAGCACTGTCCAGCACAGCGCCCACATTGCGGTCTTTGTCGCAGGGCCGTGCCTCCCACCCCGAAATAGCACTCAGATTTTAGGGCACTTTTTCGGCTCTCGCTGCTGCGTCTGAGCACCAGGTTCGGGTGTTTCCTGTCAAGCCCCTCCTCAGTAACCATACAGACACGGCTGGTTCGTCGTTTATTTGCCCCGTGAATTGGTCTCCATAAACTTTCCATCTCCTGGAGTCTGAAAAATGTGATTACCACAAACAAAAGTTGTGGTTTCGTTTGTTCAGGCAACAAACAGCGTCCCGCCTTGCGGTCACTGCCGTCGACGTCACGGCAACAATAATACAACATGTCACAGACAAATGTTCCTGTTCCTATCAGCCTGGCGATAACTTGTTCATTATGTCAGCTCTCTCTGTGTGGTGACACAAACAGGCTAACGTTGATAAGATTGAAAACACTTTTTGAAACAGGGAGAAAGAATCACTTGCGACTCTGTTTCTGGCCACCTCGTAACTTTATGAGCGACACTTGTGACGTGACATCTCACAGAGGACCTAAATCCGCCTTTTTGTTGTTTTTTAAGCATTAAGCTGTGGCTCAATGTGAGCTGAAACTCCAGAGCAGGTTAAGGTAGCTGCGGGACATCAAACGAAAACAAGATAAAGGCTAAAACTTTTTTCCTGGAGCCCAGTGTCTGTATACGACACAGTGTCACTTCATCGGATCAGCTACTGCATATCTTGTAGTGTCACTGACGAGTTTTCCGGGGTGTGGGGGGGCGGGGGTGATGTTGTGTCGCCTACAAAGAGAAATGGTTTGATGATGATCCAGTGCAAACTGTCAAACGGGGCAGGTCCCGGGGAGTTTACGTGACGCGCGGGTTATTTAGAGAATGCTGCCATGTGTTGCTTCTCTAATTCCGGAGCGCTCAGTGATCGTTCCCATCGGATCGACCTTCAGGGAAAAGCAGACTGGCGAGGCAGAAATCTGGAGCCGATAACGGTGAACAGGAGAGCCAAATGTGTTGGGGAAAAAAGCATCGAGCGTCGAAGCCTTCGGCTCCTCCTCGAAGATGAACGCAAACTGTTTTCTGTGTGATTCTGTCAAAATTGGTCTCACATAATTTCCCCTTTAACGCAACTCGCGCCACTGAGTGTCATCTGTCGTCTTGTCTCCGTCATCTCATTCATATCGGAGTGACAGCAGAGCGCGAAGACTGGCTGCATGTCATAGTAGCGGCTGCCGCATGGACTTTCCCCTGTTTGGAGACGATACACCTGCGGCCAAATGTGAGAGCTGCCACTCAGCTTTGGAAGTCTCAAAGTCGACTTTTTATTCTGTCATTTTATTGAAAAGCAAGCTGAAACCACAAAACGGGAATGGCGACGGCTCATCATAAAAAAGGCAATCAAAGTTTGACGTGCCCATAAAAAACATGACATCCAACACAAAATACAGATCAGATCAACTTAAACTTGGTTCCAGCCACTCCACTGACAAAAACAGTAAGTTGGTAACCAAAAATATTTTCTTAGTGCTGTGTTTGCTCAGGAGTTCAGCCAGTGGGATGTGACAGCTTTCCAGTTTTGCAAAGGTGTCTTTTAACCAACGCTACTCTAGCAAAGTCAACCCAACTTTGACTCAACGTCCAACATCCAGCAGTTCATGGCTGAAGTCAACAACATCTGGCTCCAACACATAGACATTGTGAGCAGGTTTAGTATGAAACGATTCTGACTTGGACAACAGTTGCTGAATTCTGACTGTGTTTCTGAGGCCCAACAGCAGACTGTGTTTGTACAATGTGATCTATCTCCACCCAACACTGCTGATAAAGCAAGACGATATCGGTAGCATTGTTTTTATCTTTCCTAAACTTTGGTTTGTTAAAGCAGCAAATCTTGAACTTTGTTTTTCCTTGGAGCACCAAAAATACCCCTGAAGATAAAGCTGTGGACCCCCTATTGTCTGTTTAGATACAGTGGATTGACAAACTGTTAAGGATCACAACTCTCACTCTGGTTTTCTTTGAAATGCGTCCGTCTCTTTCTGACTGCTTTCTGTGTGGTTTGGTTGGAAACCAGCTGTTTTTTTTCGCTTGTTTTTTTTTTTCGTGCTGTCGGAATTTTAAGAACCAAACAAAAACAAAGATGCTGTGCGCAGGATGCACATCTGGAAAGACACTCTTACTGCTGGAGAGGTTTTGGAATACCTGCTCCCCACCAGACCACCAGTCCTGCAAAAAATTTGCATTTGTGGGCAAGTCAACGTTCATGAACTACATCCACCACGCCAGCGTGGCATCACTGTTGAAATGTCCAGTGTTCTACACCTGAAAACTACTGGAGCACCATAAAAACGGCCACTTCTTGACAATTCTTCTCTCCAAACACTGCTGCAGTGGCACGTCCCACTTCTGTGGAAAGAAATCGTGCAAGACGAAGATAAGCATGACTCTACTTTTTGGAGACACGTTTCTGGCATGAATTTCAATTCGAGTTTATATCTTGCTGAGAAATGTTTGAACTTGTAAGTTCTGCACGTGATGTGCAGAATTGCAGCTCATTTGAATGACTTGCAAGTCCTAAGAACCACTTTTCATTCACATTCTGGACATCGACCCGATACTCTCGGAAAACCGAGATGTGAATTTCAAACGACATGCATTCAATCTTTACCGAAAGATTCCACGGCAACAAAAAGCCTCCTTGACTGTCGATTTATTCGTCCATTTGCTCTCCACTCGCCGGCGTTCCCGCTGATTTCATTCTGTTTTACAGGAGATTACTGTACAATGTGCCGCCTCCCGCCCACCTTCACCCCCCGAGGTAATCAGACAGCGCTGCCGTCTCCCCTCATCATTAGCACACATCAGAAGTAATATGTTCTGCTCGGAGGCTCAGCAGGTTGGCATTCCTCCGCTCCGCTCAGATGCAGCTCCACGTGAAACGTGGCCATTACAGTGAGAGGCGACCTCTCGCTGTAACAGCATCACAACACTGCTTGCTACAGGCTGCGGGGAAGAGGGGAGTTAAATGAAACCAAACAACTTTCCCAAACGCATGAATGTTACTTTCAAAGCCTGCAAAGTTGCATCAGGCTTTTGTTTTTGTTCGCAAACTGGACCGTATGCAGAGTGGGTGTATAAAAGCAATGGAGACCAACAGTCGTTCCATGAAGCAATCCTGCGCATTCCATCACGTAATCTAGGATTTCGGCCCATGTTTAGTCCGCAGAGAGACTGTCTGGAGCAGGAGTGTCTCGTCTTCAGGTTGCATTCAAGTAGAACACATGTTGCATGAGTCAAACTGGCTTTCCTCATCTTCTGCTTCTGAGGGAAGTTATGAGCAATCTTTGATTTACGTCACAGCAGCTTTCCAAAAAAAACCCAACAAGCTGTGATGTAAACAGTTGCACAAGTGGATGTGAGGGTGAGGAAAAATGAGTTTACAGCTGGGAGAAAGTAGAGCAGGTTCTTTCCCTGTGTGAGCTGCTTCCCTGCTGCACGGCAGAGTGGAGATGTGAAGGAAGACAAAAGACTAAAGAAGAACATTAAATATCATATTTTAACCAATGTCCATCGTGCTTCCAAGTTTCACACCTCTGTGTTCAGACTGAAGCACATGAACTACTCAGAAAGCGTCTGAAGACTGTCCTTAAAGTGACACTGTTGCCATATAAGGCCTTTCCTGTTGGAGGGCTTCCGTGGACCATGACCCCTCCTTTCCTCTTTCTATAAAAACTCCAAAAGTCTTTTTTTATGGACCAATTTCTGGCCTTTTGATTGACAGGTAAAGCACTGCAAATGTGGTGTC
>JASSRZ010000001.1:7361462-7380982 GCA_032164315.1 Malacoctenus gilli
TCAATACTGTAATAAATTAAACCTCCTCACATTTGATGAGCCAAGGCATTCCTGTATTTATAGAAGAGCAAACAAAAAATGTAATTAATTTACTGGTTTATAAACAAATCTTGCATTAAATATAGTCTAAAGAACCTCATTCGTAATTTGATTTTCACCGTAGACCGACTATTTTCCACCAGAGGGCGCTGCAGTGATCTAGCTACAGATTTTCTAACAAAAATCAAGAGTGACTGACAAAGCAAAAGAGGAAGAGGTAACATGGTGTTGGGAGTGAGATCAATCATTGTAAGAACAGTGGGGCAGGAAGTCAAAGGGAAGTCTTGACTATCAAATCCAAAGGAGAGTCCAGAGGAGTACAACAGGATATGGTACCAGGAAGTGGGATTATTTGGTTGAGTTGGTGGCCCACAAATTGAAATTGACACCTGAAGTTCAACATGGGCCTTTAACGAGAGGTGACACAATATCACACTGGGCAACAGCAAAATGAATGGTTTCTTTGCTGGTTTTGGAGCATTTCGAGCTTTGAAATGATGTCTTGTTTTTTTCCTTGTTTTTGTTTACTTGCTTTTCCATCCAACCTTTTATGTATCACACGTTCACATCGATTCCCAATGTCCCAGGAAGCTTCCTCACACACACACACAAATCGCTTTACATGCAACAACTACCTTCAGACTGATCTCAACCCCGTTTGGTTGTGGTCAGAAGCGGAATTGCCTGAGAGCGAAGTCGAATTTGATACCTGATGATCACCTGGACTCTGTGCTTTCACGTCTGTGTTTCCCGCAAAGCGGAGAGGCGGCAGAGATGAGACGTTTCAATCACAGTTCCAGTTCTCGATTCACTTTGAAAGGCACTGACAGGAAGAAAGCTGCAGTTGGTGTCGATCTGAGTTTGTGATGTACAAAACAAACATGCTTTTATTATTTACCCAATGGGAATTTCATCACTCTAATGACACTTTCAACAATTTCATCACCCAATTTTTTTTTTCTCCTTCTGCACAAACGAGCAGTCTTGTTATTTTTATTGCTAATCCCTGTTAGTTTTGCCTCGGATCCAACGCTAACTGTTCCTTCCCGTTGGCAGCTTGCAGCAAAGACCAACCAAATGTTGTCTAATATTATCGGGAGGCTATAATTGGCGTTTGATACTTTTAATTGCCGCTCTTAGGAGGATGTGTGTGTTTGGATGAAGCGTGGCTTGGGTTTTGGCTCACCGTCTCATCGCTCTCCTCGACAGGACATGGTAATCACAAGGAGGACAGCCCCTTCCTCAGCTCCGATTCTGCCGGCAAGAAGAATGACTTCTACGACAGGAACCTGGCCTTGTTCGAGGTCTGATGATTAAGCTTCTCATTTAGCCGTTTTTAAAAGAGCCTTTTTATCTGTTCCGGTCCAAATATCGTCCCATTTCTTTCCACCGTCGTCCCCGCAGGAGGAGCTGGACATCCGTCCCAAAGTCTCCTCTCTGCTCAGCCGCCTGGTCAACTACACCAACATCACGCAAGGGGCCAAGGAGCACGAGGAGGAGGAGAGTGCGGAGGCCTCGCGTCGGAAGACCCCCAAGGTCAGCTGTGGGTGGGGCGAGGAGGAGGGAGGGGAGGGGGGGGGGCGTCTGGCTTTGGGAACAACACTACCTCTGTGTTCGAGCAGAGTATAGAGTGGTACCTCTGGCTCACTCTCGGCCTCCCTTACTGAGTTATTAATTAAAGCTCGGTGATTGACAGCCTGTGCCTCTGCAGTCCGACTGCGCCCACGTAAGAGCCTGATACATGCAAAGAGCTGATAACACAGATGACCTTTAAAAAGTACATCAATCCATACTAATGATCAATACACTTGTTTCCTGAAATGTCAGGCTCAATACGCTCCCCTCTGCATTTACCCTCCCTCCTCCCTCCTCCCTCTCTCTTTCTGTCTCTCTTTTGCTCTCAGTCTCCCAACATGGGCACTCTGATGGGGGTCTACTTACCGTGCCTCCAGAACATCTTTGGCGTCATCCTTTTCCTCCGACTCACGTGGATCGTGGGCATGGCCGGCATCATACAGTCCCTCCTGATTGTCCTCATGTGCTGCTCGTGTGTCAGTACGCACACACACGCACATACACACACACACGCACGCACGCACGCATCATCGCGCTCTGTAACTCTACGCTGCGCCGACCCCTGATGTGGGGCATCAGGCTTCGCTTTATTGCGAAACCAACTCAATGAAATTAACATTGTTACACGAACAGCAGCAGTGATCGCGTGATGTGGAATGAAGCCGAAAAGCCAAATGAAAGACTAACCTCTGAACACTCGCAGTCAATTTTCTTGTTTTGGTCTTGGGAAAGGAAGCGACTGAAGTATAAATATGGTAGTTAAGCTGCAACGTGTTTGTAAATCGGTGGCTGTTTATATTGATTGACCAAAATAACAAACCGTAGCGTCTCACCCAAAAACTCATACCGTCTAATCGACCTCTCTGTGTTCAAACCAAAGACACGATTGCAGGTAGCAGCATTTCTTCCAATGATCTAACAAATACTAATGTAAACCTTTACATTCCTGTTTTAGACGTCTGTTTCCAATGATATGTTCATTTAATATGTAGGATAATGAGTTTTAGATTGGAGTTAGGACAAGTTGCAACTCACATAAGACAACCACAAGTTGCTGAGCTGTTTGAAAGTGAATCTTTTGTCCGTGTTTGACCTATTTTTTCCTCTCTCTCTGTTACAGACGATGCTGACAGCTATCTCCATGAGTGCCATTGCTACGAATGGTGTTGTTCCAGGTAAAACCCCGCCCGCCTGTGCGTCTTTAGGAAAGGGTTCCTCTTCCTACATGTAGATGTTTATTCTTGTCTAGAATGATAAACAGGAACCGCTCATTGCTTTTACGTGGAAGGCTTGTGCGTTGGTGAGAGGATGGGCCTGCAAAAGTTTAACAAAATACTTGAAGTGAGAACACCTCTCTGAACTTGACTCAAAACTTCTGTCCGCTTTCGATAGAACATCTTTGAACTCCTCCCGAAACGAGGCGGGACGCTCCTTGGTCTGATATTTTCCACTCGGAGCCGGCAGATGTTTATCGGTGTTTCCACTTTATGCGGTGAAGATGGGGCGATTTCAGGCTCTTCTGTGTGTGACAGGCCGCTCTTGTTGTTTGCAGCCGGCGGCGCATACTTTATGATTTCACGTTCCCTCGGCCCCGAGTTTGGAGGAGCTGTGGGCCTCTGCTTCTACCTGGGGACCACCTTCGCCTCTGCCATGTACATCCTGGGGGCCATCGAGATCTTCCTGGTCAGTTTGTCCTAATTTCGATCCATTTGTTGGACTCTGGATCAATTGCATTAACCCCACGTGGGGCCAGTAACGCGACAAACCCCGCTCTTTGTTTCCCCCACAGAAATATCTGGTCCCTCAGGCGGCCATCTTTCACGCCGCGGACCCCAGCGGGAGCGACAGCGCCATGCTCAACAACATGCGGGTCTACGGCTCGATATGCCTCAGCCTGATGGCCGTGGTGGTTTTTGTGGGAGTCAAATATGTCAACAAGCTGGCCTCCCTCTTCCTGGCCTGTGTCATTATCTCAATCGTGTCGATTTACGCCGGAGCGCTGAAATCCATCTCTCATCCTCCAGAGTTCCCGTAAGTGTCTCTGCAATAAACGTCCTGACGTGTGACGGTTATTCTGGCAAAGAATTAGAGTTTAGAGAGACAATGTGACGCTAATTCCAGACTGAAAGACATGTTGGACCTATTTGTTTTGCTGTTACATGGTGCTTTCCTGTGTTGGCGTCCATCTGCTGCCAATTACTTAGAAAGCGATTCAAACCGTGGGTTATTCTTCGATGACACGCACAAATAACTGAATTGCTGGATGGTTATGACCATACAAGAGAAGCACATGATCATAAGCACATGATCATGGCCACGATGATGTCAGCGGAAGATTTAACGGCGATTAAAGCGGTAATGTTCCCGCCGTTTCCGTTGCTGCAGGATCTGCATGTTGGGCAACAGGACACTGGTGAGAGATCGCTTCGACGTGTGCGCTAAGACTGTGACAAATGGCAACGCCACGGAGCCCAGTCAGCTGTGGGAGAGATTCTGCCTGCCAGGAAACATGAGCAGCTCACAGTGTGACGACTATTTTACGCAGAACAATGTAACAGAGATACAAGGCATCCCTGGACTGAGCAGTGGGATTATAAGAGGTAAAATATGCAAGTACGGCAATGACTGCTATTTTTTGTTGTTGTTTCTAAATCATTTTTCCCTCCACTACTGATATCAGCCTGATTTGAATAATAACTTAACTGTTCCAATGTGTTTTTTTTGCAATACCTTGTCTCTTTCAATGGTTTTTAATCCAGGCGACAGTCAATGCATATTCATTTGAGTTAGCTCAACATTTTATCTTCTTTTGTCTAAAACTGACAGGAAAAATAATTTAAAAGTAATACAATTTTCTGTCCATGCAGCAAGTTAATTTTAGTTTATACAAAAAATAAATACAACAACAGAACAGACAACAGAAAATGTAAAAGACACCAAGAGGTGAAGCTTCACAGTCTCAGCCAGTCCAAAAAGACTTGAATTTCTGAGGCTGCTATGCGATGATGTTTGAACATCTGTCTCTCTGTGACAGAAAACATGTGGAGCGACTACATGTTGAAAGGAGAGATCCTTGAGAAGGCCGGCCTGCAGTCAGTGGACACGCACGGCGCTGGCGACAACTTGTTCATGTACGTGTCGGCGGACATCGCGACATCGTTCACACTTCTGGTGGGGATCTTCTTCCCATCCGCCACAGGTACGGCTGAATCAGTGTGAATGTAGCATTGATATAGTTTTACTAAATGTATAAGATTGTTAACGCTCCAATATGGATGCAATGCTTTTTTATACTCAACTTTCCCTTTGTTTATTCCACCTGGAGTCCATTGTTCAGTTAACCTGCAGTGGATGAAAACAGTGAAGCGGTGAACCTTTCTCTTTTCCAGCCAGCAGAGGGCATCCTAGTCCTGCACAGTCGGATCATCTGTTTCTTTCGGTTGTCCTCTCCGTTTGCAGGGATCATGGCGGGCTCCAACAGATCTGGGGACCTGAAGGACGCTCAGAAGTCCATCCCTGTCGGAACTATTCTCGCTATAAGCACGACTTCGCTTGTTTGTATCCTTAACGCTGGTTCTCCCGTGTGCATGACATCAAATACGACTGGAAGCACTTCTGAAACACACAGCCAGGTCTTCTTGAGCTCCTTGACCGGCTTCATCCAGACATAAGTTCAGTTGTCCTTTTTGGAGCCTGCATAGAGGGAGTAGTCCTGAGGGACAAGTAAGTTCAGACGTGTCTGAATGAAAACAATGCTTTATTATTTCACTTTGAGCACAGAAAATTGATCACATTCAACCCGTGCTTGCAGGTTTGGTGACGCTGTCATGAAAAACCTGGTGGTTGGGACTCTGTCTTGGCCGTCTCCATGGGTGATCGTCATCGGTTCTTTCTTCTCCACTGTTGGTGCGGGACTGCAATCCCTCACAGGGGCTCCAAGACTCCTGCAGGCGATTGCCAAGGACAACATCATCCCTTTTCTGAGGGTGGGGCAGCACACAACAGAATCATGTTATACCTGCCCCTAATCACCGTTCATCTCAGCTCAAAAATGACCAAAAACCACAAACCAAGGGACCTCCAGTCCTTGTCGGAGGGATGAGACATGGTACAAGGAACAGGTTAACACATTTTGATGGAGATCTAGTCATCCAGTGGTTCAAAGTGCTGAAAAAAGTCATTGCTGTAGCAGGTTTTAAAGGCGTGTTTGACCCTTTAAGACAGAGCTGTGTCTAAGAGGTTCAAACAGGAAGTCAGGCAGAGAGAGAGAGAGGGAAGGGAGGAAGCTCTGAACGGTCGCATGCCGTCCCGCCTGCAAGTAGGCTTCGGAAAACGCCCTGCAATCAAAAGCGAGAGTCCTTATAAGTGCCACATATCATGAGAGCATTCATGCGTCCCAATGAAGTCGTCTTATTGGAGGTATGCACTCTACCGAGTACCCTTCAGTGTGTCTTCAGTCCCCAAAACAAAAGATTTACAAGGTGACAGCATTGTTTGAAAAAGCCGAAAACTCAACAAGTTCTGAACTTCTTGGCTAAAACTGTGAGTACGACACATGTACCTTATTTTAACATTATCCACATGCATATCCAGGAGTCCACATAGTCACCAATTCACTGCCAAAAATACATTGTAATTATTTGGAACCTCATTTGAATGTCGTGGAAAAAAAGGAGTAACAAGAGATGATTTGCCTGGCAGAATGTGAATGATCTGAATGTTTGTTTCAGGTGTTTGGTCATGGAAAGACCAATGGGGAGCCAACGTGGGCGCTGCTGCTCACTGGCCTCATCGCCGAGCTGGGGATCCTCATCGCCTCACTGGATATGGTGGCTCCCATCCTCTCCATGTATGTCGGCATTCACACACACCTGCCGCATGCTGTTCAAAACACATTGGCTCTATATCTTTTCTCCCATCTTTATATTCACATATTTCCTTGCCCGCACCGGGATATTACCTTTCTTTCCTGTGTTTTTTTTTTTTTTGCCTTCATTAGGTTCTTCCTGATGTGCTATCTCTTTGTGAACTTGGCGTGTGCCGTGCAGACTCTTCTACGCACGCCCAACTGGAGGCCGAGGTTCAGGTATTATCACTGGTGAGTCAAGGCAGCATCGCAGCGTTGCATATTTCTGCGTTGTGTTACTCTTTACATATTTCATGACTTGGAACAGCGCCGTGCTTCATCTCAGGCCTTGAATAGTTTCATCCATCTCAATACGTGGAGAATTTATTTGGGTATCGTGGTGGTCAAGATCCTGGCTGCTCTCAGCATGCAAACACATAACTCCACCCTGTGTGTGTGTGTGTGTTTGTGTGTGTGTGTCTTCTGTACCCACAGGGCCCTTTCTTTCCTTGGCATGAGCATGTGTCTGGCTCTGATGTTCATCTCCTCATGGTACTACGCTATCGTGGCCATGGGCATCGCAGGGATGATCTACAAGTACATCGAGTACCAGGGGTAGGTCTGAAGTCTGAGAAGCGTTTGGCCCTGCTTGCCATTTTATGATGGCTTCTTGTTGTTGTTGTTGTTGTTGTGATGGCTTCCGACAAACATACACGTCTTTGTAAACAGAGCAGAGAAGGAGTGGGGAGACGGAATAAGAGGCCTGTCGCTGAGCGCCGCGCGCTATGCACTGCTGAGACTGGAAGTTGGTCCACCACACACCAAGAACTGGAGGTAAAACCACAGGAGGGAAGAGTTCTTTATGTCAGTTACGATGGAAAAAGGCAAATGGAATGAAAGCAACAAGAAACAAATGACCTCAAATTCTGTATGCACGAATCGAGGACGTCCAACTATCTTACAATAGAAAGGAGAAGTGAATTTTGCAAGTGAAATAGTTCAGGAACAGTGCGCGGTAGGGTTTGTGTTCCTTTCCCCCCCATAAACACGTTCGCGGAGTACTTCCAGTAAATTCATGCATGACACCACTGCCGCACTGCCGCTCGCACTGACACATGACCTGCCTGTGACAGTTTGGAATATGAAGCCGGAAACAGAGCGGGAGCGGCACATATTGATGGGATGTAAATGCAGCAGCCGAGCGAGCAATGACCTGATGATTCAGTGGGTGAAAGATGGGGAGACGTCTTGTCACTGACAGAGGGGGAAAAAAAAGGCGTTTTGAGGAAATAGATTAGATTTTACGCCACAGATTTTTAAAGGCTGTGCTTTGAACATCAAACCTTTTTTTTTTTTTTTTAGATTTTTTTGGTTACATTTTTAAAATCTCTTCATCAGTCTGCCTGATTTATTGTTTTTTCTAAATATTTAAATTGCCCTTGGTACATCCCCAGACAATAGCTTTGATCGCGGCTTTCATCAAACCTCAATTTTGTTTTTAAAAGGACACAATCTGTTTTGTTCATTTAATCAGAGGAATTATGGAAAGAGTGCGACGAAGAAAAACAACCGTCTGAGAGTGAAACGTCAACTGGAGGAACTGAACGATTATGCGTGTTTGTCTTTCTCTTCTGTTGCTTGATTGTATTTTGACTGAAGATAATAAAAACCGCAAATTATGAAACCACCAGTACTTGAAAATTGCGAATTAGATTTGGACTCAGGCTTGGAAAAAGTGAGTAACGGATGCAAGAAAAAAATCCCCCCTTAATCTGCCATCTGTTCGTCCCGCTCACAGTGTCCAGTCTGCTTGTAATAGACGGAGACCAGCAGTCAGGAATCTTCCTTCCTTCCTTCCTTCCTTCCTTCCTTCCTTCCTTCCTTCCTTCCTTCCTTCCTTCCATACTCACAGTGTCGTCGCCCTTCGAGACACTTGCATTCATTCCCGAATGCGCTCTGTGACCTTGTTTTTTTAACCCCACCAGACCTCAGCTGCTGGTGCTGCTGAAGCTGGACGAGGACCTCCACGTGAAGTACCCCAGAATGCTCACCTTCGCCTCCCAGCTGAAGGCAGGAAAGGGCCTGACCATTGTGGGCTCGGTCATCCAGGGCAACTTCCTGGACAGCTACGGAGAACTGCAGGCGGCTGAACAGGTAAGTGCTGGAATGGGAGGCATAATGTGTCGTATTGTTCTCTATTGTGCTGTGCTGCTGACTGGGCTCCAGGTTTTTTGTCAGCCCTTTGCACCACACCATAGACAGCATACACAATGTGTATAACCATTTTTAAAGCAATGGCAGTAATATAAACTACAAGCACTCACAAAAAGATACTTTTTGTCATTTCTACTTAGTTTATAATGCAGCTGTTTGTCTCTGTTACGATGAAGTGCATCGCGACCCTTTTCTTTGCAGGCGATCAAAAACATGATGGAGATCGAACGCGTCAAAGGTTTCTGCCAGGCCGTGGTGGCAGCCAAGGTGCGGGAGGGCATCGTGCATCTGATCCAGTCCTGCGGTCTGGGGGGCATGAAGCACAACACCGTGGTGATGGGCTGGCCGTACGGCTGGAGGCAGAGCGAGGACCCTCGGGCCTGGAAGACCTTCATCAGTAAGAGGACACAACGGTCAAACGGCACGGGAGGTCGTCGCTGTTTGACCTGTGAAACACGATTTCCTCGTTGCGCCGTTTGGACGTACGGCCCTCATTTTGTAGCTTTGAGGTCAAAGTGGCCACGAAGTAACAGGCGAGCCCGATTCAATTAAGGTTAACGATCATCTTAACTTAATCGTGAATGTTCAGGTGGATTCCCATCTCACTCACGACTGATTCTTTCCTTGGGAAACGAGCACACGGGCGGACAACTCGGACGTGCAGAAGGTTTGCCGGACTGTGCGTCATCTGTGTAAATTCCTCCGCCTGCGTGTTGTCGTCCCCAACCTAGACACAGTCCGCTGCACAACAGCTGCCCACCTGGCCCTGATGGTGCCCAAAAACGTGTCCTTCTACCCGAGCAACCACGAGCGCTTCACAGATGGCAACATCGACGTGTGGTGGATCGTCCACGATGGAGGGATGCTCATGCTGCTGCCTTTCCTCCTCAAACAGCACAAAGTGAGATGACGGGGCTTTGTCTGTGGGGTGGTTTTTCACTCTGCCTTATACCCGCTAACTGTGCTTGTTGACACGGTTTAATAAGCAGCAGAAAGTTAATTCACTTAAAAAAAACTCATTTGAAGGCTGTTTGCCGTCTTTAATGTTTCTGTGGATGACGGCAGAGTTTCTCTAATCGTGTTGCAGGTCTGGAGAAAATGTAAGATGCGCATCTTCACTGTCGCCCAGATGGACGACAACAGCATTCAGATGAAGAAGGATCTGGCCACGTTCCTCTATCAGCTGAGAATCGAGGCTGAGGTGGAAGTGGTGGAGATGGTGGGTTTCCTGCTCGCACAGCCTGAGAAACAGCGACAATCTCATTCAAGTTGTTTTAATTTTGTCTGGAACGAACAGAACTTTGAACAATCCTGACTCAGAGCTGCACCTGAACCCTGGATTAATAAAAAGGTGTCTCACTGACACGCTGCCCATCTCATCACATGTAATCTGCATAAGCCAGTAACGTCTCGCCCCTCCTTCCCCCCGGGACTCCAGCACGACAGCGACATCTCGGCGTACACGTATGAGCGAACATTGATGATGGAGCAGAGGTCCCAGATGCTGAGGCAAATGAGGCTGTCCAGTGCGGAGAGACAGCGAGAGGTGAGCTGCGGCGGTTCGGTTTTGCATGAGAAAATAAGCAATTTACAGATAGAAATGAATAATTATGCCTCCACGCCAGCAACAGCTGTGGACCGGAGGCTTTATATCGGATATGTTGTTTTGTTTGTCCCACTCTCATTAATGCAATATCTCGGGATACATTGTGGGGGCTTTATTAAATTTGGCACAGCTTTCACAGCTCGTTCCGTGATTAGATTTCAGGGGGGTTATCAAGACCATCGATGGAATGAGCGTGTCAGATTTGAGCCGCCAAACATCAATCTTCGCGGGCCCTCATATTCGATCCCAGTTGTGACTCCAGTGTGTCAGGAAAGCTTTGAGAGATTATTTCCGAGTCTGGCGCAGAACTTGCTCGAGACTGTTTTCAATAAAGCTCCTGATGAGATTACAGTGATTCACGTTTGAGGTAAATATTGTTTGGAAAACATCAAGGAACTGTTTCCCTTTTTTTTTTATCATGAACAACCTGACGATAATTCAGCCAGAGTCATCAGAAAGTAGCTTTTTAGTGCGGGCAACTGTCATACCACATTGTGCCACAAGTTGGTGCAAAGATGCAGCAGATTTCAGCAGTCACTCGCTACTGCCACCGAGTGGAAAAAGGTCCTGGCTTTAGGACCCTATTTTGGGGTTTTTACACGTGAAATTCTTGACTGTAACAACTGATTCAACCACAAACTTCCTTTGCTTTGCACCGGCAGGCCCAGCTGGTGAAGGACAGGCACTCGTTGGTACGTATGGGAAGTTTATACTCGGATGAGGAGGAGGAAGTTCTGGATATTCCTCCGGAGAAAGTGCACATGACCTGGACCAGAGAGAGGTGCGAGGCCGAGAGGAGGAACAGGAACAACGCGCCAGAGAACTTCAGAGAACTCATGAGCCTCAAACCGTGAGTCCATTCGAGCGACCTTCAACTTTTTTTTGCACCTCACCTCACGAGCGTGATTCAGTCTCTCTTTTTTTTTGCCTCTTTGGCACTTTTAAGTGGTTCTGAAAAAACAGCTCCTTCCTGCTGCCCCTCAGGGATCAGTCCAACGTGCGTCGAATGCATACGGCGGTGAAGCTGAACGAGGTCATCGTCAACAGGTCGCACGACGCTCGGCTGGTGCTGCTCAACATGCCGGGGCCGCCCCGGAACCTGGACGGGGACGAGAACTGTATCCTTTGTCTCTCAGAAGTCGGACCGTGCGTGTTTGGTGTGGGTTTTTTTTTTTTCTCAGCTTCGCTTCCTTAACTGCTAAATCAGATATGGAGTTTCTGGAGGTGCTGACTGAAGGTTTGGAAAGAGTGCTGCTGGTTAGAGGTGGAGGGCGAGAGGTCATCACCATCTACTCCTGACCGATCACACGGTGCTACGCGAAGGGCTCCGACCGCATCACAGGAGAGTCCACCTCTGGACTGAAGGGGGGGCCGGCGCGCTCCGCTCCCAGACCGTTTTTGGTATAGATCCGTCAATCGGACACTTTTATGTACAGAGAAAAGGTTTCATTCTATTCTTGTAGAATATCGGGTCGTGTTAGTGTACATATCTGCCTGTCTGCTCCTTCTCCACGAGTGAAAAGCTCCTTTGTGATTCAAGGCTCGTTCGTCCAAACACGAACTCTTCCTTTCTATTTATGACCGTCAAACATTTTTCTTTTGTACAATTCACGACGGCAAATCGTTATTTGACAACGTCGCAGACAGAACTTTCCTGCTTAGCACGTATGTAGCTCGAATAGTTTTAATATAATGCCAGAGCTTCACTGTCATCGGCTCTTTCATCCTTTCCGAGGCACACTTTTTATTTATTTATTTATTTCTCGCAACTTTTTTCTTTTTTTTTTTCTCCCCAGTGGCGTTGAGGAAAATATTTGTTCGCAGGGATCAGGAAGGACGTTTTTATTTATCTGTATATTTTTTATATACATAAGAGTTGAAAAGAGAGGGAAAAAAATGAAGAGCGGTCGTCACGCCGACACATTTGTGCTATTTTCCCTTTTTCAAACTAAAACGTTTCGCTGCTTGCAAAAATCTTAATTTGAAAGTATTTCCTTTTTATCACACTCGATATTGACACTGAATACAACCGAGTGGAGCTGCTTTTGTTTTGTTCGTTTTGTACTCACACACAGACGCTCTTCAGACTCCAAGGTAGCTTCGATGGTTTGGAGAGAGCGTGATTTTTCGACAGTATTTGACGGAGAACCCTGATTTACGCACACGAAAAGGGTGTTAGAACGTTAAAAGTTTGACACTGTTGGTTGAGGGGGTTTTTTTTCAATGAAAATACTTCTGATGACACATTGAGGTCCAATCAGATTTAGAACTCCACATTTGGCTGCACCATGCTGTGCCGGTTCACGCTCTGGCCTCACAGTGGTGGGTTTAAGCCTGGGTCTGTGTGGAGCTTGCTTCTTCTTCTTGTGCATCCACTGGTTTCCTCCCGCTATCTAAAACATGCATACGAGCTCAGTTGTGACTCTTCGAATCGCATCTGTCCACATACTTACCACAGTATTTACTCCCACTTATAGTTTGTGTCATGACAGGAGTTGTAGTCAACTGTGGAGATTACACTGCGTGATCTCAGAGTTCAGACGTTCACATCGGGTTTTTTGCCCCTTCTCAAAAACTGAATCTGAGCAGTTTGTCAGCCCACCTGACGACAGCAACTCCCACTCTGAGGTCTCCAGGCCGAATGTCTTCATTGTGGGGGTTGTACACGATGAACTTCCTAACTAAACAGCATTTTGAACACAGACTACAGTGGGTTGGAGTACATCATCCTGCCCTGACCTGCAACTCAAAGCAAAACAACTCTGTTTTTATTACTAATTCGCACAGTACACACTTTAATTCTTAAGTCTGTGTTGGCAGTGGTTTGGAGAAGTTGTCTTGAGGCTCCGTGGCTTCATGAAAAATTAACACAACCACCTCCAGTTATCTCGCTGGAGTGAAATCCTATCAGTTTTGTTGGCACTGACTACTGAGACTCAGTTTTCACAGCAGATTTACACTGTGTTGCTTCGATTACCTGCTGTTCTGCTTCCGTACATTTGGTTTATGTTGCTCCCTTGTGCAAACATTTCAATGATGAGAACGAGAGGGAAGCTTTCTTTCCAGAAAATTAACTCACAAGAAAAGTATACGCGGAGTCTGTAAACCGCCTTAGTATCTTATCAGCCTACAGAAGTCATAATAATTAAAAAAGAGGAACATTTTCCAACCGGCTGGCCCTTGTTTTTCTGTTGAAGTGCAAAGTGGAACTAAAAGTCCTCCGGGTGGGGGTGCTTGTTTCTTCTTTGGGCGACTGCAAGCTGCTTGAACGGAGAATCGAGAGACGAACGGACAAGAGAACAAGCGATGCACCAGGACTCGCTGACCTCAGAACTAACTCTGAGTTAGCCGCCCTTCTAACCAGCAGGCTTAGCACTCAGCCACCCCGATTTTCCTTCCAAAAACGTGCTTCTGTTCAGTGAGCAGCAGGTGCCGAATCTGGTCGTTGGAACAGAAAACCCGACAAAGGCAGATGCTCTTTGCAAAATCCCTCCAAAGCAAACTTCCAAAAGGGAACTGACTGGAGGCTACAGTAATGTGACAACCAGATGTACAAGATGTAGCAATAAGTGAGGTTTAAGTAGTGGAATATTAATAACCTCAGTTTGAGCAGTTGATTTAAAAGGTGCTCGTTAGATTAAGAAAATCAATCCAAAAATAAACAGAGAGTGACAATTCTTTTTTTTTTTTGTATTTTTTCATTCTTCAATTTATGAGGATTAGATCAAAACAACAGCAGAACAAACTCAGCAACTGTAACACAATTGAATCGATAAATTCCAAAATAATTGTATGCAAAGAAGTCTGAACGTACTGCAAAAATGGAGCTAAACTGTGGATGCTGCTTTTTAATTCTTCCTAAACTGTAAGAAACTGATTAATCCCTCCTAATCTTTATTGACACACGGAGGGCTGTGATGACCCAGCAAACTCATTACGCTCGCCTCCTTTAAATTAAAACATGATAAGGAGAGAGAGAGAGAGAGAGAGGGATGGCGCTGCAGAATCGAAATTATAAATGTTCATTAAATCACAAATAGGCCGGGAAGCAGCAGGAGCGCGGCCAGGATTAGCGGGCCCGCCGCTCCGCGCTCCGCCCGGGAGGAGGGGCCCTGGCCCGAGGGCGGCCCTCTGGGGTCGGGCCGTTTCAGCGCCAGTCTGCAGGCGTTCTGCACCTCCTCTGAGGGGATCTGGACCTCGCTGGGCTTCTCAGAACTCAGCTGGTCACGAACCTGGGAGGAGATTGGGAGACTTTCATTAACAGGGGGGCGGGGGATCATTCTGTAGCTTTTACATGGGAGAAAATGGTCTTCAAACCCTGAATAAACTCTCAAATAGACTCTCTGACCATTAGACTCGTGTTTTAACGAAGGACAAGTGGCTGCAATGGCCAACGGTTGTGTTGGCCGTTCGTCACCGAACGGTTACGTTCCCCAGCTCACCCTCTCGACCTCCTCAAACACTCGCAGGAAGTTCTTCCGAAGGACGTCGGCCAGCTCGCTCTCTGTCCAGTTCCTTTCCAGGAGTTCCTGGATGAGGGCGGGATACTTCGACACGTCCTCCAAGCCCCGAGGAAATCTGGTAACAAAGGCGAACAGACAGGCTTTTTTCTTCACCAGGTGCTCCTTTGCATGCGGAGTGTGATTAATAGTTTACGGCCTTCGAGAAATGTCGTCTCAGGAGTGTTTGAGTGTCGCGTCACTCCTTCTGACCCTGTGAAACACTGAGAATCACTTGTTCTCTGTTTAGATGTGCATTTTTCCTCCCAGTTATGTGAATGCAGTGTTGAAAAGCGAATGTTTCTCACCCCGTAGCGCCTTCAAAGTCGCCTCCAATCCCGATCGACTCGTGCCCGATTACCTTCTTAATGTGATCAAAATGGTCTGTGGGAGACAGATGGAATATTAACTCACACGCAGGATACGAGAAAAAACAAACAAACACAGACGCAGATTAAATACGCATCTATCTGAGATGCGACGCCTCACCGGCCACGCGAGAGATGTTGGCCTCGTCCCTGCAGGAAATGAATTTGCTGTAGAGGTTCACCATGATCACTCCCTGGTTCCTTTTCTGTAACACAACGTGCACGCAGAGTCACTAAGAAGGAAACAAGGCACAGTGAAGCATCGGCGACCTCGACGCTTTCCGTGTGGAAATGTTTCTCTCCCATTGAAGTCAATTAACTCGAGCGGTTTGTCTCTTTGTTTTGTGGTTGAACACAGAAGGATTTGCAGCAAGACAAACAAGCTCACATTATCCTACAGTGCAGTAATAAGTCATGTAATTGATCATTATGTTGTTTTAATAAGTGACTGTCAGCCTTATGATCCTTGCACTGCACCTGCAGGCTACAACACGACAACTACACTCCACAAGTGCGTCCAATGGAGAGTAAATACCATGATTTCTTTCTGGCCTGCTTCATATCAGCAAGATATTGTACTTTTAACAAAACCTTAGTATTAAAACAACCTGAAAGTGATCAGGCTGAATTAACTTTCATTTCTCAGACCTCAGGACTCCTGATGTGGATTTGATGCAAACCTATAAGCTATAATGTTGCTCGCCTGCCGTCAATTTGGTTTGATCTTCAGTGTCGCTTCATGACCCCTCGTGTCGGAGCAGCAGTCACTTTTAATAACAATACATTGGGTCTGGGTTTGTTTTTACACTTTGTGAAATCATCCCAGGGTCTGGTTCTTGCCTCTCCAAAACAGCTATGTGTGTGGTTAGAGCAGAAAAACCAGTATTAGGAAAGAAACATGAAAGACTGGGTAAAGTACAAAACGCTAAAAGCCTCTTCTCAGTCGTCACAACCAGGAATTGATATCAACTGTAAATTATTAATAATTCAAAAAGGATCTTGAATGTTTGATCCACAAAACAGACACAAATTAGGATAAGATTGCTTGTTTTTTTTGTTTTTTTTAAAGGTATCAATAAAAATTAGACCAAAGATTGAAGAGTCATTAACCCGACCGGGCAGATAATGATTCAATCAAGCAACAAAGCAGGCAATTAATCACTCTGCAGATGTACTTTCTCACCAGCTCCCGCAGCAGCCAGTCGGGTACGTTGCGGCTGTGGTTGCAGATGGCGTAGGACGACGAGTGGCTGAAAATCACGGGGGCTTTGGAGAGCTTCAGCGCGGCCAGGGCTGTTTCCCAAGACGTGTGGGAGAGGTCCACGATCATCCCCAGCCGGTTCATTTCCTCCACCACGGCCTCAGAACCACAGCAGGAGAGCATTTAAGCAGCCGTTGACATCATCGGGAGAAGGGGAGGATGCTCGTTTATCCCACCACAGGCCATTTCAGTACAAGTCATGTAAACACTCAGAGAGCGGTGAAAGAGGATCTGCTTGGCTTCATCGGGAAAAGCTTGACAAAGGACGTTTGGAGTGGAACTGTTTGGTTCTGAAGTAAAATAGGTACAACGCACAACTATGGAGCTGTAGGTGCGAAACGGAAGCGAGAGTCCCATTTTAGCTTCCTTGTTTTACTATGCAAAGCACTGACCTTTAGAAACAAGGTCCACTTTCTTTAAAGCCCTCTGACAAAGTTGCCCCAAAGACAAAACTAACTTAAAAGACCGTAATAAATATTTCATAGGACAACGCGCGTTATCAACCCCTCCCGTGAACATTTTATTCAGGCCTTTTAATTACTTTCTTTTGGATTTTATGGTTCCAATTTGCAGCCCGGTGTTCCCGAGTTCACTGAAATGTGAGACATGCTGGTAAATCTTGCCGGGTGGTCACGCTGTGGAGGTGCTGAAAACACTTTGGGTTTCGAGACTTTCTCCATATCAAACACTGTCAGACTGAGAGTGAGTGGGTAAACAAAAACAAGCTGTCTCAGCAGGGACGGCGTGTCTCTGGGTCTGCGTGATGGACTGACTGGTGACCAGTCCAGGGTTTGGCCTGGCCGTTGTAGGCTGGAATCACCTCCAGTTAAACTGGCTGTCCAATTGCAATTTTTGTACTCCTTACAAATGAACGGGATTCAAGCTGATACAAACTCACCTGTCCAAAGTCGGTCAGGCTGTCATTGTGTCTCTTAAAGACATTGTAAAGATTCGACGACGACTCCGCCCTGCATTGAAAAGATCCGTTAGCGTCACAGATCGTGTCTTTCAACCTCATTTTGTCAGCAAAGGCAACATGAACGGAGTCCATCAGGGTCAGAAGAGCTGGACTCCTCGTTCAGCCAGATACAGGGTGGCATTTTGGAGAGAGGACGAATGCAGATAAATTTAGATGGAAAAAAAAAAACTGAGTAAACGTGTTTGACCTTTTAATTCCTTCGTCCCGGTAAACAAACTCCTTTCAGATAAAATGGGGCTGTGTGCATTTTTATTTTTATCTTACATTTAGCGTCAAAACAGCATTCATAAAGGCCCACTGGACCCCAAAATGGACCTGAATGAGATAATGAGTTTTTTGCACATTAAGATCTCTTCTGATTACAGTGTTTAGGTGAGAAAAGGTTGAAAAAAAAATGCTTCGCTTTTCTTTGCTTGTTTTTGTTTAGGGTCTTTTTTGTTTTACCAAGGAGTGTTGCAGGAGTGTGTGAGGGCCATGGAGCGGACGCCGAGCTGGTAAAACATGCGCAGAGCCGGGATGCTGCTGTCGATGGAGTGACCGCCCTCGATACTGATGAGACATCCGATCTTGCGCCTCATCTCCGAATTCTTCAGCTCTGAGAAAAACAGACGTAAGTTCGACACACACGCACACACGAGGTGTGTCAAGAGTCAGGCTTGAAGTCAGTGGAAGCTCCTCAAGGTTCTATGCTGGGAACCCTAAAATTCAATCATTTGCAGCACGGTTGGACGTGTGTGTCCAGTATGCATGCAGTCACCTTGGGTCGAAGTGACCAGCTCAAAGTCCTGGTACTCGGTGCACATGCGTCTGACCACGTCGATCTGTTCCAGAGTCAGCCTCACAGCGTCCTTCTGCTGGGCCCCACACACCACATAGACGGCAAACATCTGACAAAAGGACAGGGGGGTTGGGGGGTGGGGGGGGGCGCACGACAGAGCGGGAGACACAGTGGGAGTAACTGAGGGCAATGTCATTGTCGCGCGGATCTTTTCACAACATACAGTAAAGGCCGCGACTCGTTTTGACTATTATGCAGTCCCATTTTCATTTGTATTGTCAATTGACAAACATTCACAATAATGTAAACAAGTGGAATTTTGAGAGTAGTTTACTTATTTTATTTATTTAATTAGGAATTGTATTAAACATTTATGTTGTTTTTATTTTTATTTTTGGGGCAAAAAAGGCCAGTTTTTTATACTTTATTTACAAAATATTAATATGCATTTTTAAAGAATATAGTGAAAACAAATGAAGTTTCAGTGTAAATACTTGTATATTTAGAATGAATAGGATCACTGCTATTGACAATTCACACATGCAGTTAAAAGCTGTTTAAGTAAAGAGTGATTCGAGTAGTTTCGATACGAAGTTCTTTTACAAGCAGTACTTTTCACAATTGCGCATATAATTGCTCTGGTTTAAGCAATCTTCATCCTCTTTCCACCTGTTATTATTGAGATCATTTTCTCAATTTAATAGTTACTCTTCCTGTCGACAAGAAGCATTATTTTGGTTTTCATCTGACTCTGCTTTTATGACTGCGAATGTCTGTTCCAGCAACTGAAATGCATTGAACTAACGGTGTGAGGCGTGAACACAGAGTGATGTGCACTACCTGCGTCTGCACATGTCCCGCTTGAAGGCGGGAGATGTCGGTGGCCACTTTGCTGACATTATGAAGGTCAATTTGGCTCAGGCGATTGTTGTGAAGGATCCTCAGCTGAAGAGCCAGGTCATTATGACTGACAGGGGGGAGGCGGGGACGAGGAGGGGAGGGGGGGCAGAGAGGAGAGCGAGAGCCATTCTCATCTGATTTCAATAAATACTTCTGTCAGCGCAACATCTGTGCAGGCACAACAATGCGCGTCGTTTACCCGTCAATAAGGGGGAATTTGGACATCAAGTCATGCGCTCGGTCCCTGGCAGAGTATCCACTTGCCAAGTGGCACAGACAGAAAAGCACCAGAGCTCCAAGTGACTCCATCCAGACTCTGCCTGAAGCACCCAGGACAGTTTTTCGAGAGGGCAAAATCTGAATGGAGAAAAACACAGCACAGCTGCACAACACACACACACACACACACACACACACACACACACACACACACACACACACACACACACACACAC
>JASSRZ010000001.1:7390059-7406260 GCA_032164315.1 Malacoctenus gilli
GAGAGAGAGAGAGAGAGAGAGAGAGAGAGAGAGAGAGAGAGAGAGAGAGAGAGAGAGAGAGAGAGAGAGAGAGGATTGTAACATGATGCCGATAAACGGTTCTGTCCACAGGTTGGAGACAGTTTGGTGGCAGCAGGAATTGGGAGCTTGTGCAATTCATGGCTTTTTGTCAGTGTGAAATAAGATGCAAATCGGTTCAAGATCTCCACGTGAGAGACCACCTCAGATGTACCGAGAAATCCGTCCCGCGAATGGACAGCCCCCCCCCCCCCCTGCAGGCTGGAATAGGTGGGTTCTTCTGAGAAAGCACGGTTCTGTCTGAGTGAGCGTTCTGATTGTCTCAGCTTTGTGCTTGTGTGGAGTGCAGCGCCAAAATGAACTCCTCGGATTCAAACCCCCCCCCTCGCCGGCGACGCTCCGGCCAGTCAGCGGGGGGGCGGCACCGAGACGCCCTCCCCCAAACACACTTTCTTGTACTGGGGAAAGCCGCTGTGCGGCAGAGGTCCGAGGGGTCTCTTGCACGCCGCCTGCGGGGCGGGCTCGCCGCCCTCTCTCTCCTCCCACAATGCACTGAGAGTCTGTGGCGGCTGGTAGCCCGGCTCCTGGGGGTCCAGAGGGTCTTTGGAAAGGAGGATGCTGATGGAGGGGACAGTTCTGTGCACCGTCATCTCGGACCCCCCGCCTTCGCTGCTCTCCCACACCTCTTTCACCACCTTGTAGCGCAGCTTGGTCAGCTGGTGCAAACAGCCCACTTTGCGCTTCATGATCTCCGCGCAGGTGATGGTCTTGGTGACCGCGCGGCCTGACCCGGAGAAGACCACCTGCCTGAGCCCGCCGCCGACGCCGCCGCTGCTCCCTCCTCCTCCTCCTCCTCCTCCTCCTGCCCCGCTCACACCCTTCTCTCCCTGCATCCGAGCCATGGCAAATCCCATTAGGTTGCGGATTTTGCTTCCCTCCTTCACGCGCATCTCCAGCACCCCCGAGGCGAGTCCGGGGAAGGGACACGGGCTGTCCTCCTCAGTCCGGCACACTTTCTTGAAGCCCTCCTGTCCCAGCTTGAGCGCAGGAGGAGGGACGGGCGCCGCCGCTGGAACCGCCGCCGGTTTCAAGGGGCTGCAAGCGCTGTTGACCCCGGCGGGCTGCACAGCGCCGCCGTACGCTTGACCCTGGTAGACGGGACACGCGCCTGGGACCACCCCGTTGACCAGCTGGATGGGTTTGGCCACCTCCAGCCCCCCCGGGTGGGGCCTGACGGCGTCTCTGCTCAGGAACTGGTTCTGGCCGCCGATCACGCCGCACCCTGTGAACATTTCGGCGGTCCTCTGCGCTGCACGTCACTTAGTCCAGGCGCACGCGCTTCCCGCGTGAAACACAGGGCGACATCGTTCTCCTATGCATGTCCCACTTCGCTCCCTCCAGGCAACAGCTGCAAAGTTTCAAGACTTCATCTGAGAAATATTAGCCGCTCACCAAGAGCCCTATCAACAAAGTCTTTTAACGCTCGCTCTCCGAAAGAGCTGGAGACACAAGATAAACGCCTGGCGGGCGAGTCGAAAGCGCAGACGGGACCTTTAAAGATGTTCCTTAAAGAGCATCTCAATTTCATCCCATGAATGAGTGTTTGGAAAGTGTTCTGGTGACAGATAAGAAAAAAAAAAGCAACCCACAAAGCTAAACGATCCACTTTTCTTCTTGTGTATGCATTTCATGCGCTGCTTTTATCCCTAATGGCTGCAAAAGATTGGAAGCACTTTGTTGATTCTTCTTTAGCAAAAACTTTTCGACAGAGAGAAGCGAGAAACTTAAAATGATGACTCCACCTTTTTATCTCAGCGATCCCGTCCAGCGATGGTGATTTCGATCTGCTGACCGCGTCGGCGTCAACTCAAAAAAAAAACAACAACCCTGCCTTCTTGGCTTGACCAGCAGTCAAGTTCCACCTCCTGTTTTGGACCTCTGGATGTTTTACTCCAGCCGAGGTGGATGCGTGTCTCCTCTCCTTGTTGCCCATGCAGGGGGTCCCTTGCAGCCAGTGGGGAGGAGGGCAGGGGGGGGGGCTGCTGCTGGTGGGTCTGCGCCCGGGGGGGGAGTCGTCCCTGGAGTTCTGTCTTGTCTTCAGTGATGCTCTGGGAAGTCTGTTCTGCTCCCCACAAAGAGACATAAGGGACAGGAGCTGCCTCACAAATGCTCACAGGAGGAGTGTCTGCGTGGTTGAGGGGGAGCATGAGGGAAAGGGGAGACAGCCCTCTTAAAGGCGCAGGTCTTTTCATCTTTTAGACGAACACCCTCCCCTCCACAACTGAAGCCTGGCATCTGAGGAGGGTGGGGAGGGGAGGGGAGGGGGCGGGGGGCCGCGAGCGAGCGAGAGAAGCAGCGGACGGGCTGCCGTGTCCCTTTAAAACCTAGAATGCAGATCCCCGGCAACTTTGTCAATCTCTGTAGAGGACGTTCCGGTGTTCAATGTACATGACTGATTAAACCTGAGTTCTGAAATAGAGACTCAGTCAAGCTTTGAAAATGCATTTTCAGCTCCGAAACAATGAATTAAATTAGCCCCCCGTTATAATTGAAAACATCCTTCAAAGAGCCACTGAAAGTCAGCAGCATTAAATTGCACTGTACTTAGCCTTTATCCTATTAGATCTTTGTGACCATTACGATTTACATAATGCAGCATTAATAGCTTCATTGTTGAGGCAATCAAGTGTCGCTGTAGGAATGGGCCGTCTCTTAACGCATGGATCGTTATATTGTTACAGGCCTGGAGAGCCCTTGTCATCAAGGACACGAGGACCACAAAAAGCACGGAGGCATGACTCCCACGTCCGACGCTAAAGGTGGCCCGTCTTCATCGGTGCAGGTGAGGAGTGTAGTGGGGAGACGGGGGACGGGGGGTGGGTGCTGACAGGCAGGGTGGGGTGTAATAAGCCCGCCTAAATGGGCTTTCTGTCACCAGCGGAGGGCGCTGCCTGGCTGGCTGCCCCCCACCCCCCACCCCCCGCCTCCTCCCCCCTCTTTCAGCGCTGAGTCAGGCCCAGACAGCTGTAGCATCGCCCCGCTCAGCCCAGTCTCCCGGTCGACAGGTGGATTTGTTTTTGTGCGTGACTGACAGATGGGAGAATAGGTAAAGACAGCCCACTGAGGCTGAACCTATGAGGCCAAAAGAGAGTGAGAGAGGGAGGCGGACGAGTCCTAACGACGCTCAGCTCCGTGTCTCCCGCCGCCGCCGCACGGTGCTACACCGACGGTACAAACTCGCCGTGGCTGGCGCGCCTTCTTACCGTGAGGCTAATTCACCCTGGCATGTGTATTATATTGGCTCCCTATGGTAATCAAGGAAAAAATAAGAAAAACCCCCATCACCCCCTAAATCCAGCCACTGCTGCGAGGAAGCCTTTTTATTAGCAAATTCGAATGTAAATCCTCACTGAAGGATCATTACAATGGTTGGATCCCATGATTGATCTGTCGCTTGGCTTTTTTTGTTTGTTTTTTTGTTGTTTAATTCGTATGTATAAGGTGAGTGAGCTATTTATCTCTGGAGGCTTTCCAGACACCGCAGGAGACACGGTAACAAATGTCTTTCTTTTTCTTCGCCTTTTCCTTTTTTCCTTTTTCCTTGCGCGTGTGCCGAAGAGAAGACGGGAGCGAGGGAAGACAGAGGGAGGAGGGAGGTTCTGTAGCGTTCGCCACCAAAGTGATCATTCTGTTGTTTGGAAGAAATTACCCTCATCAGTCATAGCGAGATGCACAGCTGCCTAAGGGGATCTGGTAATGTTACTGCATAATAAACTGTGACTCTGTGCGTGCGCGCGCACGTGTGTGTATGTGTGCGTGTGTGTGTGTGCGTGTGTGTGCATGTTCTGCGACGCCGAGGGAAGGCGAGAAAAAGAAAGCGCAGAAGGGCGCGGAAGAAGTCGGATTTAACCACAGAGAGGTTAAAATTGATGATAAAAGCAGCCCTGTAATCATCCCTCCTTACTACATGATGTTGGCACATCATTTATTGCTTCTCAGTTTAGCTTTGGGAACCTGTTTGCCGGCGGGAACGTGATAGATTAAGCAATTCAGCCCCTGAGTGAAAACGGGCGCTTTTGAGTCAAGTGTCTGCAAACGCGCACATGCAACGTTTTCTTTCTTTCTTTCCTCCTTTTTTTTTGTCTCCATCGAAGACAGAACTGTTCTCTGGATGGATAAATAAAACTATCAGAGCTTTGCCGAAGTGCCGAGTATTGACCTTTTTGGAGCGGAGCCCTTTTCTTTTAAGTGGCTTCATTTAATGACGGGGAGAGGCGGCGCTCACGCTTGGTCACTCACTCCTTCACAGCTCCTCCACACGGCCGGCCTCGGCCCCAGCAGCCCTGCCAGCACTTACTCTTCACTTTATCTGACCTTGGCTGGGATCTGTGACAGTCCTGGACTTCTCCCACCCCCCCACCCCCACCCTCGCACCATTTCTCCGTCTGGGTTCAGCGGCCACCTTCTGCCTTCTCTTTTTGCCCTCTCCAATAGAAGTAAAGAAAAACTATTTATTCCCGGGGACCGTGACAAATGGCGGAGGGGGCCCCGCGTCTGGCGCTCACCCCTCTTTGGTCAGGTGTCGGGGATGGGAGATTTTTTTTTTTGATGGCAGCGGAGTCGCGGGGACCGCTCCCCCCCCCCTTTTTTTGTGTGTGTCGTGCGCTGCGGCACTGCGGAGGTCTCGTTGTCGAGCGGCTTGTTGTGCTGTTGTCGGGGCTCGCGCAGGAGCGCGGCGGCGGCGGCGCCTCGCTGTGACAGCCGGTCGCTCACTTTACGTTAACCGCGAGTGTTTTCACGGTCATCAACCAATGGTGGCCTGGAGGCTGTCATTTCGCTCCGTGTGCAGCTCGCCCGCGGCTCGGTTCTGCCCCACAAACTCACAGCCGGCCCTGTGGTGGGAACACACACCAACGCGCACACACACACACACACACATGCATATGCACGCACTCAGAGACACGCACACGCAGCCACACGCACAGGAAAAAAAACCTATATGCTCAGCATAAGGCAGGCTGTTGAAGCAATTACAGAAACATGGCAGAACACGATGAAGCAGGCCCCACTATCAGAAGGGAAATAGAGTGAGCAGAGGAAAAATGATGACGCCATTAATAACGGGGCGGCTCAGAGGCTCGTGAGGAGGTTGGGGGCGGGGGGGGGGGTGGATGACCCTCTCTGTGATTTCCCTGTGACAGCACTTTGAAGTGCAAATGGTTGTGTTTGTATTAGCTTTCTGGATGTTTCAATGGACATGTTTTTGTGTCGGCAGCGGGGGAAAGAGAAACAGCGGCGGAATACAGCAAATGAAGCGTGAAGCCGCGCTTTCCCTGTCACTCAGGCATCTATTATGCCGGCCAACGACGGGGGCCGCGTCCCGCCCGTCCCTCGCGTCCCTCTCTCGCCGATTCCGGGGTTTCTTCACACGGTCCCTTCTTCTCCTCCAGCCCGCTGGTCCCCTCTTGGCACTGCAATGCAGATGTGTCTGGAAACTTTCCATTGAAGGGGGAACATGAGAGGCGAGCAGGGGCGGCATGAAAGCCACCAGTCAAAGGTGGAGCGGTACAGAGGGACGGCGGCGGCGGCGGCGACGCATCAAAACGAGCTTAAATGATCAAAAAAAAAGGGAAGTTTGCAAACCCCAAAGCAGCGTAATGGGAAACTGGTGACATATGGCGCACGAAAGCAAACATGGGAACTTGTGATTTATGAGGCCCGTCAGTGAAAATCGTGTCTTTAGCCTCATCAGCTGAACGGCGTCGCAAAGCCACGACACCACCTCGCTCATGTTTTGATGCTTTTGACACACTCGTGATATGAAAGAGTGTGTGTGCGCATGTGTGTGTGTGGTTTTTTTTGTACTTTAAGATTTAATTGAAATGGGCGGAGCTGCACCCTGTTGCTCTGTGCTTTTAGGCACATTATTGCACACAGTTTGATTAACAGCACTGTCTCTAATTTAAATTGGCAGCAGCCGTTGGAAATGGCGTTTTTGTTTGGTGCCTCTGTTTTGTCTGGCCTCGGGGTAAAAGTTAATGGACTTCATAGGAAAGTGTTGATCAATTATATCGCAAATTAATTGGCCGTGTTGAAACAAACGCGGACGGAAAATGAGTGCCTCAAAGGAAGTCTTCGCTTCTTCTGGAGATTTCAATTTGGGCTCCTAATGTCTCCTACTGTACATTTATAGAGGCTCTATTAGACATGCCGCGGTGAGGATGGCTTCTGAATGGTAAACATCAGCACCGCCGCCAACAGAAGCAGCAGCAGCAGCAGCAGTAGCAGCAGGGTTAATGAAGTCGGATCTTTGTGTCTCTTATGTCAAATAAAACCTCCCTGGGACGTTCTCGTCACGTTTGTCCAATGCAGTTTCAGTTCAGAGGCCACAGGAGTAAAACGATGACGCAAGAAACTAAAACTAATAAGTTATGAGGACTGCAGATTGTTAGCAAAACAGGAAACAAGATTTCTTTTTGGAGTGTTGCAAAAAATGTGGAAAAAACCTTGCGATACGTCAATAAATAGCAACACACCATGTTAATGTCTTTCTGTTTCTGACGCTGCAGTTTCTTCCCGTTGTTTTTCTGTCAATAAACTCTCTCCTACATTTTGGAGCCCATCCATCACTGCTGCACGAGATGGGAGTAGTTCAAGAAAGTGTCCCTCATTCAAAAGGAAATGCATAATTCAGTGACTAGAAACCGTCATGTATACAGGCGCCAAAGTGTTTGGTTAAACATCTTTGCGGAGACAGATTTGTTGTCCAAAAATGTGTCTGGAAAGGTTGGAAAAACACACATGGCTCTCATGTACTCTTGACAGGCGCTTGCTTGTTTACCCGTTGCAGTCCAAACCGGCGACTCGGAGTTTTCCGTGTAACCGTTAATGTGAAGTGAACGCCGTGTTTTGCTGGTCGGTTTAAAATTCAAGCAGCAGCACCTCAAGTTTAAGCCTCTGAAGGATTGCATAGATAGGCTGATAAATGACTTGTGAAAACAGCCCCAGTGCTCCTTATTCAGCCATATGTGGTACATTTATTATCACTTCACATAAACCACTTTTTCATTGAAAAACCTGCGCCGTTGGATCTCGCAAGCGATACATTTATTAAACAAGGTTAGTGATAAAGGGAACTGTTGATGGCTTTTATTGCTGTTCTCTCTGCAAAACCACTGCAGCTGTGCACTGTGGAAATCAAGCAATCTCACATAGACGCCACACGGCTTTGGCTGGTGTGTCTCACACATGTAAACTTCTTTTTATCCTGTTCACCTTCAGTTTTTGCTGTAAGTTAATGAGAACCGACGTTGGGTTTTTGACCCTCTTTCAGGGTCTCCCTTCTGTCCCTTGGAACTTTCCAATCGAAACAAAAAAGATACTTTTATCGTGAATTACTGCAAAGTAACTGAACGTTTCAACCAGAGCAGTGAGACGCATGAAGTAGAAGTCAACCATGAGATGAACACAGAAGTAATTAAGCGTTTCAAGATGGATGGAACCATCTCACGAACTGTCAGACTTCACCATCAGTCTGTGAGGGAGAGATGAGGATATATGACGATCCACGACTTATAACAGAATGAGAACAGAGGGCAGTATAAAGGGGGTGTGTGTGGGGGGTCTTTGACAAAAAATACAAACAAGCTCAACAAGAATTTGCAAAGATATATGAAAGGAAGCCGGCCAATGCCGACGATCCAAACACTTCAACTCAGCGGAACGTGGAGCAGAGCTTGTTTCTTTGACTTGCTGACTCCCTTGTTGGTACTGTGGACAAACAGCTGAATCTCTAGGATGGTTTCAGAAGTGTAACATTGATACTATCCGGTTGTCTCGTGAACGCAAGCTGACTCAAGACACACCAGCAAACTGTAGCTCGTATTGTTCAGAGATTTACATCTACAGGTCAGTGGGTTTTGGATCCAATGCCGTCATCGCATCGGAAAACAATCCATCGATTGTCGGTCGTTTTCTGTTGCATCGTCTTCAAATCGGTGCTCCACAGTGATGTGTGTGAGTTGTGTTCACTTCCATGTTGTAATTTGTTGCTCAGATACTTGTAAAATCATGTTGTGTCTCCTTCAAAGGCCTAATTTGCAACGAGCGAGTTTTTCATCTTAAAGACACATTTCTTGTTAAAACTCTGGCTCACGAGAAGTATTCAGTTCCTTCTATTGTTTTCAGAGACGTGTCTGTCTTTAAGCGAGCATTCGCGCCTTCCAGTTCGCAGCGTGGGCGATTACCTCAGCTCAGTTCAACCAGTTTATCGACCAATTTATAGTCTCCTCCTCTGGGTCCCAAACCAGCCTTTTAGCACCACTGGCAGTTGGCGCAATGGTCCCTGTACAACAGGACGCGACAACGCGGGCTGTGGCTTCTTGTTCTCCCTCGCCTCTCGTAACGCACCTTCCTGTCACCGGGCTTCCAGATGGCCACGCTCCTTTGTATCCCACAGTTCGTAGCGCAAAACTTCCGGGCGCACATATATATGCATCAGGTCACTGCTCCCTCCACAGAAGGGGAAGAGGAACGCTCCCCCAGCATGTCTCCTTGCAAATATGCAAATTGGTGTTTATCCCTTAGATTCTAAGGTGAGAGCTTTTTCACTCGCAAGGGTAGGGATGTAACTCGCGAAATGTGACTGTGGCTCTGTGGGCGAATGACCCCCCCCCCTTTGGATCAGGTTTCTGTGCGGTTAGGAATGGCGGCGGTGAACTTTTAAGGGATGCGTGCAGACGTCCACACGTGATTTTATTCTGTATTTAATTGCATCTGAGAGCAATCACTCTCTGCCCTACAAATCCTTGGTAAAGCTGCGCTTTACAATAGAGCCATAATTGCAGGAGTTTAATTGCCTGCCAATGCGCGGCTCCCACTGCCTGCTTGCATTGAAGAGCCCAATAATTAGGAACAGGGAGAAATTAGGTGGCAATTTTGTCTTGGCAATTATCATAATGCAAAAGAAGTGCCATTAGTATTGTTAGCCCCACAGTACATAATCCTTTGACACTGTCAAGTCCCTCTCTTAGCTGCTGGGTACAACAACTCTTGATTTCCCCGTAGCCTTTCGCACTCCCTCCGTCACTACTTTAGTCATCAGCGATCCGGCCGAGCTGCCGCACTCACCGTCAAACCGGCAGATTGAGCACATCCGTGCCCGAAGTGCAGGGGGAGGATTAGAAGCCGGCGAATTAGCGCTCTGTTTCCTTTAAAGGTATATAAATTGGGTGTTAATCCTCTTCCACCATGTCAACCATGAAATTGTGTTTGATATAACAGAAAAATTAAAGCAGTTGACAGATACTGTATTTGTTCCACATGAGCGTTTCATTTTTGTTTCGCCGGATTTTTTTCTCCCCGATAATAAGCTTTATAATCAACTGAGTACTGCCGACCTGCTAGTTGTGGCTTACAGGCACTGACAAGTAATTATTACAGGGAGACAGTTTGGGCTGGCAAATCGTCGCAGCCCGGATGGATTTGAAGAACATAAGTGCCTCCTACAGCATGTTTAACATGCAGAGGTGTACCAAGTTTTGAGGGCTTATTACGCTGCAGACAAATAGAGTTGGTTTACTTTTTTCTCTAAACTTAGACGTATTCTTCGTTTGACTTCACATCCATTCTTTCCCCACAACTTTTGCTCTGTAAAGCTCACAGGAGTCACGTTTTACCAGAACGTAAACCTGTCCTCTTGTTCCCAAAACAGACAATTCAGAGTTTTCACTCTCGCCTGTTAAAGGGACCAGAGGTTCTTTGTGGAACATTGCTCTTGTGTTGCTCTCAGAAGCACAAGATATACGAGGAAAACTTGCAAAGTATGTATTTTAGTGAACGGATGACCTTTGAAACCATTCGTAATCTTTGATTTGCACAGTTCTAAGTATTGACGCAGTTATTGTGGTGTGTGAACATCTTTACCTTCAGTTCTGTAACATATACAAGCAAAATAGAAAATCATCGAATCCCTGACGATGCCCCCAAAATGCGCTTTGCTCATCTCTTCAGTCACAAACCTTCAACTACAAATGAAAAATGTTTCGCCGAATACAAATTAGACGTACTTTACAGGCCTCATTCTGCAGTGTGGTCACAAGAGAATGCACGAGTATCCCGATTGAGATTGATTCGTGTGCAGGACTTAACACCTTTTAGCTTGGTGCCAGCGGACTGCAGCCATCTGACACAAAAGCGAGAGGCGTGCAGGCAGGATTCGTCATCCTCATCGAATATACAACGGCGGCAGACAATCCAAACATTTCCATTTCATTTTTTTGCGTTTCATTCAGCCGGCTAAATCACATTACAGCGCGTCTTCTGTTACAAGGTGGCTTCTCCACAGATGATTACTTGTTTATTAGCAGCTCGCTCGCAAAAGTGTTGTTTTCGGATATTTATCTTTGCGTGATAAAGGACTCCGAGGCTGGCAGGAAATGGAAGCGCGGCGGGAATGACATGTCATAAAGGTGTAGCTGCTCGGTAATTGAACTCATCTCTGGCAGCGCTGTGGATTATATTCACTCCGCTATAAAGTACCCAGTGCCACCCACTCCATGCAGTCTATATTTTGGCCCCTGTTTTTTCTAATGTTTTTTATGCAAATGCCACAAAAAAATTGCCGCCGATAATGCACCGGCAACCCACGGGCGAGGTCGACTTCGCATGCATCGACTCAGTGTCCAAACGGCGTCGATATCCGCGCGCAAGCGATTACATGACAGCAGGCAGGTGTTATTATTGATATCATGCGGCTTGTCATTACTTCTCTATTCAGCAGCTGGCTTGGATGTCTCAATGACACGTCGATGGATGCAGGGCCGTCCAGATTGCCGTAATGCGGCGCTTATAATATCTGCTTTTCATCCTCTCGCGCTGGTCATCAGCGAGCCCTGAGTGATCCCATCTCCGTGATTTGTTGGACGGCAGTGGACGTTTAGCCCCATTTATGAACCCCCAACCCCCAAGTATGGCGAGCATATGGGGGGGCCGGACCACACAGCTGTGGGGAAGGTTTATGCGAAAGATATTGCGGGTAAAAGCAGTCGGGAAGTGGGGGGAATACTTTGCTGTTAACCTGTGGACAGTGTATGCATAATGCAGGCGATCATGTCTCCTTGCAACCCTGTGTGGTTTGTCTATGCTGGCAAAGCCATCGTTCACTTCTGCATAGCTATCGTGCGACAGGTTCGAGCTACTCGATTGGATCCCGATTTTAAACCTGCTCTCCTGAGATCTACTTCAGTCTTGTGAAGCTCAGTCAGAAAGACAAGCTCACGGAGGGCATTGTCTTCCATTCCGCCACACTGACTCGTCAGCTGTCACTTCCCAGTTGTCACTGAGGGCCACCTGTGACACCATGTGACCTCTCTCCTCCAATGGCTCAGCTCACTGTGCAGGTGATCATCAATAGGCTCTCCCCCTTGACTATGATTTGTTTCCTTCTTCTCGTCTCTGCTCAGAATGACACACTGGCCCCTCCAACTCCTGTTCTCCTCTTGCCCAATGTGGACACATGGCACTGATCTCCTGCCATCATCACCAGTGTCTGGTCTGGCGGGGGGAGGGGGGGGGGGTTACACTGAGCCAAAGCTGCGCTTCCAAAGCCCCCCCGCCCCAAGCCTGAGTACCAATTCTTGTCAAAGCATCCCCTTCGATTTTACTTGCGACGAGCTCTGTCTCTCCTGATTGAAATTGAGATTCAACACAACTGTGAGTAATGAGTGGTATTTTCCTGAGAAGTGACACATGTACCATGACTGTACGTAGGTGGTCCCCAACATTTGCACATAACGAAGTACATATTTGATGTCAGTATATCTTTTTATATTGTAATATGCACTGTGGTGATATTTGTTTTTCACGGATTTTTGCTAAAGTTAGTTTCAGCTGTCAAACAGAGATTAGAAGGAGTCAATTTCCAAAATAAAAGCTTACAAACTAACATAGAAAGTGAAGTAAAATTGGAATAAAGTCTTTTTATTTCATTCTTACTTTGCCACTCGATGCCAGACGATCTCGGCCAGGCAGTTGCAGGCTTCAGCTGTACATCACTTACACCAAACTTTATTTTTCTTTAATGCCAACCAAAATCCCTCACTCGCCTCGGAGACGCGGTGAGACGCAAAATGAGGCGACGTGCACGGCCTGGTTGCGGAGCGCGCCGACTGTGCTGCATGAGGCAGTTTAGTGGCAGGGTGTTATCTCCGCGTGGAAAACAAGTGGTGCTAATACACGGCTGAATAATGAAGAGAAAATGACTTTGGGAATCAGGAAGTCCTTCACCATTAATGTTGAACAACTCTCAGTGGCTCCCAAGCAATCAAGCAATGGGATTTACAAAAGATTTTTAATTTGAATGCATTATCCAAACTCCTTGCAGACCAAAAGGCGGGCAATTGCTCCGACAAAAAGATATGCACTGATAAGTTTGAAGGTCAACAAGCTGCTGCAGTGGAGATATCCGCAGCTGGTCTGTACCACCGGCACTCAGTCACAGCGAAACGCACACACACACACACACCCACACAACCGACACGCACATCAGAGGGTGACCAGGTGGCATAAACACTATCAAACACTGAAACCGAGTGTACAATTAGCCTTTTTCGCTCCTCATCAAAGTTTACGATCAGTGAAACGCTTCTGTTTGAAACTCGTATTGAGCACAGCTTACAATTTCGAAAATGCCATAAAGGAGAGGAGCTAATGAGGCCCTATGCAGGGAATAAAAGGGGGGAGGGAGGGGGGGGGATTAATGAACAACACGGTTTGAGGAGACGCGGCAGTCCTCGCCCAAAACCCTTTAGCGTGCGTGCATACACAAGGTGAGAATATTCGGAGGCTTTCGCACGTCGCCACAGTATTGAATGGTCTGTGCCGCGCTTGGAGGAGCATTCTGCTGATGGAATCAAAACCCCTTTCACAGATTCAAATGAGGTGCACTCAGCTGTGATTGGTATTGGAAAAGCATTTGTCGGAACAGAGGCTCACAGAAGGCTTCTTAAATACAAGGCAATCACAGTGTCTAACGCGGAGACGAGGCGAGAGGTGTGCCCGGACTGCAGAGTGGAAAACAGGACAAAGGATTATGATGGTAATAAGCAGTAAACCAAAACAAAGTCATCCCCTGATCCCTCATTCTCTCTCTCCCTCCGCCGCCGTCCCCCTCTACCTCTCTCGCCCTTAAATCCTCCGACACTCTCTCTCACTCCTTCCCGCGTCGCACTCACCACATATTGACAGGGACCATTCGCCCCCCCCCCCCTCTCCCTCCACTGTGCCTGAGCTACAATTTAAAACTCATTTCTCATTATTTGCGGCGAATCCTTACATACACAATTTCTAATCTGTCGAGGCCGTGATGGCTGCTGGCAGCAGCCGCGGCTCTTTATGCAGATGCCCGGCTCTACACCTATACGCAATGTCAACTCTTACACACCCGGCTGGCCTTATTTTATTACAGGCGTCAGCAAATCTGCATGCCGTCAACTGTGAACCTTTGTGCTAATGTATTTTTTTCCCTCAGTTTAGCTGAGCTTGTGATGTTCTGACTTTTTTTTCTCTCTCTCTCTCTCTCTCTCTTTTACATCTCAGTGATAATGTGCGAGTACAGATCAAAAACTATTTCCAGCTCACGGGCTTCAAGAGATACTGTCATGTGACAGAGCGGCTACGCCGAGGCTGCAGGCAGAGGACACAAAGGATAAAGTCGAGGTGGATGAGCCCGTGTGCCTGGGATGCGGCGCGGGTTTACAAACCTCTAATTTGGCCTCTTTAATGAAAGGTTGTCAGGGCTGCACCCTATCCAAAAGTGACTCTCCTCCTACTTTTTTTTGACAAGATACTGGAAGGTAGCGCGTGTGTTTTTCTGGATGGGAGAGAGTAAGCGAGAGAGGAGGAGGGGGGAGAGGGGGGGGGGTGATGGTAGAAGCCATTATTATGCCTGCAACAACAAGGGGCTGGCACCAGAGAAAGGAGAAGAAAAGAGGGGTGAAGATTGTGTCTGGAATTGTCCAAGTGTGGCGGTGGTGGTCCTCAGTCACTTTATCAGTGCCAGAGCAGCGCTGGCTTTTTTCTTTTTTTTTTTCCGTCTCCCATCTATCTGCCCAGCGACTACTCTTTCGCCCTCTTGGAGCAGGAAAACACTCGCTCTCTTCAACATGGATGGTTCAACACAATCACAGACGCAACCACCACCACCACCACCACCCCCACCCCCCGTCCCCGCCCGTCGGCCCCCATCCTGCTCACGCTATCTCTTCACTCAACATCGCTCTTTGTCTAAATGCTTTTTTTTTTCTCCCCTCCCTCCCCTTTTCCATCGCTCAATCCCATCATATTTGTAGAAGTGCAGAGTACTGAAAAATTGCTACACTTCACCTCCTCTGCACATTCTATTTCTATCTGTTCACTTAACCATCAGGGTGGGGTGTAAACGCCACCTCACGTCTGGTTTCTTGGAGGACTCTTTTTTTTGAAGATTTGGAGGTGTAGCTACACAGAAAATAAGCGTTTGGGATGCGATCTCAAGATGGAAATTGAAGAAATTTCTATCAGAAAACATGTGGAATACATTCCTGAACCCCGATATTGAAGGAAATGTGCAGTCGTCTCCATGCCTTCATGAGCCTTATGGGTAATAGTACCAGCTGGAAGTATTAAACACACCTTGTTAACGTTGATTTAAAAACAGCTGATCAGTTCATTCAATTTGGATATATGCTTTGGTTCAGTTCAAGTCCCTGGAACTCGTACAGTCGATGCCAAATACTTCTGATCGTTCACTTCTGTTCCACTCAACACAAACAAATGCAGCCTCCCTTTTTTTCGACAACAACAAATAGCAGAAACCTTGTATAACTCATTGTTTGGGAATGTTTTACTTTGTTTCCCAAGTATTTATAGGTTTGTTTCCGGCATAACTTAATCTCGCAGTTATGTCTTACATTAATATTTCAGGTTCAGGTAGCCTCGCGCTTTGCTTTTATGAGCAAAGATTTATAAAGTAATAAAAGTTTTGTTTTGTACAGACTGATCTATTCAAACACCGACTCAAAGCAACAGCAGTGAGAAGCAACAGTGTCACAAATAAACTGCGGCTGTGTGGCAGCTCACAAAACTACAAAGTGCCTGTCTCTGTGTTTTGATCATTTAAGCCGCGAAGGCGGTAAATAATAAAGTTATCGCCACAACATATGAGCGTGCATACTGCTCCACTCCGGAGGCCATCATAAAAAATCCTGCTGTTGATGCTGCGAGCGGTTAATAACGTGAAAAAAAGGCTCAAACATAAAGCTGGAAGTCCAAAATGCATCTTTACCAAGTGATACCATATACATGTTAAATTGTAGTAATATACACGATTCGCAGATACGTTAGGCTGACACCTGGTGTGCATTAGTCAATAAACTGGTCCCTTTTAAGAAAGGGAAGGGGGTCTTTGCTTGAAGACTGTTTGCATGATGTCATTCCTCGATGCAGAGAAAAACACCTGCCGGACTGCTGTGAAGCAGAGTGTCGAATAACTTCCCGATGCCAATTACCGCACAATGAATGTCGGACATGTTGACAGCTCAGCAAGCGTTTAAGAAATGTATGAAGGTGTCAAAACAGTGGCTGAAATTCCTCCATTATGCACGTTGACGGAGATCTGCCGCCAGGTTTCACTTTTTCCGAAAGCGTACCGCGTCCCACCTTTGGTTCGGTTGTTGGGTCTGCATTGTGTTCGGCTGAGATCCACGCAGTGTGGAAACACCCCCCGGAACGGCTGTCTTCAGGGGGCATATCAGCATTGGGCTGGGGCGGGGGGGGGAGGCTACATTCACAGTTCCACAAATGGATCGCGCGAAATCAGCAATCACACGAGGGCTCGTTTCAATCAATCAAAGTTGACAACTGTGAACGCACCCTCGGGAGGGGCGGGGGGCGGGGGGCGGGGGGGCTGATGGGTATGAGAGTCCGTTTGCTATTTGAATAACATAAGTGCCTGATGCCACAATGGCGAGAGTGAAAAACGCGAGCGGTGCAATATGCTCGGCTTTGTGATGGGTGCGGGAGAGTTCTGGAGACGATTCCGGCAGACATCACGGGGGGAGGCAGGACATGCCCCTGCGCGGGGGGGGGGGGGGGGGGGGGGGGGGGGGGGGGGGGGGGGGGGGGGGGGGGGGGGGGGGGGGGGGGG
>JASSRZ010000001.1:7417220-7427544 GCA_032164315.1 Malacoctenus gilli
TGTGTGTGTGTGTGTGTGTGTGTGTGTGTGTGTGTGTGTGTGTGTGTGTGTGTGTGTGTGTGTGTGAGGGGGGGGGTCTGCTTGTGAAGTACAGTCAGATTATCGGCCCGGTTTGAGGACGGAATATTTTACTAACCCTCCGCGGGTTGAAAGATTCTCTGAAATTTGTGGTCCAGAACATTTACTGCTTAGTCAGAGTACAAACTCCTCTTTTCAAAAGCTAACTTAGTTTTTGCAACCATTTAAAACACAACTAATCACTTTGTCAATTGCAGTTTTTTTTTGTTGCATTTCATTCTTTCAAAATAACACTTTGAAAAAGATTGAAACTGTATTAAACAGGCATTTCTTTGGTATTCTCCCTTGAAAACAATAATTTCCAATCGTAAGACAAATTAAACGTGAGCGTCCCCATTCGTAAGTTAGTGTCGAAATACGTGCTTAAGAATGAGGCCACATCACATTAGTTATTCACAGTCATTTTTGTTTTTGTAATTGTTGTTTTTTTTTCTCCAGAAATTGGTTGTGAAAAGTTTGCAATTTCCAACCTTTGCTGTGAATATTTTGGTTCGTGTTTTAACCGGAATGTTCTCACACACGAGACAGCGACCACCTGCAGTTTATCCACCCAGCGAACCGCAACCTCGTTTTGCTTCACAAGCAGCGCCGTCGCAGCGTGCAGTCTCCTCATGTTACCGCTGCCGTTTACTGGACGCGTGTTTGTGTGCCCGAGACACGAGTTATGTTGGAGTCAAACAGTGAAATAATAGTTGTTTTTTCTGGTAATTCTTTCACCGAAATGGGATTCTGAACTGAATTAAAATTCAGGAAATAGGACCAAAGTAGCAAAAGCGGTGAGAACCCACTTTATTTTCATCTCCTCATCTACCTCCCGGCTGGAAAGAGGAATGAATCTCCAGTGAAATGTTTATCTAACCCTTTAATTTTAATGAAACGATGCATGGTCTAATTTTCAGAATTTGTGAATGTTCAAGCCAAAAGCGCCCACAGCTGACACAAAAAGTGTGTGTTTTTTTCTCCCCCCCCCTTTAATCATGTAAGCGATTCCTGCGGTTTTAAACAGCGTCTCGTGGATTATAAGTGGCTGACCAGGAAGCCAGCCTGCCTGCACTTAGGCAGTAATTAAAAGTCCCATTATGATGTGAGAACCTAGTAGGTGGTAGTTGATAGTGGTTTAAATGTGATTGTGTTTAGACCACTTTAAGCGGGCCACAATACTCCCATTCACAGATCATCTAAATGGCTCAACGTGTATTGTCAAACACGAGCATTTGTGCTCATTGAAAGGTGCCGCCGCGCACCGACGTTGCTGCTGTAGTGACACTGCTCACGCTGTAATCCATACAGGTTGGACCCATGATTAATAGCGAACAGTTAAATGGTTATAGAGGCTGTATGTCAGAAAAAAACATGGCTCTCTTTACAATATTCTTAAAAGCAATTTATGATGTTGTAGCCTGGTGTAATTCCACTGATGTGTGTGGAAGTACAGTCCTACACAGTGCAAAATAAACGGCGGTGACCTGGGACCGAGCCGCACCAGAAGTGGCTTGTCTTTATTATTCTCCACCAAACGCGGCGGTTGTGTACAAAAGTGGCGGCAGACACTCGGCAGTCATCATGGGAGGCAAATGTCATCGCACAACAGAGGAAAGACAAGCTGTTATTACTCTGAGGGATGAAAGATTGTCTTGCGGGGGGAAAACTGTCAAAGAAAACAATATCTGAGAGCTGGGAGGCTCACACCATCAGTGGGCGCGCAGGAAAAAAGTGAGAACTTCTCCAAAGACAAAACCTGGAGCTGTTAAACACACACTCGTATTCATGAAAGGCATTCTTTTGAAACCTCCAAAGACAAATACTATTTAATTCTCTCAGTTGCGATATCAGGACGACTCACCTCATCAGAGGGTTAATTAACCTCATGGATGACGCAAAACTGGATGACTTGATGTCACAGGCTCTCTCAGGTCCATGTGCTGTTTTGTGGATTGGGTGTCGGGGCGGGCCGTCCATTGGGGGGCGCCGGTGTGATCGAGAGAAAGAGGAGCGTTTATTTGTCAGACAGAGAAGAACATCAAGGATCGTCGAGAACATGAGGGGAATTTCAGCAGCAAGACTGCCACCATTTTTGGTTTCATTTGACTGCAACATTTGGTTCTTTTGGGCCTGGATACGATTGCGACTCGGACACGGACCGATTGGCACTTTAAATGGATGCAAAGGTTAGACAGAGGGCTCCAACCATGTCTGTTCTTGCTCTTATTGTGTTATTTTTTGCTGCGTCTTCTTTTATCTTTCCCTCAGCATTAGTTCTGCAGCAGATTCAGCGATCGTATCTCATCTGTCGAATGGGGCCACACGGGTCAGGCTCCTCTCGCCACGAGCATCAGCGGACCTCGGCAGCCTGTGACCCCAGTTGCCGGTTCACTGCTTTTTTCTAAACTGGGACCGCATTTGATGGCTGCTGACCACGGCAGACTTTGAACGCCGTGAACGGAGCTGCCGTTTCAGAGATGCTCTGATCCAGTGGCCAAGCCATCACAATTTGCTCCATGTCAAATGCACTCAAAGCCCCAAACTCAATCCGCTTCTGACATGGCGACTTATGGAACGAACCTTTCACTTGGTTTTCTTGGAGTAGCCTTTCTCCTAAAGGGGCAACAGGAAAGAAGTAGTCAGGGTTATTCGGGCCAGTGTTCATGATAAGAAGGTTGATCTGTGTATTTTCTTAAAGTGAATACTTTCTACGTTCCTCAAAAACAAGCTTAAAAACTTTTGAGGACATGTTTTTTATTTCTCTCTACGAAAATCTCTGATATCAGAAGGTACGTAACACATAAACACCAAATATTTACTGCTTCTGCGTTATTTTTTTGCTTGTTTTCTTTTTCATTAATGTGAACTTGTACTTGTACTTGACAACCAAACAGGGTCAAATGTAATTTATATCGCAGTTGGCAGCAGTTTCTCTGAAGTTGCGTTTGAATAAGTGACGTTTCGCCATGGTTACACAAACGTCAAGCGATGCGTGGCGCAACGCTTCCTGTCGTTCCGCTGAATGTTCCGGTTACCTTTCACCACCTATCCGGGGCAGACGACACGCGAGCGAACTCAAATCCGCGTTTTCCGGTGAACCAGAGTTCATTTGTTTGCTTTTCACCAGGATTCGGATCAGTTTTTACTGACGAAATGGACCATGTGAGGAAATGAACTCAGGTTCATTTAGAGCAGACCAAACAGCTCTGGATGCACTGTGTCCGAATATTTAAAAAAATCAAGAAAGTGCAGATAAACACAGCATGATTTTCTAATGTCAGCAACCCCAACAAATTGCAGTTAGATTTGCACTCTTGGGTCCAATTAACCTTTAACTCCTCAGTGTGTTTACATCTTTACTCATGTGGCTTGTAGCTGTCTAGTTGTCCATAAAATACACAGTGTGCGCGTCCAGTGTCCAACTTGCTCTGGTTGTTACTAATGTGAAGGATTCTTTCTTTTTTTTTTTTAAGTCTAGCTCCAAAGTCCTGAAAGATGAAACGATACGGACCACAAAGACAGCACCGAATCCTTCCCATAAATGTCATCGTAACTCGGTGCAACCGAGCATTCGGTTGTCCTTACATTAACCTCTGTTGCAGCAGGTGTCAACACAGCAAGTCATCGCACTCCGGAGTGAAATTCCCAGATTTTTTGACATTTCGGAGCATGAAATCTCATCAGCTGATCTTTAACCTCCAGCCCTTTTGCTCTTTTCACACCAAGTGAATCCACACGGGGGGCCCCACACACACACACACACACACACACACACACACACACACACGTACACACACTCTTTACAGATGGCTGAATCAAGGGGAAAAAATGTGTTATGTGACATTAAGAATGTTATTTCTTAACAACTTGGTGATTTGGAAGCATCGTTTGAAAGAAATTGTTTAGCGCAAAGAATCAAAATAAGAGACGCTGTGACGGCATTACAAATGGGGGGGTGGGGGGGTTATCAGATGTAAAAAAAAAGATTGAAATCGAAGTAAACAATCATATTTATACAACATAAATAATCCTTTCATATTGAATTGGCAAACCACGTCAATTTGTACCAGGATAAAATAAAACATTTTCTTTCTCACCTGTGCAGGTAGCCTATTTTAGTGGTTTTCACCTTTTTCCCGCAGCTCATTAGCCATTAAAGTATTTTTTGGGCTCACCCCCAAGGCCTCGTCTCCTCCCCCGGGCCTGGCTTCCGTTCATTCAGCCGTTTCTTCGGTAGAAACTCCCTGTTTAACTGATTAATTGTCACCGCCCCGCGTGGAACCAATACTTCTCAGCGACCTGGAAATTACACATTTTCTAATCAATGCAGCGGAAAAACCGGGAGAACCAGCGAACTCCGAGTCGAGAACACAGCAAAAATTACACGCTGCAACTGCGCGTTGCCATCAGGAGGGAAACGCTGGAAAAGTGTGTGTCACCCTCATGATGTAGTGTTAGCGCGAGGCAAATTTGTCTCTTTGCGTGATGCATCGGGCCGTTCGGGTACGTTCGATGCACGTATGGGGAAGCTTCACCTCAGGAAGTCTGTGTGTGTGTGTGTGTCTCTGAGCGTGCTCATTTGAATGTGAGTTCTGGTGCGCGGATTGCCGTGCTAATGGACGTTCCACTACATTTGGTCTGACGCCAATGGGCCCAATTGCTTAGCATGCCTGCAGGACATTAATTGATGGCCGGGTTACGCTTCCTAATAAGTGTCATAAATAACGGTTTAGCAGGACGAGGGGGAAAATCTCAAATGCATTAACCACTGCGTTGACATCTTAATGGAGATTCAACTGAGATGTGATCAAGTGGAATCCATCAAGTAGAAATCCATTAATGCGGGGCCGAACCTTCAACTGTGTGTGGTTGGGGTGGTGGTGGTGGTGGTGGTGGGGGGGAGGGAAAAAAAAAAAACCCTGCGACAGCGATGACGGCGATGGGACAGACCAGCTTTACTGCTGCTCATGTGTCACTCGGAGCTTTAATGGACAGCCTTGTCAACATCCTCATCCCCACTCACACATGGCCCTCCACCAACACAGCTGTTGAAGATCTGTCAAAGCTCCGTGTCACAGAGACCCACACACACACACAAGTGCACGCGCACACACACACACACACGCACTCACACCTCCCAAAGTCACTGATGGAGCCAGTAAAAACCACGGGCCGTGCTCTGGCAGCATCATTGATTTTATCCCCGAATTATTGTTGAGGACGCGCCGCGCCTTGCATACCAATGGCGGGCCCCTCGCAGGCAGACAGGCAGGAGGGTCAAATTAGCCCCCAGATTGCCACAGTTCTCACCGAGGGAATGGAAGTTGGAGAAGCACGTGCTGGCAGCTTTGTTCGGCGATTAGTCGACAAGCATATATGCGCACAAACACACGCGCGCGTGCGGGCGCATGCACACGTGATGGATTCGTTAAAAAAAAAAAAAGAAAATACACCCACACGCTGTTTGCCAGCTTTTACCTCCATATTGGATATGCAGCCAGGAAGCTCATCAGTGCAAATGCAGGTTTAGCCAACTGGGGGTCTTTTTTGTCTGTGTAACCGAGCCTCCAGTGAATGGGGTGTATAAAAAAAAAAAGAAAAGAAAGAAAGAAAACCCCTCTGAGCTCCCACGTTTCTGTAAGTGAGACTCTGCAAATATGTAAGAATTAGTCCCATGCTGCGGCTTCATTACAGACAAGTGTGTGCGTGTCTAAGAGTATATGTGGGTGAGAGTCGGAGTATACATTGATGAATAGAGGTGTCTTTGTTGAATGGGAGTTTTGATGTATGCAAATGTGTGTATCGCATGTGGATACGAAAGCCTCTATTATCTGCATCCCATTATTCATGTTCCCTCCGACACATTTTTCTGCCCTTCGTTTATTTCACCTCCAATATTCAATCCTGAATCCCTACAAATTGCGCTTTTGTCGAAACTCTGGCAGAAACTTTCCTGGTTTTTTACTTCAGTGCATGTTTTCGTTCTCTTGGGGACGAGCGAAAGTTGGGTCACGACAACAATGGCTGTCGTGTCAGTCACTTCTGCTCCCAACCTCGGCTGGAACCTCCTCACAAAAACATAGTTTTTTTCTAGTACAACGTTCAATTGTAACGTTTTGGGGTTTTTTCAATAAAATCAACACAATTTGGTATTTTGTTTGTCTCGTTTAGGCTTCTACTTGTTGCTCCGGGAGACAGAGTTCAGAGTCTCGCTTTCAGATGATCACTTTATTGCAATCAAAGGTGATTTTCAGAGCACTGGTGCTCTTACCTTGGCAAAGAACTGTTCTATCACCCCTGCTGCCAATCTCTTTGACTGAAAACAAATGTTCAATCGTGTCGCATAAGAAGTGTCGCGCTCGGCTCTTCCAGCAGAGCGGGCGGCTGTGGTCTATCATTAGCCTACATCGCGTCTTGACAGGTGCTTTTGTTAAAGGAATTCCCTCAAGTATATCAGCGCGGGTCCTCTGAAGTTCCCATTGTGAAAGTGCCAGTGTTTTTCCGAGCTAAGTAGGCCTGCTGCAGTGACAGCAACTTTGCGTGCGCGTGCGTGCCGGCGAGCGCGCACGCCGTTCGGTGTGTGTGTGTGTGTGTGTGTGTGTGTGTGTGTGTGTATGGAAATGTCTGTCGGGGCCTGTGGGGTGACAGTTCTGCTCTCGGCAAGTAGGTAATTAGCATGCATTATTCAAATGAAAGACGGAGGGAATTAGGGTGGGGACCTGTCCACCTGGTTGTCAGCACCGGCGCCCGTCTCGTTCAGCGCCACTTACGCCGCACATTTGTCGAACGTCGGAGCGTGTCTCTTTTTCCGTCGCGTCGCCCTCTTTCCCCAATGCGCTGTTTTTGCGGGGGTCCCGTCACGGGGCAAGACGTGATCGAAGTGAGCCCGAGTCAGCGACGTTCGAGGAACGCCGGACGGGAAACCCACCATTCCGCAAAGGTCACGACGGGAAAGACTATTCAAATATAGAGAACTAGAAACAGCTTTAAATCATTTAAAGGGGGAATTCGGATGACGGCTTTGAAGTCCAAGTCTAAAGGTGGCTTTTACATAAAAGCGAAACTTTCCTGAATTCAAAGTGAAGCTGAGACGCGTAAATTCAGCATTTAATCCATCTTCCAATTCGTTCTAATCGCACCGAAATAAATCTTTGTGTTGCAAATATCTGTTTGCTCCTGTCTGTGCTCGAGCGGTTCGACGTGCTCTCTTTTGGTAACGTGTGAGGCTGCGGTTGGCGCTGTTGTTGGATTACCATACATTGCGAGGTGCTCCTGGTATTGTGTCGCCCCGCCGCACTCACTCACTGAGGCTTTGTATCGTTGGCTTACTCGGAGCTCAGTGGCAGCGGAGACGCAGGAAGCAGAATTGGAAATGCTTTCTGACAAGGCGGCGAAAGCAACACGGCGATATTTCAGACCAATTACGGACTTTCACGCACGCCGCGCCAGTGTTCCAATGTTCCAGTGTGTGTGTGTGTGTGTGAGCACCACTCTCCGTGTGATGCCTCGCTATCTCCACCAACATGTCTCTTTGTTAGTGTGAATGAGCCAAATTACATTGCTCCAGAAAGTGGACTGGCAGCTGTGTGAGCAGCAAAAAAAACCAAACTGTATTCTTCCTTAGTGAGCAGCAAAAAAAAAGGTAAATGTATGTGTCAAAAGTGGATGCCGACACCGTCTTGTGTCTTTGGGTTCAGCGTGCAGCCTATTGACCTGGACGCCCGGGCGTTTCCCGCCACAGCACGTCCGTTTCCGATGCGTTATCAGCTCCAGACTGCTATTTTAGCCGCTGGATGAGTCATTAGCACCTTATCTGGCGCCCATTCTCCAGGAGCGGCCTGTGTTTACTTAATTGATCAATTAGCTGCTTGAGAAGGCTTCCACTCCTCCACATGTCCCACTCAGCCCAGCGTTTGCGCGTGCCAGTTTAATTTCTGTCCTCTATCGCCTCTCCCAAATTGTTTACCTACTCACTCACCCACACCGCAGGGGCTCCCGCCGTCCCCCGGGTGACTGATCGTCTGGCCGGAATGGCGACGTGTTGCCAGGATCATCCTTTTACTGTTAAACCGGAAAAAAAAGTGTGCTGAATAGCTGGACTGACGGGTGACCAGCGACAGGTTTACCCGCAGAGTTTTTGTGCGACTGACCATTCGACGTCCACCTTCAAACGTCTGGCGAGAGCCAGTTTCCTCGCGTGTCGGCGCGACGGAGCTCAACGTGAGCGTCGGAGACGCGCGGCCGTGAAACCGGAGCCAAACGGATACCTTTGAAATAAAGGCTGCGGAAACAAAAACATTTGCAGGAACACCGATTTCGTGTCAGCGGCCGACTCTCCACAAAAGCCCCCTTTTTATTCCACAGAACTATTCAGCCATGGGGTGGTGCTGGCTGGCCTGAGGTCCGTTTCCAGTGGGTTGACTGGGCATGAAATCAGACTGGCATAACCCTCCTCTCCCATAGTGGATTTACACGATTTACATACAACAGTCTTTTGATTGTGCTGGACCACCAACTAATCCCTCGCTCCCAGGAGGGCTTGGGCCTGATCTGCGGTCTGCTGTAGTCTCCTACTGCCCTCAAGTGGTGGCTCGACATACTACATCCTGGTAGAGACAAACTGTCTCGGCTGTTCCTGCAGATTTTGCAGGTCACAGTTTTGCGTGATGCTGATTATAATTGCACCCACAAAATGACGCATTCGAGAGAGAGAAAATGAAGTTCGTCCAATCCCTGTGGTTTGTACATATGAGAGTGTGTTACAAACAGTTTCAAAACGAAACTACACAAAAACAATACAAAACCTGAGGCAACAATCTAAAAGTTTGCATAGGTGAAGCTTCTGGAATTCCTGATTTACGTTTTCTTAAGAATAAAACACGTTTCATCCAGATTGATGTGAACACTTTAACATCTTTTCTAGTTTTTTTGTTTACATTTTCATCCCCGTCTTCTCCAGTCCAGAATTTCCTCTCCTGTGGTACCTCGAGTCACCACAGGGTGGCGGTAAATCACGAGACTGATCTGGACGTTTTCTTAGCAAAAACAAAGGCAGGGAGGTATTTTGTTGTATGCTTTCTGTTTTTTCTCTCATTTTTTCTTCTTGTTCTGTTGAAAGGTGAGGAAAAATGTTTCAACATCAGTGTTGCATCCTGGTTCGAAAGCTGTCACAATTTGTTTTTTTTGTGCTCCACCGTCATTACCTTTTAGGAAGGAGGCAGGCGTTTTAGTGACTGTCATTTGTTCATGATAAATACGCGGATAATTGTAATGTTGCCATTATTCCAAAAGTTAAAACGATTCTGAAAGCAAGTTTGGCAGTTTTTATTGTTGCCAGAGAGAAACTCATTCCCACCATTTTTGTTCTGATGGAGCGCAAACACATTACCGAGAACATTGTGAAATTTGCCACAAAGAAACGTTCTGGAACAGCTGCAAAACAACAAACAAAATAACCAATTTGAAATGTTTCTCGAGGAACCGTAACTGAACCGCGTAAAGTTGGAGCACAGACGAGGAAGGGAAGTACGAGCGGGCTGCTGCTGCTGCTGCTGCATGCAGTTTGCCTGTCTGAGTGTCCTTGAGCAAGATGCCGACCACAACCTGCAGCGGCCCTCTGACTGAAAAGGGAAGGAAGGGGAAGTATAGTTGTCGCGTTCGCGGTGAGTGGGAGGGCGAATGGTGAATCACTACATATAGCTCTGTATAGTGTGAAATCAAAGGCACCATATAGAGTGTCTGAGCATCCATTATGTAGTTCACGATTTGATGGTATCCTTGTGAGGACATTTAACGGAAAATGCAGTAAATCAGCGAATAGAGGACCTGACAAGGAAACTTGGAAACACCACTTTTTTTAATCGATACTATATATTCTAAACCTATTTGATATATACGAAGGTGATGAACGATCACTGGGTTGAAACGTCACCATTATGACGATAAACTGTCCAACTTTAGCTCACCAGGTTTAAAAGAGAGTACAAGAGCAGCAGTGTGTGTGTGTGTGTGTGTGTGTGTGTGAGAGTGTGTGTCCAAATAAAAAAAAAAAGGATGCTGATGAGAGTGGTGGCGCATGTCCCTCACGATGACATTTCATTGCATAGCTCATGTTCAGTAATGACTGTGGGCCGGCGGAGAGAGCGAAAAACTTTAACTATTTGACTACTTGGTGTGTCGTAAAAAGCAAGTCCGTGTGTGTGTGTGTGTGTGTGTGTGTGTGTGTGTGTGTGTGTGTGTGTGTGTGTGTGTGTGTGTGTGTGTG
>JASSRZ010000001.1:7428038-7445387 GCA_032164315.1 Malacoctenus gilli
TGTGTGTGTGTGTGTGTGTGTGTGTGTGTGTGTGTGTGTGTGTGTGTGTGTGTGTGTGTGCGTGTGTGTGCGCGTGTACATCAGTACTCTCTGGTGAACACTGGCGAGCTAATGGTATGGACCTCTGTCAGATTCGGGACCCCATCACAAGCATCCAGCCATCAGGGTTCAACCTATCTGCCCATTAACACAGAGGCCGGAGGATGCCGGCTATCCACACCGGGGGGAGCGGGAGCGGGTGAGCGAGAGCGGGCCTGACACGGGAGCGGGGCCTCTCTCCCCCAGCACGCTCACCAGCCTGCACTTTCCAAGGACATTACGGCTCCATTCCACCAGCTCTCCGGTGGCAGGCTATCATTAGTGCACTTGCGAGAGCCCAGAGAGGTGATAGCAGGGGAATTGTGGGCTTTCATATCCACAAGCTGGTCCACAGGATGCCAAGGAGAGTGTGGTAATTTAGCTCAGAGGTGATGGAAAATAGTGGGTTAGTTTAATGACAAGTTTGTGTGGCCATGTAAAAGCACTCATCAGAGAGTGGGCGATAGAGAGAATGGCTGAGAAGCGCCCGCGCGAGAGACTGTATCAGCGCCTTTGTGCGTGTGTGCGTTTGCGTGCGCGAGCCCTCGTGTTTTATTATTTTTCTCCTCCTAATAATGCGCCAACTTCCATTTGTATGCAGACATCCAAACAGCGGCAGGGCAAATTATACATTTGGATTTTCGGAGTGATAAGAGGTAAATACTATCCTTGCAGCCGACACATTAAAAATGAACTTTTTCCCTTGATTTTCCGCGCACTGCTGTTTTCTATTTCATGAACTTTTAAAATACAGCAACAGTAATTGTGCCACCAGCGAGAAAGATTGGCTATCCTTGAAATTGTTTCGTCCTACGTGACTCCCCGCGATTCATGACGCTCGGCTAATAATTGTCGCCGGGATCTCAGCGCTGATGACACACACTCTGGCTCCTACTCGGCAAGCGCGGGCTCCTCAAAGCGACTGACCCTGGATCTGAAAATGAAGCTAATCATGCCTGTAAAGCGGAGGGGTGGGGGGGGGGCTATAAAAAGATATCACACGGCTGCAGTTTGAGGTTTTTTCCTCCCCCGTCTGAAACGTCATTGGGTGACAGTTAGGAGTTGTAGGAATCACAACATGTGAAACTTTCAGAGTTGCACAGAGGAGAGGAGGCGAGCCCAGGCCCTCGTCTCGGAGCGTGTCGAAGGTGGGGGGGGGGGTTTAGCTGACACAGGGCAGGTGGGGCATCTTCCCACCGTTCCGTGTGGAAGCTCGAACAGCGGGAGAGCCATCGGGAGGAGAAACCGCACCTGCAACTTCATCACAAAGTTCCACATCTGAGGTTTGCGAGGCAGCGTCTCGATTAAAAACTGCTCTTTGGCCACCATCGCCAAAGGTATGTGTGTGCGCGGGCATGTGTGCGTGTGTGTGGATGTATGTGTGTGTGGATGAAAGAGTGTTTGAAGAAAGGAACACCTTGTACTGTTAGCCGAGATGGAAGAAACGTGTGGGCAGATTTTTCCACATGCGGCGCGTGCAGCCGAGCCATAAAACTCGGAGTGATCTCGCGCAGAAGAACGAAGGCGAGTCAGTTTGTTGACTCTCGGCACGGAGGTGGGCAGACCATAAACAAGTTTGTTGCCGATTACCGACTCGCTCATCTACGCGCCTAAACGCGCGTCTGTTCACGTTTTCCGTGTTGGACCGAAAACAAAACTTGTTGGTGCTCGGATCAACAAAATTTGCACTTCAGCCATGCAGCAATCTGTTCAAAGACAAGATGCGTGCAGAGAACAGTGCTAATCAACGATTACGTCCAATCAGCATGGAGAACTGCTTGCGTTGTCTTTAGATAACAAACATATTGAGGAACCTGTTTGCTGTGGCACAAAACAACCCCCGTAACACACAGACACAATGACTGTACATCAAATCGAACCTTTACCTCACAAGCGAACCAGAGAACATTCATAAGCCCGAAAAACAACATAAATAACGAAAACACAAAGACAGAGGGAAAAAAATATGTTTGGTTCTTTCATAAAATGTAAATAAATCCTCACTTCTTCTTCAGTTTTATTCCAAATGGACCTTCTGTTCATAATGAAACATTCATTCATAAATAATTCATTGTAGCTGCATAATCTTAAAATCCCAATACATTTATAGTTCTCTCTCTCTCTCTCTCTCTCTCTCTCTCTCTCTCTCTCTCTCTAGTACTTCATGAATTAAATGCTTTGCAATAAAATTCATGAACATCTAATGAGTAATGGTAATAGATATTAATAGTAGTGTGGTCCATAGCTGTTTTCCCCGAGAGAAAACACTTCAGATCATAAAGTGCTAAGCTGTTGCTAATCTTTATTTAATCTTCATCAAGAGAAAGTATTATGCTCAAAGAGAGAGAGAGAGAGAGAGAGAGAGAGAGAGAGAGAGAGAGAGAGAGAGAGAAGACGTGGAGTATTGTCACCATTCATAAATATTAGCCCGTCCTGTCCTGATGCATTGTCTATTCATGCATCCAATTCACTTTAAATTTCATCCTTTAACAAAAAGAAGAGAGAAAAAAAAGAGGGAAAAAAAATCAATCCTCCATCTCTGTCTCCCTTGGCAACAGGTTATAATCCATAGTTACGAGGAGCGGTTGCTAGGTGCGTTGCTGAGATACAGACCCTTCTCTCCACTGGCGCTACGTAGGAGGCCACCGGGTCCTTGATGATGGCGGGGAGATGAGGGACGGGTGAAAGGATGACAAGAGACGGGACAATGAGGACGGAGGAACGGACGCGCGCACCTGGCTGAGGCGGCGCGAGCGGAGGCACAAAGAGGGGCGCCGGGAGGAAGGCTGGAAACCGGAGCACGCCATGGAAAGTAAACACCGAAAGCATAATGTCACTGTCTAAGTGGGCACTCGGCACACCTTCCACTTACCGCAGGGGGGAGGAAAAAAACACATTTTGGTGGGTCTCTGGGTGTGTTTTTGTGTGTAAGAAAAAGAGAGCGATGGTTGTAAGATGGGGGAGTTTTTCAGAGACAGAATGGGGGGCGGGGGGGGCTGGACCCCATTGAACCTTGTGTGGAAAAACACTTGAGTGCCTTTGAAATGATAGAACCGAATATGCGTGAATACGGATCAAGTGTCCGGCAGGCTTTCGGGTGACCTCCAGGTGGACCTTTAACGCGGTTTCTTTAAGCTACTCGTTAGTAGAAAAAAATTCTGCGTGTTGTCACTTTTCCCGAGTTCCCTCGTGTCTCGTCTGACTCCTCGGAAAACCCTGCACTCGCGCTTCCGGAGGACGAAACGCCGTGCCGACGACCTCACTCGCAGGATCCTTTGTGTGCTGCTGAGGCAGAAAGCGGACGAAAAATTAGTGTCGAAGACGACTCGTGAGTCGCCTGTCCTTGTGCGTGCGCGTGTGTGTGAAGGCTCCATCGCGGTCATGTCTGTGTGACAACCAAACGCAACAAAAGAAAGGGAAAAAACTCCACCCTCGGCCATGATGGACCTGTTACACCTCCTGTCATATTCCCACAGATGTTTCACACAGAGACAGTAACAGCGCTCTGTTTATTAGTGCTCGTGGCCATATAACCACCTGAGTTACACAAGCTGTCATTTTTTTTCCTCCCTCCCTTCTTCCCCGAGACTGATCCGATTAGTGCGGTGATGATAGAAACCCATGGGAGTGCTTCGCTCCTCGCGAGTTTCCTTGTTGTTAGATAGAAAGAGTGCTCTTCTGTGCTGAAGCTGCAGGAGCCATCTGCTGCTCCCGGCGCTGATTTCTCTTTTTGTGTGTGTGTGTTTGTGTATGTGTATGTGTGTGTGTGGTTTTTTTCTTTGTCCCCCATCTCTCCCCCAGGGGGCAGTAGCACCGTGCAACACAACCACTTGGCATCGCTCGACTCTGCTCTGCCCCGAGATCAAAGCCACGGTGCATTTTTGCAAGCCAAAAAAAGAAAGAAAAAACAAAACAAAACACAGCCCCCGTCGCTCCCCTCACTCTCGTCTACCTCAGGACAAGTTTTCAGCCTTTATTTTATTCTATTTTTTTAAAAAAAAAAAGATATTAACATGATGTCATCGAACAAGACGCCAGCTCCAGAAATCAAAGTTCTGGGCTGGCTTTGAATTGCTGCTGCTTCGCCGTGCCCGTCGCTCCTGACAGTGTTATTAGGAAGATAATTCTCACAAGCAAATAAACCGTGTTTAACACCCCTCCGAGTTTTCCTTTCAGGTTGGGTTATTGTGTGTGTGTGTGTGCGTGCGCGTGTGTGTTTCATTAATATTGTGTCATCTGCTGAGGGAGCGAATATCAGGGTTATTTGGAGGTTAGGCTTTTGATCTATTTTGTGCGTCGAACAGAGGGTTTTATAGATGATCATAAGCCAGACTTTAACATTGCCTGCTTACACAGGCAGTCGGTCACTGCGCTGACTGCGCGGTGGAAACATAAAGCAATTTTGTCACACATGTGGTTCACAAACAACTCATTTATTTTGTCGGTGGCGTTTCCTTATCTGCAGCCCCGTGTCTGCGTTTTGCTTAATTTCCTACAGGACTGGAGCGATTCAAGAAAAGGACTCGCAGGAAGTGCTTAAAATGTTCGACAGTTTTGTTATTATTAATGCAAGTTAATGGATTTGAAATCTCAGTTGTTGGCTGCCGCGTACGATTGCTTTGATGTCTTAATGTGCCCAAACATATCCAAACAAAAGGAAATAAATAATGAAGAAAAAGAGAGAAATTAATTAAGTGCCTATTAGTTTGTGATTTCCACGCTCCTAATGAAAAAAAATAATTAAATTAAACGAGGGGAGGGAGGGAGGGGGGGGGGGGATACATGTGTCGAAGTACGAGGATGACCAGGCGGCTTTATTACTTTAGTTTCTGGGGTTTGGGGTTGGAGGAGTAATATGCGAGCAACTGGTGAAAACAGTAGATGGACCTCGAGCACAGTTCCCGTCCTTCAGCTCGGCTGCACCTTCAGACGGTTGGCTTCGCTTGGAGGAGAGACTCCTGTTTGTTGATTGGAATGACTCCCCCTAATTGGATTCAATTCCTAATTGAAACGTAATAAAAATGCATCAGTAGACGTGGCGCCAACAATTACCTCATGCAAATCTCTTGATGAATTGACGTGAGGGGCGTAATTGCAGCTGTTAAAAAAAAAGGAAAGGGGGAAAAAAAAAAGATCCATTGATTTCTCCTGGAATAACATCAATTCAAATCAGTTCACACTCACGGTTCAACCTGCGTGTGGAAAGCATTTGTCACCGCTCAGTGCTCCTGTTTGGATGTATACAGTGAGAAAGGGAGAGGGAGGAAAAAAAAAACAAAACAAGAGGGAAACATCTGCATCCTTTCACGCGGATATGTCAGATTGATTGGACTCGCAAGGCATCGTGTCAAATATACTACACCTCTGCAGCAGGAGGATGAAAAACAAACAGGAAATGTCTTTGTTCTGTTTATTTTCTTTTAAAGATGGATCGTAGAGACACACACGCACGCACACACACACACACACACACACACACACACACACACACACGCACACACACGCACCGTAGGCTCTGATTCCTCTCTTCAACCAAATGCCTCTAAACATATCTGTCTGTTTGTTGATAGGAGGTGGCAGTGTAGGGAGAAAGGGTTAAAGCATCTTCTGAGTTATTGCCCACCGCCGTCGTCATAGCAACAGGTTAATAAGTAGCTTCTCTGATCTCCCTCTGTTGCCGCACAGGTTGCTAAGATACAAATAGCATCGTGGACCCGGCGGACTGAACTGCAAAGCATCTTTTGATAAGAGCGAACTTCAAACATTCCAAAGTAATGCAGGAGCAAAGAGCCCGCCGTTCATGAAGCGTCACGTTGAGTAAGTTTGAGGGGATAAAAAGGAAGCAAAGCAGCCAGCGCCGCACACGCGACATGATTGTTCGACTGTGCTTTGACCTGCCCGGGCCAAAAAGGAACACAGCAGAAAACAAACCCGAGCGCTTGCTAAATCTGGCTACCTCATACCTCGGAGGCGAGTGGTTGGCCCGTGTCTAAAGGTAAACGGGCCAATCAGCTCTCGGAACAGAGCGGCTGTTCCTAGACGCCTGTGCGAAACCAAGGGCAAATTAAAGCATTGCCTCCGAGTTGCATCATTCTCCCCCCTCGCAGCTCTATTAGTAGGCTAGCCACAATGTCTCTTTACGAGAGCTCCTCTCAGAGCAGAATTAGGCACACTTCCCTGCAGTGATATGTCTTTTTATGAACCACATTGGCACCGCGCGTGCCAGTTCCTACAGCAACAAACTGCTGCCGAGTTACACGCAGGAAGACATGTCTGGGTCGCTCTTTCTTCCAGGTGACGTCATGGCAAAGCAGGAGTGATTTTCTCAGGATTTTCTCCTGGTTAATACCGACGTTTGATGAATTTTTCAGCCACGGAGACGAATGAAAACGTGAATCAGATATTAGGGATCTGAATGGAGATTCAGAAAAGATGACAAATAGCGTCTGTCCTGCTGCCGTCCCAACTTTTGTTCCCCCTTTGTCCTCTGCTCATCTGCTCGAGAGGAGGCTGGAAATGGCATTGATTCGAGAAGACGGACCGCTCGCACTGACACAACAAGCAGGCAAACAAACAAACAGCTTGACTGGAGGAAGCTGTGAGGCCGCAGTGGGGAGCGTCGGACTCGGGGGAGGTTTTGATACCAATGCTTGATCCCACTGTTCTCCGTGTCGCCGGCCCATCGTGCTCTCACTCTGGCTCGGCTCAGCTGTCAACGGCTACGCACTGCGATCGTTCCGGCACACGTGTGGCAAACAACACACACACACACACACGAGGACAATGCCTGCTCCTAATTCTCTTTCGAAAGTCTCAATATGATGCTCCAACAAGATGTGCGTGCGTGTGTGTGTGTGTCCTGTCTGCGAAGTGACTAAGTGTTTATGTGCGGTAATTTGGCACGGTTATAAGCTGCAATAATTGTGTATTTGTGTGATTAGCGGAGTAATCAGAAAATAATGACACTTGAGTGTGATTTATGAGGAGGGATGACATTTCACAGCTGAAAGGTGGCAGGTTAAACAATATTGACTAGTGAAATACCAAGAGAGAGTTAAACAAAGGCCAGGGCTAATACATCAAAGAAATAAGGCTGGAGAGCGGGAGGGGCGCACGGGCATGTGTGTGTGTGTGTGTGCGTGTGTGTGTGTGTGTGTGAGAGCCTTGGAGGTCAGGAGTACGCTTGCAACCAGCAGAGAAGTTGCAGGCCCCCTCCCTACCACTGATGGCGAAGAAATGAGCAGCCTTTGTTCATTAGTATGAAGCACAGGACGCGTAACGGAATATGACAGCGAATAGAAATGTGGAATCATCGACACAAACACGATTTTCATTTCAAAGAACCACCAAGTTGGCGTGTTTTCGAACCCCGGCCGTGTTGTTCTGTGTACACGGATGAAAGCAACACTCCCTCCATTACTGATTAAAGGCTGTTTGGCTCCCACCGGGGCCGCACGCTGCTTTGGGTTCATTCAATCTCGGCCTTGATTACTCGATTGGACGCATTGATTGAAGGGGAACTTTAATGACCTATTATCTCAAGTGTTAATCAGGTGTTGACGGACAGCTCTGGGCGGGACGGGGCCGGCGGCCGAGGGCCAGAGCGGCCGCGACCGGCCGGACTCCCGCCGCTCCGACGAGTCAAGGGTTGAGCGCCGCACGCCGCGCAGACGCGCCGCCCCGACAGCTTCCCCCTCCGGAGCGCAGCCTGTGACATCATCTTCGCTTTGCCCTCGTCGACCGTGACTCAGATGTTTTTCGGTGCCTTTTTTAAAAAAAAAACATGCTCATTCTCACCCACTTTATCTTCCTTTGTTACAGTTTTACCACCTGCTGAATTACCCTGAAAGGAGAGAAATAGGACTTGAGGCATTAAAAGAGAGACCTCTGCCTGCACTCAGGTCTTCTCTTTCTATTTCGTATTTATGGAATATATTCAGTCGGCGAAATTGCGCAAATTCACGTGGACTCTGGTCACCTTGTGCAACATCAGTCATCGGGAAGGCCAGAGGTTTCAATAGAAATAAGGTCTCGCCCATTAAACTGAACGACTAATTGAAGTTTGCAGTGTAATTACTGTCCGTCGGCGCACGATGCTCTCGTATTCAGATTCGAACGCGGTTGCGTAAAGCGGCTCCATCAAGGTTGAAATGTTGTTTCATCGGGCGGCCCATAAAGGGACTTTTAATGAGGAACCTTTCTTGCCTCTTTGTCTTTGTTGCTTCTTCTAACGCTGAGCTGCAGAAGATTAGGCTTGAACTTTACATCCACAGTCATGTGCATAATAAGCATCCGCTCTGCTTTTTTCTCCCCCCCCCCTTATACATATTTGGATTATAAAAGCTGATGACAAACACAGCAAGCTGAGAGTAATCTCCAAAGACTCCAAATGTTATCGTGGTTGGTCTGAATAAAAAGAAGAAAACAACATTGCACAAATGTAACCTGCCTGCAGTGGAGTTGAAGAGAAAAAGCCTTCGCTGTCCAATGCAACTGTGAGTCAGTTCAAACCGCCGTATCTGGAGGTCTTTCTGTGTGCTTCGCCGGGGCAAATGGCACCCCGGGTCTTTCGCTCCGCGGACCCTGAGAACCTTGAAGACCTCCCGGGCTCGACATGGTGACACCGCACATTTCAATTGCAAATAGAGTCGAAATGTCAGAAGGTTGAGATGAAACGGACTCAACCTGCTGTTCTACGACCGCTTTCATCCACTTACAACAGCTGCAGCAAACGGCGAGCTCCATATGAAAATCCTTTAACGTGTGATAACAGTCACTGTCAATGCAATTCTTCTACCGTTAAAATGGCAATATTACTTTAAATATTGGGTGGATCAAATATCTAATGGCGAAGACAATAAAACTCTATTTTCCTGTCAGAATATGAGTGTGACTTGCGCTTGAAATCTCTTTTTTTTATTGTTAAACGATATCTCGTGGTCCGAGGTTGTTCAACCAGTTGAGTCTCTATTGAGGCGGTGAAGACAGAAATCCCTCCAGCCGACAGTAATCTGCAGCATTAATCCAATTTCGAACCGAAATTCCGCCTGCAAGACGCGATTTCCTGCCTGCGGGAGCCTGTTAGGTTGTTCCGTCAGTTGTTTTGATTCGTCTCGGCCGACGCACTTCCCGCTGTCTCGGTCTGACACCGCCGTTGTCTGCGTGTCCAGGTCTCACCTGTGTTCGCCCCCTCCTGTATCTCCGACTGAAATCTCCTTTGTCGCCCCCCCCCTTCCCCTTCCCCTTCCTGCTCCCCCCCCCGACACACACGTCTCCCACTGCATCCCTGCCTTTAATTATCTCCCTTTTCAATCCCGGCATCCTCAACTCTCATCAATGCTTCTTAATTTCCATCGATACCGCTGCAGCCCGAGCTCTCCACACCTGTCCAGTCACCATGGCAACCTCACCTCTGACAACAAAGAGCTCTGTAAGACACGGCGTGCTGTATTCCCCTTGATTAGATATTGATTAAGCTTTTGTAATACATAATGGGATCAGAGGGATTGCGCAGCTTTGCTTACCCAGGTCTTCTTCACACTTTCATTTAGTTATAAGCTTTTGTTATTTAAGAATCTGCATGTTAAGAGGGATGGAATCGAAATTTGCCACCCTTTGTCGCAGCCATTCACCGGCTCCTGCGGGGACTTGTTGGTGCACAAAGCGCATTCTTCCCACGTGCATTGTGAGGCAGAAGTGGTGGGAGACCGAGCACCAGTCAGACATTTCAAAAGCGGCGGCGGCGGCGGCGGCGAGGCGCCTGCCCGCCCGCTCGGGTTACCACGCGGCATAACTTACGCGCGCTGTTTGTAGCATGTTTCCCATTAAAAGAACATGCTCGTAAGGCCCAGCGGAGTGTGCGAGTGTCCCTAATGGATGCTATGATGGATTAATGGACGATAAAAGTCAAATGCTAAATGCACGGTAAGTGACAAGAGATAAGTCAATATGGTAAATATTTGTGTAGGACACAGTTAAGAAGTTGAAAGGCCATTATTCACAATTACCTACAGACGAGCCGTTCCTTGGCATAATGAGGCACATGGCGTGAATTTAAAGCTTTCCAAAGTAATGGTCTGGAGTGCTTTTCTGTCAATTACATATGAGTGTCAGCCGCGCAACAATCTGGAGGACTTGACGGCAAATGGTTATCAAAAACACATTAAATTGGTATCTTTAATTCGGTGTCCCGCGGGATCGAAAAAACAGACGAAATAACCCGACGACTTTTGATCATTATGCACACAAATGATGTTTTGTGTTTTTTTTTTTTTCCCTTTTTAAATTTAGCTGCCAAACTCATTTTGAGGTACGGCTCGTCATAAAACGGACGCTGAGAGAAGCGTTTCTAGGGGCCTCTCTTGTGCAGAACGAGCTTTGCAGAATCCAAAACCACTCGCCAATTCACATGCTGCACCCCCCCCACTCACCCACACACACACACACACAAAGTGTCTGTTGATGTGAATGATGTGATTGCAAAATCCTCGGGACACTCGCTTTGAGACCGTCGAAAGATCGAGTCTGATCTCTTGAACACGGATTCCTTTCCTCGCGTTGCCTGCTGCAGTATCTGAGCTTCCTAAGACCCCCCACCCCCCCACCCCCGCCCCCCCACCTCAATCAGCATCGACAATAAAGTAAACACGCTCGTCAGGATCCAGCCAGACAGGAGGAAGGTTGTGCAATCGCCGAATTTACACTGAAGATTTAGGAGGATACACGGCTGAGACAAGCGCGAAGAAAAAAAAAGAAGAAGCGATGGGTGTGTTTTTTTTTTTTTCTTTTCCTCACACGCTGCGAGCGAGAGGAGGGAGTCAGAATTGAGGATAAACCCAGCAACTGCAAAGAACCATGTTTGGAGCAATCTGACCTTTTTTTTTTTTCTTTACAACTCAAACACGGATAAAGACAACAAAATGTAATAACTTTCCCTTATCCAATCCATACTTCATGATTATCCCTCACTCCAAAACATTGGAAAAAATGGAACTGTCAAAAGAGTCTTGTTGTTCCATTTTCTTTCCCTTGGCCCCCCTCCTGGAGACAAACAAACAAACCCCTGTTAGCACATTTCATCAGCTTTAGGGGTTACAGAACAGATTGAGTATCGACAACGGTGGCTGTCGAGGCTTATGGCTCAAAGGCAACAGTAGAGAAAAATCTCAGGGGTAGGAGATGCAATCGAAAGGACCAAAATAATTCAGCAGGACTCACTCGAGGAACAATCCAGTTTGTCATGTGGAATCATGGAGTGTCTGCCGCACAATGAGAGAGGCTCCCCGGAGACCTCTGCTCGGGGAGTCAACATGTGAGCAGCCCCAGAGTTAGTGCCCCGACCGGCCACTCTTTGCCTTTTTATCACCTGCAAATTTAGCGACCATAAATCTGCTTCCACACCGGCGCTGCCGCGCGGACGCACCTCGGAGGCCCATAAACAAGGAATGATGCTCGGTGTCTCGGGACGCTTCGCTCATTGATGTTCCCTCGGGTGTTGCGCTCTATTCTGGGAACAATTACTGTCACACAGTTTTGACGCTTTTCTTTCTTGCCTTTTTTTATTCCCACGCTGTGATCGACAGTTGTGACTGCTGGAAATTGTTGAACCATGTTGATCTGCAATGAAATAAGAAAAATGATGTCACTCCCCCCCCCCCCCCCGCGCTCACAGGGGAGGGGTTCTGGTTAGTTGTTTATATTGTTTGGTACTTTTCCTTCGGCTGTAATAGCTTCTGAGACATGTGGTGGCTGGGGGTTAATGACGAAGGAGGAGGAGGAGGAGGAAGAGACTGGTCGCAGGCTTCAATGTGACCCGTCCGTCTTTCCTATAAAGTCCGTGTCAATACGGCGTGGCGCGAGTAAAAAGCTGATTAATCCATGGGCCACCTGCTTCTTATTCACGGGCGAGAACCGGCGTTGCACCTGGTTTTGTTTCTACTGTAACACCTCGACGGCACCGGCGCTGGATATCCATTTCCCTTTAATCAATTCACAATTTATTTCCCTCCCTCTTCCAATCTCCCTTCCATTTATTATGCATTATTCGCCCTTTTTAAACGATTTTCTTCTAACCGTCTCATCTAATTTGGTATTCGGATATGGCCAGCGCTGTTAGCTCAATTAATACGATGACATGTCTTAAATGCATTCCCCTCCGCAATCCAAGTGACGGGGGGGGGGGGGGGGCAGCGGCCACGTTGTGCAAACCGGCCTCGGACGCGGACCCCCGGATGGATCGGCAACCTTTCGGGGAGGGGGGGGGGGGGGTTGTTATTTGTTCAGGTTCTGTGAACGGATAAAAAGGACAAAAGTAGGCTCAATCTTCTACAGGACTGTGCTTTATTTTAGTCTAAGCAGAATATAATGAACTAGAGAACTACAGAGTTCAGGAGCACTATGGGAGATATCTTCCCCAATCAGGGAAACGGACCCGAGCCAACGCTAATTCAAATTACATCTCTGTTTCAAACAAAAAAAAAGAAAGGAAACAGTAGTTCAGTTTGTTCAAGTCAAACAATAGAAGGAGTGATATATTCTACCGGTTGCGAATTGCAAAAGCTAAACATGTGGCGAGAGACGAGTTGGCGGGATGAGTGAGAAACGGCGAGGTGAAGCTGGGAATGCGGCGGCGGTGCATGAACCCAAGATCCACGGTGCAAAAAACGGTCGACACACTTTGAAAGGCTCTCATTTGAATGCTTGATTGAAGCAAACTGCTCAGACAGCTGAGTTTGTTTACGTTTTGGTCCTTGTAACCAATGGAGAATGGGAGGCGGGGCGGCCACGTTCCTCGCTCGCGCCGGAGCGGGCTCGAGGCCGAGAATCTGACTCCGACAAAAGAGCGCTTTCGCTTTCCGCGAGCGTTTTGGCGTTCCCCAGAGTACAGCGTGTCCCACCACTGTTCACAGGTAGTACTGTCAGAGAGAACAGGCTGGGTTTAAGGCAGAATTCCCTCCTCAACGGTAACCAAACCAACCCGACCGGAGTAGAGCGCCGCGCGGCTACCGACTCGTTGGCACTAAGTGGATGGAGTCACGCGGCGGCGTGACGCTGTGGAAGGAAACGGTTACGGAGAAGAAGCAAATCACAGACATGTCAGTGATTATCATTGACGCTCTGAGGAGTGACCCAGCAAAGAAACAGAGACGCTGACAAAAAAGGAAAGAGCAGTACAAGGAGGAAACCATCGTCAGTGATGAGATATGACAGCATAGGTCCCGGACCGGTCTGATGGCAAAGGTAGATCTTTTTTTTTTTGGTCTTTTTACTCTTTTTTTTTCTTCAAAACAACAAAAGGCCTCAAAATAAGATTTGTTTTGTTTTTCCTTAAACATGCAATGCGGATCTGAATCATTCATCTTTTTTTGTCGTTGTTGAACCACATAACCAGTACCGTCAATCACCCTTTTGACATTGTAAGTTGCGAAATTCAGAAAGTGTTCAGTGAGCAGGAATCCCTTTGAACTTGGCCGTCCACGAGAGACTTCGCACAGGAGAAAGTGCAGCCGAAACAAACGAAAAATAAAAGAGACACACAATCAAAGTATTTCCAAATCAACCTCATGACGATGGGTCTGTCCCAGCTTCAGCCGATAGGAACCAAACAAAGCAGAGGAAACAAAGCGGAATTCACCAACATGAGTATAAAATCCCACTTTTTTGAACGTCAGTGCGTCACTGTACAAGAAATAAAATCCTTTAATCTTCTGTGGTTTTTTTTCCATAAATTATTTCATCTTTTCTTAGTTTCACTGAAATATATTAACTATTCTTCTCTTCTTCTTTTTTTTTCTCTCTCAACGTTGTGCGCCCTCGAAGGAATGTTTAACAGAATTGAAAAATAAGCTTTATTGTATGTACAGGTGTGATGCAGGGGTGTGTTCGGGAGAGCTGGGGGGATGGATTGGCTCAAGCAGGCAGGTGGGTGTCTGGGGTGGAGGGTGGGGGGGAAAGGGGGGCGGGGGGGGTTCTGCTGGGTATCGGGAATAATTGCCCTCTTGTTTCGTCCCCTTCCTCCTTTCTCAGCCTCACCTGGATGTGTGACTCCCGAGTGGGGTTTATGTACACCTTGAACAAACTGTTACCTGGAGTTTCATTTTTTTCGTAAAAACGAGCGTCACTGAATGCAGCGAGAACCTTTCACCTCCCAAGTGTGTGAAAGAAGTGTTGTTGGTGGCTTTCCTCTCTCTCTCTCGCTCTCTGTGTCTCTCTTTTGTTTTTTTCAACGCATATTGTCAAGTGGCGAGCATGCAGATGGATGAACTCTACTGTCACTGTCGTATCTGTTCATCAGCCCCCAATCGGACTAATCCAATTACCGCGGGGCGATCTTTCTTCTGTCAGAAAAAAAAATCATGACATGTCGGTGTACACGGAATCTTAATTAACGGATCACTCGGCGGCCGTGGCTTAGGTTTGACACCAAGTCAAATAGTGGCTAAGCCCCGGTCCGACGCTTAGGGTTGTAGGATGCGTGTTCACAGCCCGGGCCTAAGGGGCTTAAAAGGACTAAAACTCCCCTAAATCCCTGCACTGCTGTGGATACATTTTATAGTGACATCATTGTCCCACAGAGTCGGGCTCCTCCGCACGAGTCGCTGTACAACCCTCCTCTGTTTTCATATTTTATAGGCTATTTACATTAAGGAATAAAAAAAGTCTCGGCGGTGTCGTTGACGGTAATCACGCGGCGCCGGCGGTCCGCTGTGCGTTGTTGGGTGGACGATGGCGTCGTTCTATCGCCCGCGTTCTCCCCCTTCAGAATCGGACTGAGAGACCGCAAATTGAACGCGAGCGTGCTCAGGATGTTCTCGTCAGCCCTTCTCTGCAACTCGCCGCCGTGGGACGCCATGGCGCAGCTCGCACCCCCCCCCCCCCCCTCCGGGATCAGGGCTAAGGCAAGGCTCTGAACCTCTCCACGAATCATGACATCATAGTGCCTGATGCCCTGAGTACTGGGAGTGATTTTGTGGAGTTTCAGTTGCAGCCCACAGCAACCCCGCCACCCCTGCACCCATATCGCGACTCTTCTAACCCCCCCCCCTTTACGTTTTCTCCCCCCCAAACGCCATTTCCACCGCAGAACCCTTTTTTCTGCACTGAAGTGAGGTGACAGAGAAGCTTCCCTCCCAAAGCAGCCATTAAATGAGAGGCATTAATTTCGTCCCTCCTGTCCAACAGGTTCCTTTAATTATCTCTCCACTTTCAGTCAATTACATTTCACTTCCTTTCCTTGACAATCACTGCTATTTTAGGGTGAGTGGTATGCACCCAGGGGGTTGGAGATTCATGCTCTGGCGGTCCTCCTCGCCGTCCTGCCATTGGCTGGGACCCTCCGAGGACGCGCGGGCCGTCTCGGAGACGGGAGCTCGCGAGCGGCGGCGGCGTCGTGAATGGGTATACTTTGTATATGCCCTCCCGACTTGTGAGTGGGTCCACGCATCACTGGTTAAGGAGCGAGGGGGGTAAATGTTCGTTTGAGGAGGGAGCAACTGCGGTTGAGCAAACCTTTCAGCTCAGCCCTGAATGTGAGCGGCTAAATCAGAGCATTACAGCGCGGCGTAAATCTGGAGCTTTATGCTTTTGGGGTTTTATGTCAGGGCCTCGTATTTTTCTATTTTTTTCCCCCTATTTATAGCCTGTTGAGTGAAAAATTGTGTTCCAACAATTATTTAGTTCCAGACGAAGTCCTTCGGGCCAAACTGCCACGTTACATCAATTCTTGGTAAATCTGAGGAGGAATATTAAATCACAGTTTGGCAACAGCTCGTTGGGTGCCTGCTGGGTTGACATTTGTTCCTGCTTTTGGAGGTGAAACGTTGCCCGAGCAGGCTGAAGCTAAGGTCAGATCAGACGGAGGCTCTGGTAAACAAACGGGTAATGAGGAGACTCGTTCTTTTTTGTCGGGTTCCGCTTTCTCAAGTTCCAGCGCCTTTTTTTCCGCAGCTATTTCCGCTCCTAATCCACGTCACTTCGGCGACATTCATCCCGGGGTGTAAAAGTAATAAGAGCACCCTTTTTTTGGAAGTGTTGAAATGCAGATTTTTCTCGTTGTCTAATTTAGCCCTGCTATATGCTACATAAACGCTGCACCAGCTACCCAAGTCTGGATACTTTTTTTTTTTTTGGCTCGCTTAGGGCTTCACCTTCCATCAGTCGTCGCATCAAAGACAGCATCTGAGACGAGACAGAGAAGATCAACGACGGAGACGTGCATCGGTTCAGAAGGTGTCGTACGGATGGCGGAGACAAGCGCGGGGAACGCGACGGCTCACGGAACATAACGCTTGCCATTGATCGTCTCGGCTCGGGGTTTGGCGGGAGTTAACGATGAGCACGGACGGCGTGCGAGTGCATGGCTTCGTCAAATCGAGGGCGGGGAGGAGGACGACTGCTCCGCTGCCGTTTCCAAAAAAGCTGGGAGGAACAACTGTGCTTCGCGTATACTCTCCTCGCGTTCAACGTCACTGTGCTTTGGAGGTGTCCCAGCGGGGATAAGAGTGGGAAGTGGGTTGGGGTTGGGCGGTGGGGTGGGGGTTATTTGGTTCAAGAAACTAAATAAAAAAAAGGCGTGGTGACCCTGGCAGTTGACAGCTGAGACGCAATTTTGTCGCTGAAATAAAGAGTTTGGAAATGACTCGCTGCCTCGCGGGATTGAGCATTTCCAGCAAAATTGTCGGTTTTTTCGACCCAGTTTTGAGCAACTGTGGCGGCAACATTTGTCATGCCCCCCTCCCCCCCCAAAAAATGAAATAAAGCAATAAAATCAAACCAGCCTACCTTCGGTTTTTGGTAATACCTATCTACTCTGCACATACGAACACCTCGTTGTGGGATGGAAGTGTTGTTGTTTTTTTTCCCCCCTCCCCACCGCATCCTCCGTCGCCTCTTTGGGTAAATTCGGCGGTATTATTGGTGCCAGGTCAGCTGTCAGCAGCCCTGCCAGGGAGTAGGCACAAACATAATTCTCTCTAATCTTCCTTCTGTCATCCATGTGCATGCAGGGGACCGTCTCTCCCGTCGTTCGGTCCAAGTGATTATCCCGGTGATTTTTCACTTGGTTGCTGCTAATGTATAGAGGCTGATGATTACGGTGTGATTAGAGGGAAAGGTGAAATAGCATGTCTAATATGGTGCAGGAGATAATTGAAGGGTAGCGAGCGCAGGCATTAGCCCAGGTTTGGAAAACGCTGCTCCGTGGGGACGGCCGCTGAACAGTTGTGCTGTGGCTTGGAAAGGCATGGCTGCTCCGAGGGCAGGGGTGGGGGGGGG
>JASSRZ010000001.1:7449492-7462733 GCA_032164315.1 Malacoctenus gilli
CCCCCCCCCCCCCCCCCCCCCCCCCCCCCCCCCCCCCCCCCCCCCCCCCCCCCCCCCCCCCCCAGACTCAAACTTATTTTTCTTATGTGTGCCAAAAGCGAGCCCCGGCCATTAGCGACATAAAGTGCTAACAGTCCTGATTACGGATGCCCCCCTTTTCAGAGGCCACAGACGATTCTCCCCAAACACAGTGGCTTCAAAATTGAACTTCTTTTTTTTCACCTCCCCCCGACCTCCTTTGAACACATCACCACTGCATTATTTCACAACTTTGTCAGATAATAAAGAATTCATTCATTCAGCTTTTTTGTCCTCCCTCCTGCAGCCTCCTTTTCACTCGACCACCTACTTAGATGGCTCCATAAAAGGCACCTGGCAGTTAAGAGGTATCGTCGATGCCAGGGAGGAAAAAAACAAAACAAAAAAACAACAACAACCTTCATCCCTCCTGGGCTTGCCCGGCTAGACGTCCCCCCCCCCCTCCCCCTTTCGGAGTTCACTGAACAGACCACAGGAGGGAGAGTCACCTGCGGGGCATCTGAGAGAATGAGCAGAAGTAGCTCAATATAAAACGACTAACTCTTATCAGGCTTGACCCGGCGGGGCCGAGCAACAAGCTCACTCGCGAAGAAAAGGAGCGCGATTCTGATCGCCGCCTTTTCTCTTGACGGACTGAGCGGCGATAATGAGAAGACGTCCGAGTCCCGTCAACACGGGACTCGGGGAAGGCCTTTGTTTGTTATTTTTAGGTCGAGGGTCGACAGGATCTCACTGAGTCGATTTTCCTTATTTCAACCCTTAATTATCCAAAAAAGTAAGTATTTCCCTTTTTATTTCCAGGTCTATCTGCCTGATTTCAATTTTTATTTGTTTCAATAGCAGGTTGGGTTTTTTATTCCTATTATTTCTTGTACAAAGCAGCCTATTTGAGCTATTTAGGGCTTGAAATACGTAAGAACCAGCTGACAAATGAAACAAAATTCACTCTTGACAAAAGACAAATAGACTTTGAAAAACACAGGAAAAAATTAGCTGACTATTTCTTTTTTCAAGTGTGAAAAATTAGCTTTGAAATAAGGAGAGAAAAAGTGTAGAAACACTGAAACGAGACATCATAAAAGCAGCTCCTCGAGACTCTGCGATTGCCTCACCCTCGCATGTTCTTCTGCAACTATCGTTGCCTTTTTTTGATTGTGCTACTTTTTCTTTATCTGTTGAGCTTTGCGCCACCTACAGGCCTGGAATACTGCATGCATGACGTCGTTTTTTTCTGTTGGTGCTGCGCTGCTTTCACAGGAAACTTTTGGAGGATGAATTTATTTTTGTCTCAGCGTCGACAAGGTCGTTAATTTTTTATTTTTGTTGGTGCAATCCTAAAATATAAAAAGAAAAGTATGGAACAACACCGACAACAGGCTTGTCGTAGTCTGCCCGCACCCCGCTCGCTCGCACATGCCAGCGTGCTGCACGTCTGCTCGCCGGACGGAGTTTGGCCGCGCGAGCGACGAGGAGCGGCGCCCGCAAGCTCCTCGATCACGGTGTAATTGGTTTGCACCTTCATAAATAAATAAATGGGGAGTGATTCTCATGTTAGGCAAACAAAACAATCTCGCAAAAGTACTCCCTGTGCAGATGGAATCCACGGAGAAGTGGAGTGTCAACATTTGCCTGTGCTCTCCGCGAGAACGCCGGAGATTTAATTGGCTACACAAACATCGGGTCATCTTGGCCATCTCTCAGCTAAACAGCTGTCGATTGGAAGGAGAAAAAGGTCCTTTCTCGCAAAGACGGAGACTTTTCTTTTTTAAATGAGGAAAGGGGAAAAAAAAAAAACACTCAAAGTTTGCCGGGAGAGGAAGGGAAAAAAAAGAAAAAAGCACTGTTGATGTGAATGTGGAGGAAATAGAGAAATAGGAAAAGTGGAAGAAAAAAACCAAACAGTACATCCAGACACATGAACCCCACAAGAGAAAGTAAAACATCACAAGGGCACACGGTACAATAGCACAAAGGGTTAAAGGCCACTTCCAGTTAGAACCAACCAACCAGTCAGCACGTCATTTACAGGTACCAGCCAAGGAAGGCATTGATTACTGCACTCCACAAACTGCCAATATACAATATATATAAATATATATATATGAAGAAAACGGAGGGCAGAATATATATATATAGAGAGAGATAGAGTTCAGAGATATCAACCAACGCCACGTCATGCAACGCAGTCACAGTCCCAGCACATGACGTCATCCAAAAGAAAATGACACCATGGGTTCAACTTACAGCTGTGGGAGCTTGGCCCCATGACAGGTGTTTGAGAGGGGGAGGGGGGGCTTGTTGTGTGGCTATAGCGGAGAAAGGCCACCTCACACTGTGATTTGGCCGTGTCAGGTTGCCAGGTTGGTGGGGGGGTTGCAAAAGAAGGAGAGACACAGTGGGATTTCTCTTTGCCTCCAGTCAGAAAAGATTCAAACGCACCCGCTCCCATGTTTGCGCCACACACTCACACTTATTCTGCCTGACAAATCAAACGAGGTTATTATGGTTATTACCATAAAACTGACAAAAAGGAAATGACAAGTGAAACACAAATAACAGAACAAATAATCTCCAGCACAAGCACAGGGAGGGGGGGGGGGGGGAGTTTTCTTTGTGCCTCAGAGTGGTGGCGAAATCTTCTCAGACTGACAACATTTGCAGGTTAAAAGGTTGAATTGATGTTTTTTTTTTAAATTCACAAAGATAACCCTTATGGCAAAAATGCATATTTCAAAAACTTGTCCTGTCTACAGTAATTGGATTTGCCTCGCAACGTTGGCGACGAGGGTGGCACAGGTACAGTGAGCGCCTCAGCTTTTCTCCCTCTCATTTTATTTTCTTCTTCTTCTTCTTCTTCTTCTTCTTTTTTTGCATTAAGTTTATCTTTAAGACACAGGACGCAATTTTAGAGGAGCAAGGCTCCTGAGACCAGCCGAGGAGAATGCTGTCTGATGGTGTTTTTTTAATTCAACTTCAAAGCAGAATCGGCGCAGTTGGAGGAAGAAAAACGCCGTCTGAAGTCATCTACATAATGAAGCTTTTACCTATAAGGAGTACAGACGAGGAGCGGTAAAGGAAGGGGGGGGGTGAAAAAAAAAATCATCATTCAAGTTCCATCAAAGTTTGTCATCAAAATAACAGTTTAGTGGAAATTCAAAACACCAAACGGTCCGATTGTGTTCGCTTTCAGCCTCGTGCTCCAGAAACAAATGAATTATCTGTTGTTGAACACGTTTAGGTATGTATATAGGCGCGATGTATGGCGAGTAAACAAGCAGGTGCTTCTGAGCTCCTGGGTGACTTGCAGGGATCTATAATTGTGGAGCTGTGATACAGAACTGGCAGCAGAAACCCTGCTGGTGATGTTGTTGTTGTTTTGTTTTTTTCTCCCTGAATGTTTTCATGGCTCGCTCTTGGTTTTGGTCCATTGGTTTTCCCTTAACTCAACAACACAGGTGCTGTAACAACCGAACACAAAAACACAGAGATGGATTGAACTGGACGGAGGAAGGAGGACGTGGAGACCCAAAACAAAACACAAAAGGCCGACGCCAACCCGTGCGCCCGCAGACATGAATTGCACGGACGGGCGCACGTGCGCGCGCGCGGCTCCTGATTAAGTGACACAATGTTATTGTGGGAGACGTCTTCACTCGGAGGCATTCTGAGTGTATCTCAATGGCTGCCCTGTCATTCAGCGCTGTTGCAGGATATTTTCCATTTGTCCCTCATTGATGTGCTAAATCAAATCCACTCCCCCCCTTTCTCCCCCCCCCCTCCCCCCCTCCCTCTTCCTCGTGTGTCTGCTTTGAAAGCTTCTCCTCAATTAGCAGGCCATCGCTCTATTCAAATGCTATCAGGGAACTGATAAAGGGAGCATCTATCACTGGGATTGCACACCGCCTTCCATTAACGTCGTCCTGCGGCTTTTAAAGAGTCAAATCTAAAACAAACAAATGGTTTTCGCGCGCTCTTATTTATGGGGGAGCCGAGTCCGGGCTTACGTTATTGTAATGAAAAGTTGTCCAGCCAGTTGGGTGTGGAGAGGCTGCACTTATACTATTTTTGCACTGGCAGCTGCGTTTGTAACAGATGGCCGATGATTATTTGAATAAAGTGTGACACTGTGAAATTAGTCTATTGAGGGATGGGGCTACTTTAAGCGCACTCTTTTTATTGTTTAGCACGAGAGCCGCCCGCCTCTTCACGGAGCAAAGCACTGTTGACTAATGAAGGCATCCACAGGCTCTAATATATCACCGCAAATTGGGTCGAAAAAGGTGAACTCGATTTTAAGTTTTTCAAGACTTTTTCCATTTTTTTTTTAAAGGACTCGTTCAAGCTTTTGGGCATTTTTTTCGCCAACAGGAGCGTCTGATCTTGTGGTGGATGACATCTCGTAGAAGTCACAAGTAATTCACGTTTGTTGAAACTCACAGGGCGAGGCTTCAGTGAGTCGGTAAGCAGCCGGAGCTTGACAGATGAGGGCAGGCAGGTAAATGTGTGCCGGGACCTCCGGGGTGCGTTTGAATCTAAGGACTTTTTTTTAAAAGCATTAACGCCACGACGTCCCAAGCCAACGATTAGTACTGGCGGAGAGAGCCGCGAATGCTGCTGGGCAAATCAGCAACGTCTCGAAATGTCGAGCAGAGGAGGGAACTCCGGAACCGCTTCAAACTAGACCGGCTTGTTAGCAGCCATATTAGATAACGGTTCTTAAACTGAGCAGTCGTCCTAACTTAATCAGGGTGGTCAGATTTTAGATTTGACAAAGGAGACCAAACAAAAGACACTTTCTTGAATCTGGAGCAGACATATATAACCGCCCAATGCTTTTATTCTGAAAGTCACTGGGTTAATGTGTTGGTTAGAGTCGCTGGTTCGACAAAACAGTGAAGCCAGAAGTAGGACAGGGGTCTGTCGCCTTTCCTGACGGCAAGAACGGAGTGACGTTTTTTGTTCCTCTGCTGGTAGTTAAGTTGTGGGAACTTCAACAAGCACGATTTATTTTGATTCCCCTTTATTGACTGCATCAAATCTCCTGTCCTCGGCTCTCAGGTCACCCGCAGACCGCACAAGAAAAGCAATCATCTGTGGTGAATCACAATTTCTCTTACGATCCCAGAACAGTTGCCAGATGGTCCTTTTGCCCCCAGTCATAAACCCGCTGACGTATTGACACTCGACTTGCTTTTTTTATGCCGCGTCTTTCTTAGAAAATCAGCCAAACTCGAAGTTTTTTCGCCTATACTTCCGCCTCAGTCGCGGTGAGAAAAAGAAGAACTGGTTAATTTTAGATTTCTTTCTGTTCCTGCAGTTTTTACAGAATCACTGAACTCCGAGCAAAGCTGGAGGAAGCAGCGAAATAGGACGTGTTGGCTGCTGCCGGATTTAGACGAATTAAAATGTACTCATATAGACGTCGCCTGTGTCTGCTGAAGCTTTAAGGTGAGGGGAGGGTGCCTCTCTCTCTCTCTCTCTCTCTCTCTCTCTCTCTCTCTCTTCTATCTACAGGATTATTTGCGTAGATAGACAACACAAGAATAGATGTTCCGAGGTGGATTTCATTATTCAAATGAATCGCTAACAAAGAATCACACATTAACGTGCAATATAACTATTTTAAGGTGAGACCGGGTTTGTCTGGCTTTACTTTAAATAGCCAGCGGCGCTCAGTTGAGCTCACTTTTCTGTTGAATTACAAAGTGGTGCAGAGATGAAGCGCTTGTGCTGGGCTTGCTTCACGCGAACGCGCGCCTCCCCTGGTCAGTTTGACAACAGTCCAGCCATGAGGTCGACCTCAGCCGACGTCGCGACTAAGTGACCTGAGTCCATTAAAACGCTGGAGTCTGATGCTGAGCTATTTCGGGAGAGAAATGATCGCGATTTGGGTTTTTTTTTTTTCAGGATTTGTAGCCTAACAACCCTGCATCGATTTCCCCCCACGTTACACCCAGTAGACGGGTAATTATGCACAGCGGGCTATTGATGATGTCATCAATTTGCTGCCCGGCTTCCTGCAGGTGCGAACGGGACAAAACCTCAGAAGAAACACACGGTCTCGCGACCTGACATAAACCTGCGCAGGAGGTTCGTGCGGGGGGGGGGGGGGTCATCTGGAGACTCGCCGGCCGTCGGGACGCTCGGCAGCAAGACAAATCCCGTCGGGCTCCAGCGGGTTTTATATGAAGGGGATGCAGCGTCGACTGATCACTGAGTGAATGCGGTGTCCACAAGAATGATGGTCGGCCACTGATGCGCACTTTGCTTTCCCAAACATCCTTCTGGGAGAGCGAGTTGGTGCAAAGGAGGCTCGGATTCCCCGAGTTTTAATGCCTGACTTTAACTCGTCCGTCTTGCTTTTTCTGGATTCTTTTTTGAAAGGAAAAACAATCTTTTGTAAAACTTCAAGATGTCACCATGCGTGGTGAAACGTGCAAATGTCAATTTGGCTGCGCTGGGCACTTAAAAACGGAGCGCTTGTTGTATTTTGAGTCATTTTTGCTGTCCAGACTTCGCAAAAATTGTCGCCCTGTCACAATTTTTGGCTACTTTATTAAACGATGGAAGGATTGACGGGCGTAAACACAATAAATTGAGTCGAATCACGACTTTCAACGCTTCCCCTTAAGATACTTCTTTTTCCATGTGTCTACCTTTTTATTGTGCCAAAATGTGATTCATCGAAAGCCCCGTTTGGACTGCCTTTTAGGGACACGGCTCCACCGCATCACTGAAGCTCCATTGTTTATTCATGAGCAAATTATCAAACGGAGACACTGGAAAATGAGGAGCAGCCCAAATAAAATATATTAACACAAAATTTGATGGGGGGAAAAAAAAATCGAAGCCTGTAAAACGACGTGCAGGTGGGGAGGTAATTTGACTTCAATCTTAGAAGTACTTTTCTCAAATAAAGTTGTTTTAGAAGATATTCTGACTTGAGGAAAGGGGGATAATGTTTCTGTTTTTTGCAGTGTAGACAGACAAACGTTCTGGGTTGAATCGTGCGGTACGGCTGAAAACTGTACCTGGGTATGGACAGCAGACGAGTCAGTAAGGTCGGTTGGCATCCTTTGGCCGCTTTAGCTGCACCTTCAGCCTCTTCATGCCTATCTGAAAGCCATTCATGGCCTGGATAGCGGCTTGAGCACTGGACGGGTTATCAAAACTCACAAAGCCTGAGAGAGGGAGCGGGATGGGGAGGGAAAAAGGCAGGGAAGAGAGACGGAAGACAGGGAAGAGAGAGGGAGAGCGAGAGGGAATATAATGGGGGAATAGGCAGGCGAGATGAAAGAAGAGAGAGAGAGAGAGAGAGAGCGAGGGAGAGAGAGAGAGAGAGAGGCAGGGAGAGAGAGAGGGAGAAATACCCCTTTTAACTCACAACAATGACACAACAATGGCTCTTTGTTTTCTCTTTTCAGCAGATTAATTGAAAATCACTGAAATAAAAAAGATTACATAAAATACCACAAAGGCTAATAACACAGATATTAGAAAATCAAACGGAGAGGAGCCATTAGAAACTGGGCGTTTGACTCGAAACGGAGAACAAAATGAAAAAAAGGGAAAAAAAAGCACATGAAAAGGTCTTCAAAGATTAGAGGAAGAAAAGACGAGTCGCGTGCGGATTTTTAGAGCAAAGCGCCGTCTGTAAATGTTACCTGCGCATCCGCGGGAGTGGCGGCGGCGGCACCCGCGTGTGTGTGTGTGTGCGTGTGCGTATATCTTTCACATATGTGTGTGACCGAGCATGTATCTGAGTAAAGAGCAAAGGGCACGGGGGTCGCCACGAGCGGCTCGGAGCGGGGGCGTCGAGGACGGCGGCGCCCGCTGCTCTGAGTTATCACCTGGGTGTCGAGGCGGAATGAGCCCGCAGCTTTCCACGCCGGGACTCCGCGCCGGCTCTTATCAGACACCTGTGTGATTGACGGCCGGAATTTTCCGCCTGCCAGCTGATTTGATCACACCGCTATGGGTCCAATTTAATTTGGGGGGAGAGGGCAGGCTTTTGTCAGCGTGGGTGAGATAAGGCTGCTGCTTTTACAAACCCTTTAAACAAACTGAGCAGGGAAGGGCCTGTCAGCTGGCGGCGATCCTGCCGACGCGCCCCCATCCCACGCTTTTAACGAAGCGCCATACCTCACATTTACATCCGCATGCCAGGAAGAAAAGGGGCTAAAAAGTGGGAGGATTCTTGGGGGTCAGAGTACAGAGAGGAAGGGAGGACAAAGAGTGCGCCGCCGACTCTTTGGCTGCGTTCGGATGTGTTTCGTTTCAGCTGTTTTGCGGAGACAAAGTAACTGGCTGACATTTCATATCTTTGATGCAGCACTCAGCGCGCCAAGCGCTGCGACTCAATACCCCAAACGCTACTCCCGTTTGAGGTATGGCTCTCGCCGCAGCCATCCATATCAGCAGAATGTTGCGCGCATTGTAATGTTATGCATTTTTAATAAACGCACACGCGGAGTCGCGAGCGTTATTGGGTGACAGTGGGGAGAATGCGGGTCCAGGACCGGGCTGAGCAGCCGAGATTACAGCGGCACAGATGTTCTCGACTCACTCACAAAGCTCAAGTCCCGGTAAACAGTGTGAAGCGGCGCGACGCTGCCGAGAACATAAACTCGTGATGGCAAACCTCCTTTGTGAAATGTGATGGGTGGTCACATTACTTCCAAAGCTCCGAACCTTTTTTATTTATTTATTTGCGATTTCTTTCAGAAAATATGCTTGTGCACATTCACTCATAACTTTGATTTCTTTCCATGTATTATTCAGTGAGTAAATGTGGCTTTAAGTGCTTGTTTCCCGCTTTAAAGGTGTAAAGTATACTTAAAAGACGGATTAGATTACAGTAGTTTAATAAACAGATTCCAAATACGCCGCCATTTGTACTTTGAATGCAAATAAGAATTCCTGTCCAAATCTTGTATTTTCTGTGGAATGATGTTTAGTTGGTTGAAAAGTGTATTAAATTATTGGAAGCTTTTAGAAAAAGGGAAAAAGCACAGCAGGTCGAAGGATGAGCCACTGGAAACAAACGATCAAAGTACAAAAATAAAATAAAATAAAATCTAAAGGTCTGAAAATACTTTTCAAACTACAAAAAAAGGGGAGGCAACAGAGTGCAAGTGCATTGTGGTACAAATAAACATTGTACAGTTTACACTGTACAATACAGACAACAAACACAATGAGTATAGTAAACAATATCCTCACGCACTGGTTTTACTTCTTTCTTTATTGTGTTTAAATTAATAAGCAACCACTGCAGAAGCAAACACGCATGCACGCACGCACGCACGCACGCACGCACGCACGCACGCATGCAACTTTATCGAAAAGTAAAGGAAAAAACAACAAAAAACATCATTGTTTGTTGTTTTCAATGCCGTCTATAAAGCAGAGGCGTTCCTCTTTCGGCTTGTATCTTATCTTGAACTCAAAGGACTGTTTGGATTTTGTTTGCAAGCAAAATTCATCGAATTCCACTGAACAAGGTGAGATTCGACCACTTTTGAGAGTCAATATCTAGCGACCGACGGCTGAAGTCTGATAAATGTTGTTTCCATATCGTCTTAGTTGGTAATAAACACGACCGCATCCCAGTTCGTCCCTCGACGCCTTCGGGGTTGCTAAAGCAGCGCCGTCCCGCAGTATAGCGCATCGATTCATTGAAAGCTCGGCTAGATTTAAGTTCTCTTGGTCCTGAAAAATTAATTTCCTTGGACAAAATCCCAGTTTCCCTCCGTCTCGCGCGCCTAACCAAACAGACGTCCGTCTGAATCGACGGCGACGCACCTCGCACTCCAAATCCGGCTCCAGAATCGCGCTCTTCGCGGGGAAACGCTTCGAGTGCTTTGCCGGTGACCTTTTTTCATCTCATTCAAACGATCTAACTTCTCTGTAAACACTCCATCTTAAAGAGTGACGCCTGATTATCTCGCTGGCAAGAGAAACTTCAGAGCCGCAGCTCACTAGTGCTTTTGAGAAACGAGGCCACGCGCGTTTACAGGTATTTTCTGCAGGAAATCGACAGTCTCCTCCTGCCTTTGAAGTGTTTTTTTGTTTCCTCCTGATAGTAATAATACTTGAATATTTAACCTCAGCAAGGTCGGCTGTTTTTAGATGAGGAAGGAAGTTTATCGTTAAAAAGGATCATTAAACGCTGACGTGCTTTACTTTGCCGTCGTGGGGCGGTTAAAGGTTTGGCTGAACGGATAAATAACTTTCATGCAGTGCAGTCTGTACGTTGCGTGTGTAAAGGAAGACATTACGCCTCCCTGTACACACGACCCGGAGTTTAAATCTTACGCTTCCCGCCAGACAGTGAGGTCACCGCTTCAGAGTGGAAAGCAAAGGAAGTTGCCTTTCTTGCGGGGACAGTCGGCGCTTAAAGTCCTTTGGAACGAGTTGTTTCTCCACAATCCATAACATCATTTGTTTATTTTGTTGTTCAAAGATGGCTGAGGAAAAAAAAATATACAAAAAAAAACCTCTCCAAAAATAATCATGGGTTAAATATCTGTATTTTTTTTTTTTTTTAGAAGATCTTAATTACTAGTTGTGGAAAATGAGCCGGTGAGACTGATGAGGTCACCGCCCCGTTGTCCTTCCCCTTGTTGACTGACGAATAATGATCGCGAGAGGCATATGTTTAGAGGAGAGCACACACAGGGATATGGAGGCAGACAGAGAGAGCGAGCGAGCGAGAGAGAGAGAGAGAGAGAGAGAGAGAGAGAGAGAGAGAGAGAGATGTGATGGACAGATGAGGGAAGGGAGGAAGAAGAGGGGAGCCTCATAGAACATGCCACGTCGAAGAGGAAGTGAAAGAAAGCCAATGCTGCGAGTCTCTGCCCCTCTCTCTCTCTCTCTCTCTCTCTCTCTCTCTCTCTCGCTCTCTCTCTCTCTCTCTCTCCCCCCTCCCTCTCTGCCTGTCTCCCGGGTGCTGCTGTCCAAGTGAATCAACAGCGAGGCCCACACCAGTCTATTATTATCTCTTTAAGCCCATGGATTCCACCTGCACCGCCTCCACCCTGATGAACTGGTTTGCTGCGTGGGAGGTGAGAGAGAGAGAGAGAGAGAGAGAGGGGGGCGAGGAGGAGGAGGAGGAGGAGGAAGAGGAGGAGGGGTGGAGGGAGATGCTGCTGGGTTGCCCGGCTGGAGGGATTGCGGGGGGTCTGGGAAAAATACTTTTCTCCCGAGTAATGGAGGCTGGGAGCTCGCCGAGAAGTGGGGATGGATACTAATTGTCTGAGGAACGCCGCGATGGGGAAGTTGATGAATACGTGCGCGGTACCAAAAAAAAAAAGGCAATTGGGGAAAGATGCTTGGGTCAGTAGGTAGACGACAGATTCATGGCGGAGGTCGCTCCTTGTGATTTCAGGCGATTAAGGCACGGACCCTCTCACATCATCCACCTGCCATCCTCCCTCCTCCCTCCGTTTCCAGCGTCTCCCTGCAGCTGCGTGACGAACTGGCGAGGGGGGGGAGGGGGGAGGGGAAGGGGGGCATCGCTCCTCGATCTCCCTCCTCGCCCCCACTGTGCAGTGGCATGTAACGCCACTTTTAAAATGTTAATTGCAGCTTGATTAGGACAGACACTGGGAGTGTATGCGAAAGCAAACACTAATTGCGCGGGAGAAACAAGAGGCATGGGAGGATTACCAAGCGCAGCCACCTTGTGACTTTGGCGAGTTGTTCCCGGCGCACGTAGATAGCCGCGTGCCCTTCGCCTTCGCGTCGACTTACCAAAACATTTGCTCTGATTGGTTGCTCGGTCCACAAAGACTTTGGCGGAGATGACGTTGCCAAAAGGAAGGAACATTTGCATGAGCTCAGCATCTCCAAACTCCTGGGGCAGGTGATAAATAAACAGGTTGCAACCCTCTGGACCTGGACGTGAGAGAAAGACAACAGGAGGGTCAGCATAAACAGGAGATACCTGGTGAGAGAGGGGAGGCAGGGAGGGAGGGGAGGGAGTGGGGGAGGGGGGGAGAGAGGATTGAACACAACAACAAGCCTGCGAGGAACAGTGACCACAATAGTCTGTCGTTGTAGACACCATAGAAAGCAAAATTCAGATCAGAATTGGGTTTTTTTAGGCATGTTTACACACAACTGAAACACTCAATTCAAACGTTGTTTGATCAGTTGTTCATGCAAATTGTGTTTTGTTTTGTATCGCAAAAGTCAATCTAAGGTACTTTTTTCACTTTGCTGAGTGAATCTCCAATAAACTACTTCACTACTATCACAGTTTAGCACTTAATCTGCATTATATTAAGTCATCGACTTCTGTTTTCCAACCTGTGATCCGGGGCCCCCTTGAGGGCGCTGCTGGGGGTCACAGGGAGACTTTTTTTTAGGTCATCAGATCCAGAGTTGCACTTATATTAAGCGCTTAGTAGTGTGTAGAACTGACCTAGGAAACTGCTTTTATTTTGAAGGCTCCTGCTTTTCGCAGTGTGTCTTTCTACCAGCGTTTTGACTGCACTGTGAAGTTTTGGCAAATCAAAGCTTGAAGAGTGGCCAACAGCTTTTCCTGGAAGCAGTTTGTGAAGTGGAAAAGGTTACGAGGCAATGATATGAATAACCGAGTATGAATTCTGCTTTTTTTTTAATTGAAAAAGAAACACCGACTGCTGGTTTTTTCACACCAAACACGGTTAGGTTTCATGGTTTTTCTACGGCAGCAAGATCCGCATCCGATCCGAGCTGCTTTCAGCCCTTCATACCTACGGATCTGTTGCGTTTCACAATTGTATCATAAAATGTTGAAGACACTGCAATACCTCGCCACAAAGAGGTTGGCGGAGTAAAAGCGAAGATAACATCGGATAAAGACCGAGACAACAAAAGAGGTTCATCGAAAGAGAAAGAACGAGGCGGTTTTTCGCGGGGAAAGCGAAGCAGCGAGACTCGGAGAAATAGAGAGAGGTGGCAGAGCGCACATTAAGACATAAGCCAAGTTTTTGCCCCAATTACTGTGTGACAGTAGGACTGTCTTCCAATCTCTCTCCATCCCTCTACACTCATCCACCCAGCTGCCACATATTGTACAGGCCAATCAGGATAAAGACGGGAATGAACTGGAGAGAGGCAGCGAGAGAGCGAACCATGGAGAGAGAGAGAGAGAGAGAGAGAGGGAGAGAGAGAGGGAGAGAGAGAGAGAGAGAGAGAGAGAGAGAGAGAGAGAG
>JASSRZ010000001.1:7466700-7511014 GCA_032164315.1 Malacoctenus gilli
CCCCCCCCCCCCCCCCCCCCCCCCCCCCCCCCCCCCCCCCCCCCCCCCCCCCCCCCCCCCCCCCCCCCCCACAGAGGGAGGAAGCGAGAGAGGAGCGGAGGAGGGAGAGGAGGATCACCTGCGTAGTGTTGGACGCCAGCGTAAGCCTGTTGGAGAGGGTCGGTCACCGTCGGACTCTGTGCTGCAGAGAGACGAGGGAGGGAGGGAGGAAGGGGGGACAAATGAGAGTGAGATAAGGTGGACGGCGGCCCAGACGGACGCGGAGACGAGCCTCGATATAGACAGAATGTTAAAGAGCGAGGCAGAAAATTGGCTTAGCTGGAGCCAAGCATCGGGGGGGCGAGATCACACAGGGAGCGGGAGAAATTTGGGTTGTCATATCTTTCAGTTCTTCAAAATGCCGGCTCGCCGCAGATGTTTGCATCAAATATTAACAACATGCCAAACAAACCACTTTGTAGTTCATTACAATTGCAGCTGCCTTTGCATAATGCAGAAACGGGGAGAGAGTGTCTGTCAATTCTTCAGGAATCCGTCCCAGACAACATTAAGAAGCTGAGGACGGGCCGAGACACATCAAATCAGCCATAATTGACTGATGGATGAACTGATGGATTCATCATGATACCGGGGCCGACTTCTCGGAAAAATCTGCCAGAGCCCCCGTCGATCGGCCCCCCGGCCCCGAGCGCTCCGGTTCGAATCCGAGGACGGAACGATGTCGAGAGGGTGCGAAGTTAAAAAGACTCGTGTCAACTTTCAAACGCTCTCATTTGACATGATTCTATTTGTCACCGCCGACACGCCGAACCCGCGCGGCGGCAATTAGGTGGCGTTCTCATTCAGACAGAGTGCAACGCCGCCGTGGCGATCAGACATTCAGAAGCCGCCGCCCCGGGGGTCAAAGCGGCGGCCTCGTGGCCCCGAAGAGGCAACAGACGCGTCTCATGTTTTCTTTATGCAAACCAGGGCGGCCTCACCTGGGTAAGGATGAATACCATTGGTGTAGATGGGCTCAGACGTGGGCTGCCCGTTGCTTTGAGGCGGGAGGGCACTGAATCCGTTGACCCCGATAGGGGTGGCTATGCTGGGCACGGCTGTGGCAGAGATGCCTGGGGGTGTGCTGGTGCCTGCAAATAGACACGGAGTCATTACAGGAACCGCAGGACGCGGGCTTCGCGCGCGTCACAGGCGGCGTGCTCAAAATTAGAGGTCCAAGACGAGCGCCGTTTTTTCCTGCTGAAACGCGCGCGTTCCCTGCTATACGGCGTGCACCTAATGGACATAAATGTCTACCTTTTGACCACCCCCCATTAAAGTGCACTGAGGCTTAGCGCAAATAGGTACCTATTCAGCATGAGCTGAAGCTACAGTTGCTAAAATCAACACACTGATTGAGGGTGGTGCAAGGGGAAAAGCACTTACCCACTGCCGCTGAACAGAATAATAAAGGGAGCATTCTGACTTTCTGAATACTTCTTTTTTGGCGTCCTGGTTTAAATGTGGATTTTTTTTTTTGTCATTTGAGGTGCACGAAATTGAAAGCACAAATTTGTATTCCGCCAAAAAAATAAGGGGACCGTCACACACAGTGAGGGAAAGCAGAGGAAGACTCCAGAGTCGAACCTTTGTATAAAAACATGAGTCACCCCATGTTTCAGGATAACCGGCGGGGTTACGAAGAGAAATGTGCTCTTGGTAAAGAAATATAGGTCAACTGTAACTTTGTCTCATCATGCAAAAGAAAGATTCTTGTATCTTGTTGTATAAACGGGGCTTTTTGACACTGTTTTTGTCATGATTTCCACAACTGTAGTTTGTGGAGATGAATCTGCAAAGGATGCTTGGAATATTTTACATCATTTGCATACAAATCATTCAGAATTTTCACATTATAAAAAATTACTATATTTTTTGTCATATTTTGTATGAATATACATCCAGATTCCTTCCTGTATTAAAATCAATTAAAGTATGGTGCTTTCCTAAAAGCCCCGTTGATGTTGACCAACGCAGCTCACGCGTTTGTTATCCTCCTTTGTGGGAAACTTCCGATGAGTTCCAGCGGGAAGGATCTTCCTTTTCCCAAAAAGTAGAACGGGCAAAAGGAGCCGTTGAGCTCTTTGGAATAACTTATTTTTTATTCCGCACAATTACAACTAAATTCTCGCAATTGGTTGGAGCTCTTTGGGAAAGCGGCGCAATCTATCATGGTAAACCCCAGAGGCTATGTCACTGGCAACAGCCACCAACAGCTTTCAATAAACAGCATGCTGGTGAATTCCCCGACAATTTGGTATCACTGTTGGACTGGTAAGAGCCACGTAAGATGGATTTGTGCGAATACAGTGCTAAACACGTCACTTTACGAGGAAACTTTCCTCCTGAATGTCTTTGTTCTCCCTGCAAATTGCTCCACATATGGCGAAAAAAAAAAATGTTTCTCTCTTTTTGCCCTTTCGATACCACTTTTTTGAAGAGCGGCGCCTGAATTTACATTATTGCGACGCTCCTCAGATCGACACCCGGGGGCACGTTGTGACGTTCGATCAACTTTTTGATGGGTGATTGTTCCGAAACAATCGCGTGTGCGTTCCCTGCAACAGGTGTAAATAGTTGCGATCGTTCGCAGCGCTGCAGCTTGATCGTTTGAACGAGTTGACGGTTGCCAGTTCTGCTCCGTGGTGGAGTCGCAGCCGCTGTGAAGTTCCCAGCCTGTCACCTTGTCAGTGCCCTTTTGTGCTGATGGATTTTTATTATTTTTCTTATCCAGGTGAAGGGCGTTTAAGTCATGTAGGATTATGTTTGATAGGCATTACCTGGAATATGTAGGCCTTGTGGATTACAAATGCCAGGTACAGCATCGAGCCACTTTATTTAATACATTTGCAATGACCCTGCCGTCGGGCGGCCTGCCTACTTAGTGTCGAACCATCAAAGCTCCTCATGACAAGGGCCGGAGAGATAGTTCAGACCGGGGTCTGGGATTATCTCGCACAAATCTTTGCTCTTATATTGTATAAGCCAAGGACTCTGCATCCAAAGTCATCGGATTGGCCGCGTTCCCGGAAAACACACACTGTCACCGAGACACAGAGGGAGAGAGTGACAGACACACGGAGAGATAATGTGAGAGAGAGAGAGAGAGAGGGGAGGGGAGGGGAGGGGGGGGGCAAGGAGAAAGAGAGCGGGAGAGACAGACGAGAACGCGGCGGCCAATGAGAGCAAAGGAATGCGGTCCATCTTCTCCCATCATGCCCCTCTCAGTGCAAAGCTGCGCTTCTTCTATCTTTTTTTTTTTTTTTTTAATTCACCACCGACAGTTTCTGCTTCAACCCAGAAACGGGAGCCGACATGCTAAAAAATGCAACAAGGGCAAAGACGGAGAGGCCTTGAATGAGCGCATTACGACTGCTTCTATAATTCTTGCAAATGACGGAAATGTTCCAGGGCGGGAGTGAGAAATGGCGAGAAGTCCCGCGCGGGGGGTGCGGCGCCGCTGGGGGCTCGAACGTACATGCGTGCACATGCGAGCGTGCGCACCTGAGGACGGTGTCATGGGAGTAGCCACCAGGCCGTTGACATTGAAAGCTGCCATTTGCTGCATTTGCGCGGCAGCGATGGCCGCCATAGGGTTCAGGTAGGACCCTTGTGTCGCTGCCATCAGGGCGGCTTGCTGTTGCATCATCTGCTGTAGGATTAGAGAGCAGTGGGGAGAGAGGCGGGCGGCGGGGAAGGGATGGAGGGGAAGGACAAAAAAAGGGGGGGGGGAAAAAAAAGGAGGAGGGTGAAATAGCCGCAGGATCAGAGCATGTTCACTCTCACATCTCTGTTTGCTTGGCCCATGCCTTGTTCTGGAACAGAGTGCTCCGTGTTGCCCTGCAGCTTCGCTTCCCAGCAACTATAAGACCGCTGTGGCCCCGTGCTCATTATACTGACACAAGATAAAAGCTCGATGGCAGGGGTGAGTTTAGGAAGCTGGCGTCCATGTATATCTATACGCACTGGAGCTATAAGTGTATGCAGGAGGGGAAGAAGGGGGCCACAGCGGCAGAGTTAGATGAGAGATTTTTGTGCGAGTGGGCGATTCTCACCTGTCAGGGTGAAGTTGTTAGCTACTGTGTGAGTGTAAAATCTCACAGACTCCTAACTCAGGCTGTGACTTTCATGTGTGAAGATGAAATGGTTGTGGGGTGGGCTGACGGAGGGAGGAGGGAGGGGTGAAAGGGTGTGGGTTCTCGGTAATGACGTGCACCCCGGTTCCAGTAAGAGGAAACGTGGGTAATATGTGCGGATGAAAAGTCCCCAAAAGAAGACGACTGCTGTTTTGCCCGCTTAAACTCACAGGCCAAGTCAGGAAAATGTGGGACTGGGGAGCGAATATGAGGCGGAGGCTGCAAGTGAAACAGTGAGGTGCTGAGCATAAATGATAAGCAGCTTCCCTGGACAAATGAAGGGGGGCAGGGGGGGAGGGGGTTACAAAAAAGACACAATAGAAAAAGTAGCACGGGATTCTTTGTGTTAAGCTTCGGTAATTTTGGATTCTTAACAGCCGTTTAATAGCGTGAATCACTTAAGGAGCCGCTTCGCCGGGAGTGCCGCGCTCGCGCGCGCCTGGTGGGAAAGAAAGTCAGTTCAAACCTCACAATCACAACAGTTGTTTGTTAGGTTTTCTTTTTTTAAAGCTCACCGTCTCCTCCCCCGCCGGGCTGAGACTTACAGCATGAGAGTAGGCGCCATAGGCCCCAAACTGGATGGTCATGGGACTGAAAATGCCGAGCTGGCCCGCCATCTGGTGCATCCTGCGCAGGGTCCGCTCCTTATCGGTGTCGGCAAATTTGACCACCAGGCTGGACGAGGCCCCCTGCGGAGACACGAGCGTTGGAAAAGGTCAGCGAAATGAAGAGCTCGGTTTGCGCTGTCGAGGTTCAGTTCGGAATTTCATTTCTTGCGTTGAGCTGCGAGCTTTTCAACCTGAGGAGGAACTGATTCCAACTTGATCATCCAAGTGCAAAATCCCCATTATCACTTCTTTAATTTGAGTCTAATATTAAGTCTACACGTTAAGTGTAACTTTACCGCCCAGCAAACTTGTAAATTCCAACAGCAAGGGGCTCATTCTCATTTTTCTGAAGCATTTTTGAAAGAAATTCAGATTTCTTGAAGGTTCTTAGTTGCACCTTTCGAGCAAATCTTAATCAGAAGAATTCCGCCTGTAATTGTGAAAAGACTCTTCGTAAATTTGTCTGTAATTGTAAAAGTTGCATTATCTTACGTGATTCCATTTCATCATGTCGTTCCGGGGATAATCTTTTCCCGGCGTTTCAAAAATGCGTCCCACGCAGAACTTCATTATCCCGACCTGGTTACACCGTTTGCACAACTGTGCAACCAGGTCAGGACTGACTGTGAGTCACAGTGTTTGATTGAACTAAGGCTGTGCAGCTCATCGCATCGTCACAAGAAACAAGTGTTTTTGTTTGTGTCATCTTCACGTGGAGTGGTTGGATTTCAGCTTGGTGACATTCAGCCAAAAGACGCCACAGTTTGGCTGAGAAATGCTCCAAACAACAACACAGGAAACCGTCCCTCAAGGCCAAACTTTTGTGGGAAAAAGTCAAGACAGGTGAGTCAGAAAAGCAAAAAGGCGCTGTAAAAAAAATGAATTCCACAGCAAGGTGACGCCATCAACCAGCCCTGCTTTGTGTTTACATCTGGAGCGTCACCAAAGTCCCGTCGTCGCCGCAGCCAATCTGCATTTCAAGCTTCCAACTGAAATAGGGAGAAGTGACCTCTACATTTGGCTCAGCATCACCTTCACCAACAGGACCACTTGTAATGTTACACACGCTGAATAAACTCCAGTCATTCAAGTCAGGAACGGCTTGTAAAAAGGGCTTCAATTCTTACAGCCGACGTGAAAAAAGAGACTCAAATTCGATGCCAAAACTCATTGAACGCTGGATATTTTCTACCGTTGATGTTAATCAACCAGCGACTGCGCCTCCCTATAATCAAAATCTGTCAATGGACATTTTCTCAGAGCATCAACAGTCAGAGAGGCGCTGTTGAACACGTGTTGCATCATGAAAGCAGGGCGTGACGAGTAGGCGAGTGTCCCGAAACTGGTTGCGAGGCCGCTGCTCCAGTTAACACGCTTCACCTGAAACGGCGCTATCACTTCAACGTATTGAACGCGATCAATCCGACTGTAACCTGTATGTAGGCCATTTAGAAACAAGGTTAGCGTTGCATTTGCATGCTTTATTGTGTGGATGAAAATAGCTCTCTCACCATGTGCGTTTCCCAAAGGAAATGACCTACAATAACGCGAACGCTCCGGCGTTGCAACAAAAGACGAGGCGGAGCTGACGTGTACGGGCCCAGCGATCACGCGCCCCCCCCCCGCGCGGGGAAACAGCCGCGTCATTCATCCCCGGTGATCGATGCGCGGCCAAGTCCAGACGCTGATGCCCGCTAAGCGCAAAACCAACGAGGCTGGCGGAGTTGGACGCGACGCCGTCGAGCTGTCGGCGTCGAACGGGAGAGGAGAGTGAGTGATATTTGCTTTTGTGAACTTTCCAACTTCATTGTATACACTTGGAGTGAACTGTGATCCTAACCAGATCCCACAGGAGTCCCAGTCCCCCCCCCCACTGGTGAAGCTCCACTGAATACAGTACTGGGTAATTAGGTCTGACAAAAGCCTTCGGCGTGTGGAGGGCGAAGTATTGACTAATGGCTCTGCCTTATGGCAGATATAGTTCCGTATTGATGTCCGTGCTCCTGAGTTTGCATCCAATTAAATCATTTGAGAGACAGAGACCAGAGTCAGTTCCTCATGTGACATCCAGGCAAGGAGAGAGGGAGGGAGGGAGGGAGGGAGGGAGAGTGGTCTGTCTCTGTGTGTGAGTGAGAGACAGAGACAGAGAGAGAGAGAGAGGGGTGGGTGAGGGGGTGAGGAGGCTGCCAGGCAGGGAAAAGCAGCTACAGACACTGTCAAGAGGACCAGGCTCCTATTTAATTACAGGCAGTGCATGCTGGGAAAGAGCACGGAGCACCACCAGGACAGAAGGACGGAGACAGCCAGGGGGCAGTCAGGATATGATTAGTAAGATCATAAAAGCAAAGACACGGGGAGAAAAGGACTCCATAATCACAACTTGGATTCATCTCTCACAAAATGTCTCTCATCCTGACAGGGTCAGGACAAATTCAGGCTTTGATTTAGATTTCCATATTTTCTTGGGCTGCTCGAATCAAAAATGCAGGAGGACTGCAGGGGACACGTTGACAGCCAGAGATTAGGCCGACCCGCGTGAGTGATGCCCCGCCGTACACCTGCCTCTGCCGCGCGTGACTCGGCGAAGGGAGCCGAGACGAGCGGCGACGCCCGGACCGAACGGCCCCGCGGGTCCCAGTTCGAGCGGCGCCATCCCCAACGCGTCGCTGTCCAAATAGAGAATCCCCCAAAACAAACCTGTGGATAGTGGAACTAAACGCTGCTCCGGCTGGACAAAAAAAAACAAACAAACAAAATAACAGGAGCCTCGCTATAGCTCCGCTGCTTCGCTTTCATGCTATTTTCAAGTAATTTACACCAAGCGCGTGTCCTATTTTTGCTTTTTTTTTTCCCAGCAACTGCCTCATGAAATTTTAAACAGGAACGGCTAAGTGATAGTATCATTGAGAGGGCAGCTCGGCAGGGTGGTCCTCTGCTCTGCGGTTCGTCGCGACACCCTAAACAAACCTCGGATTACACGTGCGATTCGTCCGTTTAAAGACGACATCCGATACGGGTCGCTCGCCGATTTTCTACTCCGGTTTCGACATGTGGAAAAATCCGCACGCACCGAAGGCGAAAAGAAAAACAACCCAGTTCTTGTTTACAGTCTCTTTTTTTTTTCCCTCTCTCCAAACTATTCGAATCACGTGTGTTAAAAGCGTCTTATAAACATTCTATTAACACGTCCAAGAGAATGTGTTGGCGGCAGATAACTGTGAGGAGGAAGCCGGATTGAAGGGAGGCATCAGCGCGGGCCCCGGGGACGCCGCGTCTCAGATGGGATCCTATCAGAGCCAGCCAGCACCCCACCTCAGGCCAGAGGAGACCCATCTGGTGTTTCTCCCCCGATGCCATTTCAATTAGTTAAATCAATACTCCGACGTGCCGGCGTTAACGGCACAGTTTTTCCCCTTTTCTAATTTCATTTCATTCCACCTCCTGACCTTTTCCTGTTCTTTCTCAACTTTGCGGGCCCGTCGGAAGGGACCCGGCGCTTGGATTTAATGAGGCTGGCACTGTGCAAACACCTTCCCCCAGCGTTGTTGCTGGAGTCTGCCCACAGCGCAGGAGCTTGGCATTTAGATTACATTCATTTTCTGCTTTGTGTATCTGTGTGTTCTTATATTCATTTAATACCTCATGAAGAATGCATTGTGAGCGGCAGGGACCGCCAAAGCCCCGGGCTGCCTGTAGTCGCTGCACCGTGACTCGAGATGAGGCGAGCCCGGCCTGGTCTGGTTTCTCCCAGCAGAGGCGGCGGCGCGGGGACGAGACCCGCTCTGCAATGTCTGCGCTGAATGGTTTTGGCAGCGGCATTAAAGGACTACAGCAGCCTCTGCAGGTGTTGTCAGCTCTGCCACTCATGTGGGAGCCAAGCATTTCTGACTCCCTTTTGCATGAAAACCAAAATATTCTGCTAAAAAAACAAAAAAAGAAGAAGAGAGATTCGGGTATTTTTTTTTTGTCTTATCCTCACCCGTGAAAAGAAAGATTTCCTATCTTCACATCTCGGGAGAAACTGGATCCGAGGCCTAATCAGAAAAGCAGATTTCACCGTGTGATCCCTCTCGTGGATCAAGAGTTTCCGTCCACATCGGAAAAAGAGCAGCGCACGGGCAGATAATGAAGGAACAGGTGGTGGCAGGCAACGAGCGCGGGATGCAAAGCAGCCATTCCTCACCGGTTGCAGAAAATCACAAGCTGACAAACAAACAGAATAATAACCCCGGCCAGCATGACTCCTCTACCTGGAGAGAAAATGAATTTGCCGAATTTGATAAGGGGCCAACAGGGAGCCTTCACTTTTGACAGGTACAACTAAGGAATTTGTCACAGGTTCAAAAACTAATCTAATTTCTTGAGCAGCACACTTGACTCGTGAAAATCTCCCATATTGGATTTCTGCAAAGCCCCCCCCCCCCCAAAAAAAAATACCATGTGCGGATGAGAAAACACACAACAGTAATTGAGGGATTAGAACTCAGCCACACCAGTGAAATGGCATTACGCTTTTATCTCGGCGTTGCTGCGATACGTAGACACTGGTGTTAAGTGTCTACCAACAGGTAAACAGACACTCAGTCCTCTATAGAGGCTTACAATGACACAGTGTAACAACATGCTCAATGAAAGGAAAACATCCTAATGATCAGCCACTAATGCGCAGAGCAACACCGAGTCTTTTCTTCGTCTTCCCCGTTGCTACTTCATAATGACAACAACAACAAAAAAATAAACAGTCTCTCAGAGCTGTCTCAGATTTCGACGCTTAGCGGTCCTACAGCTGCTCGCAGAAATGGTGAATGGCCTCCACTTATACAGCGCATGACACCACTTGAGCATTGTCGTCGCGCTTTACATCAGGAGTGACGTTCACTCATTCATTCACGCAATCAGTCACACACTTGTCCTCCAGTGGTGGCAGCTGCCATGCACGGTGCTCACACACTATTTGGAGCAACTTGAGGTTTAACATCCCAACCGAAGGACCCTTTCGACTCTTGTTCAGACGTAATACAAAGTCAAACCAGCATAAATCGTGAAATATTTACATACTGTATGACTTCCAAGAGGTTCGATCAACACAACCAATGAATGAATTATTGCACAGATGCATCGAAAGGTGATACGGCTAATCATCTGCATCCTGTAGTACCACCATGCACCACAAGGGGATGTAACGAGCAACTGGTTCAAGGTGGTGAGCCAAAGAAGAGAAGAAAGTTCGACTTATCGCTTCTTGTTAGGGGGAAAAAAACAACAACTATGCGGGTTGTGGAGGCTCTGAGCAGTGATCATCTTCACTTGACCTAATACCAGCGACAAATCATGTTGGACCGTTTGAAGAAAGAACAAAAAAGACAAACAAACGAAAAAGAACAGGGTAGGGAAATTAGGGCTCGTGCTGAACTTGCAAAGTTTCTCTTAGACTTGCAAGTAAACAGAAAATATTGCTAAAGTAGCCCATAGTATAAACTTTACAGACCGTGTTAATCTGCCACCCCTGAATAACGCTGAGTTGTTTTTTTGTTTTTCTTCCCAAGTGCTCCAGCACAGACTCCTCGGTCCAGGCAATCTAACTTTACAGCGTTCAGGTTGAAAAATAACAATCTCCAACGAGACAACAGCAACTCAACAACACACTGTCGACACCGCGGTCTCCCCGTCATCACGAGCGGCTTTCGCCGGTGTGACGCGCGGCTTCTTTAAGGAGCGAAATTATCAATTTGCGAGTCTGTAGGAAATTAATTGAATACAACATAACAAGTTTGTTTGGTAATTGCATCAGGCCCCCTCTGAGCGCCGTGTCCCACTCTCTGAACCTTGCTGTGTCTCTGCGAGGCCTCATGGGAGGACTGCCGCTCATTAGCAGTGGATGGTGCTGTCTTGGTCTGGCCTTGGTTTCCTGCCACACATCCCTGCAACTGCGGCGCGCAGCCGCATCAAGCCGAACGACGCAGAATTCTGTCATTCCCAGTCAGATTTCACCTTCAATTTTGTCTCTTAAAAGACAGTTTTTGCCAGGGATAAAATCCCCCCTCCGTGTTGCGTGTCAAGCAGGCCCCTCCTGACATTTTGCAGTAGTTTTGTGTTTTCTTTGATGAATCGCGTGTTTGGGCTGACAGTCTTCTCTGGCTTGGTCTTATCTCTCATTAATTCCGAACTATAGCATCACACACACATGCGCGGGAGCTGCTGCCAACACCAGCGGAGCTCCGCAGGTCCTGTCAGGCGCGCCGTGACACCATACATGACAATGTCTGCAATTTGCTCGGCGTTGTCTGCCTGCCCCTGGCTTTTGCCATTTGAAGTTTTGCCACCTGTGCCTCCGCAGCCTCGCAGCGGTTCAACAGCTGAGCCGGCGAGCGCGGCGCCTGTCCGTGCTCAATCACCTTTTAAGTTAATTTCGGAAGCACCTGCAAAGCGCGATGAACATCAATTAAAGCTATGACCCGATCTATCAGCGCATGCCCTTCGGTGACACCCCGCTCTCGGCCCCCCCCCCCCCCCCATCCCTTGCCCTTAAGCTTCATTAAAGCCTCTCATTTTGGGCCAGTGTATTTTGGTGCAGGTATTATTTATGGCGCGCTCGCCCGTGCCAGGTAACACAGATGCTGTGGAGAGAACATTAAGAGGGGAAGAGAGACCGAGCGAGAGACGCCGCTTTGTTCAAGGTTCATCCAGACCTCACAGCTGGCAGCAGGCAGTGAGCAGAGCGGCCCACTCTCTGAATCCTGCCTCCTGTTAGTCTGTTGTTGACGACATGTGGCAGTGATATTATCCAAATTAACTGCATCCCCCATCGGTACCAAAGCCTTAGTTGGATACTAATGGCCACCTTGCCTATTAATTTGAGAGGAAGTTGGATTTGGGGAGAGGGGGATAACAGGTGCGCGGATGGAGGGAGCGAGATATGGATAATATAGATTATGAATGAACCTTTGGATGTCTCTTGATCTGCCTGCGGCCTGTTTTGGGCTCCACATGCTGCTTCGGACGCGCCGTTATCGCGCCGGACCTCAGGTGGCGCCGTGGGCCCGACCCGACGCGACCAAAGACGCACGATGCACGCGGGAGCCCGCAGGACCGGCCAGCATGAGCACAGCGTCCCCCGCGAGGAAGAAAAAACAAAAAAAAACCCTCCCATGAGTCAATTATGCAAATCATCTGTATGTAAACATATTCTATTGATTGAGTCAACAAGATATTTTGAGGAGGAGATAAATGTCCTGATTATAATCAAATTTCAGTGAGAGGCCTGCCGTAATTGTGCATGATCAGTATACAACGTGATTATTCCTTGGCTCCTGGCCCACTGCTTATTAAATTTTGACCGCTAGCCTCCCCAACCCCCTCCTTAAAAAAGAAAAAAAAGTTTGGTACAACAGCCGCACACAAAGTTAAAGCAACTCCACCACTTATTTCTCTCCCTCACTACTTCAATGTAATGCAAAATGAGGCGGCATCAAAAAGATGTGTAAATTACATCTGGCTTCCAGGACACTATCTGGCTGCCAGGAAGCATCCGTAAATATTTATTGCGGAACATCAGTGGAGTGTGTGAAGGTGCGGATGTCTGCCAGAAAGAGTGTGCGCTCGTGTGTGTCCAGCTGTGTAGTACACAACACAACACACACACCCCAAAAAAACTGGCAGGGAAGGGAGGCTTTGTAATTCATCATTTCCTTTTGCTTGAGCATTTACGGCGGCCTTCAAGTCCAACACAAGTGTCTCCAATTGGTAATGATCTGCCCTGTGACACGCGCCGCGGCTCCGGTGGCCTCATCCTTCAGCGAAACAAATAAACGCCCAATAACGCCATTGTGTGTATCTGCTGCATATCAAATCACACCAGCACGCCATCACCTACATTTCGCCAGCTCTCCGCATACTTACGGCTAATGTGCTGTATATTTTTTGTGCTGCTTCGCATTCGGAGCGCATTTAAGTGATATTTGCACAACACTCCGCCGCCCGCGTGTGAGGTCTTGTCCTCTCATTATGCAGCATGTCAGCGGCCGCACGACTCCGTGAGACGGTCAGTACGCATCTGCATCAGAGCCGCCGGGATCAAGAGCGCGCGCTTGTCCCCGCGTCTGCAAGACGCGTCCGATGACCCCTTAAGCAATCCGATCCGCCGGCGGTGCCAGGCGGCGGCGGCGGCGGCGGCGGCGGCGTAACGAGTATTGACAGCGTAAGATTAGCCGGCGACACATCAAGATAAATACCGCCGCCTGCTATAGATGAATCCCAGGCTTGGATGAGTGAATGTAGAGGAGCCAAAAGTTAATGGGGTTCTGATGAACTGCAAGTGTCCCATAATATTATAAAGGACTTAACGCTGAAATATCAGGAAGCAGTTAAGAAAGCAAAAGCGGCTTATTAATCTGACCTCATTTTGAAGATCCGTCCTAACTCTAGGGTGCTTTTCAGTATTATTGACTTACTTGTTAACCTCCCTTCTAGTCCCTGTAATGAACCTTCTCTTGATAAGTGTTTTCAAGTGTTTTAAAGGTTTAATATTCTTAAACCCAAAAAAAAGCAGCCCTGTGACAGGGGGCCAAACTGTCACAGGTCATAACTTGGCTGTGATGAGCTGTTTTTCAAGGCGTCTCTCTCTTGTGAAAGAGGCTCCGGCTGGCACGGAGCCCCTTTACCTTCTCTCTTAATAATACAAACTATTCAGCAGTCTGGGCCCGTTCTCAATCTAACATCTATTGCACCCCGGTCAGTAGTTTAATTTTTCAGAACCCGCCGTTGTGATGAAATATAGACTTTAAATCTCCTCTAGTAAAAAGTTCAAAACAACTTTCAACCTTGTTCCAAAGAGAAATTGTGAATCTGGGTTTCGGCTTGAAACAGATGGAGTTTTTCTTTTTTTTATTCGGATCGCCTCTTAAACTCACGATTGACCCTGAATCCCCCTGAAGCGTGAGCAAATGTTTACCCACGATGCTGACGACACTGTTTGCTGCCGTGATGCAAGATATGCATTCACGTCAATGAATGGGCAAGTGGAGGCCAAAACAGTGAGAGGCCAACTCGAGATTGTGCCTATGAACATGGTTTTCATGAACTATCTTTCTAAATACATCAAAAGCATATATCATATTACTTGTTGTGCTTTTGTGTACTTTTTAAGTATTTGATAAACGCACTCTGAGGACGGTGGGAGTAGAGAAAGTAACGCCTCATACAGTCATAATCCTTCACTCCCAGATTGGATCCATTGAAAAACAGTCGAACAAAAGTAGAAATGTTGTGGATCTTCACATGCTTCATTTGATTCAATTTTTTTCAAGGTGTTTTGGCACAGGGGTAATTTTTTTTATTTGGTATATATATTTAATTCTTTTTTTTATTTGGGAGTTTTGTTTTGTTTATCTGTTTATTCACTCAAAACCTGGTATTGGGGGAAAAAAAATAATTGTGATAAAATCATTGACTGTGATCCCATCTAAAAAAAAGTCATTATAGATATTTTTGTCATGCTGCCAACACTCAGTAACTCATTCATAAACCGCACACTGGCGAAGTTAATTGCATTTTTATTTTGCACTTACTTTAATTAATTTCCCCATCAAAATGACTCACTGCCTCCGAATGTTGAACCACAACTGCTATTTTTTTGTGGGTTTTTTTTTCAACTTTTCATTAACTAGTTAAAAAAGTAGTTTCAACTTTCGTCTTTTGATGGATTGTCACTTGTCCAACAGGAAGTAAAACTGACCTTGCGAATCAGAAGATCGTCCCTGATATTTTATGTGAGATTTTCAAGACACTGGAAGAAAATCAAGCATCTGACTCCACTGGTTGCCTGTTTTGTGCATCACTTGCATCATAGACCTTTGGCCTGGAACTAAAAAGTGACAGGTACTTCTTGGCTTTCTCACCGTCAACACAAAATCAATAGAGAAGCTGGAACCTCAAAATCCAAAAGTCATCATTACAACATTACCTGATGCTGATGTTTGAGCAACTTGCTCTTCCACTTTCACCTCAAGAATCTCCCTCATTGATCGAGTGAGAAAGATAAAAACAAAGATGGAGGCTCACTTCGGTACAATTCCGACTTGAACTTTATCCAGCGTGTGTGCGAGTCTTTGTGCGAGCGTCTTTTCCTGCAGTTTGGGCGAAAGCGTTTTGGTGCTGGGAAACTGTAAAAGTAATAATTGAAATGCACCTTTGAGTTAACTCGTAACGAGTGTGTTCTCCCGCAGATGTATTGTTTGTACTATATATGCATAGTTTCTCATTTTTCCATTTCCCTATTTACACCTGTTCCCTTCCTTCAATTTCGACTTTTATAAATAACATATTAGCATTTGCAGCACACCGTCTGCTGAGGACGCGCTCAAGGATTCATGCGCAGTGCACGGTAATCATATCTTTATGAGGCTGTGAATGTAAACACTCGCTATCTGTCTGCGAGGGGGCGAAAAAAAAAAGGAGTTTGAATAGCGGCAGAAGGAAATGGATATTGAGTGAAAAGATAGAGATACGGCGTTTGCAGCTGTGCACTTTAAGGCAGCGGATGCTGACGGTGGAAATCATCGGTGTGCGATAACACATGCCGAGAATGTATGTGAGCTCGAGCTGTTGATGTAGTCTGAGAAGAGTCACCTGGGTGACCATCGATGTATATTTATTTATTTACCCCCCCCCCCCCCCTCATCCTTCCTCTTCTTCTTCTTCTACCTTGGGTCGGGTTTATGTTTTTTTGTCCCGAAAGTGTGAGATTGTTTCTAGAGCCAAACAAACAAACAAAAAAAAGGACAAAGACACCCAGTATTGAATTTCAAAAAGAAGCCTTCCACCTGCAGTGGGAGCATGTGTGTGGCAAAGGACACTTTGGAGGAAGTGGTCAATGTTTGTCTATGGAAGAGCAGGGCGGGGGGGGGGGGCCACCCAGTCTTTGTTACAAACTTTAGACTCGTCTCGTTCGAAACTCTCTCGACGGCAGTTGAAACGGCCGGTCTGAAGACACAGCGAAGCCGCAACACGTCAGTGGAAAAAAACAAACTTCGGCCCAGCGGCCACCATATCGAAAAGACAAACGATTGTTTCGCCCCGGACGGACGTGACACTTATATTGGCCGTGTTACTTACAGGCATAGTCTGTCCACCATGCAAGCTGTTGATGGCGGCCTGCGCTTCCGCGTGGCTGGAGAACTTGACGAAGGCGCAGCCTGCGTACACAGAGGGGGGAGAGAGAGAAGAATGGGAAGGAACCCGGCGTCAGTGCGGCAGCTTTTTGAATATCCGGAGGGAGAGACACACACACACACGCACACACACCATTCGTTACCATTGTTTTCATGTTATCTGGTTTGTAAATAACACACTCTGCCGTTTGCGAGTTGGCTGCATAACTCTGAATAAATCAGTCTAATTGTCGTGAGGGCTGCTCGGAACATCCGGTCCCTTGCCCATTTCTAATTTGACCCCATCCACTTTGGCGCGCCGAGCCAAGGCGTTTACCATCCCCCACTTGTTTGTGATTATTAATCTGTTTAATATTTACACACTGTGATTTGTGTGCAGTCAATCCTAAAAGAGATTATGATGACAAAGGCAAAGTATTCTAATGGGCCTATCTAACCGAATCTTTGCTCGCACATGACTTCAGACACAGAGGCTCTTTGCTCAAGGGGCATTCAAATCATCTCGGATCTGTTGTGTAGTTAATGCACCAAAGGAAAAAAAAACTTCCAAACTTGGCCAGAAGACAAGGGAACCGGCGAGGGCTTGTGTTCCTCCAGAGCCTCGTTGCATTAACAAGTCAAATGATATTAAAAATAATTCCGGTTGATAATAATGCGCGATAGGAGTTTGGGAGGCGCACGTATCGTGACCACATGATTAAAGAGTGGATCGGCGTGGAGGTAAGAGCTGCCACTAAACTAATATGACACGGAGAGGAAGCCAGTGACCTGAAATGCGGCGGAAACCCAAATGTGGTAATTTTCCCAAAGCCATTAAATGAAATAAGAGCGATTTCTCTAAGCTTTATGGTCGTCCCAGACTGCACAAGGTATTCTGTTATGTCCTATTCTTATCCTTGCCTTCAGGTAGCTCATGTGTTAAGTCAAGAGATACCTAATTAACAAACCCGTGGATTAATTCGGCCCGCTTTTCATTAATCGAACGGCGGCGTCTGGGAGCCAGACAGGCCTTCCCCGGGTTCAATCCCTGCCTCCTCGCGAAGCGCCGACACCTATTTAAAGCGCCGGCGCGTATACCCACACGACATGACCGAAGCGCCGATGATTCATTTCAACCGCGGACACCGATAGGGGGGCTCGGGAGATATCTGGCAGCGAAGCCCCCGTCCGCTCGCCGCGTCTCAGGAGTCAGCTTTGCCTTCCCGAACGAACAAATTAATAATTTCCCTGACAAAATCAGAAAGATTGAACTGGGGGGGGACTTTGCCCGTACGCGCGCGATCGATACGGAACAATTTTCCGTCCCCACCTGAGGCTTCGCATCTGCATTCGAGCCTCGTGACAAACGGTCGAACATCTGAAACTGTTGCCGCCCCCCCCCCAAAAAATGTGTGATATAGTGAAGGCCGTGTGTATTTTCTGTACTGTCGAGTGTCCTCAAAGCTGCACAGATCTACTGAGGCAAACAGATAAGTCAAAGCTGCCTTTGATTCTGTCACAGCACTCCAGCATCCGTTGACTTCACTTGAACACCCTTCCGGGTAGAAGCAAGGAAAGACTTTATTTTATTTATTCATTTGTATTTTTTTTTTTAATGTGACCAACTGAAACGCATCGCCCCACTGTGCAGCATTTGACTGCAACGCTGTCTTTGAAGGTACAAACATGTTTAACCTTTGTAGCTGAAATAATAAACGGAGGTTCGCTCGCGTGGAGGAAAAAAGAAAAAAAAAACCACCCTTTTGATTTTGTTAAGGTCAGATAACTTGCTGCTGGTTCTACTAACAAGGCAATCAAATACAGCGCCAGGGTCTTTGTGCCGTGACACCCCACCACCACCACCACCACCCCCCATATCCACCAGGTCAGCACAAGCCAGGACTGGGATTTTCAGGAGGGCATCGTTCACTGCGATTCATATCTGGACGTCCATCCCCGCACATTTTTCATTAAAAAACTGTTTAGTCGAATTCCTTGCTGACCTAAAACTAAAATATAAAAGGTCACGGGACACAAGAGCACAACATGGCGGAAGAATCGGAAGTGCCACCGCCTCATAAATTATAGTGCGCATTTGAGTTTTTCAAATTTGACGGCTTCGAACGAGTGGCGGGGGGACAGAGGGAAGAGAGAGAGAGAGAGAGAGAGAGAGAGAGAGAGAGAGAGAGAGAGAGAGAGAGAGAGATTGTATTGCTTTCAAGCAAGAGGATCTGCACTGCCTTTTGAATTCCCGGGGTAATAATATGTATGCATGAATTCCATCCCTCTGGATGGGTGACATTTATAACACAACTTAATTATAGACCTAAAAGCCATCTCTCTATTATTCCTGACAATTCGGGGCTCTATTCAACTCTGGCAGCAAGTGTTGCACTTTGAAAGTACTTTGAGGAGCAGTGCCATAGAGAGATGGATGTTAAACTTCTCGGCCTTTTTATTGGGTGAAGAGGGGCGCTGAAAAGCCTCTGAGTAGCATAAATTTACATCAACAGGGGACAATGCCTCCACCATGGAACAGATAGCACTGTCAATTTCAAGGTCTGTCTCATTCAAATTACGGGGAACCTCATCCCGAGCGAGGCGACTGGCAAAATAATTTGCCGTAACATCCCGTAATGATTGCGTGGGACTGTTGCACGGTGAGCGATAGGCCCGGATACCTATATATATGAGACCTTTGTCTCCTTCCCGGCGTCCGCGCCCGACGTCGCCCTGCAAGCCTTTCACTTGGCGGCGGCGAAAGCTCGGGAAAACGGGGAGCGGTCGAGTCGGCGATAATCGAGAGCAACACCACGACGAGCCGGGGACGTCGGAGGAGAGGAGGCGCGGGGAGGTGCAAAGGAGCAGAAGTGCGAACGAGGGAGAAAAGCGGCGCCGGTCTGACACACCGGCGCCGGGCCTTATTTCATTCTATGTGCTGTCAATCAGCTGGAGGCATCTGAGCAGACAGGAAGCCAGGGAGCCCGATAGGAGGGGGAGAAAACGGCAGCGGAGGAAACAAGCTGGGGGAGAAAGAAAGGTAGCGGGCCGGTGGGGCGACGCAGAGCAATAGACCCGGGATTAACAGTGAGAGGAACAGATGTAGACACAGATAGGTGTGTGCTTCAGTGTAGCTCGGCTTTATTTCCGATATACTCAGAAGGCTTTGCAAGATTGCACATTATCAACCCTTCTCCTTCCCCACACATCCCTCTCACGCATTCAGAAGTTTCATATAGAGGAATAAATCATAGTCAACGGAGAGAAGAGAAGGTAGAGAGGTTCAGAGCAATATCACGGGTATTACGCCCCAAATGTGACTGCGAGACAGAGAGACCCATCAAAGGATGATTGGGAGGCCTTCCGTTCTCCACCTGCGCCGCACATTCTTTACAGCCATCTTTAATTTGACCACGCTCTACTAACCAAATAGCACATAAGCCACAGACAAGAATGCATAAGCTGCTCCTCGGTGCGGGCGAAGCTGCGGCACGGTGAGTGACGGCGAAGAGAGAGGGGGGGGGGGGACCCGAGCCCGGCTGCTTTATTTACAGTGGGACATTATCGTCCAATGGCGTCTCGAGGGAGGGATGATGGGAATGTGGGAAACAAACATGATTACACCCCTCCGCTTTTCAGATAGCAGGAAGAAAGTGGGGGGAAGGGGAGGGAGGAGTAGAGGGGTGGGGATGGGGGGTGGGGGGCAGAAAGACAAGGTGTCGTGTGATGTATTTGTTCGGAACAAGAGCCGAGACGAGGGAAGCTGCCATGATGAAGAGACAGCAGGAGAAAGAAGTTCGGGAGGGAAGGAAGAAAGAGAGAGAGAGAGAGGGAGGAGTGAAAGGTGGAGTGAGAACAACAAGAAGGCAAAGGAAATAGAAATAGTGAGAAAAAGGGAAAGTGGGAGGAGGGAGGTGTCGGAGCACGGTGACAATAAGGTATGAAAGAAATGCAAGCGCAACACACGAGAGGCAAAGAGGAAAACACACACGCACACAGACGCGCGCGCACACACAATAGGTGAAAGAGAGAGATGATTTATCCAGAAAGAGCCAGAGCGGCTCATAGACGATGTCAATGAGCACGGCGAGACTGAAGCGCGGCGGTAAAGACATAAAGAGGAGAAAAAAAGGGGGAGGGGGGGGGGGCGACGCTTGTATGAAGGGATGAGGAGGGTCAGATGAGGGGATACTGGGAGAGTGGGTGGTGTGTGGGCTCTGACCCTTACTGGCCCCATCAGGCCCTCGCAGGACGGTGCATTCCTCGATCTGGCCGAAGGTCTCGAACAGCCGCCGGACATCGTCCTCGCTCTGCTGCTTTCCGAGCATCCCCACAAACAGCTTCCTGTCTTCTGGATGGGAAAGAGAGAGGAAGAGGGAGGAAGGCAGGAAGGGGAGGTGTGAGAGAGGGGAGAACAGAGGAAACGCTACAGCTGATGGCATCATTCGGCAGAGCTGTGAGGAACTTGTGCAACTCAACCCCCCCCCCCCCACCGCCTTTCCCCCCACCGTCTTTTATCACCAGCCTGCTGCTGCTGCCGCTGCCGCTGTTGTTATTGTTGTTGATCTTACTGTTGTGTGGCGTGCCACCCCACCCTGATATGAGGCAGATATATTCCGGTTTCCAGTGAGCTATTCAAGTCTGCTGCAGCGATGTTTTGATACGCACGGTGTTTGGAGCGCCGTGGGTTTCGGGTAAAAGGCAGAGAGGGGAAGCGGGAATATTTTGCTCAGGTAGACAAACCGTCAGATCGCGCGCTTGCTTAAGTTGCAACGTTGAAAGGAAACATGGAACGACTACATGTTATTACATTTCTCTCACCAGAAAAGCAACGGGAAACATAATAAACAAGAGTGAGCGCCGCGTCCAATGTGAGCGGGGAGACACATCTCGGGTACGAGGCCTCATGCTAGTGCTGCAAATTTGTTGGTTTCTGATCACTTTCAAACACAATTTCTGCTTTATGTTTGAAATTTCAAAGTGGAAGTTTGTCAAGTTTGGACAAGAGTCCTCCAGGAGGTTTACAAACTCTCTTTGCCACAAAGAAGCAAGAATCAACCTCATACTGCTACATGGGAAATGAAAATGTCTTTCCAGTACTCTGCGTGTGTGCTACATGGTACATGACTTGGAGGGTGGCTCACGTTGGCGAGCTGTTGCACCCCATGATGAAGGGATACTGTGAGCATCAAAACAGTGTCATCTAAACACCGTTGCGTTCTCTAACTTATCTTCTGCATCACTCTTCCTTCAAACATTGACCAGAGGCAGTCTTGGCCCTGGGCTCCAAGCCAAACGCACCCAGATCCACACTTATGGACAATTCAGAGTCACCAGTTGACCTCGTACAAACTTTTGGGTGGAGGCAAGACAACCGGAGGGCCCAGAGGAAAACCCTGGACCTCCAGATGGCCTGAATCTCTGGAAAATCGCATTGAGCTCCTGCCTTTATCTGCTCCAGTCTCTGAACCGCTTCCCCATGTCACGGTTTAGTTTTGAGCTCCAGGAGGGGGCGCTCACATTCAGACGTATGGTCTCCATACCATTCGGCGTTGGCCAGTCGGAAGGCTGGATTTTTCTAATTAATCTTCCCGCTGCCCCGGCATCAGACAGAGCATTCATCTTCTTTCCATCTTTTACATTATGCATCTCCTATTCCGCCGTGTTGTGGAACGAAATGGCTACTAGCAAGAACCTATCGCCAGAACTGATGGAAAGTGGCAGGAAGAGGAAGAAGAGTTTATTGGAAATGACACTGTTGATCTTCAGTGTGAGTCATTTGACTGGTAGGGAGCGGGGAGGAGCGCAGGGCGAGAGCATCACCTGGGCCTCGACAGATGTGACGCCTCCTGTACCTGCCAGGCCCCATTAGACGCAGCTGTTCTAAAAATAAAGCACCAGGGCTCCCTCTTTTTTTTTTTTTTTTTGCTCCAGCGGGGGGAATCGGATCCTGTTCCGTTCCTGTAAAGTTCAAATGAGACACGTTCCTGCTACCCGCTTGGCCACACAAATGAGCCCCTGCATAATCAATAAGGCCACGCTGCCTGGGCTCCAGCGCCGGTGTTGTAGCGCGTGGTGTCAGTCGGTGTCCGTGTAGCCGGATACGACCGCTCATTACTCTTCCTCCCCCTATTGGAGCCCCTCCGGGGCTGGAAGTGAGCTACAAACCCCGAGGACATCGCCGCAGCCGCTCGCGTCAACAGGGATCGAGCCCAGACAGAGGAGCAGACGTATAGCCGTATATCGGGCGTCGAGGGGACGCCGCGTCGCCGTAAAAGTCCTTCCCGAACAGGTGGCGGAGAGAAATAAGCCTGACCCCTGGCCGTGACACCGAAGGTGAAGCGCGGCAACGGCCCCGCTCAGACGGCGCGCGGCATTGCGGCGACGGTCCCGTCCATCTTTCAGCTTGTCACCGAGGTGTCACTGCTAAAACTTAAATGGGCAGAGTGCAGTTTTACAGGCCTCCTGCAGTGTGTTAATGTTTTGGGACAAAAGTCTCATCTCGGTCCTGGCCCGAGGAGATCTAATGGCGGCTTTACAAGGCTAATTAACAAGCCATGAGCGAGGTAATGAACTTTCCAAATGTGCTGGCAAACGCAAAAATAAATTACACCCCAGTGAAGGCATTAAAGGAAGTGTGAGTGTACTTCTGAGCCTTCCTTTGGGAGAGCCACAGTGAGAAAATGAATTTGGAGCTGCTATCTTTTCATTGCCTGACCTGAGAGCGTCTCAGTCGGCCCACTGCATGCCCCGGCCAGTGTATGGATTGCTATTAATTAGTCCACTTTGCACCTGTCTCTAAAGCAGCTCTTATTGGATTTCGCGAGTTCCCACTCATCTCCTATGGCCACTCGCTCGCTTTAAATTGGCATTTTATGAATATGAATAAATATCCCGTAATGTACCCTCTGCACAAGGAGATGATTCCACGGCTCCAGTCGAGTTCGACCAGTCATCCATTAAAAGTAGCGCCTGAAAAGGGGGGGGGTTAAAGAAGGAACACTCGTCTCGAGCGCAGCCATGTATTTGCATTAAGAGAGGTGAGGACCTTCCTATAGAACTCAGCGAGGATTCAGAAATGTGACAAAACTCATCGAGCCGACTGTTTGACCTCTCTGTACTTATCTCTCATTGAGAGGGGGCTCATCTTATCCTCCTCACAGAGCGCAGGCACACAGCTGGAGAACATTCGAGCTGTACAGCACTTCTCGGCTGCTCCACTCTGAAGAGACCTTTGTAATCTGCTCTTTACACACCGTCACTGTTTTAAAATAATAAACGCCAGCGCGTGCGTGCGTGCGTACGCACGGTCGCTGGGAAGTCTCCATCGGTTGCGTTTGATTTTTCTCTGGTGTGTGTCTTGAAAAGTAAACGCCCAGATAGAGTAGGAAGTGTCTCACGTCTTGTTGGTTATGGTAATACCTTTATGACTTCTAAGAAGGCTTTACAAGTTTGCAGTGAGAATGAAAACACTCCAACTTCCTGGCAGAAGAGAACAGCATAATACTTGGCGATAAAAGTGAAACGGTGGTCTTTGTCTTGTGACGGAAAACGATAGGACACAGATCGCTTTGTTTAGGACATTTTAAGACTTCCCAAGAAGCTTTAAGGCCACGCCCACTTTAATTTTCTCGCAAATCCCACAAAAAAACGGCCCGACACAGTTTGAGAAAAAGGTGCCGCTCAGGTCACGTGTTAAGCAAAAGCTGCACCAACCCCTCGACCAAAGCTGAGGGACGAGAATGACGACAGAGATCGAAACTCTCTGTTCAGGTGGAATATTTTAAGGCTTCAACTCTGCAAAAAAAAACAGCGTGCAAGTGGCTCCACAGTGAACCAGGCAAGTTCTCCCATGCAGATGTTGGATTGAATGTGTTAAAATGCTCCCAAGCTTTCGAGGTCCGTTGCCGGGTTTCGGTTCTGGCTTAACTTCTGGTGACGTCACAGCTGACGCTGATCGCTGCTACTGTGCGTCAATAACACAAAGACAGACAAGTCAGCGGACGCTGCAGCATTAGTTTTGACAGAAAAAAACAAGTTCCAACAGAATAAACGATGCACCGAAGACAATTCTGACGTTGTCGTGACTACTTGATGAATCTTGGCAGCTCTAATTACAACTTTACAATATTATTTTCTATCTACATAAAGTTTAATTTATAGGAATGACAAACAGGTCTGCGATGCTGTGACACCTTCACATTTCTTGGTAACAAACATCGTGACACACACATACAAAGAGTGTATATGTGCGTATATACTGTAGGTGTGGATGTTCAGACATAAAGCAGTGGAGTTTTATTTCAGCCCCCAAGCCGGCCCGTCACCCGCACTGTCATCTGCTTGTCTTATTTCATTCCATCCCTCTGTCCTCTTTTGATTCCCCAGTGCTTCATCTCCTGACTGAAGGTGGGAGCAATTGTGTGGAAAATGGTTCCATGTCAGTCGGCAGCCATGTCCAAACCGGGGTGGCGTGTGGACAGGCCCGTTTTATGAATGCAAATAAAAAAAAAGGAGATCAAAAAAGTTATCAAAACACTACTGACATCTGACAATTGCTTGTCTCAGGAAGCCTTTTCATTTCGGCGCCCGGTATATAAAAAATTAATGGATTTTTTGCACGGACGCCATATGCTGTCAAGATTGATGCTTCTCTCTCCGGAATAAAGTGCTACTTGTGTTGTCGGCTGCGGTATATGCATATAGATTGTGTCTTTTTTCCCTTTCCTCTCCCTTCCTTTTGTCTCTCCATCGCGCTCTCCCTCTTTAACCTCTATTGTCATCCCTCACCCTTCTCTGTCTCCCCAGGCCACGAAATCAGTTGCGACTCTTCAAAAGTTTCTGCTTTGCTTTGCCAATAATAGGAATATTTTCTTTCAAGGATTGTTCTCCTGCTCCTCTGTCGTGGTAAATATTTTTCTCTTCCTTTTGTTTTGTGGGGTGTTTTTTGTTTTTTTTTTTCATTTTGTTTCTATCACTTATTTGCCCGCTGGCAGTGCAGTCGGGGAAGCTTGGTAGTAGTAAGTGTTCAGAAAGCATGGACAGCTGCAGCCAACGATAAAAGATGCATGCCAGTCCGCTGGGTGCATTTCAAATGCAGAGTAATGTTCCAGGCAGCACAACAAAGAAGTTGTGCTTCTTATGGACTCATTAGAAAAACGCCTGATGCTGCTTTGCCGCTGCCTGGGAGGCCCACCACTAGACACGCTCGCACGTGTAGGCGTACAGTCTGGGCGCGCGAAACGTTGGGAACTGCTGCTAAATATTGAGTCAGACTTGGTTTTTAATCATGCAGTGTATTCCCCTGCTGTGCCGAGGCTTCGCGAGTCTGTTTAGAATCAAAAAGTGCAATTTACTCTCAGAGCGAGCTTTTTAAATGATGACACTCCAGTGAAAAGATAGCGTGAAAGACAGAGGCATGCAGCCCAACAATTTGACAGCGACACTGTTTTAACAGTATATTTCAAGCATCACTCACAACCGGAGTGTTCGGGACACACACACACACACAAGTCAGAGGCTTCAGTAGTTTGCATACGAACCACAGCGTTGTGGTGAGTCACGGGTGGAGAGTTCAAGAAAAAGCACACAGGCAGTGTCGGGCGGCGTTGCGTGGTTGTCTCTTTGGTGCCTCTGCAACTCGATCCTTGTGTTGTTCGCGGATCACATGTGCTGTGTACACACCGCACAGCCAGAGCAAGTGATAGTACAAGAGATGTACTCCTATCGTGTTCCAGAGGATTCTCACTCATACAATGACCGCGAGTCAATAGTACATCTTTCTGCCGCCACAAAGCCTCTAACAGCTATGCTGCTGACTGCCAAATAAGTACAAAACATGTACGTTGGCGATGTGCAAGTTCACTTTTCGAATGAGACTGAACTGAAGTGGTTCTGTTAATTTATGGGGGCCAACTTACAGGGTCCGCTTTGTCAGTCAGTCAAGTGATATTTGGGTCAGTGTTTGTCTGATGGTAAAGCTCTCAAACCATCCTCGGTTCTCCGACGAGTGTCTGAGCTTTCTTTGAATTTACAGCTCAAGAACTTAACGTGGAGTCAAGTTGCCAGGTTTGGAATTACCTTCCTCATGAGAGATGTGCGTATAAAACATCAGCACAAATGCGGGCATACCTAGAAACGTGACAAAGTGACCATTTCCAATGAGCAACTTGAGCAATAACGTCCCACCAGCGGACAACAATCTCCAAAACATCACTCCGTTCACAATCGGTCACATCAGAACGAAGCCGTTCAGTTTATTCCTGCCGTCAGTGCCTCAACGGAAGGACGTGTTCATGACCGGTGGCTCATTTAACGGGCACAGTCACAATGCAGCTGTACATTGCGAGTTTTGATTCTTCACAAGACTCCGAATCCGCACGTGCAACCAGCAAAAATCTCCGCAGGCAGTCTGTGACCTTCTACGATGCTGAACACAGGCAGGTGTTGCACAAGTCTCCAGCAAGGTTATGTTGAATTTCTTTTTTTTTTTTTCTCTTTTTACCGTCGACGGTCTGTAGTAATGCGTACGCCAGGTTGTGAGCGAGGCTTTAATGTAATACCACTTTTGGGACCGAACCCAATGGCTGCCGAGAATATCAAGTAGTTGCACAACTTATATGTTGCTCCGTTCTCAGTTTTTACACATTGATTTATCATCTTGGTGTCTCTTGTGAATAAAAATGGGATGAAAATAGCTAATTAACGCATGAATCATCTGTTAGACAAGCAATCACCAGCAGTAAATGACATTCAATCATAAGTCAAGTCAAATAATAGGCTGGGAAAATGTGCCGCAACGCTAACAATATGTAATGTGGCTTTCCTTTCGGGGGAACAATAACTGCAAACAAGGTCCCTTCTATGAAATTCAAGCGCGCGCTCAGAAAATGACACGAGTCACCCGACGGCGTGTTTGCGCATACGACGTCATGGATCAAAACTTTACTTTCTTTGACTTGCTGCCGACGTTTGAGAAGCGGTTAGGACTCCATGTGTCAGCTGGGAGAGGACGGGACCAGAGGGACAAAAAAAAAAAAAAACAAACAAAAAAAAAACAAGACGAAGACAAGGAGGAGGTCTGAGAAACTGAAAAGCAATAAAGGAAAGTTCCTCGTGTATTAGAGGCTTCGATCTCGCGTTGTGCAGCTGCTTAGAAATATGCCTGCCTCCCATGGGGCTCAGCCTTAAGAGAGAATATACAGACGGTCAGTGATTTCAGCTCGTACCAGCGCGCTATTGATTTGTTTTTTTTGGGGGTTGTTTTTTTTTTAAGAGCTTAACATCATTTGTGTCTATATTAACAATGTCAGTATGAATAGTGGGATGAAAGTTCAGCACGGCACTCTGATACTCAGCGGCTTGTTTGGGGGAAGCCTTTAGAGTATCACAAAGAGATGCGATCAAGTCAGCTGGGTTTGCCAATATCTATGATTTACCAGCTTCTACGAGCTCTTATTTTTGCGTCTCTGTTGGCAACGAGGCCAGCTTCAAAGCCCTTCTTCTACAGGTTTCCCATGACGCATCAGCAGCCTGAGAGCGTGAAGTGGAAAAACTGATCTTAACCAAGATGCATTTGAAAGATCACATCCAAAACTTTACCTTCTTCCTGTCTTTTTTTTACATTTTTGCCCCATGCTCGAGCAACATAAGGATTTCCTGTCTCAATGCAAAAATATGTTCCAGCTATAGTTACTCTTCCATGATGTTTGACCTTCAACGCCCAGAAATACTTCGTTAGCCATCGCATCGTGAATTTTGTACTTTTTTTTGTAGACTCTTTCTCACTTCACAGCTTCTTTGATCTCTGCCTGTAATAACGCAGAAGGAACAACACCTGCAGTAATACGAGTCGTCTTCTGTCCAAAAGATGACGATTTGAGATGAAAAATAAATGCATATTTATGGAGTTTTGGGAGATTTCGGTGAAAGGGGGGAAGTCATCTAAAAAAAGAAAAAAAAAATCCCCACAGGTAATTGAACTTTTTTTTAATGAAAGTACCATTTTGGACACGAGTTATTATTCATCGCGGATTTTCATACGTCTTTGGAACCTGCCTGGAGGGCATCTTTACTAAATCACTGTCGGTGCCTTCGCTTCGAGTGCAGCGTTGAAGCCGCGGTGGGTGCGCGGGGAGCGCTCTGAGCCCCCCCCCCCCCCCCTTTGAATCCTCCCCGTTGCCTCAACACAACAAACCGTCAATAAATCACCGTCCCCGTGCATCTCCTCCGACTTGAGTTTGGGGTTGTGCGCAAGTAGCAGAAGCAATTAGGCTCCATCCCCGGGAAAATAATGTTCAACCACACACTAAACCTTTCTGCTGCTGGTCCCTATCTGATGTATGCAAGTGGATTATCCAGTATAGTGAGGTGGTAAATGGAATAATCAGAGGAGAACAAACACTCAAATTGTCAGTGTATCAGGCATGATGAGAGGATACAGGCTTCGTGTTTGTCAGCGTATTACTCACAGAGCTACAGCTGTCGCGTCCATTTTTTGCAGGCGAGTGGGAAGGGGGGGGGGGGGGGGGCTTTAAGCCCGCTGGGGCGCCTGCTCATAAGCCCACGCAACGCAAAGTTGGGAAACTTTCTATCGATTCCAAGCCAAAAAAAGGGACTGCGCCTTTTACGCCCCCCCCCCCACCTCCCTCCTGCATAACAAACTATATACTTTTATTCTTTTTAATGGTTTTAGACCCAATTATGGGGCTAAAGAAAGAGATGAAATGAAATAAAATCTATGCTTTAAGAGCTAATTTGACACGCAGCACCGGTCACGGTTTAAAATCGCCGCATTCTTTGTGAGTGTCCACGAGTGCCCGTGTCTCCCTGTGTATATATTTTCACCACACACACACACACACACACACACATCAAGCACCACCGGGATCCTCTTGACTTTTCAGAGTTTTCCACAATCGTGTCCAGAGGCACAGAGGGATCTTTTGGCTTCATTTGCATGTAAAGTGGCGCGCGCTTCTCCGTGGGCGTGAGGCGCCTCCAGACAGCCCCTCCCCCGTGGCCTGCCAGACTGAGCCAGCCGGCAGCCCTCACTCTTCCCTACCTGCTGGGGCGGGGCGTGACAGCACAGCGCGCGACATCTTAAGGTCCTGTCAATCTCTCGGCAGCCCGACTGAGGTCAGCCTTCTGAAGAGCAGCAGGTTGGCAAGGACAAACACGGCCCGTTCACAGAGACTCCCCCCACCCCCACCCCCACCCCCACCCACCCCTCAGCCAGACAGACAAAAGGCATGGACGAGATATTAAAAAGGCTCACACCGGGGCTCCCGAGCCTCCGATACGAGGACCGCAAGGCTCCTGGCACTATATAAGTATCCAATAAAACAAAAGTATGGGGAGCTAATAAACAAGTAGGGTAAAGAAGACTGTGTGGACAAATGCACTGTGAGTGGCGCGCTGCGAAAAAGTCGATGTTGATGGAGGTTGCCGGGCATTTCAGGGGGGTGTTGAAACCATCTTATCAGAGTTAATAAAAGGAGAGGGTGTTGCTGGCTGACCCATCATCTTTCTTCTCATCAGTGTGGTCTCCTGTCTCGCAGCAGTGGCGAGAGGAGTGGGACCTGGCTCCAAGATTGTGTTTAGATAATGGCCATCTCCAATCATAGATAATCTGGCCCCATCTTTTCTTCACAGACACAGCGGCAGACAAGGTCAGGGGGAAAAAGATTCCTGGCGAGGCGAGGCGAGGCGGAGATAGGGATGGGGCGGCTCGGAGATGATTTACTGCTGAGATTCACTCAGCTGCCTCCATCACCCTCCGTTAACTTTCTCATCCTGTCGTCTCTTTCCCTCTCGCTCCTTTTGTCTTCCATCTCTCACTCCCTTGCATTCCTCCATGGGCCTTGTAGTGAATCCCCACTCCTCTCTGTATCACTTGCTTCATCTCCCCCCTTTGCACTGCCACACCAATAAGACAGAGAGGGAGAACGAGAAAGGAGGCAAATGGGAAAACGGCGAGAGAGTGCATCTCTCCTCAGCCCCGTTTTCACTCGGAGCTCAGTCCTCGTGTTTGAAGTGGAACTGTACCACCGGCTCTTCTTCCGGGGTCTGCAGAGATCTACGCCGCCATTGTTTTTCGAGTGTCTTGGAGTTAAAACTCCAGCCGGAAAGGCCGCAAATGTGCTGCAAAAGTCAGGCGAGGAACACAAACGAGATGCGGGGAGCAGGTCAGGGGACCCGAGGGATGGGAGTGGATTTAAAGGCCGTGAAGTTTTGGCCTCCCGATTCATTCCTTCCCCAAAAAATCCAGCCAAAATAAATCAAAAAAATAGAGTAAGATGTAAGTCGTTGGAATAGACAGGCAGAGGAGCCTCTCTGTGATCTGGAATAGCAGAACCGCGTGGTGCTCGATCCCTCCTTCCCCAGCGCTGCTTTTCTTTTTCCCCCACTCCTCCTCCCGACTCTCCCAAATCCCCGGAGAGCTGGACGTATCTCCGAGACACGGTGAACAACAGAGGGGCTCCCGGATTCTCTGAGCGGAGTAACGGGCCCTAATGCCGGCGCACGCATGTAATCGAGACCCCTTTGCGCAAGTTCACCGTGACAGATAATTGCTGATGTCTGGGTAGTGATAAATGTGACTCCATTTGAGAAGTGCAAATGTCCCGGTTCAGCCCCCGGATTTGACAGTCGGAGGGGTCCCAGTGGGACCGCTGCACCTGCCCGGCCCTCAGCCCCTCCGCAAATGAATCCGTCGCCTCTTTCTCTGCTTTCGTCGGTCCTGGCTGGGCTGTCTATTTTCCTTTAACCACAAGCCTTCATAGTAAATCTCATTTCATTGTCAGCCGCGACTGTGGTTTACTTCCCCGGCCTGTCTGCCGACTTCCTGTTGCCATTAACGCTCAATATCTCTGTTGGGGCCTGTCTGCTCGGTCTTATTTCATTCGGCGCTGTGTCCTATCCTGTCCCCCTATATAGAAAGTTCATCTGACAGACTAGCATGGGCTGTGCCAGCATGAGAGCCCTCTGTATTTCATTCACACTGCCTGTTCATCTCCCTTCTCTTTCGGCTGAAAAAGGGTAGTAATTGATATTGGGACCCATCCATCCTCCCCTCTTAAGCCCAGAGATCCAATTTATCTTGGTGAGAATGCCGATTGGCTTCCTCCCAGGCCTTGTCGGTCAGACTTTGCCTGTTTTTAGATGGCCGTTAATTATAGCGCCGCCACGACAAAAATAAGATCTACACGGGGGTGTGTGTGTGGCAATAGAAATGGCCCATCCGATTCACACTTGACCACATAAATCAGCAAAGTGGCTCCGTCTAATCTGACCCCGGCAGCCTAAATCACCGCTCCGAGACGAAAGCGCCGGGCTGACACGGACCGGCCCAATTAGGTCCAATTCAGCCCCGTGTAAATCCGTAACAGGCTTAATCTGCATTAACCTCCGTGCTGTTGAGTCACAAATGGCGTCGGAATGAGCGAGTCAGTCGCCGCGTCACTCAGAGATGGAGGGGGGGGGGGGGCGGGCAAGACTCGGCACCACGTCGGAGGCAGATTCGCATATTTCAAAGCGACGATTACGTCCGAAGCGATGGCTTTGCTTCTTGAATGCACATGCGGCGTGTCCACTGAAGTGTCGCGGGAAAAAAAAAAAAACCTCAATGAATCACACCGGCAGCTGTGACTCAGTTTACTCTCAGATGGTTTGTGTCTGAGTAATCTCCTGACATCACCGTTTGAAACACATTGAACGAGGGGCGGGCAGGTTCAGTAAACGCGGAGGTAGATGGCACCGTACCAGTGGGGAGGGGCTTTTTTTTTTGACACACTGAGCAGAGAAGTTATCAATCAATTAATCGCACTGTTGTGTCCAGAGAAAAAAAAAAGTGTGTTTGGGAGTTGGACTCCCACTTTCCTCTCAACCTGTGGAGACGGTGGGTGAGAGTTTCCTCCGCTCCCAACAGTTTTACCTCCCGTTCCCCCCCCCCCCCCCCTCCACCGTCTCGTCTTTGAACTGCTCCCAGTGAATGTGAACCTGAGACAGCCCCTCTGCTGGCACAGATGGGAAGTCAATAGAAGCAAGTGACCTATATTACAAGGCAACTCCACTAACTCCCAGTGTGTCTCAAGTGAGAGCAGAATATTAAGGATTGCGTGAGTGCCGTTTTCGTGTATTTGTGAGTTTGCGTGTGTGTATGTGTGTTTTTGAGGAGAGGGTAGGGATTGGTGAGGGGGGGGGGGGGTTGCAACAGAGACCAGGAGAAGGTTAATTACCTCCTCGTCCTTCGCTGTCGGCTGGCTTCACCTGGATGGGCCGGTTCATCTGGAGAGAGAGGAGAAGGGGAAATCCCAGGTTAGCGCGAGACAAAAGAAGCAATTGCTGCTAAGAAGTGGAAAGAGAAGAGACCAAAATGTGGCAGCGCTTCCTGGGGATGCTGTCCTGAGTTCGGCTCGCTCTGCGAGCTAAAACGCGAGAATCGAACGGTGACGACTGCGTGTACGGAGAAAAATCTGCGCGGCACCCCGTGCCAAGCGTGTTTAATTAATCCAGGGCACTGCCTCTAGAGATGCCTGAATTCCCCTCACAGTTCAGCAGAATTAGCACTTTTCAATGACGGAGCCACACTGGGTGTCAGATGGCACTTGGAGATTAATGCCATTACATCAGCCACTCCCAGCCCCACCGGGAGAGGTCCTCTCTGGCTGGCCCTTGCTCTTCCTGTCCCCCTCTGGCTCCAGACTCCCAGTCACCAAGCTATATCCTGCTCATCCCTGACCCCCAGCAATCCCTCTTACTCTGCCTTCATCCCTCTCTCTCCCTCTCCCACCTCTCGTTCCCTTTTTTTTCCGCAACCCGTGGCCAATATGCTCCGGGTCCGGTCAGCCAACTCCACCCTGCCTAAGCCACCCCTCCATCTGCTTGAAAGGGCTCCGAGAGCGAGTAAACAGGGCGACAGTCTTGCGAAAGGTTTACTGTAGGAAACGGATAAACAACCTTTGTAGATCTCTTTTTTCAAGTGAGGTGAAAGCAAACTGTTGCCAAGCAAACATTAAAAAAAGAAACTTCTTTGAAAAGCTGTGTGCCATGAATAAAGAAATCCCCCGGTTCATTCTCCCCAGAGTTTCAACGTGAAAACTCCCAGGTTTTTTGCTTTGCCTTAACTGAAACAGGAATAACATCCCGCTTCCCTCTGTGAAAAGGGTAGGTGTTTAGAGTCACCCTCAGAGACCCGCGGTTATTGAGGCAGCCCACGCACGTCAGATTTGGCATCGTGTTTTATATTTGGTCTCGCTCTTTCTTTTTTTTTCTTCTCCCTTTCAATACTCCAGTTGGCAGTGGGCCTATCTTTCTAACTAGGCCATGCGGACAGGTCCAACATGTGAATGGCACATCGCACTGCCCACTCGGATCAGGCGGCGAGGGCAGAACCGTGGGTGTTTCGGCCCCTCCGGCAACGCAGCACTTGACAGCACTTGACATGAGCTCGGACCGCGGCTAAGAATAGACCTGAGGGTGGCTGGGCATGTATGGACAAGTGTATACATGGTGACACCCCGGGGACCTAAAAGCAGTTCTCCCAGCAATCAAAAGACAAACCGGTAAAGTAGAAAACAAACGCGACGGCGGCGAAGGGGACGGGAGACGAAGGGCGGCACGGGAGGTTGCTAAGTGCTACGCATCATTGCGAATTGTAATTTTATGGTTTGCCAACTTATAAGGACCCTCGTGTCCAGTAAACCAAAGGTCAGAACGGCAGTTTCACAGAGGCGAAGCTGGACAACCTGGGCGTTACCGATGAAAGACTCCGACCTGAACCCTGTCAGCCAGCGGAGCTCCTCTGATATACAATATACATGTTCTGAAACAATTGTTCCAATGCATCAAAAGCTTTTTTTTTCTTCTCTGTGATCAGTCTGCAGAAGCCTTTCAGCGATATCCGTCTGAGTAGCGGAGTGTGTGTGTGTGCTTGGAAAAGAGCTCATGAAGAAGACGACTTTCGGCGAGGTAGCTACCGAACGTTGCGCATGACGAGAATTACATCACCCTTGCATAATGTAATGTCAGGAGTCCAATGCGGTGGGCTGCGAATGTACAAAGATCACAATGTCCGGCAGAAAGCAGGTCAGATCGAGTCAAAGGGAGTCAACTGGATTACTCGTGCAATATTGATGAACAATTTCTGTAGATTGGGTCACTCTTTTCCAGGAAAGCTCGAGTACAAGGCCATACCAACGCTGATACTTTATGTATAATTGCTAGAATCAAACATGTGGGAAAGGAAATCTTTCCTGTGATTGGTCCCGGTGTTTTTTGGGCATATTTTTAATTCGCTGCTTCATTGGGAGTTACAGGAAGTGAGAGCAAAACGAAAGGGCCACAGAAAACCTTTTGAATATCTGTACGATGTTCTTTCGTTGCTAAGCCCAAAAAATTAGCATCACCCGCTTTCTTTCAACAACAAAAAAGTGGGAATTTATTCATTGTTTTTGGAGATTGTTGCAGTAACCACACACTTTGATATGTGTATGTTTTATTCAGTAAGATAACCTCTGCTATTTTGCACCGTTTTATGGTTTTGAAGCCCAAAATGCTGGGCTGAGTCAGGAGAGGAACGCGCAATCTCTCGAGGACATTCTCTGCATTTTTACCCTGCGCTCGCTGGAAAAAGCGCCAGTGCCCCGAATCAAACCTGGTATCAATGATTGATGGATGAATCGGCTTCAAAAACAGAAAAAAAAAATGCACCTCGGTGTCACGAGTTCATCAAAACCACCACTACAAAGTTTGGGATGACTGGGAGAATAATTTCTCGAGTAAGACCTCTAAATAAACTATTCTTTCTTTTCGAATACAATGGTTTCCTCCAGGCAAAAAGTTTGTGACGGAGCTGAGAGTGTAAACAAAACAATGTAAACTGAATCAATCAGCCCTCGGTAGCAGAAAAACAGCCTGATTTCGAGTTTCATCCCTGTTAAAGCTACATTATCATTATCATAAAGCAATGAATGGGCAATCATTAAATTGTGCTGTTTTTAGCCGGCAAACAGCTGTGCGGGTGATACCCCGTTTGTATGTATGTAATTTTAGGTTAGAGTTCAGTAAAGGTTGAAGCACTGATGCATGGACTCTGCTGCAGAGAGAATTAAGGTCAGCTGAAGCATTGTAAGCACTAAGTGAAAGGGTACCGTGTGTGCGTGTGTGTGTGTGTGTGTGTGTGTGTGTGTGTGTGGGTCTTGATAGCAGCTCAGGTTAGAGGCAGAATTGGTCTCACATAAGAGGTTTAAGGTAGCCCCAGGTCCCAAGATCCCTGTCCAGTGATCAGTCAGCTTCCAGGTCTTAAACGGCAGTGACTGGTCAGGAGGCTTCATTAGTAGCCCCTGAGCCACAGCAGCAACAAGAGTCATTAAACAACCCAAAAGTACACTTGGGGTTGCTAGGCAACCGAGTGGAGGTGGCCAGCAGGCAGGCACGGCAAGCTGGCCGTTGGTCTGCAGGCAGAAAGCCAACCAATTGGCGCTCCTTTCTTTTCTTCTTCTCTTTTTTCTCCCCTTCGTCTTTACTCGGTCCAAGGAGGTCATAGTGAGAGAGCGAGGGGAGGGAAAAAAAAAAAAAAAAAAAAGATTTCTCAACTCCCACCTTCGAGCTTGTCCCACTTTCATGTCCCTTTTTAGTGACTGTGACAATGAGTTTTCAGCGCGAGTCTGCTGCAACTCCGGCTCCAGCTTCCTGCCAAATTACGGAGTTCAGCTCCATGCCAAACTGCAGGGCTGTGAGTGGCGCTCGCATGCATATGGCTGCAGTTAAGACGCCCGCTTTCTTGGAGTGACTTTACACTGTCCTCTGCGTACGTTTTCTATTCCCGAGCAGCCAATGGGAACGTTTGAAGCACACAAGCTTACTGAACAGAAATCTTTAGGTTCACTTTACTTTTATCCTCTCTCTCTCTCTCCCTCTTTCGCCCTCTCCTCTTTCTCCCTCGCACTGTGACACACACACACACACACGCACACACACGCAGAAGCACAAAAAGTCTGGGGGCTCAATAACAGCAGGTGGCTTAGGTGACATTTTAATCCCTTATTACTGAGTGCAGGATTAGCCAACAGATCAAGGCAGAGTTAATTATATGAATTCATCAGAGGCTGGGCGAAGAGGCTGCCTGCCTTCCCCTTGGGCCAGGACCTACTCTCCCACCACCAACATCCCACCACCCACCATTTGTGCACACAACTTGTAGTTTTTTTTGTGTGCACACGTGTGCGCTTGGAGGCAGATGACAAGTGTCACTGTGTACCTTCGAGAAGCTATCTGGTTTGTTAATGGCGTCGCACGGGCAGGAGGCTAAGATAACATATACAGTAGCGCCCCCAGAGATACTGTAAGACAAACGACGGCCGCTGCCTTCCCCGTTGGGCTCGGCGAAATGAACTGCGTCGACGTCGGCGAGTAGGACTACGGACTTTTTCATCCCGCAGATGTGTGGCTGCCGAGGCTGAAAGGAGTTCAACCACCCTCTGTCTTGCTTTATCTTTGTCTCTCGCTGCCCCTTTGGCCTCCAAAACCAATATGCTTCCCACCACAGCCCCTTAATGGGTTGATCAATGCTGACAAATAGGCAGCTCATGCTGTCTTGCCGGGGAACTCACGGCTCTGTGCCTGTGTGTTGCTGCACTTAGAGAGGCCATCTCTCTCTCTCTCTCTCTCTCTCTCTCTCTCTCTCTTTTCCGTCTTTTTCTTTCACTCACTTTTCTTTTCTTTCGTCTCTCCATACTTCTTCCTCCTTCATGCTCTATTTCCTTCATGTCTATACATTCATTCCCCCCCCCCCTTTCTTCTAATCTCCAGGGGTAAATCTATATTTTTCATTCTGTTATGATGAATAAAAGTCAGCTGAAGTCACGCAGGGGTGGGGAGCCGACAGTGTGGAAGACAGGAACTTGCTTACATTTGTCAGTGAAGGAGTGCATGCAGAGTGCAAGCTGGGGGCGTGCGTCCCTGCGCATGCACGTGCACGCGCACACGCACGCCTCAGCTCATCTGTCTTTGCCTGGTGTGTCTGATTGATAACAGCGCGGTGGAGAAACAGACGGACAAGGACACCCCTGGCCTTTGACCGTGCTTGACCATGCTTTGTGAATACCAGTGCTCGCAACCCAAAGAGAAAACGCGATGCGCCCGGCACTCCAAGCAGAAACATGCTTCCTTGAGAGGGACCGTGGCAAACGTGCTCAGCGGCCTCATGTTTCCCGTCCACTGCTCAGCCTCAGCGCTCCTTTGCTTTCTTGAGGAACGACTTGGCCGAGCAGAGTTAAACTGGACCTAATAAATCGCGCCGCTGATGAGATGTTAAAACGTAAAGCTGGGTTCAATCAATCTGACTCGTTACCTGCCTGAACGCCAACGTGTTCGTGTAATTAAGCGACCAAGTTAAAAAACCCGCTAATCAACAATAAATCTGCATTTTGTGAAAAAAAAGAAAACTGCCAGATAATTTTCTACCAGAGTCGCACAAGCGAAGTGTAACTGTTGCAAATAAAAACACCCCCCCAAAACATCATTCAGAGAAGCGTCAGAACAATGGCGCTGAATAAATCAAAACTCGGGTTCAACAAGGCTGCGATGAAAATGAGCTCCTCCGCATCGAGCGCGATCGCACCAACACGTCGACAGCTCTCCGCCGCAGCGCCGCGTCAGCCGTGCGCGACGCCGCGCGAAAGCGTATCCAGGCGCACCTGCTGCGTTTTTGTTCCTCGCCGAGCATCCACGCTCGGCGGCCCCGTTGGGTGAATTGTGATATTAATAGGAGGGTGTGGTGATGAATCATTACCTTCCCAGCCAGTCGCATTACTCATCCCATAACTTTTAAACAGCTGTGCCAATCACAGTGGCACATGACTAATGTGGTTCACCAAATGAAGGAAAGAGTCCAGGCTCACAAGGAAAAGCGGTGCTCCAACAGGCGGTGCAGAGGGGTGGAGGTGCGCGTGTAAACTGTTTGGGCTGCGAAGTCATCCCAACCCAATTCACTCAAACTGTTTTGAAAACAAAGTTTTATGAAACTTTCGGTAGTCACTTTTTTCCCTCCCCCTCATTAGTAATAAAGCACGCTTTTATTGTGAAGGAGACAGTGATGCCTTTTATAACCATATGCTCAGCGTGACTCAACAATACAGCGAAACCGATCTGGGAGAGGAGAGGATTTAACGAGTGTCGCGGTGATTCACTGATTGTCGTTAAGTTGGTTTGATTTAGAAGAGTCGCGTGGTTCGAGAACTCTTCGACTTCAGGTGAATGCGGCAACAAAGTCACGATTGCCAAAACTGGACATTGTTGCGTTGCTCAAACACTCCACAAAGTGACACTTTTGTGCCTGTTTGCAGGACTTTTTCTTGGAGATGTTTTTCTTGTCTGAAACAAATAACTTGTGTGTTTCTGACTGAAATAATTACACCTGTGTTTATGCCCCGACACAATGTGTTGTTTATCACCTCAGCAAGTCTCCCTCTACCTGCAATTTGACTCGCTTTTACCAAATAGAAAACTGTTGACCTGTTGGAATTGGAGGCACAGCTGCCTGCAGCTATTCTCCTTCTCTAACCCAGTGATTTTTAGAGGCTGTGAGAACATTTTTTTGTTAAATAAAGGCTTTCCAATATAGCAGTGACCTTTGCACTACTTAAATTTTTTTTTTAATTGAAAGTAGCTACATTCACTTAATCAAAAGGCGATTTTTTTTTTGCATGTAAAAGTGTACAACCAGTGCAAAGTTAAATGTCAGAAATAAATACCTGAAAAAAGATAATAAAACCTGCACCAGGTAATTAACCTCGTTGGCCTCAGGCTATTGTTAGGATTGCTACATTACAAAATAGCTCCAAACCTGGTCAATTACTGCAGCAAAACTGGGATCAAAACAACCAATTGTTGCCTCTCTAAATGCGTGCTGTTGTTTTCCTTTTCTAAACATGATAAATATATGATATTATAATATTAAATATAGAAGGCTCTTTGAAATAAGGTCTTTCTGTCTGCTGCAGCGCATCCTGCTGCAGTAGTTAGCGCGGCTGCTGACTTGGCAGGTGTCAACTCATTGACCCGCTGCAAAAGGGAGCATAAGTCACCGCAGATCACTGCCGAAGCGCTGGCTGGAAACAGAGTGCTGTTTTTCGAACCACACGGAGAGTTGACCAGAAGGCCAAAGTTTGGCAAACGAGTGCACGATCAATAGGGTTGCTTGCAGCCTTGGGAGGAAGTTGTTGGCGGGTTCTTAAGCGAAAAAAAAACAACAACTTTTCTATCATATTCGAACGTTTCGCAATATGGGCTCCTCTTGCAGGGACCTGTTGGTGTTTTATCTCACCTCCTTCCAAGCCATCCGCTATCATTGCCTCGATAAGCCATCCATTGTTTGATGACTCCCATTATCGTTTTGCATTTTCAACGCCAGTGGATTTACTGGAGCCGTCGATGCCGTTTACGGCCCTGGAGGCTCAATTAAAGATGCTCCAGGCAGACTGACGTTCCTGACAAAGAGCCATCGGTGCTGCTTGAGCTGAGCCGCCTCATTCTGAGAGGAGTTACGAGGTGACTGTCGCTCAGACCTTTGACCGTTATGAAGCAACGAGTGCCTTGCCCTCCCTCGTTAGCGCCGGCGCTCTTTGAGGTGAAGAGAAAGTGGTTGTTTTTTTTTGTCTCATTGACTGTAATTGACATGTAAACACTCATTCACACACGTATAATGACTGCAATTGTTTTTTTCTTTATAAGGGGTGGGGGTTGTGGATAGAAACACACTTGTCAAGACTGTCCCCCCCCCCACAATCTATTCAGGGAATACCTTTACGTTTTTTTTCCCGCCTTCCAATAAAAAAAACCCCTGAATTCCCAGCTACAAATATCTCACCGTAGGCCTATATCGCTGCCAAACAAGCTCCGAGCGCCTGCACAGCCTGTACTGTACCAGCCCAAATTACTGTTTCCATCACCCATCGCTCACACGTCAGGACATCCTGCCCCTCATTTCGGCGCGGAAGGGAAACAGGGCCGGCGCAGCGGGAATGAGTCTTTCCCTCAAATTGGTGCGCGAGTTCACAGCGGCCTCCCTGTGAGGCCAGCGGAGCCACGAGAGGTTGGGTCTTGCCGTGCGTGTTGGAGGAGATGGGTTAGAACCGGAGTGATCACACGCTGCCTGTCTGCTGCCCCCCCCCCACCACCCCCCTTGAAAACACATGAAGGAGAGCCGTGTCTGCCTCGTAGTGAGGGAGAGGGAGAAGGGGCGCTGACAGTTCAGCGGTGGGTTTGCCGGCGGTGAAATGCGGCCTATTTTTAGCTCTGTACCCCGCTCCTATTTAAAGATGAGCTGGTGAAGGTTGGTTCAGGAGGGGGAAAGTGTGTGTGTGTGTGGGGGGGGGGGGGGACTTGCTCAAATTCAGCGACGACGCAGTAATCCCGAGTGTGGTGTTGGATTGTCAAAGGGGGCCGTGTATGTGTTTGTGTTTTGTCTGCGTAATCTCTGTCCCGCTCTCCGTAATTACCTGCCGATTGATTCTCCCCCAGAGCGGAGTTTTTTTTGGCTTTCAATTTATCTCGATGAATCCGGTATCGGCTCTGCGGAACCTCCGCGAGGACCGGCAGGATGTCTGAACCGATCCATACCGCCCCGCCCCAACCCCGCTTCGCGTGCTCCGACCCGATCCGGTGCCGGGGACCGTGGCCAGTCGAGTTTTATTTTTACCCCACTGTTACCCAACAGGCCTCCTCTTGGAGGTGGGACAAAGGTAGACAGAGACACAAAGTGGATGAGAAATCGAGCCATCATGTTATCCTCTGCTCCATAAAGCCTCTGTTCTTCCTCTGACTGTAGATGGATTGCCGTGTAGATCACCGCAACCAATGGCCAGCACACTATATTACATTTATTGCCCCCCTTCTTTCCTCCCTATCTCCCTCCCGCCTGTTCACACGAATATAGGGGCGGGTGGAAAGAAGGACAGGGGGGGAGTCGGCATGGAGGTGCAGCAGGGGTAGGCTGGTGAGTGTGTGTGTGTGTGTTGGGGGGGGGGGGGGTGACGATTCGACACAGTGAGACAAGACTAACAAATTAGTCAAAGTGACAGGGAGTTTTATGAGGTCTGCTCTTGTGAGGCGACTGCTGCTCTCTCCCTTTCGCTCTCTTTCTCCAGGCCACAGGGGGACCATGAGGGGCCGTGTCTCTGTGTGTGTGCGCGCGTGTGCGTGTGTGTGTGTGTGTGTGTGTGTGTTAGGTATCACAGCATTTCGAATGGACTAAAAAGAGAGGTGAAGTTGCAAAGGAAGGAAAAATCGAGCTTACATCGTTGAGGATGACTACATACAAACAAATTTATGTTTTCTTTTGGAATTCTTTTCGGATATAAAACTGATATTTTGCAGATAACTCAAGTTAGGCAACATATTGAGGATAAAGCTTCATTTTCCAAAACAGTTTGAACCCTCGAAAAACTGCTATTTTAGCTTTTTGCTTTTACTTTGTCCTTTTATCAAAAAAAACCTAATTCTTATTATTGCACATTTATATCATCATCCCAGACTAATTAGCTGCTTTTGACTTAATGTGATGCCCAAATTAGGTTGCTTAGAAACACCATTAGCCTATTTACTTAATTCCCTGAAGTTATTGCATTATTGTCAACATTACTCAGCTCATTTTTCATTTTTTTCATACTGGATGGAGGGTGTGTGCGTGCGTGCGTGCGTGCGTGCGTGCGTGCGTGCGTGTACGTGCGTGCGTGTGTTTACACTAAGTCCACCATCTAGTCCTGAGTTCTTGTATATTTCTTTATATTCTTTTTTCACATTTCTGAATCAGGAGAATCATCCATTGACAAACTTAAGGGAATAAACCTTCTGATGTGCGAGTTAAATCTCAACTTTCGCCACTAAAAGATCTTTCATCATTTCTGGGCTCGACTACAACTCTAAGGGACGCTCAGCTCTTGGACTGACTGACTGATTCAGTGTTACAGTCACAGCTCTTTGGCTGTAAAACACATCTGAGGGTAAATTCAAATTAAAACCCTTTTGTTTCCAAATGAAAAACATTTTCCCAGCATTTAATATGATTGAGCTGTGTTCTATGTTTTGATCAAGCCTTGTTGCCAGTGCACAAACAACTGGAAAACAACAGAGGTTTCTCTTTGAGCTCTCTTCCTCATTTTGCATGTTTTGATGTAACAACCAGTCGTACACATTTGACACGACACCGCACTGATGAGCTGTTTTGTCGTAGGAGAAAAAGAGGAAACTTTGTGGGACTCCTGCTGTTTCGGAAGAAAGTGAAATCCGTACAAAAACAAAAGCTTCCGAGATGACGACGCGCGCACGCGCGCCGCAGTCAGTGCGCGCGCCGAAGCCGAGAGGGTTAAACGCGACCAAATCGAGAGCGCAAACACAAAGCCGGAGCAGAAATTGCAACAATAACCCACGGACATCGATCACCCAGCAAGGCCGCGGCACAAACGCTTCCGAGCCGGGCCAGGAAAACCGCTAAAGTGGCTCACGGTATAAAGAGGAGTGAGAGAATAATAAGCGGAAGGTAATGACACACCATGCATCTGTCAGATTTATGAGCGCTCCTCTCTTATACCTGCCGGTCGGGTCCGCTCTGGAGCCGGCACGCCGGGCACCGCGATGCTGATGAGAGGAGTCAGCGGTGAGAAATCGCCGAGCAGCGGGGAGAACGGCGCTGGACTCCGCGCTCGGCTCTAGCCTCCAACAAACGAGCGCTGAAAGGCCCAGAGCGCGCACGCGTGCCGACACACATACTGAAGCAGGGCGTGAAAAACGCACAAAATCAGAGCGAAGCTTACCACCAAACTGGCAGCTCGAGTGGAGAAAATTGCTGACGGGGGACCGAGCGCGGACTGGGATATTTAAATGTGTAGAAAAGAAAGAGACGGGGCTGGACGGATGGTGATTTCACTTGCTGCTCTGACCCGAATCAGATGTCAACAACTCACAACTGTTGCTACAGTTTGTCCATTCAAACACTCTAAATTTAGCTCCTTATTTTTCAGGGCAAAGTGCAACATGGAAAAAAAGGTGCAGGAATCACAACTTTTAATTTAAAAGAAGTACTACTGGTTCCGTGTTTGTGTTTATATCAAGTAAGATGTTTACATTGATCAACTGTATATTAGGGTCAGGCATCAAACTTTGTGTCTGGGACGTTAATTCAGTTTCTTTCCTAAATTGTTTCACATATTTCTCCTTTTTCGCAGCTGCAGTTGTTGGAACTTTTCTGAATTAATGAACCGACTTCCTGGATTTTGTTTCAAGCTGAAAGCTCCCACATCTCTTGCAATCTCGTCCCTCGTATCGGTCCGCGTGCAAGTTTTAAGTCAGAGCACAAAAACACGTGAAAAAGCAGCGTTCTCACCGCACACGCTTCTTTTCATCATCCTGACGGAGTGGCCGAGACTCCAGACACCCGATGTTTTATTGTCATTGAACGACTGTTGCCAGCGTTACAACGGAAGCGCGTTGGTTCTATTCAGCTTGTACTTTGAAACCGTGCAAACAATAGAAACTAAAATAACTGGAAATCTCGAGTCATAGAGAGGAAAGTCGCGCTTTCGCCTCAACGAGGAACCACTTGATTGCTTGAGGGAGGTGAGACAAACATCCACAACGCACTGCATGTACATGAGGTTACACGAGGCCTGCGCATGAGACGACTTGTATCATATATCACATCCAGAGTCCCAGTACGTACGAGTATCACACGTGTCAGATACACTACTGCCTGCAGAGTTGCACGGCGATACACATGTGAGTACTGTGAGGGTGTCACCGCAGTGATATCATCTCCTTCTGGTGCTGCGTGCTCTCAAAAGGCGACACTACGAACCGTGGTAAGTCAAAAATATACGTGTTTTTGTTCAATAAGTTCAAAAGTCCCATTATTAGACTTAACACTGGGAAATAAATCCAATATCCACACAAACAGCTTGTGCTCTTCAGAGATTTTATGCAAAAACTCGGTTTTGTTTTGGTCAGCGAAGCAGTCGAACGCAGTCAGCTGCATAATGCCTTTGATTTTTATGTGCAGTAAATATGATTATGTGCTCCCTTTCTCTGCCGTGTGTGTTTTTTTTCTTCTTACTTTCACCACTGATTAGCTCTCAGGATGGATATTTACAGGGAGAGTAACAAGCAAACATGTTGGGTAAAAAAAAACAAAACAAAACCAAAGCAAATCAATGGAGCAGCATCGAAACATTTCGAAGGATAGAAAAATCGTACGGCGGTCGCGCGAACTCACGCCGTGGCCGCTGATCACGCAAGCCAACGCGCCGCGCGCCCGGCAGCAAAGCGGAGAGCGCGATGGATTCATAAACCTCCTCTCATGCACATAAACACACACTTATGGGCCTGCGCA
>JASSRZ010000001.1:7511156-7526923 GCA_032164315.1 Malacoctenus gilli
ATATGATTATGTGCTCCCTTTCTCTGCCGTGTGTGTTTTTTTTCTTCTTACTTTCACCACTGATTAGCTCTCAGGATAGATATTTACAGGGAGAGTAACAAGCAAACATGTTGGGTAAAAAAAACCAAAACAAAACCAAAGCAAATCAATGGAGCAGCATCGAAACATTTCGAAGGATAGAAAATCGCACGGCGGTCGCGCGTACTCACGCCGAGGCCGCTGATCACGCAAGCCAACGCGCCGCGCGCTCGGCAGCAAAGCGGAGAGCGCGATGGATTCATAAACCTCCTCTCATGCACATAAACACACACTTATGGGCCTGCGCATAGTAATGGAGGGAAGGCGCATGAAGTTGCCCATCAAAGAGACACCATCATGTTTAAATGGTCTCATAAACACAGCGAGCAGAACAAACACAAAAATAAAATAATGATAATAATAAAAGAGACGACGCGTCGTCTCAATGAGCAACACAGGACCGTTAATGCACACTCACAGTGCAGGCATGCATGGAAGTCTATACATCGGGAACACACACACAAGCACACACACACACACACACACACACACACGGATAGACATTTGTGGAGAGACTCGTGCAGGGATGCCTTCAGACACACGCGCCCGCGAGCACACACGCCGGCAAGTGTGCTCCAAGGCGCCGTTTGCGCCGAGGGCCGTTTCTGAAAATGATCACATCAATCGAAGTGATAGATAAAAGACTGGGCGCCATTGATAAAGTGCCACAATTATTTGGAAGATGAATGGCTGAATTTGCTTTTGAAATTGGACGGGATCTCGGCGCAATGGAACAGAACTCATCATCATCAATGAGCCTGCCGTTAGATTGCTTTCTGTCACAACCCAATATGGGCCCGGACAATTGGATCCATCTGCCAAATGGGATCAAATAGACCTACTCACACAACATTCAGAGGTGATGTATAGTGACCACGTGTAAAACATATTACATTGGGAATGCACAATACATCATTGCGCGCGCCGCGGCGTGTGTTTGGGAATAACGTCTGCCGTCGCCACGTGTGAGTATGCTCAATATGAATGATTCGAGATACATTAAGGGAACACGAGTACGACAGGGAAGGAAATGACAACGCCAGCGAGGAGGGGAGGGAAACAAAAAAAGAATACAGGATGCTTAAATGCCACAAATGAACCCATCAATTCATATAATGTGAGTGAGACGATTGTAAAGACAAGGTATGGAGTGAATAGCTTGAGATTGATGCGCCGTTAAACGCGGCCTTTAACAGTTCGGAGAGGGATCGTTTTCCCACTTCTTCCGACACGGCGGCGGCGGCGGCTCCATTCGGGACAATTTTTTTCTTTTTTCCCTTTTATTGTTATTATTTAAAAGAATATTTGCAAAGTTGCAACTCATAAAACTTGCACTATCGTATCACATAATTTATTTAAGCCTATAAATCCTTTGGCTTTTGCAGTTATATGCCTCATAATGATGCATTGGTTAACACGGCCTGAATATTTGAGCCACATAAAAATGGTAATAGATTAAACCAGGGGAGTGTGTGGAGCTGCAGCGTGTGTGTGTTGTGTGTGTGTGTGCGTGTGTGTGTCGAGCTCTCAGTAAAGAAGTATTACTGCAGCTTACACGGGCCTTAGCATACAGAAAGGAGCATCAGAATGCACTGTATCTTCCCGGCTTGCACATGCACAAAGCAAAGGGAAAGGGATGAGCACAGCAGGGGGGGGGGGTTGGAGGCAAACACACTAAGTAATGTATTGTGCCGGGAAGGAGGTGACAGGGGTCTGATGATACAGAGGCAGCGTGTAAATGGTCCGCTATTAAAACCAGGGGAAGCCTGAATGATTGTTTATGACCACAGACGTGCCCGGAGAAAACGTCCTCGCACCTAAGATTAGTTATTTACTTCTTTGCCTTCTCCAGTGTTCGGGCTATCTGTGGCATCCAGTACATCTAATTCACAGGCACTATAACTTAGACACTCACACACACACATCCCCCCTAAGCTGTAAATCCGTCGGGAAAAAAAGTGGGACAGGTAGTTTTGCCATTTGCAGGATTCCTTCAATATGATTCTTTCAATTTTTTTCATGCACTTCTGTTATCTTCACTGTCTTCTCTTCACTCTGGGTGCTGTTTGTTCTTTATTTTTGCACCATAATGGCCCATTATATCATGCTGCTTCTTTATCCGCGGCCGTCCAGAGTCTTGGGGGGGGGGGGGGCTCCGTGGTAAAAGCTGACCATATCTGTCTGAAGCAGGCGAAAGCTAACTGAAAGGTAATTAAACTCCTCCAAACAGACACGCGCCGGACATCTTTGTCCCCCCGCATTGGCAGTGAAATGACCGTCTCCCTGCCCGTCGGCGAGAGGAGCGTGTGCGCTGCATCCCGACGTACCCTTCACCATCTCATCCCGTCTCCTCGGGCACACTGAGGCGCTTACATACATGCGCACACACACACACATACACACCACTTCTCTCTGTGTGACCAGTGTCCTGGGTGGGGGAGGCGGGGGGTTGAGGGTGAGGGGTTGGGTGCTCTGCGGGGACCTGCGCTGTCAGAGAGCAGACCACAGAGTGTCCCTGCTTCCTGCTCCACCTGCTGTGACAGCTAATTAGGCATGGCCACAAAGACCGTCCTGTCTGGGTGCTGAAGTGGGTGTCGCGGCGTGGCACGGCGGGGGCGCGCCGGGGCAGGGGGTCAGCGGCGCCGGCCGGCCGAGAAGGCGCCCCGCCGTGTTGTCCGGGGACGTGGCTTCATCCAGGGAACACCCGCGACCACGGTGGTGTGTCCTCGTCTTCGTTAGGCTCCCCTTCAGTCATTAATTACACTCACGCACTTCTATTAGTCCTCCATTTAGGCTAATCAACAAGCAGGGCCTCTGCTGACATCATTAGCTCTCATAACAAGCAGCAGCACTCTGGGAGGGGCCCCTTCAGAGCCGTTTGTGAACATTAACCCTTCCTCGACAGTAATGAGCCGTCCTTATCTCCCGGTGTACCTCTGGGCCTATTGTCCTGTTCCTGTTGTCCAACGCACACACGCACACACGCACACACACGCACAGCCCGGTCTTCCTCGCACTGCACTGTCGTTAGGAGACAGCAGTAGCTCGCACCAAAGCTGTGGACGCTCCAGGCAGACAAGGAAGCTTAAATAGCATGGCAGGAAGTTAACACTGCAAGGGGGGGGAGTGCAATGTATTTTTGGGAGGGTTAGGGATCAAAGGCACTGAGGAAATGGGATGAGACAGGGCAGCCTAAGCCCCTTGGGTATGTGTGTTTCTTGCGAGCGGGCACGCGCTCGATGTGTGTGTGTGTGTGTGTGCGTGCGTGCGTGCGTGAGACTCATATTAGATATGAGGGGAGGGAAGGAAACACAGGTTGGAGATGATGGTGACACGGAGCTCAGCCGCTCGCCCGGACCAGCGGGGAGCAAGGGGAGAGAGAACGGTCCCCTGAGCGACTGCACAGCCTCCTGGGGTTTGAGCTGTTTGGACGTAAAATTAAAAACACTGACACACACACACACACTCACACACGCACACACACTGAGCTAAAATTGGCCAGTTGTCCGCAAGGAATAAACATGCCCGACTTAAAAGTGTATGCTATTACTTTTTGCTTGTCACACTGGCTTCTGCCTACATCATGACTCTGCAGTAGCCTGCAGTTGTCGCCTTTCGTCTACTGCTGCCTATCACATAAATCACTGGTTTCGACATTTTTATTTTTTTTCATTCTAGTATCTTTTTAAAAGTATTTTGTAACTCCTGAGAAAATAAAAACTTTGTCAGGAAAAAACAACAGGATTTAATGAGTTATTTCGTTCCATTATTGAATGCTACAATAATTAATGGATTGATCAGCCAAGTGAAAAGTTAACATACAGCTCGTCTGAGGATTTATTAACCAATTCGAGTTTGGGGCTTTATTTTGGAGATAAAAACCTTTGCCTTGTTTTCGGTTGACGTCACCAGCCTTTCATGCAAATGTTCACCTTCACAACAGCTCTCCATTGCTCGGTTGGTTAAGCAACTGGTGCCTATCTGCAAATCACATCGATTCGCCTCTATCATGTTGCAGAGTCCCACAAACAAAGACACCGTGTCGTGTTCGTCAATAATCACGGAGTCCGAACAGAGACTCGCACCTGAGCGGTCATCAGGAAAAAAAAAAAACCTCGCCATTCTCGCCACCGCTCTGAGAGACGCACGTGTTTTTTTTGTGTCTTCGGCGATCCGGTCTCGGATGCGTTGCCAGGACGCCAGAGACCGCGCTGTTCTCTGCAGCGATTTGCATGCTGTGGTCAAACTTGTAACTTTCCCGATCGACGCACTCATTCCAAACCCCAAACAGCCATATCGCGGCATTTTCCGTGCCAGCCGTGTGAGCGAGTTGGTGTCCGCCCGGAGCCAAATGAAGACACTGAGACATTTTGGGCACAGAAGCAGAAAGCAAAAGGCGGGGGAAATTGCTGATGTCCTGCACGCGCTTGGCAAACAGCTTTCATCACAAAGAAGGCTGCACATTGTTCGAATGACTTCCGTGCTGTTTAATGCATCCGCGCTGGATAATCACCTGTGGAGTTTACCTTAAAGGGAAGAGCCTCGCATTGGTGAGCGGCTTTATCAGCCAGAAAAAAGGCGTTCAATAATGCACCAGATGAGAAGAATGAAACGTGCAGAAACGACGTCCACCAAAGCCAGAGGAGCCTTCATTATGCACATGCGCGTGGCTCCGACCTGACTCTGAAGGCACAATCGCAGCCAATTACTGCATCCCAAAACTTGTGCTGAGGGCAACGGGCAGCCCTTTCTCTCCTTTACTTATTAATCCCTGCCAGGACCGCTGGATGCTGTTCTGATTGACTGTTGGTGGTGAAAAATTGATGTCATCTCATTCTCCGACTCCGCACTCGCCACCGCCGCCGCCTCCTCCCCGCCGTCCTCGCAACGGCGGCTGACCGGCAACCGGAGTCTGACCGTCTTCTAAGCTGTAATTTAGATGTGTGCGCATGCGGCGCCGCTCTCCGCGAAACAAGGCTCGAAAGGTGTTGCTCGATAATACGGTCGCGTTGGTGAACGCCATACGCTGCGATCCAACTTTGAAGTTGCGAGACGTTTTTTGGAAAGTGACTGCAAGTAAAATGAAAGAGCAACTTCTTTGGCAATAATGAGCCTCGGTTTGAGAGCATGAATTGCCGAGCGATTTAAAGGGGGGTTACTCACTGCACACGGCGCCGGGACCAGTCGGAGCGCTGGCGTTTGTTTGTTTGTTGCCTGGATCATTTGTTGGTGAAATTTGCTCATTTGTAAAGTGACAACAAGCGAGCATGTGCACACGCAATTTGCGTCGAGAGGGGCTCGGTATGAAAAGGGTTAAGACACTATTTTCCAGCTCTTATCGGTGCTTGTAGAAGGATAAGGAGAGGAAAAGTGAGAGATAGAGGGAGGCGGGAGGAGTGTGGTGGTGGTGGGGGGGGGGGACGCGAAAATGCCATTTGGGGGGAGAGCCAAGTGGGTCTGCTAAACGAGTGGATTCTTATGCAAATGCATGCTAATTTATGCGCACAAGGCAGTGGCAGCGCCTGAGGCTGCTTTGATTGGCAGTTGCAGGTCTGTGTGTGCTGAGGAGGGACGCTTGGCTCCGGGTGCTTCTGTAAAGTTGGGCACGGCTGCCTCTCCATGTTCTACATGCTCTGGATCCAGCGACTGCACACGTCCGTAGCCTCGCCTCTCCACCGGACGAGTCGCGGCGAGCGGCGGGGCCGGCGTCCAAAAAACTCTCCACACACCAAGAGCTCAGCTCAGCCAGCTCCAATTCCAGCATGGCTGCGAGCAGCCAGGGCATCATTATAAAATCAATGCCCCAGCTTCATCTTGCCTGTGTGTGTCCGTGTGTGTGTGCGTGCGCGCGTGCACGAGCATGAAGGGTAGCATTCTGGGCTTGTTGTGTTGATTCTAGGGGGTGTTTGTGAGTGGCAGAACAGCAGAGGCGCCGCAGCGATGCTCTCCACGCTCTCTAATGGGCTGACAGAGAGGCTCTAGGTCAGGGCCTCCCATTACTTCAGGAGAGAAACTGGCTAAATGAATAGGAACCTGCACCCGGCTCCCACCCAGAGGAAATGTAAATGCCATTTGTTTCGGTGGCAAGGCGTTGTCATGCAGCGCGGCTGTACATCTTGATAATGTAAACATAAATTCCTGAATACGGTGATGCCGAAGTAATTGGGAGGCTGCGATTTTTCATTTTTTTTGTCACTTTTGGGGGTTTTTTTTTAACCCCCCTTTCTTGTATTTGCAAGGCACGAGGAAGAAAAACAAATTTAGCTGGGCGAGGATGAAGCCATTACTCTGTCTATTACTCATTCACACAGGCCCCCGGGCCAATAGAAAAACACTTGGAAATCACCAACATAAAATAGAATATGCTCCCCCCCCCCAAAATATAGTGCATTTTACGCTACCTCATAAATATACTCTGTCATGATGAGGTTTCTCGGAGTGAAACAAACGAAACATTGTTTCCCTCCGTGTTTCCCTGCATTAATAAATATATCTATATATATAAATATATATATGCGCTCCTGCGAGTGCGTTATAAACACCTCATTCCAATGTGCGCCCATGCTTGTCGCACCAACGCAGACACATGCACGCCACGTTTGTCTACAGACATGACTAATAATTCCTGCCCACCCGCCACCCCCCCCCACCACCACCACCACCTTCCCTGAAGCGTTCCACACGTGCCAAAGGCAGAATGGGTATTTTTAAGGTCTGCAATTATACCCTCCGCAGAGTGCAGGCGGCAAAATTACTCAGTTGGCAACCCCGCCGCCCCGATCCCACTCCCCCCCAGCGCAACCCCTGTTTCAATGGGAAATAAAGCAAAGCCCGTTAGACGGATCTGGAACGGCGCATCCAAACCTTTTGTTTGTCACACCTGGGGACCGCAAATGGATTCTCATCATACAGTAGATTGAAAATTTATGCTTATTTACACCGCCGCCCCCCCCGCCCCCCTTCCCTCCCACCGGCCGTGAAGCCCCGGCCTCGCAAAACTGCCCGTGTCATCCTCGCTCGACTTATCTCCCCCTCTCCAGCTTCCGATGGCGACCGGGAGACGCGGCGCGGCGCTCCCTCGTGGCCCATCACGCGTCGCCCCGACGTCGGCGCTTTTTTTTCTCTTTTTTTGTGTGAAATAACACGCACGCCCTATGCATATTTCACCCGCCCGCTCCCCCTCCGTCACTGTAGGAGCGATGAATAATACATCTTTTATTATATTATTGCAAGAGATTTGTAACACTTGAAACAGAATGCAATATGCAGTTTATAGCCGTGCACGGCGAACGCGAGGTGCTTCCGCAGCGTCTGTCTGTGTCATGGGGTGGGGGGGTGCGGGGGGTGGGGGGGGGGGTAGAGGAAACAAGCTCGTGTGACTCCTGACAGTCCATCAACTTCCTGGAGCAATTATTCTCCCAGCTGAGGGGGTTCGGATGCCAGAGCTGCTGATGTCTTTTTGTGTCTGCGCGTGTGGAGAGGATGTGTAATTTTTTTTGGGGAAAAAAAACAAAACAAAACAAAAAAAAAAACACGTCCGCGGGCTTTGTTTTTTTTTTTTTTTTGCTCCCCATCACCATGTCGGATTTCAGCGTTTCATACTGGAATGCAACTCGCACGGGCGTCCAAAAGAGGGCCTGGAAAGCTTCCCTGGCCGCTTCGACGCTTTACAGTTTGGCCACATCGCCGTTCGACATCTTGTCGGCGCTCGCACAACAACAACAGAGCGTCGGAAGGTGCTGCCACTGCGGCGTCGCTGGCTCCCTTAAACGAACCAGATACGATCAGAGGAAGAGGGGAAAAAAAGAAAAGTTTGCATACTGTACTTTTCACAAGTTCAGTTCACTAACCTTTCAAGACCTGGAAATTATTGCGCTCATTTCCCATCTTCTGCGGTCCTGTGTAGAAAATCTGGCATTATTAAAATCCAGCCTTAATCATCAAGCGCCTTTGTTTTGCTGCCGTAACGGCGGCGGTCCATTTTGAAATTTAATTTCCTGAAGTAGAGGGTTGAGAGCTGATGCCATTTTATACGGCATAATTGAAGTGGCGTTTTCTCTACACCCCCACCTCCCCTTCTTCTTTTTTTCCACCCCGTCCTCGTGCGGCGCTTGTCGCCGGCCCGCCTCGTCCTCTCGGAGCGTGCGGCGGGGGCGGGCGGAGGCCCCCCGCAGAAAAGCCCTCCAGTCTCTGTCGTTTAATTTGACGAGGAGGCGCGAGGCGAGCTGGAAGAGGAAATACGTCTCGCTGTTGTTGCCGTTTGCCACTTGAGAGCTCATTCGCTGCCCGGGGCTGTTGACCACACCGTGTCAGGTTTCGGCGCGAGAAACACGTCCCCCGCACAACACACCTAAATTACATTTGGACCTCGGCTGGGGCGAAGCAAGCGCCTGGCCAGAAATCAATGGGAGGATACAAGCCTCAGCGGACACGGGAGGGCCTTCGCGTTCATTCCAGCTATTGACGAACGCCAGGTGCATTTCGTCAAACGCCGAGTTTTTTGTGCACATGCAGAATCGGAGGTGGCGGGACGGCGGAAAGTTGGGGATGCACCGCTCGGGCCAAAGTCTCCGAACGTCTTGAGGGGGAGATGGGCTAAATGTTTAAAACAGAATAAGTAGATGGATAAATAAACATTGTATCCCCAGCTTTGCTTCGCTGATCTGTGACTAACTGGATAGCCATTAAGGTTTAAAAATCCCACAGTGTGAAACAGACTGGAACCCATTGAGCTTCGGCTCAGCAGAATAGATTTTCATTTCCTTAATCAACTTCCTTATTCATCCTTTTTTTTTTGCTCCTTCCAAGGAATTAATATAGATCAGTGTTAATGGGAGCCAAATACGTGAGTGGCAGCATGCGGGGAGGGGGCTCAGTGGAGGAGAGCGGGCTTTTCTCCTTCACCAAGAGCAGCATCTGTTGCTCCCCTGCTCCAATGCTATTTACAGATAGCTGCCATTATTTACGCCTGATGAGATCCTATCCAATTTGTCAATCCGCACCGTTCACACAGACACGGACAACATAAGCACTTAACAAGGAAGTATCGCTGCGAGTCGGCGTCACCCGAACCGGCGCCGGCTGTAAGAGAGAGTCGAAAAATAACGAATGATTTGCTGCCGAGTTTCAAACGCAAACAAATGGTTTGTATTTGCTTCTGGGAAGGCAAGTGGCAGTGCGGGAGCCAGCAGACGCATCGTACTTTGAGAGAGAGTTCGACGCACGTCGTGGAAAAAAAGTCCACCCCCCCCAAAACACTTTACTCATCCATTCGACTGAGCAGGACGTGGATAATTAATAATTATTATTTGTTTTTTATAGATCACTCAACCTTTACTTGTTAACGTTTATTTTAATCTATTTTTTGTCTGCTTAACCAAAAGAAAAAAATACAAAACTGTCAAAAATGATTTAAAAATTGTTATTTTATTGTTAAAATATACTTTAAAAAAATACAAGTGAGATTTAAAAAAACACAAATCAAACTTGAACAAAATGAAGAGAAAAAATACTTCATTAAATTAAACAATACAAAATAAAATAAGTTAAATGTGTTTCAGTTACTTCCAATGAAGCTCAGGGAAGCCTTTTATTTTGAAATGCATATCTCCTCATTTGTTTCACCAAACAGACAAGCAAGATAATAAATGGTCGAAGATCTCCCAGTTCAGTTTGACTTGGTGACGGCGAGCTTTCAGGAGACTCAGGCACAGTCACGCTCCCCGGTAAAGACTCAATATGTACACTGCGACAAGAATCACTCCAAGCTCCTCGGCTTAAAGTTCCCTCCTCCTCCCTCCAACAGTCCTTCCCTCACGCCGCCACCAGAGCCGTATATCACGCACACCTCTGTCTAAATACTGTGCCCGAAAAACCACCGATGGATCCTTGGAAAGTTGACTGTGCCGGCGTTCAGCTCTCAGCGAGGTGGCCGCCCGTTATTTTTCAAGTAAAATAATGTACTGTGAATATTCTGTGCAAGTGACTGTTTTTTGTTTTTTTTTGGTGGGTTTGGGAAAATTACATTTTCTCCCTCTGACTTTAGGGACTTCACAGCGAGATTTATTTATGTCTGTGTTTGTGTGTACACGTGTGTGTGTGTGTGTGTGTGCGTTTTTGCACAAAAAGACAGGAACACAGAAGGAAATGACAAAAAAAAAAACGACGCTGCTGTGAGAAAAAGTGACAACGAAACAAAAGAACAAGAACAGACCAAGACAGAGAAGGAGAAAGTGACAAAGGCAACGAGAACGAAATGAGGCGACAGAGAGAAATAAACTGGGAAGGGGGAAAAAAAAAGAAAGAAGACGCGAGATGTGTCAAAAGTAAAATAATAGAGGGAAAGAGAGGAAGAGAAGAAGTGTGGGGAGGACACGCCGTACCAGACAGGAAGGGAGAAACTTTAAGGCGGGGTAGGGGTGGGGGGGGATCGGCTACAGCAACAGAAATGATCTCCCTGTGATCGCGGCTCTCTTTGTAAATAGCATATAGTGTCAGTTTTCGTCCGCTCCGAGCGGCAGATGAATGTTTCCTTTCTCCTAAAGACAATTCAGGAGGCCAGGAGATGGAGGGGGGGGGGGGGAGAAAAGACTAAATTGTCAAGCGTAAAGAAACAAGTTGACTTTTCAAACGCTCCAAACTGTCATGTGTCAAGCCATCAGACTGCGAGGAGATTAAAACGAAACAAACATTTGGCTTTCAAAGGCTGAAACGTGGCTGTACTGTCATCCATCACTATCACCTGAACAAATGTCAACACAATCTCTCCGTGAGATTACACCTTGCAGCCTCTCGCAACTTTGCCGCCGCTAATGCCGTTGCCCTTTCGCACCGTGACATATACACTCCGGCCGGCGTCTTTTAAAAATGTATGTTGGCAGCACGAACTCATCGCGAGGAGCCAAATCAGCTCGAGCCGCGTGTTTTCCTCTCTGTCAAAGAAAATGAAAAGTTAAAGAGGGGCCGCAATAAAAGTTGTATGTCTGTCTTCTTCTTTTTCTTTTTTGTCTTTTATTCCTGCGTTGTCTTCCGTCTTTACACTACAACAGGAAAACAAGGCCAAACACACTTACGGATGCACACTACACCACCCCTCCCCTCCCCTCCCCTCCCCTTTGCCAGAGGATAACCCTGTGATGTTATACCCTCACAGGGGTGCAGCATCTATAAGCTCCTTTTTTGTCTATTGAAGAAAAAGCGTTCCACTCTGGTAGATTACGGTCAGGGCCGATTAAGATCTTTGCCTCACTGAAGCAGGGAAAAGGGGAAAAAAGGGACGTGCTCTGTGTAACCTCAAAACGGCGCGAGAGAGAGAAAAAAAAAGAAAGAAGACAGACGAGATAAAACAGATGAAACCCTTCCTTCACTCCCGAAGCCCCCGGGTCGCTCGGGGGGCGTGGCGATCCTGACGCATGAGCGGCATCATTGGCTCCTCTGCCTTTGAATGTCTCTGTCTCTCGCGTCTCGTTTCTGCCACTTCTCTCCGCTGACTCTCCTCGTGTCTTCCCTCACCTTAAAGCTTCCAACACAAAAAAAGGAGAGCGAGCGAGAGAGCGAGAGAGAGAGAAACATCCCTCGTGTGTTTGTCCTTCTCTCTGATCTCTCTTTGCAGTCAAAGTGTTATCTGTGGCGCCGAATGTTGCATTGCGTGACGTCTGATGCTCGGATTCCTTTGGAGATCGGCTGCATTGTGAAGTCGGCGCTGGAGTGCATCAGCAACACGCCCCGACCGCCTATTACTTGGAAATGTATTCGGTTTCTCTTGTTAACACAAAGTCAAATCAGAAACTTTTCCGGCAAATGTTTGACTTTGTTTCGAGCAGACCGAACATTCTCACACAATGTGTATAAACAGAGTTGTGAATTTGAAGCCTTAAAGTCGAAATCATCACGAAATTAGGTCACATCGTTTGTTGTTTACAAGTCTGAGACATCAAATAATTCACCCTCGATGTTGTCATTTGATTTATTAACTCTTCTTTGGTGGTTTATCAGGTTTAGATTCGACCAATGAGTCAGAGACCCCGGTTTCAAACCCACAACATACTTGACATCCTCCATCCCACTCCACAGCGCAACGCTTCCAGTCAAGCAGCCACCAAATGGACACAAACAAACAGCAGCGGGGTTTGTTTTCATTAAAAAAAAGCACAGGAGAAGCTTCAGTTTGTACTGGATTTAACATGTGAGCACAACAGATCTATTTTTTAAAGTGGCACTTTTAAAAAAAGAAAAAGTCTCAAACTTTTTCTAAAAAATCACAAGCTAACAATTAAAAGGAATTGAGGAATGGATTTGGATCACCGCCTGGAGTTGTTCCAAGTTTTGGTAAGTAAATAACTTAACCCTCCCTTCCGCGTCTCTTTTGCTGATTTCATTGATCCAGAAGCGTTCAGGCGGCGCCGCAGCTGCAGCGACTAATTTAAGTTATCTGATTGAGCCCGGAGTCGTCGCGAATCAAGTGATGAGAACGGCTTTGCTGTCACAGCGAATTCCCCGGCAACATCAACAGCCTCATCATTTTTGTTGGGCTGCTGAAAATGTTCAAATCAACACGCGACGTGGCTTCCCAGCCCCTCCCAACAGCCCATCACCGCCGCTTTGAAAACCTTCCTCAAGTCTCCGAGCCTTTCATCTGCGCCCTCTAATGTGATTCGGCTGATGAAATGTGTCACTCAAGGAAAAGGCGAACGCAAAACAAAAATAACTTTGACCAAAACCACATCGTAAGCAACCGACGCCTCCGCCTCCGTGCCTCGCCCCCCCCACCCCCCCCCCCCGTTCCTGCTCGCGGCGGTGATGGAGAGGCAGAGCCGGTTTAAAGCGGCCCGTCTAATATCCTTCTGGGTGAAGTAATCATTGTGCTTGGCTGAAATGTCACAGGTAAAATAGTCGACGCTGTGAACTGCGGGGACCACTGAATGGAGTTCGTAATTTGCCGTAACAGAGGCCATTGTCTCCTGAACTCACCCGGCCCGCCATCACGGACGCTCTGTCTCTTACTATTATTTTGATTCGAGCCCTGAATTCTCTTTTTTTCCTGCCTCCAGAAACGAAAAGGTCCCGAGGAAAGATGATTTACTGGTTCCGTGCTCGCGGAAAAGACACTCTGGTCCGAGGGAGTCCCAGCGCAACCCATAAACCTTCATTCTCCCCCCGGCCTCCTACCGCAGAGCTGGTGGCCCACACTACTTTTGTTCCGCCTGCAATCATTGCATTCGTTGTGGAATTCAGCATCCCGCAAGTGACCGCCATCCAGTCGCCTCGCTGTTGCTCTTTTCATGCTGAGATGAATTAAACGGCATTTTTTCCTAATAAAAGATGTCGGAAACTGTGAATGGATCCAGGGCAGAGTGGTGAATAGTCGCAACCTCGTCTCCGTGGTGACAGGCGCTCCGGCGCTCCGCCTGTCACTGACGCCCGGCCCTCCCTTAGTTTCCAAATCCTGCCAGCATCAGCGCAAGTAATTTGACAGCAGCATCATTGTCTCCCTGAGATGAGGGTCGAAGCTGATTCGTTCAAGATTTCACACGCACACGCTACCGTTAAAAAGCGATGCCTCTGTTTGACTGGTTGTATCCCCGTCTCGTGTCAAAACAGGGAACATTGAGATGCTTGAAAAATGAAACTCCATTCTCGTGATGTTGCTTTTTGGCCTACATAGAGCGCCGAAGTTTTAGTGGGCATCACGTTCCTGAAGGAAGGCGAAGATGGCGAGATAAAAAGGTCTTTTTGGGGCTCCGGCCCTCCACTTCCTTCTTGTGCCAACAGAGAGAATCATATAAACGATTCAATTTTTGGGGGACAAAGCCTTGCTGGTTGTTTTCCCATTGAGAGAGTTTCAATTGTTTACCAATTAATTGAATTCAATTGCAAGAACTTGCAGGAAGTCAAATCGTTACGTATTGTAATGTGGCGTTATCGTGGCAGCTTATCCTGAGAAGCAGGATCGCGTCGTAATCGAGTCAGATCATCCCAAAACAAAGGTCTCGACGCCGGATTAAATGTAAAGAATGGGTATTTTTTCTGCGTACTCTCCATTTGTCTGTGGAGTCTGAGCTCCCTCCGCTCCTCTTCGCTCAACCCCGGGCAGGGATTCGGCCATATGGCGAAGCATCCCCGAACTCCTGCGCGCTCCCTCTTCCACCTCCCGTCCCCGCCTCGCTCCGCACACACGCTCACTCAGACGGGGAGCGAGGAGAGTAAACCGCGGGGATGCTGCGGCTCCTGGTACAATAGGGCATTGCGGGGTGGGCGACCAGAGCAGATGTCCCCCCCCACCCCCACCTCCCCACCTCCCCCTCCCTCCCGGCGGTGCGCGGTGTCAGCCCAAGCCAGGGCACCACTCCGGGCACCGGTGGCGCTCCGCATCGACTCAAATGTATTCATACAGAAGTTGTCCGTGGAGATTAAACGTCTCCGCGGTGTCGGCAGGACGGGGTCAGAGTTGCCCGGTAACGAGGAGCGGCGGCGCGAGCGCAGGCCAGACAATAAATCTTCCCCCGTGCGCCGGCAAGACCCGTGGACCTACAACTCACTGAATGCTTTGTTTTTTAAATGAGCGGCGCTGACCTTAGTGGTGCATTAATGCACATTTCAGATGCAAAGACATTCTCACCCAGCAGAAAAAAGTTTAAAAAAAAAAGAAAGAAGGAAAAGAAAACAGCGCTCCTGGCTACATAACAGCGAACGAGTGAGAGACGGAGAGAGGAGCGAGAGAGTTTACTGTTATGACTGTTCACCTTTTTACCCTGGCTGCAGAATTAATTTCGGCTTTTAAACGGCAACGCTGATGTTTGGCTGAAAGATACTGCCGGCGCAATGATCCTCCGTAAAGAGCCATGAGCGCTTTACATGGGAGGAGACGTTTGCCGTTTGCAGTGGGAGGCCCATCGGATCACTCGCTGAGGGCGCTCAGGGAGGAAGGGATAAACCCCCCCCCCCCCCCCCCCCAAAAAACAGTGGGGCCTTCTGATAGAATAGCCTCAACACATACAAGCTCCGTCTTACCAGGGTGTGTGGGGAGGGGGGGGACTATTCTCTGTACTGAGATTATGGGTTGTTTATGCTCCATTTGGAGTTCAAATGGTATTTCACACTGACGGAGAAACAAAGCTGCGGAGATAAAGGCAGCTGGTGTGAGAGTTGTCAGAGTGGCAGTGATGTTGCAAATGTCTGTGGCAGGTCCAGCCGTCATGGGCAGATGGCCGCCGAACACGAATGCCAGATTGAGGCCCCAGCACAGCGCCCCCATCAGGCAAAGTGCTTCACGCGGCTCGCCCCCCCCCACCCAGGAGGAGTGGACCCGCAATGAGAGAAATGCGGGCAAGCTGTCGGTTTGTCATTAAGGGTGGGGGGGGGGGGGTGTTCACACTTGGCAGGTTGGGTTCGGGGGTCCAGGCGCGACTGAGCGCTTGGTACGTGAGAGCCCCGAGGATGCAGTCTGAACCCCGGCAAACAAGTGGGATCGGGAGCCCCCCCGCGAATTGGCGACTGGTCCGCTTCCAAACAAACTCCGGGGTGGGTTTAGCTGAAGTTTGAAGACGGCGCGAACGGGAAGCCATCTAAACAGAGCAAACGCTTGAGTTTGCGACGCGCAATCGTTAAAAAAAGCCTCCCGGCAGCATGGGTTCATTGCTAAAATGGAAATCCTCCGACTGTTTTGGACGCTTTTCTGCATATTGTGAGCT
>JASSRZ010000001.1:7527023-7556411 GCA_032164315.1 Malacoctenus gilli
TCGGTTTGTCATTAAGGGGGGGGGGGGGGGGGTGTTCACACTTGGCAGGTTGGGTTCGGGGGTCCAGGCGCGACTGAGCGCTTGGTACGTGCGAGCCCCGAGGATGCGGCCTGAACCCCGGCAAACAAGTGGGATCGGGAGCCCCCTCGCGAAGTGGCGACGGGTCCGCTTCCAAACAAACTCCGGGGTGGGTTTAGCTGAAGTTTGAAGACGGCGCGAACGGGAGGCCATCTAAACAGAGCAAACGCTCGAGTTTGGGACGCGCAATCGCAAAAAAAACCCTCCCGGCAGCATGGGTTCATTGCTAAAATGGAAATCCTCCGACTGTTTTGGACGCTTTTCTGCATATTGTGAGCTTTTGGTCAATGTTGCAAGAGGATCAACAGGTACACAGCGTTGTTGGGTGAGGAAATGACCGACATTTCCTGACAAAAGGCTGCAAAGTGGAGTCGTAGTTTGTGCTGGAGCCTAACTGGAGGATGTCCTGGGTTCATTCCACCGAAGGAAAACCTGTAGAGATTAAAGGTGAATTCAAAAAAGTACCAAATATTGTACCATTGACAAGTTTCGATTCTTTTCCAAAGATGTCTGTGGAGGTCAAGTGAACCGAGCCTCACAGCTCGTCTTGCCCGAGACAATCCCCCGGCCTCCAATAGGCAATGTTTCGAGAAGTCTCTCCGGACACGATAGGAGAGCGAAGCCGAATGCCAAAGTGAAAGGAGGGGCTGAAGGGGACACCAAAGGAACACTAGCTGGGACCATAATAGCCTTTATTTGCCACACGACGCCAGGCCAAGGTCAGACAGGCAGGCGGGCACAGCTGGACGCAAAGACTGAGGCGTCCCGGCAGCAAACGGCCAGCCTTTGATCAGGCGTGTCATTTCTGTCACCAAGGTGACCCGCGCAATCAGACGGCGGCCAGCCAGCGCCTGTGGCCGCGGCGACGGAGGACGGCGAGCGCTCGCGCTGCCTTCCGACCCCCCTGGCGACGATGACTGGGAGAAGTCTTCGTCTTCTTCCCGTGTCAGCGCCATGACACGAGGTCACGCACTGACACGAACTTTGCGTAGCCCACGTTGTAGATCCAGACCCTCACATCTACTTGGGAGACAGACGGCCTCAAAACTGAACGGCGGGGCAAACTTTGAGGGGCGGGGGGGGGACTCGACAGACAATGTATCACAGCCCCCGCTTCCCACTCGGGTGCATCGGATGATCCCATGTTCCACAGTCACCCTCTCTCCTTCTTTTCAACTACAGGAAGGCGGGCTGACACTCAAGTTAATTAAGATTTTAATCCAGGGTGAGGGTGTCAGCGGAATACCGCGCCACAAAGGCGAACCGGGGCCGATCGAGACGGGGCTGAAAGAAGGAGGAACAGATCTGAATGCGGCCTGGGCGATACGCGGCGGGGGTGTTCACCCCCACCTCCTTTCAGAGGTCAGACGGAGTTTGGAACTTCTTGCGAGGCCATCCGAAGCGCTCGACGCTTCGCTCTGTTCACGAAAAGGCTCAGTTTAGTTGCGATGATGAGTTTTTACCCAAATCGCAGCATCAAAAGTCATGTCGGATGTTGTAAACACGAGGAAACAAATTAGCCGAGATGGTGGTGGGGTTGGGGGCGACGATCCATGACTGGCAAGAGGAAAGGAAGGAACAAAAATGACTTGGAGACATTTGAACGCTCCCACTTAAAAATTCCCTCGCAACTCATCTTCAGAAATAGGACAACTCGGTACATTCGATGCGTTTGGAGATGAATTACAATCTCGCAGAAAGGCTGATTCATTTCCTTTCTCTTTTTTTTTTTCGCTCCCCCCGCTTCCTATTGAATCAGATTTGTGGACCTTCCTCGGTCAATGTGCCCCCGAGTTCAGCGTAGCCAAGAGGAAGACCTTCTGGGAAATGAAGTTAGAGTGGAAATGCGAGCAAACCCTCCCACTGGCCTGATATCAGATCGCGCAGCCGCCTGCAGGAGAGGCGAGGCCCTATCCCATATTAGGCGGGTTCACCTACGTGGCGGGGCGTGGATGGCGGAATAAGTGGGACAACTCCCAGCAGGCTGAGAGAGCACTGGCCAATAAATGATAAAAGAGCAGCACTGGTCCCCATGCTGCCTTATTGAAGTTTACCTTTGTAAGTTTACACTGAATCCCAATTTGCCCTCCCTGCATTTTTAAGCTCCAGCCATCGCCGATGCGCAAGTCTGGGGACCGTCAGACACATCTAGAGCACTTCTACCTGGCTGGCCTTTGTCACGGAAGAGAAAGGAGATCAAAAAGAGCTGCAGGAGGACTCCTACTATTCACAGGCTTTCTTCTTTCCCTCTCTTTTTTTTCGCTATTTCCCAGAAGTCATTGAAATACTTGCTTTTAGGCGCAAGATTAGGAGCATGACATGTCTGGTAAATGACTACCTGAAGGTCCAGCGCCAGTAAGAAGTAATAAAAGCCAAAACATGTCCCAGACACTCATTTTTTACAACATTCAGAAGGACAAGCGGCGCCCCGGTTTGACCCTCGGAGGGCGGTTTAACTTAAAGTGCTTCTATACAGGCCTCTCACCCGCAGATGAGAGAAACGAGCCCCATTAATTACTGCGGATCCTCTTATTTTCCGACATAGCTCCTTGCCTATGTAACAACTTTTTCTCTTTTGCGCTGATGAGCAAACTCTTTAATTATATTGTTATTAAGCCGTTCATTCCTCTCCACGTCCTCTTCTCTGGAGCTACGGGGATGGTGTAAAATTTAATGACGTTTATCCTTTTGATGCTCCTACAGTGCGCTCGCAAACGCAGCGTATAAACAAGACATCCCGACTCGGGGCTGTCATTTTCTCGAGGACCTTTGTTATGTATAAATTATCTCGCCTTAAAAACAGCGAGGCGTTTTCTCTTGCGGCTTATATCGAAGGTTGTCGGGCTTTTTTAAATTTTTTTTTCCTTCTGTAGAAAACATGAACGTGCGCAGCGCATAAAACGTCTTGCATTGGTAATTTGAAGCAAAAATGTAAGGAAAAACTCGGTGCAAGTGTGTTTTAATGTAAGTCCGCGCTCCCTCTGCTTCATTAGACCTGAGCAGACGTAAGCCTGGTAATTCTCTGACCCACTCAGCTGACCCGAAAAACTAATCATATTTGCACTGATTCCCAAACATAAGCACTTTAACTTTTTCTCGGATATGCAAATATGTCTCCCTAACAGTGCCTACGAGACAAACTCCCTGAGACGTTGTTTTTTTTTTTTTTCCCCTCCCCCCCCCCACCTTCTTTCTTTCTCTCTTTGCTGCTCCATCCAGCTCAATACCTTTCTACTTAATATGCTGCCAAGTTAATCAACGTTGGTTGAAATCCGAGAGATCACAGGCACTTTAGCTGCTGATGCGCCTGGCGTTCCTCAAAGGCAATGGCTGATGGATCTCCTGTGTTCATTATGGAGAGAAAGAGTTCTCTTTAATCAGCCTGGGAGTCACTTATCATAAGGACGCGCTGCCACGCGCTCGCTCGCGCGCGCTCACACGCACGCCCCGAGATGAAACGCACCTCCGCGGAGGAACGCACCTTGGAGCGAGCCGTCGCCAAGACGCATTAACATGCATCGCCACACGCATCCAGTGGGTTAACAACGCACTTACGCCCAAGTAAACAAAGGAGTCCAAAACGCTCTGTGTGGTTACAGCGCATGGATGTACACATGCAGAGTATATCACACATCATCTCGTATATACTCGCTCATGTCTTTGGGAGCCTCCCCATGAACAATACAGAGCAGTCAAGGAAGATATATGTAGACAGGCCCTGATATGGACATACTTAATTACAGCACTTTACACACACACGCGCGTGCGCGCACGGGCAGACACACACCACGCACACGTCTGTAAGTACAGCAATTTAGCTGCCGTAGCCGGGCTCGACGTGACAGGCGGTGAGAATGTGATCTTGTGGCAGACAATGTTTAAGACTGAATAAATATTTGGGGTTTTGTGTTCAAACGCTTGTCGGGAGGGGATGTCGGTAAATATATGCGTCTGTATATTTGGGCCCGCTACCCCTGTCGCTGTGTGCGAGCGCGCGTCTGCTGTAGGTGACGCCGCGCTGATGTTTGCGGTGTGTGTACGTGTTGGTTTTTTTTTTTTTTTCTGTGTGTGTGTGTGTGCGCGCGTGTGCCAATCTCTTTGGCTTGTGGACAGGCGTACACTGATTTAATCACTCCCCAGGCAGAGTGTGGGGGAGGCAGAGGAGGCTGTGAGGCAGATAGGAACAGACAAACGCGACAAGGCGAAAGAAGGAGAGAGCATGCTCGCCCCGCGGGCCGGCTCGGCTGCACAATAAATACAGACTCGTACACATGCTGCAACAAAGGTACACCTACGCGAACACATAAATACGCCCGCGCATTTGTATGCACTGTCGTCTTGCAAATATTCTGCAGATTAATATTAAACATAAGCGCCGCCGCAGCGCGTTTGTGTGTGTCTGCGTGTGGTTTATTACATGTAACCTTGCCTTTATGAGCGCGCACACGTGCCTTTGTGCGGTCTCCGCCGTCACGTCCTGTACGCGTTTAGTCCCGGACAGAGGTCACTAATGGAGAACAGGGTGGTGATGGGCCGGGCAGTTCGGGTTGTTCTGTAATCTCATCACGCTTAACTCGATAAGGTAAAGGTCAGTCTGCCCCCCCACCACCACCACCACCACCACCGCCGCCACCGGTAGACTTCCTGTCCCTGCCGCGACCCGCGCGGCGTCGCAACTTGCGTCGAGGCTCGCTAAGTGACAAACTCCCTTCCCGTTTCGCTCCCCCTCCCCTTCCCGACGGCTTCAAAGCCCCGCGAAGCAATTGGGAGGCAGCAACAGGTGCCCTGATGTGATTTTGACTGAAAAAGGATTGTGTTGCAAAGAGGAACAAAAGAAAGAAAAGAGAGCCTGGATGCTGGTGGGATCTGCACTCTGGCTTTTTCTGCCTCTTTTCATGAGGCGGTTTTCTGTTCACTTAATCTGTCACGAGAAATTCCATTTGGGAATTACCTGTGATGTTCAGGCTGCTCGGAAGCGGTTATCAGCGGCGCTTTGTCATTTAGACTAATAAATCTGGATTATAATCTGATTACTGTTACGAATAGTTTTTGGGGTCCCTTCAAAAGAGGAAAAAAATCGAGGCGTCTTGAGAGTCATTCGCGCTCGCGTAGCTCAGGTCACCTGCATGAATGAACCCCCCCCCCCCTCCGTTTCCTTCTCTCTCTTCATCACCAGCTCAATTCAGGCTGTTAAACATGAAGGAGACGTCCGTACGAGCCAGTATCGCACAAACCTTCCACTGAAGAATGGAGGAAAACGCTCCAAAATACATTTAAATATTTATTGAAATGAAAACACGTCACGATTTCAAAGCGAGATGATGATTTCCTCTCATTCTCGGAGCGCCTACCTTTATTTCGCTCGACGAGCGGAGGGCTGGCAGTGCACCAGTGTTTGACAGATTGAGACCATGTGATCAATCAGAGCGCAGCGGCGACAATGAGGACTACTGGGTGAAAGATTACACGCACGCACACACGCAAGCAAGCACGCGAGTACACATACCGCGTGCCGAACAGAAATATTCAATCCAGAGCCTCTTTTTTTGGGAAACACGCGCACAGATTCGCACAAAACGGCTAAGAAAGAGCAACCCAAAGGTGAACACCTGTTCAAAAATATATCATTTTCCTCAGGACTCATCTCGCAAGTCGGAGTTTCGTGACACGGCGGGTTGTGCAGCAAGGAGAAGGAGCTTAAAGAGTGACCTGGGAGTCTCCTAGTGAAATGTCTCTAATCAGCCTCAGGGGGTTTAGCATCCTCTCTGGGCTTTGGCTGAGCTGGGAGCCAGGGGCAGGCACACGGCAAGTCTGACAGACTCTCTTCCCGGAGATCAATACCGAGACTCCTTTTAAAGTGTGACATGTTGAGAGGCAGACAAGGAATTCTACTTCTGAATTCCCGTGGCGGAGAGGTTTATTCCCCCCATCCCCCCTACTCACACGCTTCTTTTTGCCACGTGATTTTCTGGTGAAATTGCCTGACATATAGTAAGAGTATGAACATCAGCATGTGGTTGTGGGTATTGTGTTGCCCTGGATTACATCAGCTTTATCTTCATTAGGGAGGGAGAATGGGAGGGACCGAGCCTGTTCGATATGTGCGCAAATAATGTAACTTCTGTGTCATTACAGCAGTCGTTGGCTCATCGTAGTTTCCCAAAGCTTCTTGTTTTTTTGACAAAAAAGTCTCTTTCATCTGAATAATCAAGGTAAGCGAAGTGTAGATACGCCTACAAGTCTGTAATGGAAACCTGAAGGCAAAGAGGGTCAATGGAAAGGTGTCCGTTTTAAAGAAACACGCCGGTCTGAATCCTCTCGACCTCCTCGACCAATTTTGGGGCACGAGAGTCGCACCGCATTCCTTTAGGGTCATGATTCAGAGTTTGATTGTTCTGTTGCTGCCTTCAACTCATTAAAAACTCAAAGTACTTCTACTGCTTTTTGTGTCGTCAATAACTGAATGCCATAGGATTTGTAGAAGAACCAATACAGGTGCTCGTACATCTGTACTGTTACAGCAGGTTCTATTTTATCTTTAGCTATTTTTTTTAACTGAATGCAACTCTAGTTTGGTAATAAAGTGGCTCAACGTGCCAGATTTTACAGCTGTGAGTCTTTCAAGCTATTCTGAGACATGAAGTGTCCTGATTTGTCACCCATCCATATCACCTGAAACTAAGTTACAGGTGACTGAAGAGAAAGGGACCGGACACCCCTCCACTAACGAAAAAAAACCCAAAAGAATTGTCCCACTGGTTTTTATCTTACAATTTAAAAATCCAAGGGATGGTTTTCCACATTCTGATGCACTGTTTGTGTGCGTGTGCGTGCGCGTGCGTGCATTTGTGCGTGTGTTCCGCTATGTAGCAAACGAGCGACACCCATCTGGCTCGGCAGTCGGCAAACTTTCGGAAAGCCTTTGCCAATACTACCTGATCCAGACCAGCTTGTTCCTCTGCATAACTATCTCTGCCATCCATCCCTTCTGACATCTGGCAGCGGCTGACTGGGCACAGCTCAGCCCAGCTCGGCTCCGTAGCTTTAGGGGAGGTCAGCAACTGTGGGGCTGAGCACCGGGGCCGTCAGGGAGCTTGTTCTGCATACTGAGCAGCCTGATTAGGCAGAGGAGCGCGGAGGGGCTCCAGCCGAGAGGGCCGGTGGGGAGACAGGCGTGACGGCACACAGTCCTGCAGCCTCCCTGCCACCAATGACCAGGTAACTGATGACGACTCGCAGAGCGTCTCCTCACACGCCAAAGATGACTCGAGGAGCGCTCCTTTTGCACGCCGGCCGAGAGCTTCATTTGAAGAGGAAAAAACGGGGATAAACCACGAGCGTCACGTTGGGTTTGCAGCAGATGACACGTCGCCGCCATGAATGAATCATTGACGAATGCAACTGCGGTCGGTCTGTCTGCGCGAGGCTGCCGAAGCCGAGGGAATATCGCGAAAGTCGGTGCGCGTATTTGCATACTGACGGCGCGAGCTGCATTTGGAGCCTCGGAGTTATTTGTCTTGCGAAATGCCGTCGATCCACCACTGTCCCTGTAATAAGAGCAAATTGATAAAGATAATGAGCCCGTGACAAGACCGGCTCGCGTTGAGCCCAGCACAGCTGACTGCCCAGAGCAATGCATCCACTGCTCCGCCTCCACGGACACATTGCCGGCGTGACGGATAATTTGTGCAATACCTCTCTATTCCATCTCAGCCTACCGCTCCATCTAATCGCACCACCCCGCACACAAAAAAAAGGAAAAAAAAAATCATCAGCGTCCGCATGGAACGTGCCCAGGTGCATTACAGTAACTGATGAGTGTTATCACGGTAAAAAATAAAACCGCGGCGACGTAAATCAGCCGATGATTGGGGAAATGGCTGCGGCAACATGGGCTGCGAGTTTATGAAGCGTCCCTGACGTACGCTGATTACTTTTGATTCTCTCCACTGTGTCTTCTTTTCCCAATGAGGTGAAGAGCAGAGGTGGGGGAGGGAGAGGGGGGGGGGGCTTGGGATGGGGACCTGCGTTCAGTGGCTGATGTAAAAAAATAAGGGACTCAGCGGCTCCCTCGCATCGTTCCCCGCGGCTCAATGTTTGCAATTTGTCCAAAACGCCTGGAGTACACAGTCACAGGACGACGGGAACCAACATGTGCGTCCACACCCAGCTGCGCACGGGTCGGCCAATCAAACGAGGGAGAGGTGGAGGGAATTACACCGGTCATCTCATCACGCTCGCGGATGTAAAGCAGGGCCGAGCGAACAGTCGGTTTTGGAAGCCGACGCGTTGGAAACGGGACAAATGGACGAGATCGAAAGGTGAGGCGACGGCGTCCAAAACAGCAGGTCTCCTCGTGTCATCGCCGCGATAAATATTCTCTCTCCAAGGATAATTAGGAAACCAACAGTTATGAGCATCAGTGTTTGTTTTTTAATCACCTGGGAAGGGACAGCTGGCCAGATCCCGCAGAGGAGACGTGATAAAGACATATTCTGATTATTGTAGTCGCTACAATCTGACCTCTGGCCATCAGAAAGGATTTTCCAAAGGAAAAGAAAGGATTACAGAGTTAAAGTTCATTTGAAGTCAAGCTAATTGAATCATTCGACCTGTGGGCCCTCAGCATCCGCAATATCATACAGTTCGTGTGGTGTAACAAGAAGTTAAACGGCCACATCGTCAAAGACACAAAACTCGTACGTTTAGCCTGAAATGGAAGGATGTCGAAACATCTGATGCAGCTTCCTTGAAGGTGCGTGCAATTTATAAGCGTCCAGGATAAATGGACTTTTAAAACTGCGGCTGTGAACTGTTTTTTTTCTTCGTTGCCGTGTGCGAAGCCGTGCACGTGTGCGTTGTTTTTTTTCCGGAGAAGAAACAGTGGCACCGTGCCCAGCGGGACGAGGAGACGCAAGAGGAGTGTGTGGAGCACTGTGCAAATTTGGTCCTGGATTTCATCTGAATAGTACTCTCATATCTACAACTTTGCTGAGCAGTGTTCAAGGCCACATATGGTGATTGTATCGCCTGATGCCAGCTGCCTCTTTCTGCACGTTGCCGCACTGTGAGCCTTTAATAACAAAGAGTTGGAGACGGGGATTTGGCCCCCAAAGATGACCAGTTTCGATGTCACACTGAAAGTCTGAAACGTCACGATGCCCCTGAACTGTTTTGGTGACATTCGGCTTGTTGGTTTTAATGTAGTGGCTCTCGGCGTATATACCTGAACCTCAGGAGGGGGAAAAAAAGGAAGCTGACACTCCCAAGAGCAAGAGAAGGAGGAGGGGGGTGGGGGTGTGGGGGGGGGGGTAAGAGCAAGTGAGGTAGAGGGGTCAGCCATCCGCTGAGATGATAATGAAAGAATAATAATAGAGTACAGGATGAAATTACTGAGCTTTACCCACAATATCTTCTCTCATTAGCGCCAGCACTAATGTTGCCGTTTATGCTTGTGTTCTACACCAGCTCCCCCTAATTAGGCGTGGGCTTCTAAAAATAAACAGCAAACTAAATAGTGGCGTGAAAGTACATGCAAATCTGTTGATGTACAGGAATAATGGCGGCGGGGTGGAGGAGGGGTAGGGGTGGGGATTAGTGGTGCGCTGCAGACTAAAGTAATTGAGTTGGGTAGTGTTGACATCCAGGCACAGTCAGAGTGCCCATGTTGTGGAACGTGCTGCGCCGCGCGCGCGTGCGTGCGCTTCGGGGGCTCAGCCGGCATTTGTTTTGTGTGGCTGGTGTCATGGCGAAGGTGTTAGCTCGGGATAAAAAAGGCTGGAGGGGCTGCACAGATACTAATCCCCCGCGCGTTGCTTTGAGAAAGGGGGGCGGGGGGGGGGCAGGAGCGGGAGCGGGGCGGAGTCCTTCCTCCTGCGAAGCAGCATGGACAATCTGTTGCATCACCTGAGCTGGGCGCCCAGCGTGGGCGGGATTGAGGGCACGGGCCTTGGCACGACAAGGACACGGGGCTGTCAGGCATCACTCACGTCCAAGGCGAGGGGGGGAAAAAAAACACCCAAAAACTTGTTTTAGTCGCTTAAAAACTGCGTCTTCTTTTTCTTTAGAGCCGCCGGGCCATCGATTGCTAGATTTTCATCTCTCTCAATAAACTTTCTGCGCCTCAGCTGATGCCGATTTTAGAGAGCGAGTCACCGTTCTACACCCCTAAAGCGCTTCTAACCGCGTTGACTCAACAAAGCTGATGTGGAGGCTGAAGCAAGCGGCAGCTTATTGCATTAGAACCTTTACTTGACTCATCTCTACTATGCATGGCTTGTTTTCTATTAGAATCGTGTCCCATGTTACCATCAAGTAAACAAACACCTTACTGCGAATACGCCGCAGCGTTGGTTGCAGTTTCATCTCCTTATCTCGGAAAAGAAAATCGGACGTTCGTTGTCGCAGGCTTTAAAAAGAGAGGAAGCGAGTCTGTGGATGGGTTGCCGTCACACGACTGAACGGGTGACCTTCCTTCGCAGTCCTGTCAGCAGGCCCGGAGTCCGTCCGCGTCACGTCTTGGCTCGGCTGACCTTGCTCGATACGGAGGCAAAGCAGATCCTGAATAAAGGGTTTGGTATTCATGGAAACTCCAAAACGGTGTAAAATCGAGCCGAGTGGAGCCGAGCAGGTTGCGACGCGAAGAAGGTTTTGACAGCTCAACATTTTCGCAATGATGCTGAGAAACTAGAGATACAAGTGCTCGCGATGGTCACCAGCAAATATCCTCGATCAGCACAAACACGTTCATCACGTCGGGAGAACTTCAACGCGTTCCTCGCGGCGGTACCCCGAAGTTCCACTGCCACCGCGATAAGAACTTCATAAGTCGCTCGCAGAGAAGACGAGGGCATCATCCCGCGCTGGAAGGAGGTGCCGCTCGACACCGAAGCCGGCGCGTTACTTTACTGGGACACGGTTTTACCATAACAAAGACGTCGGAACCCTTTGCTGAAGAAAATTCAAATTCAGCTGCTCTCAAAAAAAAAATCCAATATAAATGAAAATGGGGTAGCATGTTGACAGTTTTATGCTATGTGGGAGATAAGTTAAAAATACAGTGACTTGGAGCAATTTCCACCGCAAAGTGCCTGTTTAAGCACGACAGGGGCGAGGTAAGGGCCGGGCTCATCCTGATAATTCCTTTCTTAGCCTTGTCACTTCGGCTTTACGACTTAAAGGAATTCCTTGATCTCTTGACATTGACATAGTTATTTATTTCTTTCCCTTTTTGCATTTATCAGGCATTTTTCACCTTCACTGAAATAGATTTTTTTCCTTCTTCCAGCTGCACTCGTCTCAAAAATCGTCACAACAAATTTATGTTCAGGTCTGATTCTGACCTCCAGACGGATCCGCGACGCGGACTCTGATTAAAGATGGACGGAGTCGAAATGCGATGTGATGTCTCTTTCTCCTCGGACTGTAACTTCCTGTCAGTAAAGTATTTTGCACTGTTTTCTCTCGTGATCAGCTACAGGTGTTGCATTTCGGTCTGTTGTGTTCACTAAAGCAGACAGCGATTCCTACTCTTCCCCTATTTAGAGTTCTTTCAGCTCCAGTGAGTGTTTTGGACACTCACGAGTGGCAGGTTTGGGAAATTGGCGTTTGTTATTACACGATTGTTGCACACAACCCACTTGTGTTTGGTGTGTGGTTGTGCGCGCTGCATAGAAGCCTCCCAGAAGGGTAAAAAAAGAGGAAACATTCTCTCTCTGTTTGTGAAGCGGCTAAAAAAGCAAGTTTGGAGTATTTTTCCTGCATGTCGCGAGTGTACGTCGATCTCAGCAATCCTGCCGACTCGATTCAGGCCTACAGAAGGACTGAAGTTTAGCTGTTTGTTTTGTTTACTGTACACCGTCTACAGGAGCAGGTAAAGCTGGGTGTCAGTGAGGCTTTCAACACTGCAGAGAGTTTATCAGCTCTTCTACCCAAGAAGTCATCCAGAGTTGGGGCTGCGTGGAGCCCATCTGGAGGAACATGTGGGGAAAGCAAAGAACCTGCGAGACATCAGTTGATGGGAGGTGCAACACAAAGCAATTCACACCCACTCACATCTTTATTTGTAACTAAACACATTTTACGGGAAGTGATTGGCTGCACATGCATATGGAAAGTTTAAGGCAGCTGGAGTGAGAAAAAAATGCAGGTAGAGCGTGCAAACTGTAGAACTGACAGCATCCAGGATTGGCCTGGAACTTTAGCTCGTCCTCACTCGTTGTGAGGTGACAGCGTTAACCGCGACACCAATCCTCTGCAGCTTCAGTTATCTGACAGTGTTTTTCTCATCTGTAGTTGTATGGATTTTGTCTGTGCTCTGTACAAACACTTTTTAGAACCGTTGCTCTTTTGATGAACATCGACTTTGTGTCTTTATCTCATCGCAGAACAACAATACAAACATACCAATTATTAACTACGCTGAGAATATGAATCTTTATCTCAGTTTCATCGTATAGCCATTAGTAAAATTAATCCATTTGAATACAGTTAAACTGCAATGCAGTAACTAAGAGTAATTGCCAAAAAAACATGATTTGCATTGATCTGAAACCCACGACGACACCAAAACACCACCCGAGAACTCCTCTGTAAGGGACATGTTGTACAATTGCCACCAGTCTACTGAGGAAGCTCAGCAGATAAAGCTCCGAGTCCCAGCGCTCTTTGTTCATTAAAGACGAGGCAAACAGGAAGCGCAGGGTGACAAGCAGCCGGTGCGTTGCGTCTTCAGTACTTTAAGAGGCGTTGGCTGTGAAAATAGGTGTAATCCCATGAATTTCCTTCCTCATCTGCCGCGAATCATAAAGCCGTCAACACCGCAGCCAATTCTCATTTATATTAGACGTTATTTGAGAGCTATTGAGTTTGAATTTGTGCGCCGAGCAATGTCACCGGAGGACACCAAATCTTTGTTATGGTAATTACAGCTCAGTGAAATTATGTAGATGAAACAAATGAATGGGGCAAAGTTGCAGCGAGCAACGCACTTGGGAAAATGCTGTATTTTCTAGCTGGTAATCTTAGATGAGTGAGGACGGCTTGATCAGAATTCAAATCAACGCAAATCGCTGTGACAAAAAAAGAAAATTAATCCAACTGACAAAAAAAAAAATCGGCCGTGAAATTCTTTGTAGGGAAAATCTGCGGCATTCCAGACGGGAAGACTCGGAAAAAACACAAGGAATCAGGTTCTATTGAGTCAAACATCTTTCCATCAGGTACTGCTTGTTTGTCCACAGCTCATCTACCAAAAACCAACGTAGTTCTACCTCAACTCCCGTCGGTGTCATCAACAGGTAGCTGAAAGTATAAATAGTCGGAGTGTATTTGGTGGATTTTCCGCCGGCATTACTCATTCCTCTGTGCAAAAGTAGTAGCGCCATTACGGTGTGTTCAAAGAGAGAACCATGATGACTAATTTCTGCCTTGAATGCAGTCCATTTGGCCTCGCTTCCAACCCGGCTCAGTCCATTACGGCGCCTCTGAGTCACAAACCTCCAGACCCGAGGCTGCCGGCGGGAGTCGCTCCGGCTGGTGGGGGGTGAGGGGTGGGTGGGTAAGGGGGGGGGTGGGGGGGCGGCCGTTCAAACGCACGCAGACAAGTGAGCGTACATCCACTCATGTGCACACAAAAACACGTTCTGTCTGCTTCTCACACCATCACACATGCATAAAAAATATCTCGCTCTCTCTCTTTCTCTTTCTTTCTTTCCCCCTGTGCCTCCGTTTCTTTTCTCCTCTCTCCCTCGATATCACACACGCACACACACACACGCACACACTTTGCTTCCCCGCAAAACTGAGCTTTTTATAGAGCATCTGTGTGTTGGCGTGGGCAGCGTATGGCCGTGCTGTTTCACCCAGCTCAGACTGGATCTCAGATCAATATCCTGTCCCCCGCCGGCCAGCTAGTTCAGGCCGGACAGACTGCTTCTCCAAACCTGTCCTCGGCGGTTCGCCCCCCCCCCCCGGCTTGCCGACTCTCACACACGAGATAGAACCGAGCCGTCGGTATTTCGCGCTCTTTAACGCACGCCACACAGTTTCCTCACAACTGTTGGTTGAAAATAACCGAAGGTTTTTTTTTTTCTTTCACGGAGCCAAACTGCATTCTGCATGGTGTGTGTGTTTTTTTTTTAATGTGGCGGAGCAAGAGCGATGTGAATGAGTGCAGTCGTCCAAAGTGTCGCACTCTCCTGCCTCTTCTACGCAAACACACGGGTAACAAAAACAAAAAAAAAAACAAGTGCTGATTGTTGAGCACAGATTGCAGTGGGCTTCCTCAGCCTGGTGTGTTTGCCAATCCAGCTCCACTTGTTTTTTTGTTTGTTTTCGGTTTACTGGCATTGTCGCCAGAGTCGAAGCGATCCGCCTGTCCCTGTGATGCGTGGCGAATTGTACGTCTTTTCTTCTCATTCCCATGAATTTTGTCACCGTAAATCAGACGCATGTGACTTTACACACTTAAAACAGCTACAATCTCAAGACGTAGAAATTCCTCTTCTCGTTAAGAGTGAAAATAATAACTCATTTGTCTTATTGTGCCTAAAAGAAGAGAGATAATCTGCAGAGAAAATACTTCCAGCTTATTTTAAGTGTCTCAACCAGAAAGTTTATGAAGAGAACTTTCACTTTTTTCCTTTCCAAAACTGCTTATTTTAAGCCCAAAAAAAAGGTTGAACAAGACATTTTCTACTTATTAAATAGAAAAATCGACCTGGTGCAATTTTGATTATTGCAGTGCACAGAAACCATCTTTTTTTTCTTAACTTATCAGAATTTTGGCCTCTTTAAAAGTGAAAGGTACGTTCTCGCATACTACGTGATTGGCTGTGGGGGTTTTTTTCTGACTAACCTTTTCCAAAAGGACCTTTGCACATGACAAGCGAAGTCAGTGTAATTCACCTCTAATTCGCTGTGAAGATAACGTCTTTAGGACGGACGAGCCGTCCTGGTCAGGAATAAAAAGGAAAAAACCTCAAGGAGAACGGCGTGTCATTCATCACCCAACATATGCAAACGCCATGGCAACCGTGATAACATTACACGCGACGGAACGTGTTCATAAGCCGCCCGTGAAATTTTCTTTGTACCATCGAGGCGTCGTCTCGAATATCCCCACAGGTGGCCTGAATGTCGACCATTCACTGGCTGGGCGAGTGTGGAGAGTGTTTCAGAAAAAAAAGTCTGCACTCACTCACAAAGATTAGATAAACGATGTCACTTTGAATTTGAGTTTTAAAAGCATTTATAGTGGATTTATTTTTAATTCACGCACTTTGCATAATCGCCGGGACAATCTCATTATACATTGAATAATATTACCTATTTTTCTTCATTGTGTTTAATCATGCTGTATTGAACTGTATGACGATTAATAGACTAAATTAAAAAATAATAATAATAATTCGAAATATTGAACTCTGCATTCTAAAACCAAAATATGATGGGCGGAAATTTATCACAAAAACGGCAACGACCGGTTTGGAGGAATCAAAAGCAGAATTTGAAGTAGTTCACAAATAAACAAAACAAACACATATACTTTTTTATACACTTATCAAAGCTGCTATCTTTGATTTTTATGAAACAAGCGCGTGCCCGAGTGGTTTACGAAACTGACTCCATGACGCCAACCCCTTCGCCGCGGTACGGGCCGGCCGGATCGCGCGGCTCGAGCCCGAGCTGAGATGCAGTGATGTCGGCGGCCGGTAGCTCGGGCCCCCTTTCACAACCCCATCAGCCTTTTGACGGCCCCTCATGATCAAGGTGACTTATGGGGGAGCGTTTGGCACTGTGACGTCGCGCTCGGGATCTCATTCCCTGACAGATTACAGTGTTGGACAAGCTGCCACTCGCAGCCGTGTGGCTGTGATGGCTTTGATAATTGAAGTGCTCAAAGGTGCACGGCTTGGACAGATGAAGCCCGGCCAGTCAATGGATCAATAGTGTAATCGTGAGCTCCAGGTGCCGGAGCTAAATGGACCAGGTGGACTGGGTCCGAGCCGAAGCAAGCAGAGAAAAAAGGTCACGGGGGTTTGGCTTGGGTTTTTGGTTTTTTCTACCCTTCTATTTCTTTTCCAGGCGTATTTTTTTCCCACGGAAATTTACCGTGATGGGAGCAAACAATTCATAAATCCGATGGAGACATACGCACCCTCTGGGCATCTGGATGTGATAAATGGAAAAGTGACAGCAGAGAAACCGCACTTTTTCTCGCAAAGATTGAGACAGCCAGTGTCCTCGAACCAGCATGCGACATTTACAGGTGTATCGGTCGGAGTTTAGCCTTTAGGTTTCGCCGGCATTGTTTTTTTTCTTTATCTCCCGCGGTCCCATTTCACTGATAGAACCATCTATTTGCCTGTCTTCTCGCCGGCAAATCGGCAAACAGACTGCTCAGCATTCGCAGTGTGGCAGCAAACAGATTTCATAATCGTCGCCCGCGTTGCTCGCAAGTCAATAGCTACGACTTTATCGCCGGGAAAACACACACGCGCGTGCGCGCGCGGACGCGTCGTTCGCGGACTTAATTGAATAGGAGTAGCCGGGCCCCGGCGTCATGAACGCAAAGTCATTTTCATATCGCTCAAATGTCACCAGCCGGCGAGGTGACAGGCTGCTCTGGCCACCTGTCAAGCCTCGGCGTGACGAGTGGCACCAAAAGGAAGAAAGGGGAAAAAAAAAACCCCGAAATGAGCGCCTGAACGCTTTCGCTCGCTCGCAAAAGTGAGTCCGTGTGTTTCTCGTGACACTGAAAGGGCATTATCAACTCGTGAAGGCCTTTAATCAGATATTGAACAGGGAAAAACAGCCCACGGTACTCGGAGCAGCACAAACAATACATTATCCGGCGTGGATATCATTTCAGAATCGTGTCGTCCATCAGCGGGCGCATCCAAGCAGCAAAGCAACAGAGAAAGATGATAAATAAATTTTTTTTTACGCCAAATGGGAGGTGTGTTCGGGGAAAAGCAGCCACAAGGATCCGCGAAGGGGGGGGGGGGGGGCGACCGGGTGTGGGAGAGACAGAGATGATGATTTCTAATCTATGGCGGTCCCTGGAGAACGAGAGGATCAGTCACCAGTGGGAGATGGAGCCTAATCAACTAACCGTGGCCTAACGCGCACACCGCGCACACACACACACACACACACACACGCAGCTCCTGGTAATTCACACTCATACATGCCATGACTGAGTCTGTATGAAGGTGAAATGCAGAGCAGTGTGTATGGGAAGAAGATTTATCCCTGTCTTTAGATGTTAAGTGGATGCTTGTGCAGAAGGACAAAGGATTAAATTCAACCTTTTACATTTACCTGGTGCTCTTAGTCGCGGCCGCCTATCAGGACGGACTTAAATTGTTATATCACCGGCGTGACAAGCGGCTCATAATAAGTACAGTATGCACAAGGGTCAGAGCTATTGTGACAGGGGGCAGAGGATGACAATAAAAGCGGAGGGGGGGGGGGAGAAAAAAAGAGTTGCGGTAGAAAATGAAATAAAGAGTCGGAGAAAGAAGAAACTGACAAGGTCAGATGGAGATAAATGTCAGTCGCTGGGGGCCACGGATGTGATGGCGCTCCACGAGAGGACGGAGGAGGAGGAGGAGGAGGAGGAGGAGGAGGAGGAGGAGGAGGAGCGGCCCGGCGTGTATTGGAAGGAGTTAAAGAAAGAGAGCGACGGCGAGTGAGAGTGACAAACTGTAGCCACGGTGCATGGGGAGCAATGCAGGAGTGCTGAAAAAGGGAGGCGATAGGAGGAGGGAAAGCGTGAAGGAGGGAAAAAAAAGTTACAGCGGAAACCAGGAAGTAGTGAGAAAGAGAAATAGCCAATTAGCAGGAAGCCAGCAGGTGTGCGTTCTCTCTGGAGCCCCCCCACTCCCCCACCCCCCACCCCTTTTGCCTTCTCTTCTTTACCCCCCATCCTTGGTATGGGGTAGGGGGTATGTGTACGGGGGGTGGGCTAATGCTGTGCGGGCCTTAAAGAGCAGAGAGTTGCTATGACAACCGGCTGGCACGCTCTGTCTCCAGGGAAACGGAAATGTCACAGCTTAAGAGGTCTCGCAGAAAAAGCGAGTGAGGAAGAGAGAAGTGGAGAGAGAGAGAGAGAGAGAGAGAGAGGCAGAGGGAGAGGAAAGAAGAAGAAGAAGAAGAAGGGAAAAAAAAAAGGTACAGGTAAGTGTGAGGAAACGCGGCGCCACGAGATCGATGCGCCGCTCCTTATCTTTGTAGCGAGGCTGTCACATTATCTGCGGAGTTTCTGTACAATCAAATTAATCATCTGGCGTCGCCCTCCAACCCGCCCACTCCCCTCCTTAACTTAGTTTACTGTCTGATCGGGTGACAATGTAGATGTTAATTTTGAGCCGCTCGCTCCCTCGCAGACCGAAACCCGACTCGTCCACACCTGAGCGCCGGGGCCGTCCGTCCGTCGGGCGGTCGGTCGGTCGGTCGGTCGGTCGGGGCCTCCGAGAGCCAATCAGCCTTCATTTATTTAATCCAATATTTACTGTCATAAGCAGCCCCGAGGAGTCTGCGAGGGGGCGGTGGTGGGGGGGGGTGGGGGTGGTAAAAGTGAAGCGGGCGCCTGGCAGCATGTGGCGAGGGTGAATGTGACCGGTGTTTGCCACTGAGCTATGGGCTGACCCTCCAAATCACACATTAGCCAGGGCTGACTAGCCGAAAACCCATTAACCTGAATGGCCGCTGATTGCTCCACTATTAACACAGTCTGACTCCTCTCCTCCAGGGCTGTACCCACTTACACAGGTGCTCCAGCACCCCTCAAGGTCTTGGCTTAATCAGGGTAAACAAATGTTGTTTCTTTGTCATGGCGCCGCCACTTTGTTTGATGTATGTCACACACTGCCGCCGCCGCCGTCGCCGTTGCTCCGTCTTTTTTTTTTTTTAAGGCACTAATTGCGTCCATCTGGCAGAATTGACCTTTTGCGCGTTACCTGTCAGTATTCAGAGAGGCGGTTCCAACCGCGCGAGGAGCGCGCGCGGGTCCGTGTCAGCGCGGGGACAGTCGGATCTCGGGGAACGGGAGATGGCCGGCTAAATGGAGCATTTCTCCGGCACGCCGCGGCGGCGTGGCGGAGAATGTGGCCCGGCCATGCCTAATTTATTTCCTCTTTTGTCGTTGTTGTCTCCATTCCTCGGTTGATTAAACCAACCTCATGCAGCTATGCTCAACAAATAGCCTAATTGAGTACGACCTTGGCAAATGATATATCAGCCCTATCCTCCAAAAACACCACCTGCACCAGACGCCCATCTCCCCAGCCCATCGCTCTGCGGGCCGCCGCACCAGGCACAACAAACACAAACAGGGGATTCGCCTCCTCAGCCAAAGTCATTTCTTGCACGACCTTTCCCACAAATCACGGCGATGACACGGGGCTGGATGGATCACTGGAATGGGACACATTTGTATCACTTAGACCTTTCATCAGATGCAAGCAGATACTCATCTATTATTCCCCCTTCCATTTGCAACTTTCACCCCGCCGCCTGCACATGCGGGGCAAAATAAGTGAACAAAACATTTCTATCTCTGCTCCATGCAGCAGCGGCGGCGGCGGCGGCGGCAGCAGCGGCAGCAGCAGCTGCAGCAGGCGCAAGCGAGCGCCGGGTTCTCATTAAATTTCCATCCCGTCTCTGTGTTTAGATGGGAGCTGGAACGAGGGGAGGGGAAGGGGGGGGGGGGGTTGGTAGTTTGTGTTCAAAGGGGCCTGCTGTAGAAGATCTGATGGCTCTCTCAGTGCAGTCTCTGGTGGGATCTCTCACAGGATACAGATGCCTGCTCCGAGATGGCTTCATACCTAATGAGTCTGAGCTCCAGCAGAGCCGCACACAAAGCGAGCGCTGCCCTCGATTCTCTGTTTGTTTGCCACCGCCAGCCCCACCCTTGCCGTCTCGCTCGCGCGCTCGCTCACTCAGCACTGAGCGATGTGCCTGCCCACAGCCAGTGTGTGACACTGATGTGTTTCTCAGGAGGGATGCGTATCCTGCAGGTAAACACCTGGAGGCTGAAAAATCACCCTCCCAAAACAGGCGACAGGGGCTGCGCTGTAGCCAGGGACGGTTAACAAAGTGAGACCCATCCTTCTGCCTGTCGTCGCCGCCCGCTTGGGTGCGCCGAGGCGCCGGACTTCAGGAGTGCTGCGCTTGGACGCGCCGATCTGGGGATTCAGGATGACTCGCTTTCTTGAGTGACGCACGTTGCGCGTCTGAAGCCCGAACGTTTGACTCCTTCCAGTCTGAGGGGGAAAAAATCCCAAAACCAAACGGGAAGAAAAACTAACTTGACCAGCTTAACTGAATGCTTTTATGAATCGAATTCATCTTTACAATCCATCACAATTTCGTTACTTTCGATACTTTTGCTCTCCAGACGGGAAAGGTTAATTCCCAATATCTCTACTTGGAGTGATTTGTGCGACGAGTCAAAAAAAAACAGGACTGTGTCGTATATCCAGGCTTGTCGAGCTCGAGCATGTGGGGCAGAGCTGTGTGTTTTTGTTTTTCCAGCATATGTATGGAGGAACGCGTCCTTGTGTGTTTGTGTGCGGGCGGACCCCTCGCTGTGGTGACCTCTACCGAAGACACGGAGGGGACAGCGGCTCGGTAAACAGCAGCCTCTTCCTCCCCGCGTCCCTTCGAGCCACGCTGCATCTGGCCCTCGAGGTGGGACGGGGACGTGCTGATAAAAATAGGTCACGCCGCCCAATACACGCCCTCGGAGGATGGCGAGAGGATCGGCGCGGCGAGAATGGGGGAGGGACGCGGGCGTCCGTCTGTCCGTCATCCCCGCATCCTGCTGGGAGATTAGAGGGAGGGTTGTCGGGGAGGAGAAGAGGAACAAGAGGATGCGGCTCGTGCCTTCACACAGAGGTCGGGCGCCGTTTCGGAACGCGCGCGCTCTCTGCGCCGCGGATAATTTCAGTGACGGCATCCACTTTCAAAATCAAATGGAAAAATCACACTGGGGGGTAATGCACACTGTAGCTCATTAAAATTCCACTTTCGAGCCCTTTTTGACGAGCTCCCGGCTTCAAGACAGCGCGCCGTCGAGGGCGTGAGAGAATAAGTCCCTCGAGGCCATTCACATAAGACAAATTGCGGGGGGTGTCGATGTTCACCGCCATCCGGGGCGAATTACCCGCGCCGCGCTGAGGACTCGGCGCGGGCCGTTACGAGCCGGCCCGGAATGAGCCGTCACCTTACAGCCCGCCGCTTGTCCCAAGGCAGAGCGGCTTTAATCAAAGCCTGCGAGGAGCCACCAGTCGCGGCGGGACAAGTTTCATCGGGAGTTGGGCTGTAAGAGCGAAGGTGCGACGCAACCTCGACTCCTCCCCTTTGGGACGAGACAGCGGAGACGCGGCGAGGACGGATGGAGGCGCGAGGACGCTTCGACGCGCCTTCGTTGAGCGGCGCTCCTGACTGGGAGCGTTTTAAACCGACTCCCCATGCCCGCCTTTGGCACGCCGGCCTCCGCAGCCATCAATCTGCTGATAATTTCATCAAGCGCCCCACGTCACTGACAGTTCACACCAGCAGGGTTGCGCCAACACGAGACCCTCCTAATGTATTCCTTTTACCACTTCCCGGCGAATGTGCGAGGGGATTTATTAAAAACACTTCCCATGGTTAACAATTTACATATGGCCAATATCACAAGACTTCATTAAATAAATAATCTGGGATCACATCTCTCCTCAGATGTTTGGGAATCCAATTATTGCTTTATCAAATTGGATTCTGCTGTTATTATTTTTATTTTTTCAGGGTGTGGCGCCTGGCAGCGGGATGATGAAATTGGTGCAGTTTAATATCAGCGCCGCTGATAAATGTGTTTGGTTTCATCACTGCAGCTGTAGACAGTCCAAAGGGCAGGCGCGGCGCTCGGGAGCACGGGCCACTGCTGGGACGACTTCGACGTTAATCATATTACGGCGGCGCTCCAAGGTGTGCAGAGGACATTTGCGCACAAGGAAATGTGTGTAGGACAAAAGCGGCGAGGCGAGAGGCGAGCGGCTCGCGCCGCGGCGGGGATGCTGGCTGGCGACGCCGCTCGGACGGGACGGCCGTGTTTACTCTTCAAAGAAGCCGAGGGAGCGCAACTTTCTACGGGGAGCGTAATTAGCTGTGAAGCGTCAACGGGACAACAAAGGGTGCGACATGAAACCGCGTCTGATGCGTCTCCTTGAACCTCGCTGCGAGGAGATGGCGTCTTTACACAACAAAAAGATCCCCCGTCTTTGTCTCGGGCGTCCTCTGATCTCCTTCTCTTTACTGTACCATCTACATGTTTTGAGAACGAACAAAAAAGAAACAAAGGCAATACGGGAAGAAAAAAAACAAGGAAGGATTCTCTGCGGGGCCGGCGTGATAAAATAGTTCCTCACAAGTTTTTTTTTTTTTCTTCTTCCCTGAAAGTAGGAAGAAAGTGGGAGTCCCCAGAGCTCCTGTGTCCACTCTGAATGACACTCCAGCAGCCCCGCTCTCTGGGGAGCCGCTATTCGCGCGGCAACAGGGAAAAAGAAAGAGAAGAAAAACAAGGGAAGGAAAATCACTCTGCTGCCTCTCGTCTCCGCTCTCATCTTTGATGCTTCCCTGGTACAAACCTGGGTTTTTCTCCTGCGCTTTGTAACGCCACGCAAATGAAAACATGCGAGGGGAGGGGAGGGAAGAAAAAATGAAGCACCCTGAGGTGGAAAACGAGGGTTGGGAGCGAACTGGGGGGAATACCGAGGCTGTTTTCATACAAACAGCAAAGCCGGAGAGAGAAGTGGAACATCTTGTTAATGTGCCGTCTACACTCCAACCTTGGCCTAATAGGCTGCCTAATATTCCCCAAAGAATGTAAATGCATGTTTAGTGTTGCATACTTATGAGTGCGCAAGAGGGACCCGTGCCGTGACCCGCGCTGACCTGGTCGGAAAACAGCGAAACCTCGCCGCTAATGGACTCCAGGAAGCGAAAAGAAGATGTCGAAATGAAAGGCCCGGCTTTGTGAATTTTTCACGCAGCGAGGGCAGTGGGAAAAACAACACGAGTAAACAGACAGAGGGCACGGAGATGACTGGAAGGCGGATCGGCTGCAAAGTCGAACAGCCCTCAGCTGTTGTTTCTGATCACAAGACAGAGGTCCGTGAGATGCTAGACGACACGTAAACACGACGGGAATGGAAATGATTCGAGCGAGAGCCAAGCTGAAACCCCTGGAACTTTTGTTCCCCCTTGATTGACCCTCGCCCCGCCCTCACATATTCCTTTGGTTGATAATTGTACTTGTTTACTCCCCTGAACACGAAAAAAGCAAGACTCCACTAATGCAGGAACAAGATTAAGACCTGTAAATCAGGGGGAAAACACAGTGTATCAGCGCAGGAGGTCGATGGGCGAGTCAGGCCGAGCCAATTGGACGGATCACCTTAAAAGCTTTGGAAAGGAACCGGGCCGAAAGAACGAGGAAAGCGCTGGGACGGTAAACAGTTGTGCCTCAAACAAAAGTAAAAGACTCCACTCACTATGAGAGAATTTTTTAAAAAATGCCCTTCAAATCACCAATTCCCTCCACGTCCCATAAACATTAAAAATGGGAGCGTGATTGCTGACAGTTGAGACAGCGAATTATAAAAGTTGCACGAAATGTGTCGAATGCAAAAAAAAAAAAGGATCCCCAAACAAGCCAAAGATAAGAAATAATCATGAGGCAAAAAAGGAGGACAGGCATAAATATAGACTCGTTAGGAGCACCAACACTTCACCAATAGCCGATCAGGCTGAGCAGCTCGATCCCAACACGCGGCGTCTCCCGGGACCGGAGGCTGTTTATGATATAGGCATTCAGATCTATATGTGTCATCTTCGGCCTCGGGGATTGGCCGGTGAAAATGGGGTTGCGAAGCTCCCCCGAAGATGTCTCTACATCCGAGATCTCCTGTTCTCCCTCCTCCTCCTCCTCCTCCTCCTCCTTTCTCCTCCTGCTGCTGCCTGTCTGCCAGACCCCCGCACAGCTTCTCGTCCATGCACGGGGGGGGGGGGGCACTCCCAGCATTATCTGCGTCCCCTGTCTTTCCCGCAGCCGCTCCACCGCCATCTATTTATTTATCCCGAAACAGAAAATAAAGGGACGAATGAAAACACACCTTTTTTCATTATTTTGTTCCCCCATTCAAGTGCTTTCCAGCTGACTAAAATTCATATTTATGCTAATATGCGGCACCTCTTTCCGCCTCAGCCTCGCATGGGAGATGGGAGCCAGGCTAGAATTAATGACATTGCATCGGCGGTAATGTTTGCCGCGTTTCATTAGCTGGTATATCTTTAATTTCCAATAAACACAGTAATTAGGGGAGGTATCCGCGGAGACAGGCCCTGGCAGGCTGCTGCTGTGGTAACAGCTGTAACCGAATCTGCACAGAGGTAACAGCAGTCAAGGAGGACTTTCAGATTAACCAAATCCTGCCTCGCTGTTGGAAGGGCCTCGATTCAATTATATGAAAATGAAGCCCACCGCAGTATTGGAAGTCAGGGGACGGAAAGACAAAACCGGGAGCATCTGCAGACTCCCAGTCTGTGTTTCTTCGCACACGCACCGTACGCGACGGAAATTAGACGGATCCATACGTCGGGGCTGCTTTTTTTGGGTGTAAAAATCAAACCCTGACACGACTGCAGACGCTCCCCCCTCTTTTGTTTGAAACATCCAAAGCAGTATCTCGCTCGTCTGCCGCAGCTTTCAAACGCTCACTCTCTCAAAGAGCACTTGAGAGGGAGGGGAAAACATTCACAGGATGTTCCAAAAATCAGCCCCGCACATATTACACTGTCTCCCGCTCTCTGTGAGCACAAAGGGCAGCCGAATGGATTAATCCTACACATTATAGTCAAAGGACTAGTGAGACTCATGTACAGAGAGGCAATTTACCATCCTGACCTTTCAATCTTTAAAACGCTCTGCATATCCCCCCCGCCCCCCCCTTCCACCGCCCCCACAGCACGCACACTTTTGAATTCGTTCCACCAACGCAAGTGCCGCAATCATCTGAAGATTTCTTCATCTCAACCGCGTCTTGATGAACACAGCGAGATAAAAAAAAAAAAACGAGGGGAAGGAGGACCGACAGAGGGAGCGCGGCGTTTTGACTCGCCGGGGCCCGAGATGCGAGGACGGATCGAGACGAAACGAAGGGAGGATTTCGAGTGGCTGCGCGGGACGGGAAGATGCGATGGGAAACGGACACACTGCCCGCATTCGCGGCTGTGACCTCCCGGTCCCGGTGTACTCTTTATCCGCAGACAAACAAACACCAAGCCACAGAGAGCGAACAGGTCGAGATCGGGACTCCACTTCAGTCACCGCAGAGTGAGAAAATGAATACAAGCCGAACGACGGGCAAGATGTGTGAATTTAAAGGTGGCGAGTTTTATTTTTTCGTGAAAGAAATCCGATTTTTTTCCATACCTGAAGAGTTCAGGGACTCACTTCCTAAAACTTTGACACCTCCATTTGTTTTTGTTCACATTAGAGCTTCTGAAAGCGGCTTGACATTTCGATTCAAAGGTGCACAGAGGCTGGCCCGATTGGAGGGAACATCTTTGGGCGTCCCAAAGCCTCCGAGCAGCAGTGTTCACCACTTAACCAACACACTTTGATTCGAGCTTGAAAATCTGTTACTCTTCTTTCCCTTTCCAAGCGTTCGCAAGGTTTCCAAATGACAGACGATCAAAACATCTAACATATTTAGTTTTTCGATGAATTCCCTTCTTCTCTTAACATTTTCTTCATGATTTTCGGACACGTGTTGACTGCTAAAACAAAGAACTGTTCTTAAAAACACAACGAATACAAAGAAACATTATCGTTTCTTCGCAGCATTTTCTCTTCCGAACTCTATCGCCATCACCAGGTGGCACGAGAGATCTGCAATTTGTTGGGTTTTGGCTCCCTCTTGGCAGCGCGCTCGACTTTTTACCTTTGTTCCTCGGATCCCGTCCCATCCCTCCTCTGTTCCCTCTCCAAGCACGACAGCCCTCACCAGTGCACCAGATCACGGAAAGGTCACGGCTCACCGGTGGGTCTCGCGCAGCCTGCCTCCCCCGCTGACCTCCATAGGGTCAGAGCTGGCATCCCACAAGGCTCCCCCAAGCCGGCGTTTGCCCAGTTTGGCTTCCCAGCGTGCGGCATCCATAATGTCAGGCATCTCCGCTGCCGCCGTAATCACCGATATCAGCCTGGGAGCGGCGGGGGCCGGGGGGCCGGGGGGCCGTGATTTAGCGACAGTGGCTTACCGGCCCTGTTCAGGCTTCGCACAGGAGAACAATAAGAGTTGACGTCTCCATCTGCTGCCGTGAATTACTGCCGATGCCTCCCTTCGCTCCCGTCGCCGGGAAGGATTCGCGGGAAGGGGGGGACGGATCTCGCTCGCTTCGGAGGCGCCCGCACCCTAAGTCGGCGAGCGGCGGGCTCAAGCTGTGCCTCTTCGCCCTCCCGACTCAGTTGATCTTTGGGCGAGCATATGGCCTGAGATTCGACAAAGTGCGGCGTCTCGGCAGGCTGGATTAGGGATGGAGTAACAGGCTGCGAGGGAGCGGTGATGGACACTTTGGCGGGAGCCCGCCGTAATCTACCCAGCAAGGCAGAGCACAGATGCTGGGCCAGGCAGGGAGGCTCACTCCTCGTTAAGGGTCCATTACAGAGAAGTCCTCGTTAAAGAAACACCACTGCGAGGGGAGACCGTCCGATAGACGGTCTGGAATCAGGAGGGAAAGATTTAATTAAATATTTAATTAATGGCCCGACCGCTTTCGGCGCGATCATGTCTCCATTTCCCTCTTTGAAGATAGCGCAACCTGGTCGGGAGGAGCAGGCAACCCTCGGTGAAACCTGTTCGATATTTAGTCTCTGTTGGAGACTCTTCCATGCCTCCAGCCTTCTGTCAAGAATCTTTTTGACTGCATTTCACCGCCGATCGCGTTACCTGTCTCCCTGGCAGGCTTATTTGAGAGCGAGCGTCGAGTTAGCCGACCAAGGAGACGCGGCGGAGGCAAGGGAGCGAGCGAGCGAGGCCCGAGGAATTCTGCTCAATTGAGCACTGGGGAGGATGTTAACATGGGGCCCCGGCACCTCTGCCAAAAGGAGTTAGCCCCACTTGATGTCTCAGCGTTGATTAAGAGACAGGGATGGGAATAGGTTTCAGCTCTGTTTAGTGAGGGAGCAGCAGGTGCAGGTTGGGACAAGCCAAAGTGATGACGATGATGACGAGCTTCAGACTGTACGCTGTGAGAAAAAAAAAAAAAAAAAGGCTCCCTCGGAAAATGATGCCATCCAGTCGCTTTGTTGTCTGAGCAGCGAAAAGATGAAAATAAAAACTTTGAAGGCTGGTTTGGTTTCAGTCGTATCTGCTGCTAATAATATGCCAGCTTTGTTACAGCTTTTTTCCGCTATTACAGAATATATATGGATATTGTGGAAGTTTTGTGTCTATTCGACATAATATAGTATCCAAATAAACAGGATAAATCTGAAGGTTCCCGCTGATAAGTCCCATCTGTACAACTACTTTTATCTCGACATCTAAAAGGTGTTCAGAGACAGTAAGTGCCAAGATATTGGGGGGGGGGGTCGATTGGTGAAGTGTTGTTGTCGTACATCCCACAAATGCTCACTCTATTTGGGATCTTGGAGGATTGGAGGACAAGTGAACACCAGAAACTCTCAGCTCATCTTCCTCATATCAAGATGTTTGGGGGTTTTTTTCAGTCCAAAAGGAGAAGAGCATAGACAAAAAGGAGAGAATTTGAGCTGCAGCGTTGTTGAGGCTTGATTGAATCAACCTTCACACGGAGGACAGGACGTGAAGTTTTCCGGCATATTGCTCAGAGCACGACTGGCTCCTAACCTGTTGAGCCAAATACTGTCAAAAAAGAAAACACACACTCTCACCTCCTTGAAAGTATTAACAAAGGAAACTTTCGGAATTCTGCTCGAAACTCTAGAAATTGTCCTTATTGTAAAACCAATTCTAATGTGAACATTTCTCATGATTCCTGGCGTCTCCCCCCAAACAATCCTGGACCCAGGATTGGAAACTTCTGGCTCGCGACTTCCCACTTTCAACACATCCTGTTCGCTCCTTCCTCAGCAAGTCCAACAGCCAACTGACCAAATGAAATAACCAACCGGCACCGCTCTTTTACAGTCACACTCGCACGATCGTCGTCGGAACTCCCGACTTGTCCGCCTCCACGCAGCTTATGACCCGGCGAGCTGCGATCCGCGGCGCCGCAGCGCTTCAGACGGGTAGACGCGGGGACCACTCTCTGCTCCGGCACACACAACAATTCGGTTGTCAGAAAATGTCATCCTCCCGGCACGCCAACCTCAGAAGCTGCCTGACAAGTGCATTCCACTCGTTGATGAGCAGCAGAAAATGGAATAATTAATCTCCGTTGTCTCACACGAGGCTGATTCGTATAGATATGTGTCAAAACAACTTCGATTATTATTAACTAGCGGCCCAAACGGCCCCGACTTCGCCCGGCTTTCTTCTCCGTTCGAAGAAATAAATCTGGTTAGAGCGAGAAACGAGGTTACTTCAAAAAGAGTGGATCTAATAAACTGAAGTTGTGTCAGTGAATAAATGAAGAAACTCCACGCAGAGCCTTTTTTTTTTAAAAAACTTTGCTTCTGCGCTCGCAGATAAAAGAGAGAAAAAACACACTTAGCCTGATGATGATTAGTCTGACAGTTTGGTTTATTTTATTTTTTTTAACGGAATAAAACCCTTGAACCGATCGAAATGATTGCTTTGGAAGTCCAAACTCATGTCACCCTACAATCCGACTGGTTCTCAACAATGAGATTTAATGATCAAGTGCGATTCAATAACATTTGCTACAGACATTTTTCTGCAGTGTGGAAACTGAAAGAAACCCTCCAGAGGAGCACGCAGGCCCAACCGATGCGAGGAAGACTTTTTTTCCCCCCCTCTCCCCTCTCCCTCTTTTCATTGTAACAACCTCCCTGAGCATTTCATAGCTGCATATGCTGCTGCTTAAAGCACCGCTGAGATTTATGCCGTTGTCAGCTCACAAGGGTGCAATCAGGAATAAAGATCCCATAAACCCCTCTGATGTGTCCACAGGTACAGCAGCACTAGGTTATTGCTGATGGCAGATAAAAACCCCGTAACTGTTGGTTGGTTGGTTGGTTGGGGGGGGGGGGGGGGGGGGGGGGGCGGGGGGGGGGGGGGGGGGGGGGGGGGGGGGGGGGGGGGGGGGGGGGGGGGG
>JASSRZ010000001.1:7567537-7593920 GCA_032164315.1 Malacoctenus gilli
TGTGTGTGTGTGTGTGTGTGTGTGTGTGTGTGTGTGTGTGTGTGTGTGTGTGTGTGTGTGTGTGTGCGTGTTTGCCCTGTGATGGACTGCCGATCTGTCCACTGAGCCCCCTGCCTTCGCTCAATGTCAGCTGGGATCAGCGACACACGACCCCCTCACCTCACCTCACCCCCCCCCCCACCCCCCCCATCCCACCCCGACCCCCTCGTTGGACAAAGATGAATAGGACGAAGGAATAAATGAGGTGTGACTCCTGTTAACATCTCACGATGCCTCCACCAAGATAGATGCCACTGATTTGTTTGAAGAAGAAGAAGAAGAAGAAGCACTTTTTTTGACTTTCTGGTTCCTGGAAGTTGGTTGATTTCTTTGTCGGGTTTAATTTTTCTTTTTTCTTTCTGAGTTAGATTGATGGGAACATCATAAGTGTCAGGTATCAACTCATATATCAAAGTACGGAATTAATTAAAACTTTAATTTCGTTTTTGGCATTAGGCGAAAATGAAATCATTCATTATAAGTCCACTCACATCCTTTCGAACGAGCCAAAGAGAAGTTTGACATTTGTTTATGTTAAAATTATAATCGTTTTCCTGAATATTACGACGAACTCCACAAGAACAAACGATTGACCAAGCAACGAGATTTTCTACGTATTTATGCTCCAACGTGTCAAATTCCACAAAAAAACATGCTGACATCCTTTCTTTAACACCACCCGCACGTCACCCTGCAGCATCCACAGGCAAACGCCCCTCAGCATCCCCAGTGGCCTCCTGAGCTTTGCCCTTTCCCGTGTCGCCGCCGCCGCCACCGCCACCGTCGCCACCCCCCCCTCCCTCTGCACCCGAGTCTCTGGCCCCTCAAGAGAGAGCTGGCAGAAGAACACCGAGGCAAACAAAGATACAAATGGCCTCTTCAGACAGCTCGCGCTCGCATCTATTACCCCCTCGTTTCGGCGACGCACAAAAGCCCCCTCGCAGAGCCCCCGTCGCACGCCGGCGACCGGCTCCGCCGAGCCCGCCGCGCCGGCCTTCGGGGCTGGCGGATTCCGCAGCCGAGACAGTCAGAGGTCAGTAATGAATATACATGTGTGGTCTGCACCGCGGCTGATACTGGGAGAAATAGAGCGAGGGAAGGGAAGATGAATATTGAGTTAACGTGCTGCGCCGAGCGCGGCTGCATTCCCAGTTCCCCAGTCACAATGTCCTCTGCTGTTAGTCTCAGTCTGGCTTGTGAACATAAATATTTACATGGCTGTCACGACCAGGATTTATAGGACATCTCGGCGCTCTTCCCGTAAGAGAAATCCAAAGTATGCTTTATTCTCTCCCCCCCCTTTTCTTTTTCTTTCCCCTTTCACGGAGGTAAGTTCTTCTTTGGCGCCATGGCGATGAGATTCGTGTTTGCTCTGGGATGCCTGTGCGGCCCTGTTTTCTCTCCATTGTATACCGAGTGCATGGGGTGTGAATATTGTCTCATTATATTGACAGTTCCTGTCCTCGCCAGTTTCAATAACCAGCTCTCAGCGAAAGAAGGGCTGTAATATAAACACTTTGGCTACTTCCAACCGGTGGGGGCGGCGATGTGAGGAGAAGGGAACCGAGGCAATAAAACACATGCACTACATTTATTGTCTTTCTTTGCAACACTGGAGGCAATGACGATGCTCCGAGCCAACCTGCCTGCTGCGTCGCGTTGTTTTTTCCGCGCGGATGTCCGGACGAGCGGCGACTACTTCGTGACCCCGACTGGGATGCTCTTTGACGCCGCCGCACCCACGCGAACTCCTTCGCCCCCCCCCTTTTCTTTCCTCTCACCTCCTTCCCGATTCCGCTCTAATCGCGCGATGCCAAATCTATTTTGTCATGTAACTCTTCTGATAGGTTGGCATGTAATTAACTCCTTGGCATACACTGTGGGTTGTCATTTGCATGGTAATAAATCTCTGCTCCTTACTTCAGGTTGTGGAGGGGAGGGGAGGGGAGGGGGGAGGGGGGAGGGGGGGTGGAGAACGTGAGGGGTGGGGGGCACGGCGGGACCACGTGCTCCCCTTCGGCAAACATTCCCGCCCAGCGAATGGCTTCGTTCGGGTGGCAAACGGCGTTGATCACACCTTTATTTTTTCGACGGCGCGTCCGAGTACCACAGCTTTGGTTCCCGGCGAACCGTCCCCGTCATTTCCTTTCGTCCAGGTTTCTCCCGAAGATCCTCGGCCGGCGCCCCGAAACCGTCGCTTCGACGCGGCGGATCTGCCGAGACGGCGGGGGGGGGGGATACCGAGCCGGCGTGTGGGTGTTCTCACCGATGTGGCGGCAAATTGAAGGAAGGGTGGGGGTGGGGGGGGGGTGCGGTTCGTGGGGCAAACAGAGAGGGGAGAAGGGTGGCGGAGGAGATGAGGTGATTATATGTGTGTGTTTTTTAGAGATGGATGAACGGAGTAAAGATTGCGCTCATCTGTCGTGGTACAGTGCTCCCATCAAGTCTAATGAGTGTGCCGGGGTGACCTCAGTCTCGTAGGTTCACAGGCCTGATTAAACATCGTCTCCGAGTCGGCTCAGGGGATGTCGGGCAGACCAGCACCGTCCGGCCCCCCCACCCCCCTTCCTCGCTCCCCTCCATCGTTCTAATGGCTCCTTCTGATCTCACCCCATTTATCTCTATCACCCGACTCACCCACACACACTCGCGCACGCTCCTTCCCTGCGTTTCACCACCAGAGGTTTCTTTTTCTTTTTTTCTTTCTACCTTCGACTGTCATCTGTTTTTATTAATATTTGTTCTCTCGACTCGCCGCCGCCGTCATTTTTTTTGGACTGTCACTAGTAAACGCGCGCGCGGCGCTTGTGGACATCGGAAAGCCAGCCGCCGCCGCCGGCCGCGCGTTCCTTGACGACCATCCTGCGGTGTTTATTCAGAACTCGCGAGCCGTAATGAGGCCGGGGCTGAAGGACGATGATTAACTGCAAGCGTATCGGCAAACCGGCGTAACTCGCGATAAGACAGCTTTCCGCGGAGACTTTGATTTATTCGGCGGCGAGGCGCGGGAACGTCGGGCCGTTCCTCCTGAGCCGGAGGCCGCGCGGGGTCACGAGTCGGAGACACGCAGTTAAGACGCGACCAGCCGGCGCGTTTTAATCTTTTTCTCTTCACTCTGATCTCAGTAACTTCAGTCGAAGCCCGCTCAAATCATCAGCCAGACGTTTTAAAGGGTTGCAATTAGGGCCAAATAGCCCGCCATTTATCAAGCCCCTTTCATGTCCACCATTTTATTTTATGAAAGCAATCGATTGTCTCTGTGGCACGGAGGCGCAACCCTCCGCTCCAGCTCCTAAGGTGAAAGCGATGAGCGCGGCGCCGGGGCCGAGATGGAGGGTGATTTGGCAGGCTGGAACGCCGTGACCGACACCTTTTTCAGATTTACACCAGAGTAATCAGACAGCCCAGTCTGCTACAAAATATAGCAGCTAGTCAAAATGCCAGAGGCGCCAGGCATCTGTGTTTGCGCCGAGGGTGGGGCTGGGTACTTTGGAGGAGGCGACGGGAGGAGGAGGAGGAGGAGACGGAGCAAAACAGACAGAGGTCAAGAGAAGGAGAGATGAGGGGATAGAGAAAGTGGCCGCCGTAAAAGAGCAAACAAAGCCGGCCCGATTCTATAGCCGCCGCGTGTTGTTTATTTACAGTTTTGTGTCGCTGCTCCAGAGGAGTGCTCAGCTCTTTTTTTGCAGACAGACGGCAGAAGGGGGGGGGGGCGCGTGTGGCCGACACAGACTTAGACAAAGAGAGAAGGAGACTACGCACATGCAGCAAAAACAACCAGACACACACACACACGCACGGAGAGCGGCACAAGCCGGCGACTGGGTCGTGTCGCTACAGCAGAAGCTTATTGAGTAAAAGTGGGAAATGAGCGCCGTTCATGTGTGAGTCCACAAACTGTGAAATGAAAAATATTTAATACAGGAATAAAAAAAATATATGCATGCAGTCTTTAAAGATTTGGTTGGCAGCAGATATTCTCTCTTTTTGTTATGGAAAGTAATACAACCGAGTTTAAATGCATATTTATTAGAAGCCAGTAATATTGAATTAATGAGAACACACACACGCACACACACACACGCGCACACACACACACACACTTTCTCCTCCTCTCTATCTGTCACACACACCCAAATTAAAACATGTTCCACAAAGTACATATCCATACAGACACACACACACACAACACACACAGACGCACACGCGCGCACACACACACACACATTTTCTCCTCCTTTCTATCTCACACACACACAAATTAAAGCATGTTCCAAAGTACATTTCCATAAACACACACACACACACACTCGCATAGAGAGTATCTTTCATCCACAAAGTGTACATTTCCATAGACACACACAAAAAGACGCGCACAAAAAATTACCTTACATCCACGAAGTATACTTTTCCATGTGCACACACACACACACACACGAACGCAGGAACGCACACCGAGACACACCGAATGAGTGCCGAGCTCCAGCCGTGCGGGGCAGGAGAGGAGGCTGCAGGGCCCTGACCACATAATCATCTCCTAGAGAGTGATCATCAAGGCCTCCAACATCACTGCACAAATACACCAACCCCGGACCCCCTGGCAGGAGGGGAAGGAGGAGGGGTGAAGACAAAGAGTGTTTACAGGAGAAAGGGAGGGAGAGAGAAAATAAAAAAAAGAGAGGGGGGGGGAGAAAAGGAGTGGAGAGGGGTGGGGTGGAGGGGGGGGGGTGGAAAGGAAAATAAAAAGTGGAAGGCCGCAGAACGAGAAAGGGAAGATGGGGTCTGTGCTTACAGGGGGGAAAACAGGAGTAGGGAGAATTAGGAAGACAGACAAAGGGAATATAAAACGCTAAAAGAAGAGGGAAAGAGTGAACGAACGGCCGGAGAAGGAGGAGATAGATGGAGTGTTGACAAAGGGAAGAGAAAGGAGAAAGAAAATGAGGTGGGGAGCGAGATATATGGGCCTATTTGATGGGTTCGGGACAAGAGAAGAGAAAATTGAGATGGCAGGAAGGCAGGGGGGGGAGAAAAGGAGAGGGCAAGACGAGGTGGCGTCCTTACAGGGGAGGAGAAAGGCGAAAGAAAATAGTGAGGGGGGAGACGTTAAAAAGGAAAGGGGGGAGGGGGCGAATTAGAGGTGAAAATTGGCCTGTGATGACAGGAAGGGGCCAAAAAGCAAAAAGAAAGGGCAAAGAGGTACAAAAGGACAAACACACGGAGAGAGACGGATAAAAAAAAAGGGGAGCCAGAGTATCTGTTTTCCACGCATGAATGTACAGCAGTGTTGCCCTGGAAACGGCAGCCGCTTGGATTATGAGCTGATTAGTTGCTCTCCTCCTTGAAGCCCCCCCCCCCCTTCCCCCCCAACACCACCAACGTGGCTGCCTCCGCTCAACAGGGTGTGCGTGCGTGCGTGCGTGCTACCTGGGACGCGGACCGAGGAACAATAGCACACGCCGTCGCACACAAACGCCGCCGCCGTCGCCGCCCAGACACACGGCGAGCTCCCGGCTTGGCCCGGTCGCGTCCGCCGCAGCCGATGCCGCTCCCGCATCGACATCTCAATCTCACCCTCGCCGCCTCCCTGTGTCTCAGGGTGTGACGTGGCAGGGTGCTAATCTTGGCCCTTATCTTCGCCTGCAGCTCCGCTCACATTCCCTTCACCGCCGGCACCTTATCTGCCATCGCTGTCAATCAGAGCAGATCAGGCTACCTACAGCTGAGTCCGCTCGACCCGCCCGTCCCAGCCCCCCCCCCCTCCCTCCCTCCCTCCCTCCTCCTCCTCCTCCTCCCCCCAGCCTCCCAGCATGTCCATTACCAACCCTCGCACCATGCATCCCCCTCGCCTACAGCACCTCACAAACAACCGCTCCGACACAGACACACAAACGCCGCTCGCCGCGCTGCTCCGACTTGTTTTCCTGCGTCTGTCTCGCGCAGCCAGGGAGGCTTTCTCCATGGCAACAGGCTGATGAGTAAATTTGACCATTAAACTCTACATGAGTACCAGCTAATTACCAGATCTATTCCGGGACCCACTCCTACCCAAAACCGAAGAGGGAATTTCATTTTGAATTGTATTTTTCTCCGGGGAGTCGAACCAAAGGGCAGCGCGAGTTCACTCGAAGCTGCCGCTGTAAACATAACCTGTCGCTGATATTAACAACGCGCTCGACACGCCCCGCAGATTCAGAACAATTGTGGAGTTTTACTACAAGTCAATGTAAGTAAACGTGTAGGTTAAGTCATTATTTTTGACCAAGTTTTTGCTATTCAACAGCATTTCAGCCAAAGAGAGACAAGTCGTTTCCAACGTACAAAAGAAACACGCGCATTCAAACACAGACATGTGTGTTGAACATGCAGGAAGACAGATAACTGGCTATCAAAGCGTCCAATCAGACCCAAGGGATGACGAAGCAAAACTGCAAACTTTTGCAAAGTCGTCTCCAAAAAACCATTTCGATTCGTTCGACAAAATTTGAAGCTTTCAGAAAATGTGTTTTTGTGGTCCAGCACGTCTGAAAATAAACCGCGCTGCATGTTGCCCCTTTAAAGCCAATGAGGATGGATGACATCCCTTGCGTTGGACTGCTATGGCGCCGAATATGGACCTAAAGATGGCTCAGACGAGCAGAAAACACAGGGATGTTTACGTGAACTGTGATCCCTCCCTGCCGGCTGTGATCATTTCGAGAGCAGCGCGGGAAGGAGGAAAAGGGTGGTCGGTGCGAGATGAATCGGATCCTGGATGTTCACTCATGGGACGACGCAGTAAATCACATGAACCCAAAGGTCAACATTCATTTTAACATTATATCACATAACAAATATATTTGTTTTCACCCACAGCCTGACCTTTATTTCATCCCTAACCATTTCTCTCGCCCCCCCCCCTTCAAAGCTCACTAAGTAGTGCCTTAATCCAGCTCGGTTTTTACTTCATTTCAAACGTACGGGGGGAAAAAAGCGTCTCACTGAAAGACAGAAGATGCATGAATATTCCAATGAAGACCCGGGACTTCGGCCACCGAAGGTGTACGACATTTTTTGTCGCCGGCGTGGCGTCGCGCTCGTGCACAGCCAGTCGAATAGACATGCAAATGAACACACACACAGTCCAGCCGGTGGGCAGTCTCCTGCAATCAGACAGGGCCATTGACCTGTCCCCTGTGATCACACCGGGAAACCCACCCATCTAAATACCGTGCGCGCGGCCCACATTCATAGACCTACCCTCTAATCAGAGGCACTGATCCAGACTGCTGGCATTTTGGTGTCGCTACGAGGGGGCTGCCGCGCGGCGGGTACAACAAAAGGAGCCGAGCAAATAAAATAGCACAAATCCCTTTTGGGCAGGTTTAATATTTTTAGGCGAGGGCACTTTTATGTGGGGGCAGGTGTGCTCGGGCTCCCTAATGCTGAAGTAATTGTAGATAATGGAGTTTTAAGGACAGCTGCTGATGCGGGTTTAAGTAGGATTTGGGCGGAGATTTATGGTGGAGGGAAAATGGGCGGACGAAAAAGTTGGAGAGGTGCGAGCGCAAAGGGAGCGAAGCAGGGGGAGGCGAGAGAGGAGATGTAGAGGTTACGGGAGGAGGGTGGGGGCTGGGGACTGGGGGGGGGCTGCATTGGCTTATGAAGGTGAGAAACATGACAGAAGGAAAGAGAGGATAAAAAAAATATAGTGATATGTTATTGCAAAGGAGGGAAAAAAAAAAGCTCTGGGATTGAGAGGGTGAAAAAAAATGAGCTCATCCATAGTTTAGTGCGAAACGAGAGCCCGTCTGGCCCCGTCCTTCTCCAGAATGGGGGGGTTATAGAGGGCACGAGCAGGATGACTAATTGGGGAGGATATGAAATGAGGCTTGACTCAATCTACACCCTTGAATCAACTCTGCCCTACAGTATGCATCAAATGGGATCCCTAAGTGGTGCTTTTCCATTGATTATACCCTTTCAATGTTACGCTCCAACTCCTTGTTGGACAAACTTGACAGAGAGGGGAAAAAAAACGAGGGAGAGAGGGAACTGAAGGGGGTAGTTGAAATACCGGTCAATACTTAGCAGGGGCAAAGTAGAAAAAAATAGAAAAAAAAGCAGAAAGTGAGTAATTTCATATAAACAGATATGAGAGAGAGAGGGAGGGAGAGAGAGAGAGAGAGAGGGAGGACAAGGTGTGTGTAAAAAAAAAAAAAAAAAAAAAAAAGTGCGTTTGGCTCGCCGTAAACGCAGCGGTGCGTGGCACCTCGCCTGGCATGGCACTCACACTTTATGAGGTGTGGAGGGGCCGTCTCCCTCGCCTCTCTGCCCGTTTTAATGATACAGTTTAAATGGAAAAGCTGGAGCTTCAGTCGCCACCAAGGACTCGACTCCCTTTGGTTCAGACACGCGCGCACGCGCGCACACGCACCTGAACCGAGACGGGCATGCATAAATATATACTCACACACCTGCACTGGATTTAACCTCGGCACACGTATCACGAAGAATCTTTCGGAGATTGCGACTCATCGTGTTCACAGGAAATGTTTTCGGTCGAAAAACAGAAAGTGTTTATGTGCGCGATTGGACGGCAAAAAAAAAAAAAATGAAAGAAAGAGAATTTAATTGTCGAATCTGCAGGATTGTCGATATTTTATAGACAATGTAGAAGCAACTGATGAACTGAGAGCTGTTTGTTTGATTGGAAACGGCATCAATACGGAGTCTTATCAGTGCATGCTGAAAGTGGCCCAAACTGGGGAATTGCTCTCAGTCTGACACATATGCCCCACCCCCCTCCTCCCTCCTTCACCACACACACACACACACACGTACACACACAGTCCATGCAGCCTACACATGCTCTATAAATGATCATAGGCCAGTGGCAGAGCCTTGGATTAGACGGGAGAGCGACAGCAATGAAGCCGGGAGGTGAAAGCGGCTGTCAGAGCTGTGAAGTCTCCTCAGATCTGCCCCGTGTGCCTGGCCACTGTACAGACAGAAGAGAGGGTTTCTACCTACACCCCTCACCTATCACTGTAACCTCTCAGAGGAGAACATACCGCAGTAATGCAATATTGATCTGACAATGTAGTGTGCGCGTGTGTGTGTGTGTGTGTGTGTGTGTGTGTGTTTGTCGAGCCAGGCGTATGCTCACCAGCCTTGTGTACGAGTGACTGAGCCGTGTGAAGTTTTGTTGATGTGCGTCACGTTGTTTCTGTGACTGGTGAGCACACGTGCATGAGCGTGACTGTGCATATGCGCGCGCGTGTGTGTGTGTGTGTGTACGACAGGGAGGCGGCGATGGGAGCGGTGCATTAATAAGCAAGAGGTGAGGTGTTAGCCTCGGTGCTATTTCCGACACCTCGCTGTCACAGTCTTCCCGCGCGTTGGTGGGTCCGACCGAACGGAGACTCGCAGGGGTCCGGGCACCCTCATTCCACCTTTCGCTCCTCCGCGTCTGATCCCGTCCGCTCTCATTTTCAATCTGTCGGGGCTGTTTACCGGCAGATTAAATAAAACGTGTGGCTGGTATTTACAGTGGCGATTACTGGCGTTGCCATCGAGACCGCGCCGGAACGGGACCTGACCGACGCTAAAACTAGACACCGCTGTTGATATTCATGTAAAATCAAACCAAAAATAAAGCTTATTTATTTGATTTTAAGTTTGCACGCGATTAAAAACAAAAGAAATGTTTGTTTTTTTTGCTCTAGGTCTCGAAAAACGTGCATAAGCTTTAAAAACGATGCTGTAATGTTAGTGATGGATTTGTTTGGTCCAAAAAAATACATATTATAGTAAACTGGAAGATGCGAAGGTACTGATCAAGTGAGTCCAAAAAGAGATAAAAAGAAGTTAAAGTACTTTTCTATCTCTGTACTTTTTCTAAAGGCTTCAATCCACAGCATCTGTCTGCAGCGCCAGAGCTCATCGTCTCATTGGCCGTCATGTCACGACCAATTGCGGCCCGTTCGGATTGATTATCACAGTCCCAAAATTGTTTGCTGGATCAAAGTAACCAAAGGGCAAAATCATTACCCTTTGTTTACCCGGCAGCCGCACATTACTGTAACAATCGGTCGGCGAGCGCTTTACCTTCCCGTGGCATAGTAACAGAGACAAGAGGAGTCTGATGCAACACTCGTACCTGATAAAGCAACTACCCATTACAGAGGCTGAAATTGTCCCTTCGCACAAAGCTTCCAGGATAAGCTCTGCTGAAATGTAGGACAGCGCGGCGTCGGAAAGAAGACGGTGAAAGGAGAGGTGAGATTCATATTCTGTACATTCACAATGCCTTCATTTTTTCCCCCCCCTCTTCCGCAGGACTTCCTTTTTTATGTTTGTATGAGTCAGTGTCGCCATGTTGGAGGCTGCACAGGACAGAAAGTAAAGAAAAAGGAGGGGAAAAAAAACGTATTGTAGCGACATAAAAGAAGGAAGCATGACGGTAACAGAGAGAGAGAAAAGAGGGGGGTTTTTTTGTCTCGCTGTACATGCAGGAACACCAATATCTCACTGGTATTACTCACAAAAAAGTACACAAGTACATTTACGTGGAAATACATAAGCCTGTCTTTAAGGTTGAATTTGAAACACAGAAATGGACTGTAAAGGCGAATAAGGAAGTAAGAACAGACAGACTTTTTATTCTTTGTGAGGGCGACTCAAAAATGAAGCGATGAACAGGAAATCTGCCCCGATTCTGTTTTGCTGCTCGCAGTCAATAGGTGACGGTTTCTAAGATTTTCCAGCCAACATACTTTCATTCAAAAGAGGGAGGAAAAACCTCAAGTTCCACTCAGCTTCTGACCTCCAACGCAGCAACACATTGATGCACCTAAAGGGCACCAGAGCACCAGTGGATGTTCCCAGCCCTGTGATAATGATATTGTCCTTTCCATGCAGACTGAAAACAGTCATTATGATGGGATTGGATGGACCGACAAACAACAGCTCCTTTAATTCCTAATTTAACCAAACTTTAGATTTTAACATCAAAAAAGGACTGAAAACTGCAGAAAGTATTCGATATTTGTGTACAAATGAACGCAGTTAACTAAAGACTGAAGCGATAGATACCGAGGTATTTGGGCATCATTTCGCCGCGCTCCTCCGAGGTGCACCAGCCGAGGTGTGGTGGCTACACTGAAGTGTATTGCTTTATTGCACAAAGGCTTTTATGGCACAGAAAGGTACAAGGTGCAGCGATTCCAGAGCTGAGAGATAAAACAATGTTATCCCCCGTAGTAAGGCAAAAGAGATAACAATTCAAGAGGGGGGGGGGGGACACAAAGGAGGGATTATGAGAGACGTGGCCTTCATGTTGAGAAACTCTATCCTCTGTGATACTGCCGGTTTAAGACAGTTCACGGCTCCATCTTTTTATAGTGACGGGCGGACGTGAAAAACTCAACATATCGGGATCCTTTAAGTCCACAACGAAGCCACGACCGTAAACTGCGGAGGACCCCGGGATGACTCGGCACAAACGCCGGCCGGGACGCCCTCGGCCTGAAATCCGGGCCGCTCGCTCGCACGCACGTGCACTCACGTGCACTCAATGCACAGAGGGAAGCGGGTATAGTATATAGACTTAGTCACAGGAGCTCAGAAACTGCAGTTATTCCCAGTGCAATAAAACAGGCAGACTAACTAATGGAACCACCCACACACCAAACATGCTTTTCATCACACACACATGCACGCATACACACGCACGCACACTCCTTTTTCATCCCAGCCTGCTCATTGCTCGTTAGCGGCTTCATCAGGGTGTTTTTTGTTGTGTTTGCGTGTGTTTTTTTAGGGGGGGTATTTGCGTTTGCCACCGTGACACAGGCTGGCAGCGCCGCGCTGTATCTGCTGAGAACGCACCACCCTCCCCCAAAAAAGAGACTTCCCTTAACAAAGTCTTCTGATTACAGTTTGACTTTCTCGCCGTCTCCTTCTCTCCCTCCTGTCTTTAATCAGCATGTAAACAAGCACAAGGTCATTTTCTTTCTTAAACGAAATGGGGGAGATAAGAGGAGCGTGGCGTAGTTAATCCTTTGGACACGCTGATGGAGGAGTTTGTCCTGGTGATGCTCGGCGGCTAATTATGCACGAACGCTCTCTCTCTCTCTCTCTCTCTCTCTGTCTCTCTCTCTCTCTCTCTCTCTGTCTCTCTCTCTCTCTCTCTCTCTGATGACTCATCATTTATTACTTCCTCTCTTTGTTTTTCCGATGTTCTCCCCCAATTACTCCTCACCTGGAATTCCCTCCCAACTGTTCCACATTGTTCCTACATTTTCATCATCATTTCTGAGCAGCATGTGAGCCACAAGGTGTTGTGACACTCATCCTCATGTGATCAACTGCAGTTGTTGATAACTCCCTGCAGTATTTGGCTGAACTCGGCATCTTCTCTTTTTAACCATTTTTTCTAGAGTCATTGTGAACGAAATCCAGCGTTTAGACATTGTTTACATGTTGTTTTCGAACCAAAACAAAATCATGTGAGGCCACTGTGGAACATACCATTAACAGGCCTTTCGTGGCTGCATCGGCGCAGATATAAAAGCTGATTTTACGATAATCGTGGGAACGTTGCTGTTGGCTTTACATGTAGTTTATTGCGAAAAAGGAACGCGAGAGGGGAGGGAAAGGAAAATATTAGAGGTGAACTGCAAACAAAAGCAGCGACTCTTTCAATGCGACAGTCTGAAGAAGAAGGAGAAGGGAAAAAAAAACAACACCTCAGACGCAGCAGCTCATTGGGGTGTCAACACCTGTTTCTACCGAGACGTCTTGTCTGAAAATAAAAGCCAGGCGTCTTTCGGAAAGCACTAAAACTCGCAGAGCAGACTCGCACCTTGGTCTTTCCCGACTGAAGGAGATGGGAGCTAATTAGTTTAATCTACAGCAGGTTTTAGTGGGAGAAATATAAATAAATCTGAAATATTCATAATTTTTTTTCCCCCCCCAGTTTGTTTTTGATTCCTTCCTTCCGGGCTGTTATTGCCAAACGGCCCCCGATCTTGATCCAAGGGAAACTTTGATGTTTAATTGGTTTAGGAAATGTCATATTCCAGCATGCAGCTTAACTAAGAGACAATCCAGTCTGAGTAAAAGCATCATTTTTGGAGGTGTGACAGCACGGCGGCCTCATTTCCATCTTTCTCCGCGATTTGTCAGCCCTCTCCTCTTCCCCAGCGAAGCAGCAATGTTAACAATGCTGTCCCCACATTTACCAGTTCTGCCTCATTACAGCTAAAGAAGCGGATAAATTAGCGCAGGAGAGCGTGCACCGCGGAGTCCGACTCCACCTGTCAGCCGGCGAGAGATGGGGGGGGAGGGGGGAGGGGGAGAGGGGGGAGGGGGAGGAGGAGGAAGGGTGCGAGGGAGCCGCTCAGACGTCTCCACGCATTGAAACAAAATCCCGCCATTAAGGCAGACTCTCATCTTCTCTGAATTATTACCTGAGGTTCACGGTTCAACATTTGCAGAAGACGGGGAATCAAAGTTTTGTCAATCAAGGATTTCTATTACTGGAGCTATCATCTTCCGTGGCTGCATAATCAAAGTGTCGCTGCCTGTTTTGAATTTTTTTTTTTTTTTTTGGCTCTAACAGCTTTTAGGCTGTATGGTAATGCAGGGAAGTGAGTCAAATGAGGGGGTTTGAGTGAGACAGAACGCTCATTTCCGAATCGTTTTAATCACGTCGAAGGAATCTTCCTGCTTTCGTCGCGCGCGCACGCGTGCGTGCGTTCGTTTTACCGCCCCACCAAAAACGCCCTAACCTGCGCTGCAATATATGTTGAAGATCAAAAAGGACAAATGGCACTCGTTGTTGCCAGCCACCCAACACCAAAACTCGCCTGCCCCACGGCCTTTAAAGAGCGCTATCTCCCCTGCTCATCTGTCCGCCGCCTCTGGCCTGCCATCTTTATGGGGCTGGTTAAGGGCGCGCGCTCACAATCCACTCTGTTTGTGTCCTGTCCACATTTTGGCCAGTAAAAGCGCCCGGGCATTCCACAACGTCCAGCCGCCCCTGCCTGCCCGCCCGCCTGCCTGCCAGGATTAACATTTCGCGCTCTCCAAGGTTGAAAATCCCATCAGATGGAACGAAATTAATTTTTTGCACAATATTCAGGGCCACCGGCCACATAATAGGAGACAATGCCGAGCGCATCCCTCGATTGTGATTCTATTCACTCCCTAATCGGCAGAATGGCCGAGCACAGTGCAGCGGCGTAGTAAATGCTTTCATCCCAAGGGGATAAGAAAAACAATGGGCCTTTTTAATTTCTTCTCTAAAGCGGGCCGCGGAAAGAAAATGATATAGACGTAATTGATGATGAGGAGAGCGAGGGGAGCCTTCGCAGAGGTCTCGCGTCCAGTGCCCGGGCCCTTTATTTATTTATCTTTCTTCTGCTTCGTAATGGCCACCACTCTCGGGCGCCGGGGGTTGACAAATCTGGCACGGAGGACAAATTGATCGGCACCGCGACGCAATTTGTCCCTTCAAAAAGAATGGGTAAAGGCCCGGCGCGGCCCGAGTAATTAGTTTAAACGGTGGCGCGTCTGCCAAGGGAGTGGACCTGCTGGAGAAAGGGGGGTCCGGCGTGTCCGCTGATAAGACCCCGGGATGATGCAACCTGCGCAGAGCTACCTGGACGCTCAGTGCAACTGGAGCACGTCGGAGAGTCAATGGATCGACGTTTGGATGTACAGTCGGGCTGTCTTATTAGTTCTCCTTGCTCTATAATGAAAAGATGTCGTTTCTCACCAAGGATCAGCAAATTGTTCTCAACACCCCAATTAAAATTTGCAAGACTTGGAAACAAAGAGCGCAGTGATGTTTTAATAATTTAAGCCTTCGATTCAATCAAACACAGTTCAAATGCATCGACTAGATTGGATGTTTTTGCATCACACTTCTAAGTCTTTAAATCATCCTTATATCTTAAATCCTAATGCAAAAAACAAAGTGGATGAAACACTGAAACCAGCAAGAATCAAGTGTTTGGTGGCTGCAGTATCCTGCGAATCAATCACGGCCTCACGATGCGTAATCCGCCATTAACAAGGTCCGACGTTCTCCGCGAACGTCAGAAACAGTTCTTGCTGCACTGACCATGAGCCGAATGTTTCCGCTTCCTCTTTAGCCCGAAGACATCCTCAATTTCGGAGTCACATGAAAGCGCTACTGGAACACAGTGTGCTATTTTAACCCTGCTTTCAGTTCTTTGTTGCACGTGTGTGAACCCCCACAAGACGGTTAATTTACCTCCTATTACCGACTCTTATACGGGAGGTAAACAAGCTTTGTTTACATTGTTTGATGTCCAACGTGACGCTCTCTCTTTATTTAAATCCCCCGCAGAAATTGAGGGGGGGGGGTTACGAATTCTACTTTTTTTTTTTACTTTATCCGAAGCGTCTGACAAAAGATGCCGCTTGGTGCAGTTGCTCGTTCTCAGCGCACTCCGAGGCGCAGACGGCGACATACGGCAGGTGTTTGGTGGCCACGTCTGTAGTGCGATGTACGCGGAGAGTGTCAAGAACACAGATGCACTGATCCATGGCCCCATGGCGCCATGCTTAGTGACACATAATGCTGCTATTGCACAATCTTCCCCTGACCCATTTTTGTGTGACACGCACTGAAGTCAATTTTCTGCACTTTTCATGCACAGAAGGAGAAGAAAAATGTTCGAAACCCTAGTATTTTGTTCCCCACTTTGGGGAGAGCCGATACCTTCAAGCTTACCCTTTCAAATTTGAAGAGACACACTTCAGAAAGTGTGAGTTTCCAACTTTTCTCTCTCTCTCTCTCTCTCTCTCTCTCTCTCTCTCTCTCTCTCTCTCTCTCTCTCTCTCTCTCTTTCTCTCGCTTCCATCTTCTCCACTGCTGCGCTTGGCTGCCTCGTCATCAATACAGGGGTCAGGTGCTGCTGGTACTCTCACTCAGAAACTGAGAAAGCCGGACCCCCTCGGCAGAAAACCGCCACATCAATGACAAGTATAAGGTTGGGGCGCCACCCCCAAAACTCGCCGCTTTCCGCGGGGAAAGAGAGAGCAGGGAGAGTGACAACGGCGGCGGTACAATCGGGGGGGACCAAGAGAGAGGCCGAGCTGTTATTTTCCTGGAAATTTTAATTGGCCTTTGGGCTTCGGCAGCGTCCAATTAGAATGCTTGTTACATGCGAACACCAAGAGCTAATTGACCCGCGAGGAGGGAAGCGGCGTGGCCCCGAAAGCCGAGAGCACGCTTCATTTGAAGATCTGCGGCGGCGGCAGCGGCGCCGCGTTGGGAGGCGAGTCAGCCAAGAGTTGTAAATAACCGTTTGCCGCTGCAACTGCAAATACTACTTATACTTTCATCCTTTATCGGCACGGCTAAAAAGAAGACATAACGACCGCCGTTAAATTTATTGGCAATCAAAAGAAGAGCGTTCGGCCATCAGGACGCTTTCTTTTTAGCGATCAGCGACGTACCTGTGTGGCATAAACGGATCCGACATAAACAGAACGCTAATCGTTTTCGGGAAGGAATCGGATCCCGAGAGGAATTCCTCGCAGGCGAGACCTGACCCGTCCGCGCGCGGCAACAACGGCGGCGCTCCGACGCTCGCTGAAGGCACGAGGCACGAATCTCTGATTACACTTACTGTACAAACTGTAGCAGCAGGATCTGATGCGCAGGACATCAAGCGCTCATTATGCTCTTTACATGCAATTAATCAAAACGATGTAAACAAAGCTCGTCTCAGCCACAGACAGACAGAGCCGGAGTCCCCGGTGGCTATTCCAGAGCGTTGCAGCGGCGTGCAAAACGCGGTAAATAAGGAGAAAAATTTAAGACTCATCGCCAGTTTGGGGATGGTGCAACAGTCGCGGCCTCCTGCCGAGAACACAGAATAATAGCTCTGCCTCCCCTCTGTCTTCGCAGTTAAGCCTATAGTCCTCTTACTTCGTCGAGCGCGAGGATATGGAAATGTGTGCGCCGCGACGGGAAAGCGTGTTCTTCTGGCGGCAAAGGAATCGCACAAACGGAGGCACGAGCGCGTCGTCTGGCCGCGGCTGACGCGAGAGCGTCTCCGCCAGGTGAGCGTTTGCAGCTCCGACAAATTAGTCATTCATCCCATGGAATTAATTCTCGCATCGCATGTACTGTTGCGATATGCATCATCTAAACTGCGGCTTATATGGAGATTAGCGACCATGACTGCTATGCTATGGCAACCCCAGTAAATAACGTACTGCGTGATTACGCCGCCGCTCGCAAACAAGTAACTCAGTGTTGCTCCTAATTAACATACAGTGTGACTTTCAAGTCTCCTGTTGTTTGACACAGTTGCTTGCCGACACGTTCATGTTTGGAAAGCCAAATTCGCCGCCTGCGCGCCGCACAGTTGCCAACGTGAGCGCAGCACGTACGTGTAGCCTCTGTCCTGGACGCATGGATGGCGTCTGAGCTCCTGCTACAGCTTTGTTTTATGCCTGTTGAACGCCAACGTCACAACGATGCGTTCTAATACAAGAGCTGGGAAGCTCACAGGCCTTCTTCAGCAAACTCTCGGAACCAAGCGGCTGTCATTCAGTTGCTAAATATCAGAAAAAGAGTAAGAATACTGCTTGAAATGTGGGTTTTTTCCCTTTTTTTACATTTAGTATGAACAAAATAAGTGATTGACAAATTATTGTTTTGTTTTCATGATGTATTGACACACGTTTTGAAATCAAGGTGCTTCCATTCCTCGGGCTCTTAAACAACCATAAAAACGAAGCAATTGCGGAGTGAGAAACCTTCACAAGGACTCCACGAAGCTGTATTTTTTAACTTGTCAGCGTTATTGACAAATGAAGTCAATGTTTTGGTTGTTTTTTTACACTTTATGATTTCTTTGTGTCCTAGAAATTACAAAAATATGGTTACAAAAAAAGACTGGAGACTTTCAAGGTTCTGGTGTGGCCATTTTTGGCCTTGTGAAGTTCCCTAACTTGCAAATTAGTAATCTATCATTGTGGGAGAGAAAGTCCTGGAGGAGGTGAGCGTGACGGCGATGAACTCCGACAACTCTGGTTTGTTTTTGTATCGAACGCGACATTTGCTTTTTTTTTTCCAGACCTGCAAATTGTTTGGGGCTCCGGCGCTATTAATGCGGGTATTTATTTGTAATGATTAGAGCTGTAGCGGTTTTCCTTTAACAAATATATGTTGTTTATTTTTCCGCGCTCCTTTGTGGAGAGAAGCAGGTTCGCGCGAACTTCCAGATTGACCTATAAAAAGTAAGTTTATGCCTGCAGCACTTCCTGAGTTGACAGTATGTTTATCTCCCAATTGAACTTCGTTTAGACGTGGGGAAAAGGATAAACATGATTTACTCGGCTCCTGATTGTCAAAGCCAACTCGCACAACTCGATGGTGCCACACACACACACACACACACACACACGATGTTTGTGGGTTTTTTTGCTTCGTCTGTCCTCATGAGGGAAAAGTGACAATCTCTATTTCTCAAGCATCTCGAAGCATCAGGTCATGACAGCGACAATGGAGCTTGTCCGGAAGTGTCACCTCCCCGAGTCTTTGTCTCCCTCCGAGTTTTCCCTTTTTTTCCCCATCTCTTCCTCTCTCCTTTCCACACACACACACACACACACACTGACAGAGAGTGAGACAGAACGTCTTTATTAGTCCTCTGTATGCAGGCTGTGCTCGGTCTGAGATTGCAGGAGTGACCCCTCGCTGTGAGCCGTACAGGGGGAAATGTTTACTCAAACCCCACAGAACATGCCATTAACCTCTTTCCAGATAGAAGACAAACAAGAATGTCCCTCCATGAGGGCAATAAAGACAGGCACACCTATCCAGGACCATCATGACCATCATCTCATTATGAAGCCGCGGGAGGCGGCGAGGAGCCACCGAGCCCCGTCTCCCGGGGACATTTGCCACGCGGCGAGCCGCTGTGCCGACCGTTCAGCCGAGTATCTCTGATATGCAACCAAGTGCAAACAACTGATTAACCCGACCGCGAGGAACAATACAAAGTTCCCACCGATGCATCGATCACCTCTGTGCGCCCCCCCCCTCAACAAACCTCCCCGTCTGCCTGCCTCCCCCCCCCGCCCCCGTCTTCCCTCCCTCGACCCGTCTCTCTCTCCCCAGGAGGCTCCGACGGATATCCTGAGGCTCTGATTAGAGCACCGACCTGGGAGGTTGCCCGGGTGGTGGGAGAAAAAAAAAAACGGACGGGGGAGGGGGGGTGGGGGGGCTGTATCTGTGCACTGGAACAGCTTCTCTCTCTTAGGGACCTGCGGGTGTAATTCAATCACACCTCGATAATTCCCCTGATGTGACAGTCGAATCCCCCCCTCTCGCACACATCGAGCAGAGATAGACACCACAAGCCCGCTCGCGCTCATCCCCCCCCCCCCTCCCCAGATTGAGGGTCTCCTCCTGGGTGGGCTTAAGAGCCCACTACTGGGTAGATTTTACCTGTGTCGTTTGAAGAGGCCATTATTTTAATTGAAAAAGTTACCCGCTCGCCAAAGGCAAAGATGGAAGATCGCAAGGAGAGGGGGGGAAAAAAACAAAAAAAAAACCAGGGGAGAGAATTAAAACAAAAACACCAGATGGTGATATACATGGTAAAAATGATTGTTTATACTTACTGTTTGATTATATGTGATAATGAGAGTGGGATTCCTCAAGGCAATTAGTGTCTGTGGCAGCCATATTGTGAGAGGACAGGGGAAGGACGGCACGGGCTGTTATGAAGGAGCGCTTATCAAATATCTCCGGCAGGGTGATTAGTGTAATAAGACACTGCAAGGTGAGATAGGCCACTCACACTCTTTTAGTATGTCGGCGCGTGTGTGTGTGTGTGTGTGTATCTGTTTGGAGGTGAGCAAGCGAGAAAGCGCACGTGTGTGTGTGTGTGTGTGTGTGTGTGTGTGTGTGTGTGTGTGTGTGTGTGTGAGAGAGAACGAGCAGGAACCAGGCTGACGGGGAATCTGAGAAAGTACGAGCGACTCGCTCCATCTGTTTTCATCTCGGGCGGCTGCTCGTGTGCCTGAACGCGTGTCTCGACGTATACCGTGTCCTCGCGTGCCTCGCCGCGCTCGTGTGCATGCCTTATAATTCCTATGTTAATGCAGGCTCCCAGGCCAGGCTGGCTGCCGCCACCCCCCCCGAGGGGCTCTAGCCTATGACAGAGGGCAAATTGGGGGCACTTACCCCTGGCAGAGTCTTCTGTTCATGGAGGGCGCTCTGGGCCTTCAGTGCTGACTCTCTGGCACAGTATGTTAGAAAGGCACATCCTACAGTGTCAGAGAAAGAGAGAAAAGAGAGATTTATCACACAAGGCCATGACAAGAAGAAACCAAACGGGGAAACGCTTGTGAAGGCGGCGAATCCAGGGCCACATCCAGCAGACGCAGACACACCGGACACACGAGTGACCGGGGTGAATAAAATGTGTCTGACGTCCAGAGCGATTCGTCCGAGGTCTCGATCAACCAAGGGACGACAACAGATTCATGGAGCCAGGTGTGTAGCGGAGCAGGTGAGATCAGCTGGGAAGTGCAGCCGGCATTTTTGAACCACAGTATGAGTGGAGTCACTGGAGCGTGTTCCAGTGAAGTCGACACACGTACATGAGAAACAAGTCACCAAACACTCGAGACTGGCTCACCAATACCATGAACCGAAACACTGTCTTCAACCTTTTTAATTCCTATTTTACTGAATTTTTTGTGAATTATTAATGACTTATTTGCGTGGTTGACTTATTTGGTGGTGTTGTGGTTGTTTTTTTTTTCAATTGCTCACCAGCTGACAATGTTTTGGGTCCCTGGCGCATTGTTGTGAATCACTTTTAAAGGGACAGTCACAAAATGCGGAAGTAGGATTGAACATACCGTATTTTCCGCACTATAAAGCGCACCGGATTATAAAGCGCACCTTCAATGAATGGCGTATTTTAAAACTTTGTTCATATATAAGGCGCACGGCATTATAGAATAGAGGCTACAGTCGAGGCTGGGGCTACTTTATGCATCCATTAGCAGGAGCTGCGCTGAAGGGAATGTCAACAAAACAGTCAGATCGGTCAGTCAAACTTTCTTAATAGATGACAAACCAGCGTTGTGACGACTCCGTTCACTCCCAAAACGAAGAAACAGTCTTCTTTACTTGGTCATCTTGTTGCTTCCTCCACTTCCGCACCGTTGATTCATTAACGTTAAATTCTCTCTGCTGCTCGATCCCCGTGTTCGACTGCGTGAATGATCGCCTTGAGTTTAAACTCTAAGAGCATCTCTTAATAGGAGCCATTTTGGGGTCTTTACATAAGCACACAAATGGAAATGAAACCTCGCGCAGTCATATATCCCAGTTTGAACTGCGCTCTTGAAGTCGACGGCTGCTTACCGTAGTTGCGGCTCCTCGCCGCCGGCCCCGCTGCAGAGGAGCTACCCACTCTCTGTCGTCGCCGCCGCCACGCTCACGCTGGCGCTGCTCGGTCGCCACCGCCTCGCGCAGTCATATATCCCAGCATGAAGTTGCGCTTGAAGTTGGTGGCTGTTTACCGTAGTTGCGAGACCTGTTGTGGCTCAATATTGGTCCATATATAAGGTGCACCGGCACCGGGTTTTTAGGTGCCTTATAGTGTGGAAAATACGGTGCATTAAAGGTCAAATTGACTGTATCAACTTGGAGTCATTTACCGTATTTACATACAAAAAGGCGACTTAAAAGCCTTTAATTTTGTCAAAAACCAACAGTGCGCCTTATAATCCAGTGCGCCTTGTATTTGGCTCAATATTGGTCCATATATAAGGCGCACCAGACTATAAGGCGCACTGTCAGCTTTGGAGAAAATTGGAGGTTTTTAGGTGCGCCTTATAGTGCGGAAAATACGGTAACACAATCTATGAAGAAGCGGCGTTTTTCTAACCGAGTGTTTGTTTTGCAGTCGTTCCGGTGAGGAAGGTTCACGCCCTCAACATCACCTGGGCTCTTCCCCCTCAGGAGGCGCACTACAGGTGAGGCGCGGCAGCGGCAATCGCCCGGCAAGCGTCGCGGGGCGCATAAATAAAGAATCAGAGGGTCGGCGGCAGACGGCGGTTTTCCTTCGCTGGCGAGAAATTGCATCAAATGTCTTTGTTTTGTTTTTTTTCTTCCCGTGGCCCTGTCTCCTTCCTGGAGAGTGATGCCTCTTCATATAAACGTAGAATTAGACCAGCCAGAAGACAGCGCACTTGGCCCTGATTGTAGACGGATTGCGTCAATGTTTTTGTTTCCCTTTTTTTTGGTGGTTGTTGTTGTGATCTTCCCCCTTCTTCTCTTTTCAGAGTGAAGCCTCTCCACTACATCTCTTGGCTGATTGGCCACGAAGGCACAGGAAGCATCCTCTCGGTGCTTCGGAAGAAGTGAGTGTTATTGCTGCGGTCTGTTTGTTTTTTTCCCCCTGATTCGAGGGCGCTCCAAAGCGCAATTAAAAGCTCTCCAATTTGCTCGGCATCCGCCAGCTTTTTTTTTCTCGCTCCTCCGAGTGTGTCGCGGCCCCCGTCTTCAAACTACAGACTTCTTGACAATGCGACTCACGGACCCTCGTCTCCGGAGGCCGTTTGTGCCTCAGCCTCTCCTCGCCGAGTGCCGGAGCGATTTGCCGGACCCGCCGGCGTCGCCCACTCGGGCCGTGCGACGGAATATTCCCGTTTGCCGCCGCGGCTCGTTCCACTCGTTGATAAACGACGGCGGTGAATTTTGAGTGTACTTGCTCTCAATCTGCAGTCAAAACAATCAGCGCAGAAACAAGTGTGCGGTTTCTTTTTTTCCCTTTTATTGAGTTCAAGCCATTCAGACGTCAAGAAGCAGCTTTGAGATGGAGCCGTTGTTTGTTGCCCTCCGTCCAATCAGGGAACGGCCCTCTTGTGTGTGTTTCTACTTCTATTCGATGCTTCGGGGCCATTTCTCTGGATTTTTGCACATTGAGGAGTCCTTAAAAATGTACTAACGTTTGCAGGGCAGCACCAGCGTTTCTAGGTATTTAACACTCTCCCGGTGTGAGCCATTAAAGTGATTATTTCTGCAGGTGTGATAAAAGTACCGCAGACTTTTATTTTTTGCCAGTTTGAACCTGTTTTTTGGGGGTTTTTTTCTCCCACTCATCATCGCACAAACGCTCTCCGCGCTTCACACAGGGAAAAAAGCTGAGAAAGTAAAAAATGGCAAAACATTTTTTGCTTTATGTCCATTTCGGGATTTTTTTTTGTACGGGTGTGTTAAACGACCAAAAAGACGACCGTTGCGATGTTTGGTAAATCATCGACAACATCCTTCATCCCTGCTGCTGTCAGACTGTACAGCAACACACATGCTGAACAAACTCAAGCCACTTTATGGCTGTCTGACCGAAAAAAATGTACATAAGATGCCACTATTTTTAATATTTAATTTTACATTTTATTATCCATTTTAAACTGTTTTTTTGAAGCTCATTTTTTCTTGTCTTTCTTTCTGCACCCCCCGGTAGTTTCCCTTTAAGAGCTGCTTGAAACAAGTGAATTTCTCCGTAGTGAGATTAATAAAGTCTATCTTATCATATTGTATCAGATTGTATCGTATCTTATCGTATTGTACCGTATACTACCGTATATTACGGCATCTTTTCTTATCGTATCGCATCATATCTTACGTATCGTATCTTATCGTAGCACATCGCAGCTTATACAATAGTATCGTATCACATCGTATCGTATCCTACCGTATATTTTCTTATCGTATCACATCGTATCTTACATATCGTATTGCATCGCAGTATATCGCACGTTATCGTATCGTATCTTATCGTCTCATATTGTATTGTATCCTATCGTGTCGTACAGTATCCTACCGTATGTTATCGCATCTTTTGTTATCGCATTATATCTTACCGTATCTTATCGTATCTTGCGTATCGTATCGCATCGTGGCACATCGCATCTTATCCAATCGTATCTTATCGTATCCTATCTTATCGGATTGGATCGTACCGTGTCCTGCCGTGTCATATCGCATCTTTTCTTATTGTATCGCATTGTAACCAACTTGTTTTTATCTTACTGTATGTTATCATATCTTACCGTATCTAATCGTATCCTACCGTATCTCACGGCATCTTTTCTTATCGTATCTTATTGTAGCACATCGCAGCTTATCCAATTGTATCGTATATTATCGTATCTTACGTATCGTATCGTATCCCATCGTAGCATATCGCATGTTTTTGTATCGTATCATATCGTCTCGTATTGTATCCTGTCGTGTCGTACAGTATCCTACCGTATCTTATCGTATCTTGCGTATCGTATCGCATCGTGGCACATTGCATCTTATCCAATCATATCTTATCGGATTGGATTGTACCGTATCGTACCGTATCATCGCATCTTTTCTTATCGTATCGCATTGTATCTCACCAACTTGTTTTTATCTTACTGTATGTTATCGTATCTTACGGTATCGTACGGTATCCTACTGTATCTTATCGCATCTTATTCTAATCCAATCGTATCATATCTTAACGTATCTTATTGTATCCTACCGTATCTTACGGCATCTTTTCTTATCGTATTGCATCGTATCTTACGCATCGTAGCTTATAGTCTCATATGGTCTCGCATTGTATTGTATCCTGTCGTTTTGTACGGTATCTTACCGTATCTTGTCGTATCTTGCGTATCGTATCGCATCGTGACCTATCGCATCTTATCCAATCGTATCTTATTGTATCCTATCTTATCGGATGGGATCGTACCGTATCCTACCGTATCATATCGCATCATATCGCATCTTTTCTTATCGTATCGTATTGTATCTCACCAACTTCTTTTTATCTTACTGTATGTTATGGTATCTTACGGATCGTACCGTATCCTACTGTAACTTATCGCATCTTATCCAATCGTATCATATCTTACGGCATCTTTTCTTATCGTAGCGTATCGTATCTTACGTATCGTATCTTATCGCAGCATATCGCATGTTATCGGATCGGATCGGATCGTATCTTATCGTCTCATATCGTCTCATATCGTCTCGTATTGTATTGTATTGTATCCTATCGTGTCGTACAGTATCCTACCGTATCTAATCGTATCCTACCGTATATTCCGGCAACTTTTCTTATCGTATTGCATCGTATCTTACGTATCGTAGCTTATCGTCTCATATTGTATTGTATTGTATCCTACCGTATCGCATCGTATCCAATCCTATCTTATCGGATTGGATCGTACCGTATCATATCACATCTTTTCTTATCGTATGGCATTGTATCTCACCAACTTGTTTTTATCTTACTGTATCGTATCGCATCTTATCCAGTCATATCGTATCATATCCTACCGTATCTTACGGCATCTTTTCTTACCGTATCGCATCGTATCGTAGCACATCGCAGCTTATCCAATAGTATCGTATGTTATTGTATCTTTTATTATCGTATCACATCGTATCTTGCGTATCGTATCTTATCACAGCATATCGCATGTTATCGGATCTTATCTTATCGTATCATAGCATCTCATATTGTATTGTATTGTATCCTATCGTGTCGTAGAGTATCCTACCGTATCTTATCGTATCTTGCATATCGTATCGCATCGTATCCAATCCTATCTTATCGGATCGGATCCTACCGCATCATATCGCATCTTTTCTTATCGTAACGCATTGTATCTCACCAACTTGTTTTTATCTTACTGTATCGTATCGCATCTTATCCAGTCATATCGTATCATATCTTACCGTTATCGTATCCTACCGTATCTTACGGCAACTTTTCTTATCGTATTGCATCGTATCTTACGTATCGTAGCTTATCATCTCATATTGTATTGTATTGTATCCTATCGTGTCGTAGAGTATCCTACCGTATCTTATCGTATCTTGCATATCGTATCGCATCGTGTCTTACGTATCGTATCTTATCGCAGCATATCGCATGTTATCGGATCGTATCTTATCGTATCATAGCATCTCATATTGTATTGTATTGTATCCTATCGTGTTGTACAGCATCTTACCGTATCTTATCGTATCTTACGTATTGTATCTTACATATCGTATCTCATCGTAGCACATTGCATCGTATCCAATCGTATCTTATCGGATCCTATCCTATCGGATGGGATCGTACCATATCCTTCCGTTTCATATCGCATCTTTTCTTATTGCATCGCAGTGTAACCAACTTGTTTTTATCTTACTCTGTTATCGTATCTTACCGTATCCTACCGTATCTTACGGCATCTTTTCTTATCGTATCTTACCGTATCGTATCGCATCACATCTTAACAGCGAGGTGATTGTTTC
>JASSRZ010000001.1:7597524-7608034 GCA_032164315.1 Malacoctenus gilli
TTCTGTTTTAACTCCCCCCCCCCCCCCCGGCTGGCCACGGGCGGCGGGGGCGGCGGCGGCTCCTCGCCGGCGGCCCTGCTGCCGAGGAGCTACCCGCTCTCCGTCACGCTGGCGATGCTCGATCGCCACCTCTTCACGCAGTCATATATCCCAGCATGAACCGCGCGCATGAATTCGGCGGCTGTTTGCCGTAAATGCGAGACATGTGGTGGCTCAATATTGGTCCATATATGAGGCGCACCTGATTATAAGGCGCACTGAAAAATTGGAGGTTTTTAGGTGCGCCTTCTTGCGTTTGAGGACAACAGGAAACGCACAGAAATTTCAAAAAAACAAAATGTCAAACTATGAGTCCAGAAAACGATGATTAACCCTCACGTGTGTTATCATCTAAAGCTGAACTGACATTAGTTGTAAACTGTTATATTTAACAAGACAAGCAGGCGACTTTCTCAGATACAATTGGATTTCTTTGTTGAATCTGCTAATTTAAACAGGAACGGGCTTTTTACTTGAATTGACACTGGAAAGTGAGCGAAGGCAGCTGAAACCTCCATCACTTTACCCGTCTTTTTTTTAATAGGCCATCCAACAGTCACACGAGATCCTACAGAGTCATATTTATGTCATTATGATAATGTGGGGATTTCAACATTTAGTACTCATCAGGTTTATAAGTTGTTCAGAGGATTATAAAAAATAACTGTCTCTTTATGTAAACCCATTTAGACCGCACGCCGAAAAGCTCATTACGGAGCGGCACTTGTTGATCAAAACACAGGTCTGGATTTAATTTGATGGCTCTTGTATGAATCCGCGGGCAGGTTTCCTCGCGAAGACGCGAGGAGCGCTTGGAGCTTTCATTTTGGCGAGAAGATTACACGCATCCCCGAAGCATTGTTTCACTCTTTTGTGTGTCTCCTTTTTTTTTTTTTTGCAAACCACACTTTAACCTCCCAAATAGGCGCGCAGATTGGAAGTAATGCCGTTCCGCACGTTCCCAATATATTACAGTTTGCAGAGTTTGGCAAGCCGGCGCCAGGAACATGCATTATATTCAAATGGAGCTCGCACACCCATACAATTGGAAAGTGGCTCTCTAAAGTTAATAGCTCCGTACCCTCAGAGAAAATCACATGCTGCTCGAGATTAAAATTGCACTTTCTCATATGACAACCCTTTCAGATTACATTTAGTGAACTCATGCATATCTTAACTGTTTATAGGAGTAAAATGTTTGCCGTATTGTTTTTATTTGATGTCGCTGTCATCGGGATTCGTTCAGAATAAAGACCCAGAAGTGCGGTCCGAAAGAACGTTTCTTGGAGGTTGGAGCACACGGGCGATGATAACAGAAAACGCCTTTTCTTTGGGGGCTTTTTTTCTCCCCAGATTAGTTGTTGAAAATATGCACAGAGCTCTGTTAAGAACGATCCTTTTCACAGGTACTGAACCGCGCGACAGTTTGCATATCCAGCTATCCAGCATGTAAAGCTGCCAAGCAATTAAAAAGCCCCTCGTGATGAGCTGAAACTGCACCCTCGCGCCTCTCCGGGGACTTTTGTTGAATTTTCAGGCGAATGTAAATGAATAGTCAATAGGTCCCTAACAAAACGGTGACAGCTTTCACTAAAGGGTGGGTGAGCTGTTGCTCTGTTACGCACTTGGCAGCGCTGACAGTGGGTGACCCCGTTCAGAAGAGGTTTTGCACTGTGCAGCATAATTTCCCATTACTACATGTCACACCTACTGCCAAGGATTCCCGTGGGAGACGAGACACACACACACACACACACACATACGCACACACTCGCACATACAGATGATACACGGCATGCCTAGCACCCATCATCACCAAAAAGCCGGCGACGCAGTCTGGCGCCCGGCCAGGAGAGCTCCCTTTTTTCTTTTTTTTCACGACAACCTTCACCCACCTCCACAACGAGGCGGTTACTCAAGAGGAAAAATCACCTCGACGACACTGATGAAACAGCACGCCACACAGCAAAGCAGAAAAGTTTGGGAGCCTGGGGATACACTCTTCATCCTATGTGACATGACAAAACTGGGGAACATGAGCCGGGGGGGGGGGGGGGGTGCACGTCCTCGCAAAGGCTGCTGGGAAACGCAGGCTGACGGTGACACACTTCTGCCACGACAAGCGGAGATGTCTCGGGATCTTTTCGCAGCATGGTGTCGAGACTTTTTATTGTCGTTCTCCTTTGATCAATCGTGACTTTTGGACTAAGACACAAGTAAAAAGTTAGTCGCTCAAACCCAGTGGTTCCATGTTTTATTTACCGACGGCATTTTGCAACCAGGGCAGTGGATTGGCGTAGTGGTTCAGGCTCTTGCATGTTCTCCCCATGCTTGTGGCGATTTTTCTCTCGGTTTTTCTTGTCCTGACCAAAAACATACGGTTGTGCCTCAAATTCCCGAAGATGTAACTGCGTTCGTATGTGGTTGCGTGCCTCACATCGTGTTCACCCCGTGACTGACGTGTCCTGCTCTGACCCCACGTCAGCTGGTCGACCGCAATAAACTGCAAGTAAAGAAATTGAACGAATGCATCTTGAATCGTGAACAAAAAGGTTCCTTTTTGTATGAATATTCAAATTATAAGTTCAACAGAACAATGCAAAGTGGTATGAAAACGCTTCAGTGGCGATTTCGCTTGAATGAAGCTTAATTTTGATGGTTAAAGGTGTTTTTTTTTCTTGCACACACAGTATTTATCTTCTTTCTTTAAAACACACAGTGCTCCATTGTATGTTTTCGCAGCATTTTTTTCCCCTTTGGTAAATGATCCGAACGCGCCCTCCGCCACGCTATTTAGAGAAACACGCTGCAAGCAAGTGAAACGGCGTCTGAAACAAGTGGAGCAATCCCGCTCGGCTGCAAATTTGCGCAGTTGCTCCGAGAAAAATAGCACTTGATACCATTAGTTCAAATGACTTGTTAAACGGGACCTCTTGTGCAGCGTAGCTCTTAATATCCGTGCAGCCATGCAGCTGCCGCCTGGGCTGGCTCACAGCAGTGGGCCGCGTCTGCGGGACTCCGGCGAGGCTTCACGCCCAGCGGCGCCGGCTCGGGGGACGTCTGAAGCCTCCGAAGCCCAGAGGAGCCGGCGACGGAGGAAGCCCGACGCGGAACAGATGAGCATCCGGCTCGGGGAACGCGACGAGAGGCTCGGCGACGCTGTCTGCGACGGCGACGCGGCAGCTGGCAGCAGGTTAGGGCTGTCAGTTTCAAATTTTAACTTGACTAATTGGCATGGGATTACACTCATACCGGCAAATCATCAAATATCGTCCCCGCGGTGTTCGGAGCGAGCGCGCAAACAGACTTTTCTTTACTGTTACTTTTACTCCGAGTAAATGTGATTTAAAACTTTTTCAAACGTGGGGAAAAGAACGAACGATATATTATGTTATATAACTGGAGCGACGAATGCGAGACTCGAGTCCCTACTTGAGGATAATTTATGCGACGTATTGTGTGCGGGGAGTTTTTTTTTTCGCTTGTGGAAGCCTCACAAAACTTTTCGTTCGACGCCGACGCTTCGACGAGCTGCGCCCGCTTTCTTCCGACACTTCAGGTAGCATTTAACCGTGACCGTGTCTGGGACCCCTTGTTTATCTTCAATATACATTCATGTGCAGCAACAAAAGCTTGCGATGTGATCAAGGACCAGGTTTATTGACGGCAGAGTTCACTGGGTCATTTATTTTGCTCTGCAGCTTACAGCTTTATGTCAGAACGGTCAAATACGTCATTTCGCCGGAGTTTAGCCGACTTTATTCGGGTCTGCAGATCAGGTTTAAGAAATCCGGTGTCATTTAGAATCTCCCCGAATGTCTCGTATCCATAGAGACCGAGATGTTTCGTGTTGCACCCTTAGTTTTGCAGCTGTTCCCGGAGATATTTTGTCCGGTGGTAATTTCCGAAATTGCCTCAAGCGTCTGGGGTCAAACTGCCCCCCATGCGAAGTCTGAATTAACCTCATGCTGACCGACGGAAGGGATGTAAGTTGCCTGAGTTGAAGGAAGAGGAGAACACGAAAGAAGGTGGTGAAATTACCAGGAAGCTGCGACGGAGGTTCGGCAGGAGGACTCGGGGCCTCCTGTGATGAGCGGGGTAAGTGGGGTGAAAATAATACTTTGGTAATCAAACACAATTTACCACACCGTAATTTCAGTGCGGGACAAAAGTTCGACCAGTTGTATTTAAGGCGAGCGGCTAAAAGTAAATCCTGCAAACTGCCTCAAAGAGAAAGCCGGAAATGTGAAATTAGTCTTTGCATTTGCAAGACACGTTTTGGGTAATTACTTAAAGAACTTTCCCCCCCTGTAATGCTTTTTCTTTCTCTTTTTTTCAAGCAATTTGTTTTAAAATGCAAATTAGTGTGTGCTCACAATTGCATGCATCCAGGCATTAACAGTAAATTGTGCTTTTTTAAGGCATCAGGTACCTGTAATTGAAATAACTCCAGAACAAATTTGTATAAAATTTCAATTCATTAGCTGTGAATACATGAATCATGAGCAATTTGCTCTCCTTCAGTCTCCTCACACATCTAATCCAGGAATGTTCATTAAAGTGGGAGAGAATGCAAATTAATTTGTGTAAATGACTTCCTTTTTTCCCCCCCTCCAGTGTTGTCAAACTACTGGATGCAGTCTGTGACCGCGCTGACCCTCTCAAGGGCCACGAAACACAGCAAGGCAGTGCGTGTGTGTGTGTGTGTGTGTGTGTGTGTGTGTGCGCGCGTCCATCTTCCGCTCCTTCCTCCCATCTACATTGGGTGCGGTCTGCTCCGAGCCGCGAGCTGTCTGCTCCGCGCGCAGCCGCCTTTCTAATGATCAAAGAGGTCATCTGTAGACTTAAGTTACACCTGTCACTCAGCTCACTCCGGCTGTCAGTCACTGCCCAACACTTCCTCTCCGACGCTCCTGCGCTGCGGATGAACCCCCCCCCCCCACCCCTCCCGTCCTGGCGAGCCTCTGCGACTCGCGGGCCGGCGCCACACGTCGGCGCCGCCGAATCTCACGCGAAAGCGCTCCGAACAGATCGAACGCAGAATCTCGTCGATTTCGTTTGCAATTACATATTAATACCCAACTGTGGTCCACTTTTGACATTTCCATGCCTGGAAGGGGGTTTTTTTTGTGTCCATTTGGCAGGCTATTTATAGCCGATTACACTGCGCGGACCTACCGAGGAGAGGAGAATGGATGAGGATATTTAACAACTCTTTGTATCTCTTCTTCCTGGCTGCGTGGTGCAGCTCCGAGTCCCTCCTCTCAGCATCAGAGACGGATTGATAGATAACGCTACTCAAGCAAAAGATTTGCCCCCCGCTGGCATTCAGCATGTCTGAACAATGCATGCGTTCTGGCACTGACACTAAGTATTATGATAATGTAGTGCTCAGCGGAATGATGGATGTTAAACAGCACGACCTGGCTGCACCGACGAGCGCCGCGCAACCGCCAATAGTGTCGAGTCATCCCACGCGCCGCGCCGGGCTCCCCTAACGACGCCGAAACCATAAAGGCGACGGCGTCGAGCGACGGCCGCGCACGACGACGGGGAACAGATGAAAGCGGGGTCCTCTGACAGACGCCAGCGCGCGCGGTTGCACTCCTCCAGTCGAGTGTACAGGAAATTAGAAAAACGCAGCATTCCCCCCGCCCCTAGATATTCAGAAAAAGCCCCTGGAGAGACCCCCCCCCCAAAAAAAAAAACCCAGCGTAAGAACTCACAAAGCACAAGACATCTGTTCAGACTGTTGCGGCGCAATCCACATGAATTAGTCATGAGGAAATATGACATATTTTGATCTGCCCTTAAATCTATAATTACGGTGCAGCTCCGTGCCACAGGACTCGGGCTGCGGAGGAAGCCGAAGAAGAAGAAGAAGAAAAAAGTGGCGCTGCAAATCATCCATTAGGTACGGTTTACTAACTGATGCCAGCAGCCATATACATCATCCATCTGAAACAAATCAAATCCCTCTCGAGCGCAAACTGAGCTCAAAGAGGGATTTCCGAGCGGAGAGTCAAACGAAATTTATGGCGCCGCACTAAATCTTTATGAACTTTATGTTTTTTAGAGATCACGGAGGCGAGCTGATGATAGCCCCCTCCACTCTGCTGTGAAAAAAGGGGGTTGTGTCAGAAAAAATAGCGAATTTTTTAAAAAAAACAACAGTGGATTGAATCTGTGATAATGTCACAACACCGCAAGCCTCCTGGGCCTTTGACATAATAGCGCGCCACTCTCCGGCGGGCGTATTGGGCCTTTTTGTGAACCCAACGGCACGCAAACGACTTTCTAAACCACTAGGCAATATGTATAGCGCTGCCGAAAGATCATTGCGGGAATCTTATATTGCGCGGCGACAGGAACGACTCCCCGCTCTCGCGCCGCGACACTCCTGGCAGGCGGCGGCGGCGGCGACGCGGCTACAACACTTGTCTGAGTAGATTAATGCCGCTCGTTCGGGCAGAACAATATCAGGTCGAAATGAAACTATCCATTCCGCCGCAGTTGAGGAGATGGAGATCATCGGAGAGATTTCTAATGGCTGGCAGTTAGTCCGACACAGTCATGTGATCCCCACATCTATCAGCGGCCCCCCGCTTGACATCCCCGAGAGGTCTCGGCGGCAAACCGGTGGAGATGATGAAAATCTGTGGATAAGTAGAATAAGCTCCTCAGTAACTGCCGTCCGATGGATAATATGGCTCCGGCCTGAAGGTTTAAAACTAATATAATAGACACACTTTGACCACGCGGTGACAAATATGATGTATCGCTGATGGACTGCGAGTGGACCTCCAGCAAACTGGGAAGAAAAAAACCCAACAGTCTCACAGTTTAGAGATCGACTTCGGGCGAGAAGAAAAGAAAGTCAACTGAGAGAAGGAGACATATGGTCTGTTGTTCGGGCGACTGAGTAAACTTTTTTACACGTCTATAATCGGGGCTTGCGTGGGAAGCTGCTTCTTCTCCAGTAATGACTAAAGACGTAAATATAAACATGTTGTTCGACTTCTTCTACATTCAGTAGAACGTAAATGCGTATGAGGCGCAAAACAAAGTGTCGAGATATAAATACGTCTGGTAGCTACATTTATAAATTAACAATGTTTGGATTGTCACTGATGTGATTGTGAATGGAAGACGTGTTTATACGTACATGTATTCGAGTTTCACAGTTTTTTAAGGGTTAAAAGTGTCATTCTACTCAAAAGTTATTGAAAACAAGTCAAGAATGTACATTTTAGAGCGGATCTGAAGAACTATCCAGAGAGTCCTGACCAAGAAAAGGCATTAAACCTCTGATCCGAGCCAAAATCAACCTAAAGAGCCAAATTATCAGCAGGTGAAACCCAACCCAGCATTTATTCCCCTCTGATTTCTGTCTCCGTCGTAACTTCGACGCGGAACTTTTTTCTCTCCGATGTTTAAAGGACGAGGATCTTCTTGAGACTTCCTAACAGGAGCCTCTGCGATTGCTGTTAGGACACGGAGCGAGTCAGCAGAGAGCCAAGACGACACCCTGGAAACCGACAAAACAACAAGCTGAACGCCACTCGCCTCGTTCAGGTGTCCGTTCCCTCTGGATTCATTACTCTGCATGACCCATTAGACAAACAAGTGCTCGTGTGGCCTCCCCCCCCGAATATCTGAGTGACTGTAGCAGATTCCAACTATATGTTTAAGTCCCACTCCCCTGCAGCCGTTAGGTGCCTTTGATTGCAGACACATCTTCATGCTGAATAAACTCAGTGGAACCCATGGGAACGTAATAATGTCGGCTGTTCAGCCATAATCCAAATGGGAATTGTAATAAGTTATGCCCTCTATCTAAAAAAAAATGCATGTTTCCCGCTACAATGCAGCCAAAGTGGCTGAACGTCTTTAACTGGAAGGTATTAACGGGCGATTATAGGGAGCGTCGACTGTATACGCGTCCGAAAAAGGGAGTAACATAAAGTTACTCTCAAATTCAGGGTTTCTTTGGAGGAAGGACACATTTGTCGCTCTGACAAGACACAATTCAATTATCGGGTACTCTAAACTTTTATTTAATCACTAGAAAATAATCGTATCAGGGGAATTAAATTTGAAAAAGTTATGCTTTATTATGCGACAGTCCAAGCAGAGTTAATGCGTTGACCTTAAAGCGTTGTTTACGACCAAATTCAATTTGAACGTTTGAAAGAACTTTCGTAGTTGAGGAAGTAATTAAATTTTTACCTTCAGTTGCACGAAAAGGAAAGGAGAAAAAGGCAACTTTCCCCTGAGTTGCATGACGGCCGTTCAGGCTGCTCTCCTTGAGTGACGGAGCTGATTTTACGCGGTACCTACTCCTTCTTTGTTAATGACACTAATCCCATTTTCTCACCCGTGTACTGTCGTGCTTCGGTCCACAGATATCACACATCGACGCAGCAGGAGACACGAGATGAGCGGCCAATAAGAAAAACTCATCCATATAATGCATTGATGAAATCTTATTAAAAGTGCACGCCGGTGCTCCCAAAGTGACTTTGAATGTCACGCGGGATGAAGTGGGCATAATGCATACATCAGAGTGGCCTTGGCGGAGGATGATTCGAGCGGGCACGCGGTCCGGCGCTGCAACAGGATTATCCTTCCCGAGGCGGCGGCGGCGGCGGCCCCCCTCCGGAGTGTTGACATTCAGGGATGTCGAGGACAGGCGTAAACAACGCAAACATCAGAAATATTGTTTTAATCGATCATCGGCGCGCCAAAGAGGAACGCCGGAGAGTCGGACGAGCGACCGGCAGCTGGTGGCTGGAGGAACAGGTGGCGCATGGAGATCTGAAGGGGAAGGGGGGGAGGAGGAGGGGGGGAGGGGGGGGGGCTGCACACGCCCGAGAAAAAGGCAGCGCTCAGCCCACAGTCCTTTCTCCCACCAGAGCGCTTGACTCGTGCTGATCGATAAGATCATGAGCTGTAGCCACTGGCTTACATATCATACATAATTCGCCTGCCTTATGAATTATTTTATTTCCTGTCAGTGAGACGATAAAGAATTCAATGCCACCGATGCATGCGAGAGTGTGTGTCAGAGAGAGAGAGAGACAGAAAGAGAGAGGGAGAGAGAGAGAGAGCGAGGGGGGACTAAAATTATTGCTGAAATCACATCAAAATGCAAAATCACCCACAAACTAGCAGCCAGAGTGTTATTGTGGTTTTGTAATGGAGCATTTAGCAGGATAGTCAATCGTCGACTCTGCTGTCTGCTTTTGTTCAGAGAGATTACGCGAATTAAAAAAAGCCAAGTCAACCTTCATAATTCATAAAAATAAGTTTGAAAATTTCCGTCGGAGCATTCGATCGATTATCGATCTTCACAGCAGCAGAAAATGGTCCCGTTTGGAAACAGTAGCACCAAAAGACTTCTAATAAAGTATAGATATCTGAAAGTAAAATGAAATAAAGCCTCTGCTGCTGCTGCAAATGTGTTCATTAAGGCTGCATTACATTTTGATGCAGGAACTGCAGAAATGGCGCATGGAGGAGCAATAAAGTTGCGTTCAATCCAGACGTGAACTTTAATTTTAGAGGAGAGCTGCAAGTTTGTTTTTTTTCCCCTCTCCTTTTCTTCTTTCCCTCAGTTAAAACACCCTCGAGCTTGTCTGGGACACAAAGCCTCGCCGCACACCGGCTCTCATTATTATCACTATCATTAGAACTGATCGATCCCTGATTATCCGCGGCTTGTCTGACTAATTACTAAGTGAACACAGATCCCGGTCCTTTTTGGACAATAAGAGGAGCGTGTGTGTGTGTGTGTGTGTGTGTGTGTGTGTGTGTGTGTGTGTGTGTGTGTGTGGATCCCAGCCTCTACTATTATCCTGCTTTGTACTTCCTGACTGCAACCCGCCCACGGAGCCCCACCACAATACAGCTGCCGTGTAAATAGTATTTTCCGCCGCGCGGTGACGTCCGAAAAGTAGGCAACATTATCAGCGCGCTGAAAGGTCAGAAGCAGCATGCCAGCACCACTTTAATCACCGATGCTGATTGCCAGATAATGGTTTGCATTTTTTTTCCTCCCCTCGCTTCCCCAGAAAGCATTTATTTCCCTCTGACAATACGGGGGCAAATTGACTCGCTGATGGATTTTATTCCTTTTTATATAGATTCGCATTTTTTGGGGAAGTTGTGAAGAAACGAATGCAGAAATAGCACAGCATCCCGCGCTTCTCCCTCTCCCTCTCTCTCTCTCTCGCTCTCTCTCCCCCCACCTCCTCTCTGTCCCGCCCCCTTAACTGGCCTTAACTGGGATGCTCAGCACATGATAGTCAATGTAAACACACAAAGGCGTTTTCAGCGGTAGTATTCACGTGGATTGGCTGAACGCGGTAACAATTAACCCTGCGCTGGCGAGCCCTTCACTTCCACGTGTGTGTGTGGGGGGGGGGGGGGGGGGCGGGGGGGGGGGGGGGGGGGGGGGGGGGGGGGGGGG
>JASSRZ010000001.1:7625392-7641243 GCA_032164315.1 Malacoctenus gilli
CCCCCCCCCCCCCCCCCCCCCCCCCCCCCCCCCCCCCCCCCCCCCCCCCCCCCCCCCCCCCCCCCCCCAAAACAAGGACATGAGATTGGCAGGATAAGGCAAGATGAAACGAGAGAGGACGGAGCGAAGCGAGAGGGATAAAAGGGAGAGAAGATGCGGCGCGGTGCACGAGTGGGAGGGGAAGACGTGGATCGAGTCGGAGAATTAGCGCACGGGACGAGGCGAGCGAGCCGCCGAGGAGTCACGGCCGGGGCGTTTGAGGGAAGCGAGGTCAACTCCGGGGCAAACAAAGGCCTCCGGGCCCGGTGCGAAATGTGAGGAATGTCATGTAATCATATTAGCCACAGCTCGCTGCTCTGTCTAAACACAGCCAAGTGCTCTCTCTTAGCATAATGATCATGTTTTTTTTTCTTCTTTTAATATCATTTATTCCCCCTCACATGAGATGAGTTTCGCATTATTACAAAAGGTCTCGTGTCGTTCAAGGTCTCGTGTTGCCAACCGCCAACCGATGACATCTGAAAATAACCTCCCAGCCTGCATTCGCCCGAATTAGCTTTGCGGGAGATGCTGGACCCCCCCACGGACGGGTCACCAGTACAAACACAGCGAGACAGTGGGACAATCCCTCCATCCTGAACGTATTGGCACATTTCAGAGTGTGAGTGGGAGAAAACGACAAAAAATATCAGCCAATCAGCAAAGCGGGTTAAGAAGGAGGCGGAGACTTGAGCATTTTGGCGAAACAACTAGAAAAAGGCGACGATTCTGCCGCCAAAACGCCAACTACATATTGACACATCACTCGTATCCCCCCAAACAGCGTCTGAAGATACTCCCCAACATCGTCTACCACGAGCACATTAGACCGACAGTCTTCCAGACACAACTTCAAGCCAAATAACCCCAAAACTGTCTCGCATACGTTTCTCAAACCACCACCGCTCGTGCATTTTTTAAAAGATGGGAATCGTAACTGTTGTTTAGGCTTGAACGGCGCTGGATGGCCCGACGAGCGGGTGGTTTGTGCGGCAGGTGCGGCAGCCACACGCGCGAAGGCATCGTCTCAGACGGTTTCGGAAGACGCCTCGACGATCTCGACTGAAGCGCCGAGGAACAGAAAGCCGAGTGCTGCGGGGTGCGTTATTAAAGAAACAACAGGTTCCCCGACAAAGACAGAAGCGAGTTGAAGAGTGCACTTCAGTGCGATAGACTCTTGTGCTACAGGGGACGAACACACACACACACACACACACTTTTGTGAATGCTTTAGAATTTTTTGCCGACATGCTCACAGCCCTTGGCTCCGTGTGTGCGCTTTTTTTTTCCCTTCTGAAAAGCCGCTGCAGTGAAACTGATCATAGACTTTGTTGTGCTCTCTGGATTCGACTCCACAAAACAGCCTAATTTCACCCAAATCGACGGAGTTAATGAGAAAAGCCAGACTCTGGAAAATCTTTAAACGCCGACAGAAATGTGGATTTTTATCCCAAATGTGTCGGCGGCACAATTCGGCGCCTCTCCTGCCACGTATAAAAAAAAAAAGAAAAAAAAAAGCTGATTTACAGCTCTGGAGGATGTTGTCACAGACCCCACAGACGAGCCATGCTTCACTCCTAAAAGGCCCAGCTGGTGCAGCTCGAACTGGCAATTGTCAAAACGAATGAAAAGGCAAAAGCGTCCCGAGAAGAGTCTGTCCTCATGCTTATCAAAGACATTGTTCAGGAGCTTAATACATCCTTAATGACATTCACCACTCAGTGTTTTTTTGCGACTGTTGCTTTTGCGTAATCCCCGCGTTCTTCCTTTTATGAACGCCACGATGGCTCTTTGGATTCGGGACGGTAAATTGTTGAACTGTGACAAAGGAACGTTGGCCGGCGTCTCCATTTATTTCGCGACTTTTTTGCAAAGCCTTTTTTCCTCGCGTTGATCAAACTGCTCTGAAAGAAGCAGAAAAGAAGGAATCAATGCCTCACCCCCTTTTTATTTTGGCTGTCCAAGTTTGTTCTTTTGTGGAAAAAAAAAACGTGTTAATGCAACAGCCGAGTAAAACGCAGTTATCTCATTGGGGCTGAACGGGGGGCTCGCCTGATACCAACGGGGTGTCCAAACGCCTTTTCTTATCCCATAGCTGGCGCAGAAACACAAGGGGGGCCCACGAGCGTTCCAACAAGCATTTTTGTGTCTCTTTGTGTGGCTCGCTGTCGCTGTTTTCTTCGGACTGACCGTTATTCTGCTCGAACAATTCCACCGGTGGCGTCGTGGCTCCGCCGCGGCGAAATAAGACAGATAAATCCCGTGCAGCATGCAAAAAAGAAAAAGAAAAAAAGAAGCACTCGGAGTTCTGATGATTGCGTTTGTGCAAGCAAAGTGATCCAAGTCACTCACGGGACTCGGACTGATGGATGATGCACTTGGGGACCTGAGCGAGATGAATGGCGGCTTTTTTTCCGCAGGTCAGGGATGCAGTGAAGAGCGCGGACGGTCAGAATTTCGCCTCCTCGCATGACGGGCTGAAACACAACACGTCAGAAGCCATTTCTCATCCCCCCCCGGCCTGCATTAGACGCCTTGTCACAATAATTGTATTTTCCCCGTATTAATTGATGAGTTATAATGGAAATAAGAGATGTCGGGAAATGCATCAAACTGCGGCGGCAACAATAGCAAAAGCAATAAGCAAACAAATATCAAATGGACAAACGAGAGAAAGTCTGAGATGTGATTGATGAGGGGAATTGGCCCAACCGCACAAGCACAAACACACACAGACACACACACACACAAAAGAACAATATCAGCCGTGAAAAACTGCTTGTGTACTTTCGACAGCTTCTTCACTGCGAGCGTGTAACGACAATGTATATTAAACCGAGAACGTAAGAGTTTAGGTATTCATCACTTGTGTGTGTGTGTGTCGGTGTGTGTCTGTGTGTGTTTGTGTGCGCGCAGCCATCCAGTATTCACCGCTAGTCATGGCTGAAGACTGCTTGGAGCAAAATTATAACAACTAATAGAGCAGGAACGCGGAATTTGTAATCCGTGGCAGAATTGAATTACTCCCCAATAATGCTTATTTCAGTACACAAAAAGACATAATCCTATTCATCTGTAAGCTTTTCCCATTGTGATCGGCGCTCACGCGGCAGGAATATCAATGCAGACACGCGCAATCATTACATTATTGATATGAAAGCTCCTCCGTCCTTTGCCCTCCAAGTTCAAGCATAGCTTAATGAGGTAGATCTGTTTTTTTCTTCTTTTTTTTTTTCCTTTCCCAGGTATAAATATTTACAGCCGCTTTGGTTATGCACATGTCATTAGACTGTATGTTGTCCTCGGGCGTAACGAACTGAGAAAACCATCACGCGCAGTTAACGACGCAGTCACGTCCCGTGTCTGCGCACACGCTTCGTGGCGCTACGAGCGCGCTGTCGGCGTCTCTCTCGCAAAGTGGCGAGAACAAAAAAAAGGGGGGGGGGGCAGCCTTTAAATTCAGTGAACTGACGAGGACCTTGACTTTTTGTGACTCGCGAAAAACTCACACAACACAAAGCCCGTCGTGTCTTTAGCGTGCGGGCTGGCGACGGCGCTCAGAGCATAAGGCGGGATGAGGTGGATCACAGGATCGTCAGCTGCTCGCAAAAGTCTGTCCTTCTGTTTCTGGAAGTCACACTCGGATTTATTGGACTCTTCTGTGCAGGTGCACTGGAAAAAATCCGAATCTTACCAAGCACGCTTGTCTCATTTCTAGTCAAAATATCTCAATCCACTTAATATGAGACACAACGGCCTAACAGGTAACATTTTAGCGAGATATAGGGACTTGTACGACAATACAACTTGAGTAAAGCCAAATTTCACTTGTTCCATTGGCAGATTTTTTGCTTATTTCAAGCAGCAAAGTCTTGAAAGCCAAAAAGCTCAAAAGAAACAAAAGAAATGGCCAACGGAACAAGTGAAAATTGGCTTTATTCAAGTTGTATTTTCTGAAAACAAGTCCCTATAGCTTGCTAAAATGCTTCCTGTCAGGCAATTGTGTCTTATATTAAGTGTATTGAGATATTTTGACTAGAAATGAGACAAATGTGCTTGGTTGGATTTAGATTTTTTTGCAGCGTAGTCGTACGATGCCGTGCTTCGTCGGTGGAACCGTTCCGCGCGTTTACACGCCGAAATCCGTCTTTCCATCGTCAATACGGACACGAAAACACACCTAGAGATGATGTAGAGTCACGAATTGACCTCGTGCGCATATTTATGGATGGTTGGAGGTAGGGAGACCCCAAAGAACCCATGGTCCTCTCAGCGTGTGAACCACTGCTCGCCCAGATACGGAGAAAATCACGCCAGCGGCCGCCGTGCCGCGGCTGATCGGTATGCGTGACGCGCTCCTTTCAATCAGCGATCATCAATAAACCTTAGAACAATGTGTGAGTACGAGAAGCGGGAAAAAAAGAAAATCCTCCAAATGTATTCGGCTCAAAGTACAAAAATATGGTAATTTCCAAATTGGTCTAATTTTCCTTTTATGTACTGTAAGTATCAAGGGCAGACCATTTCGGCTCCCGCTGAGCCCGAGCCATCCCAAAATATCTGGAACACATCTAGATGAAAGAGAGATGTTTTGAATAAAAAGCAAACCGGAGCCTTCAGCCCCCATAACCTCCCCGAATAAATTTGGAGGCAGACTATCAGGGCGGACGAGGGGGGCCTGAGGAAGGGCCTCACGCGTGACACAATCTCAGCCGGAGTATGCAAAGAAATCGGCCCAAAGCGGTCCGACAAATTAGGGGGGAGCCGGCCAGGGAGGTCTGCGGCGCGGCGGAGGGATACGAGTCCTACTTCCAGCCCAGCCGACCCGGGGACACGTTTCGAGACCCTTCGAGACCCCGTTGGAATTTAAACTCCACCCGTCTTACTTTACAGGCTGCAGGTTTCCTTCTTTAACACATGAAATAATTTAAGGAGTTTATCGCCAACTTTGGCTAAAAACTCAATTGAATGAGTTGTAATTTCTGGACGAGCTGCAGCCTTGAAGAGTTTGTTCACGCGATCGCCGTTCTACATCTGCAGTTATCACTCCGACGTTTCTACGCAGGTCGAGTTTTGGTTCGCGATGTGTGTGTGTGTAAAGCGCAGGTCTGATGTCTTTGGGAGCTCCAACCTATCACCAGACTGTTAACATATTTAAACTCCATAATGGGTCATTTGTCAGCGCTAATTTGATATGCAAATGCTCTCATCAACCTCCGTAACGAGTTTAGCTCGGTGCAAGCCAAGTTCTGTGGGAGCCGCCGCCGCCGCTGCTGCCGCCGCGGCACGTTGAGCCGCCGCTCATCCTTCAGGTGTAAATGTGACGGCGTGGCGGTGCAGCCGCCGCCGCCGCGCTTGATTGTGCGTGTTGTTTATTTTTGCTTACATTGTCGTCGTAATTAAATTCGCCTGCCGCCAGCTGTGCAGATCTAATCCTCCGCAGGCGGGTGGTGAACCTTAAAAAGATGAAATAAGAGATTCTATAGTGCGAATTGTTCCATTATCTTTGCATCTTTTCGACTTTCACCTCCCCGTGTCGTCATTCCAACTGTTACTGCCTATAGAGCGCCGCGTTTCAGCAGCTGTTTCATGGTATAGAGTCGCTGTTAGAGTTGTTGGAGGTTGTTGTTTGGTGTTCAAATGGAAAATAGATTGAAGTTTGAGTGCTGAAATATTTGTAAGTGGTAAAATGTAAGCTATGACGAGTACTTACGTACTGTTCAAAGTGTATTTATGTGCTGCATCCCGACTGACTGCCAGCACTTGGTGTATAACGTCCGATTGTCTTGGTTGTACACTGCAAAAACAGGCCTACTAGAAAGAAGTGAAATATTCTTAAATTCAGTCAATTTATCTTGTATTTACAGACTAAAATGGGTCTGAAAACTAGGCAGAAAATCTAAATTCAAGTAAATTCTTTGCTTTAACAAACCCATTTATTTATTATGCATATTTTCGGACTGTTGGAGGAAGCCGGAGTACCTGTTAAGAAGCCACACATGCACAGGGAGAACATGCAAATGCCACACAGAAAGGCCCCACCCAGGACCTTCTTGCTATGAAGCCAGAGCGCGAGTGATCTTACTCTTAAAATGAGGCAAATAATCTCGCTGCTGCACTGGGTTTGATTGTGAATCATTTCTAGACCCTGTTTTTGGTTTATTCCAGCTCAAAAGTGGCTGGAACATCTTTTTAAGAAAAAGTTAGTCATGCTTTCTTAAAATCAGATTATTTTCTCTAATGCACAACATGTTTGTCGAGACTAGTTTTCTTTTTGGACAAAAAATGAGACTTATTTCCTTGATACAAGGCTTTTTTTATACTTTCTTGAAATTCCTTTTTTTGCAGTGTAAAATATTGTCTAGATCATCTGGGTTGTGAGTCCGTCTTCAATTAAAAACCTGAAACGTAGTTTTTTCTGCTTTAACATGTTCCACAGGTGCCAAAAAAAACAGGCGCTCGACCAAAGTTCCTCACCTGTCAGGAAATTGGGACAACTGTCGCGCCGCCTCCGGTTGTTGGCCGGGAGCAGTCGATCACTCAAGCCGCGAGTCACGCGGCGGCTCAGAAAACCAGGCCACACACCGGCCCTGAATGGTACAGCGTGTGCCCGACTTCAGCGGGGGGGGGGGGGGGGGTTACAGCGCGAGGTGACAACAGCGCGACGCCGTCCTGCTCCGGCGCACCTGATTCAGATCGTCCAATAATACACGCGGTTATCGGGCTTCTGCAGAGCCCGATTGAAACCTGTTCAGTCGAAGCTGGAACGGAAAGTGGGTTGCTGGGACAAGAGGTGAGCGCTCCGCTTTATGTTAAACCAAGTCTGCAGATCGCATGTTTGATAGTTTTTTTTTTACACCTCAGAGACCTTCATCCCTTCCTTGTTCTCTCCTCGAGGTTCGAGGGATCAAAGTGTGACGACGAACAAAAGAAAAAGAAAGAAAGAACGCCAAAGAATATATAGGACTTATCAAACGACGGCGTTTAAGACAAACTTTTTTAACCTCGTTTCGGTTTGCCTGAGATGTTTCCATGCATTATTTACGAGACGATCCTCAGCGCACGGTAAATTTGAAAGAACAAAAAAAAAACAATGCATGGTGATCAAATGTTGTTTGATTTTGGCACCGCTTCAGATGACGGGTCATCGGGTTACCGGCATGAAAATTCAAGCAGAGCGAGAGAAAAAAAAAAAAGAAAAAAGAAAAAGCCTCCACAATTGGGAGACTCCACGAATCAATATTTACATCGAGAAAATCGATTCAAAAATAAACCAAGACGTTACGCAAACCATCCAGTTGCAGACGGCTATAATAACAGTTACGGGCAGTTCAGCAGGATGGCTGAAAATGAGGTTTATTGCACGACGTTTGCGCCTTTTTCTAAAGAAAAAAGTGCGACTAGAAACGCGACGTGTTTACCTCGTGTTGGCTTGTTTTGTGTTCACCGCTGCAGCCGTACGTCGCCGTCGTGTACGTCGTCTGCTGCTGCGGGGAATGGAAGTTGAAAATATGTGGAGGAAATCACACGTCTGCTTGGGTGGAGTGCATTTTCTGTGTAGGATGACAAGTTAGTGAACATCTGGATGGAGGAAGGCAGCAAGGAGACGAGCGAGGAGTTATGAGGGCATCTGTTTGGCTCTCCTTCCTTTGCCGGCCTCTCTTGGAGCAAAAACCTCTCCTTCTTCCTTGTTCTTGGCATCTTTATCCGAGCAAGACAGATGGATTTGCCTCTCCCTGGATACGCACCCAATCCCGCGCACACACACACGCACGCACGCTCGGCGGCGTACTTTGATGCCCATGCATACATTAATTCGCACGTATAGAGTTCCACACAAGCCAAGGCGCACATAACTTACAGATCGCAGGCGCGGGGACTCTGACAAACAAATAGAGTCGGGCGGGCACGCGCGCGCGCACGCACGCACACACGCGCTCAGCGCTGGGGAGATGGACAGCTGCGCAAATATGCCCGGCCCTCATTCTTGGGCTCCGAGTGGCGCTCCAGCCACAACAGCAAATATTTCCCCTGCTGTCATCCTCTCTATTTTCTCTCCCTCATTCATCGGAAGCGTGCCCAGGAAGTGGCAGGAGAGGTTCCGACTCGACGGCGCAGCCAGGAACCGGCTCATCCCTCTCTTATTCCCCCCTTCTTCCTCCTCCAGGAGCCAGATGCTGATTGGGGGGGGGGGGGGGCGAAGGGTAGGAGGAGGTGGGGGGGGGGGGAGAAAAAAAAACTGGTGGTGGCGAGGTGGGACCCTACCTGTCCCCTGGGGAAGATGAAATGTAAATTTTGCGACGTGGGCTCATTTGCTGCAGTCTGGAGCAGTCTGATAGGACATGACTAGAGGCTTATTTGATTAGTTTAATTCCATCCTCGCGTGGACCACCGCCGCAATGTTCCTGGGACATTTGTTGGAGCATTAGGCCCACAGTTAATGAACAATTTGTTCCGTTGAGCAACGAACCACACGGGCGACCGTGAGCTGTCCACGCGGCGTGCGGAAAAAGAGACTCGCGCAGTTGTGACACCTGCCCGAGAAATTACACCGGAGCACTGGCGACAGTTAAAAAAGAAAAAAAGTACAGCCTTATTAATTTTTCAGTGCTCAGACGATGGAGGGGGGGGGGGGGGGACCCAGCCTTGTTAATTTCTCTGTGCTTGGATGATGCCTTAATTTGATGGCTTGCACAGGTCTCGTGTTATCCCAGGGCCCCCGCCACGCGCGTTGTTGCTTGCGAATGCATTACGCGCCGTCCACTACGCCGCGCGCCCACTGAATTTCCCCCTGGGACAATAAATAACATTTTATCTTACTGTATATGCTGCATATAAAGCGGTTGGTCGGGAGGCTCCGGCGCGGCCGCTTAGGCTTCCCAGCGTGAGCGCCGACATCACTTGTGGCGAAGTCATTACGCGCTCACCTTACATGCCGCATCTTTCACACCCCTTCTCCATATGTTAGCCACACGTCTCCATGTGAGAAACGGCGCCAGTCACGACATTAAATAAACGAGGACAGTCAGACATGGCGCCGGCAAGCGCGCATATGTCTTGGCGTCCCCCACCGGGGCTCTAAATAAGGACGGAAACAGTCAAAACGCATCTGAATTGTGTGTTATTTCGCGAGGTTTCACGCTGTCCCTCTGATGACGCCGCACGGTTGGAAAAACACATCATCTCAGCGAATACCAGGTATCCAAATTTCCTGATTGATGCAGAAAAATCGGCCTTTTTTTTCCGCCAGCAGTAATGAGCTGAAACAGCTTCACACGGCGACACTCTGCCGCTGATTGATATCTCGGAACATTATGTATTGTTTCAGAAAGCTGGCGGAAAAGCTATAAATGTGGGTATAATCGTTATTCACCGCTGATATACAGAACAGGTGGGATTTATGCAATCGAAAGCGGTGACAAAACTCCTTCACTGTAAAGCCGAAGGATGTTTGTCTGCTGCCACGTGTCACATGACGGACCGTGCGTTGATCCTGTATTTGAGAGGAAGGCGGAATATTAGATAATGAGTGAAATACGGTGCCGAAAATGGACGCAAGCGCAACGCAAAGCTCCAGTTGATAACCGTGAATTGTCTGAAGGTGTTTTATGGTTATGATGGGCAATCATTGTTATGGTCTGACCCATAGGGGGGGGGAGGGGGGACGGGGGGGGGCTTCTTTTCCATTTCAAAGTAGTCACAAGCAGGCTTTCCAGTTGCTCAACTCGCGCGTAAAGCGGCCTCGTCGGAAGGTGGGAGAAGTTTACGAGCGAGCGAGAGGCGGTTCTTTCCTCACCACGGCGCCGGAATCTTCCGCGACGTCCCGGCGTGTCGCGCCTCCTCCGCCGGAGAAAGTCCTTCCTGGAGTCGGCGGGTCAGCAGCTGGTCCGGTGACGCACGGGAGGATGTTCGGAGCCCGTCCTTTCGGATGCGAGTCACAGCAAGGTAGGCGCATCTGTATGGTAATGTCAGTCGCCACCCAGTTGCTGCTTGATCACACAAGCGCTCCATCATATTTATCTGCCTTGTCTGGGGTTCCACCATGGGATACAGTGCGCGCTAAAAATAAACCCATCTCCCTCACTTCTATACTGTCTTCCTCGTCTCACTCAGCCGCTGTTCCTCCAGTGCATGTGTGCCTTCACTCTCTCTCTCTCGCTCTCTCTCTCTCTCTCTCTGCCCCTTCCTCCTCGGGCCTGCCACGCTCTCATTTGTCACATTTACAATGGAAACATCCAAATTTACAGATGCTATCAATTAATCACCTCCGCTCTAATTACAATCCAATTAACCTCTGTTTCCACGCGCCATACTGCAGGACGGCCAGCACCCTCACTACTCAATCACACTGCTCAGAGACAGACAGACAGAGAGCGAGCGAGCGAGCGAGGGAGGGAGGGAGGGAGGGTTAGTGGGAAGGGAGATTTTATGGAAGAAAAACCACCAAGGAAGGAAGTACGTGCACATACATCGCCAACGGTGCAGACGTGCAGCCAACTTTTGCACAAGCCAACTTTGCAAATACAAAATGAACCACCTGTTGTTAAAAATACTATATTTATACCACGCCACTTTCTGGGAAACAGAGTGACGTAAAGCAAAAATGAAGTAGAGAAGTACGAGGACATGCCGGATAAAGGTTGTTCTTTCATTAAATTCATACTTATTTGCTCCGATGCGAAGGATTCTGAAGGTTTAAGGGCAGTTATTAGGAGTTCAACGCTGTCCAATCAGCATCCTCAAATATTTGAGACGTCTGCTGCCATTGGCGGGACCGACCAGGACGTACAGATCCTGCTTCGGGCGTCACGAAGCCACAGGTCCGGTTTCAGGTTGCGAAACTTCTGATTCTTTCCTTCAGTTTGATCAAGATACGCCAAGATACGAGTTACGGCTCTTGACACTGTGTGATGTTTTATCTACTTTCGATACGACAACTTGTTGTCGTACTGTACAAACTCCAGACAGTCAAGACCCCCCCATGCTGGGGGTCGAACTTCACGTCATGCTTTCCAAGTCGTTACCTTCTTTAAACTGTTCCAGCTTTCTTGCGTCACATCATCCTATTTTAGTCTTTCATTATATTGCAAAATTGTCTCCTTTTATCACCCTAAATCCACGTTTACTCAAACATAAGAGTACTTTTGTCAATGCCAAACTGAAAAAACTCCATTCTAATTTCCTCAAATTACAGCTGAAATTGTCAGAGTATTTTTTTTTCCACCTTAAAGGCCGCCGAGTTCAGACGTGGAAGCTGTTTCACCTCTCAGTCCAGTCCACAAGTCAGAAATTAAACAACCTCACGGATGGGAGTTGAAATTGGAGCTGAAATCTTCCGATTACTTAAGACACTGTGAATTTATGATGGCGTTTCGGTTTAGAGTTTGACAGGATTTCGGTCGCCATGCGAAAACTTTGCCAGCGCATTCCTTTTTGTTCCCCGAAAGTGTCTGCCGGGCTGACTCGGAGCTCCGAGCTCCTCTCCATCACACGTATTTGGGATGAGCCGGAACGCCGACTGTGAGCTCATGATATGCACATGCATACAGATATATATGTACAAAGCCGCAGCGGAAAGGAGGGGGGGGGGGATGAAAGAAAGGGAGATCCGGGAGGGGACGGGTAGTCGTGGAAAAATGAGAGAGAGAGAGAGAGAGGGGGGAGGAAAAAAAAAAAGAAAAACAACAATGAAGCTCAGCTCAAGAGCGGATGTCTCAGCGGAGGATCACAGGTGTGACTTGAACAGAGACAAAGGAAGAAGAGAAGGCGAGAGGAAGGGAGCGGGAGAGCGAGGGATGAAGAGCTCTCACCGCGGCTGTCAGGAGGATTGAAGAAAGAGGAACGATGTGTCCATTACGGACAAGACTGTTCTGCCGGTGCCGTGGGAGAGAGGGAGCAGACTGTCACCACCAACCACCAACCACCTGTGCGTGAGGCGCGCGTGGAAGCGCGTCTCGTCCCTCCTCGTATTCAAAACCACACGTGCGCAGAGTTCCTGCGCGTTTTGCTCGAAGGCGCGGAGGAAAAAGCTGCCGTGCAGCCATTCAGAAGGCACACGTGCGCAGGCATCAAGATGTCCACACACGTAGCATCCACGCATTACCATCGCGTACGTGCGCACACAGACAATGGACACGCGCGCACACATACACGCTGTGATCCGGCGCGAGCACAGATGGATATACACGGCGACTATTAGCGGCTGTGGATTTACAGTGGCCCGTCAGCCTTCAGCTTTTAATGCCACGTGGGGCCTGTTTTACAGCTCTGCCCCAGGGCCCCAATCGGCTTTCAATTAGCAGGTGAGCTGCAGCCCTGTTCCCAATCAATAGCCCAGTACAGGAAGGCTGCAGGCACCCTGGGGCCCCCAGCTTGGAGGGAGGAGAGAGAAGAGGAGCAGGAGGAGGAGGAGGAGGAGGAGGAGGAGGAGGAGGAGGGGTTGGATAGGAAGGGAGCTGGCAAGACAGGCTGAGGTGGAATCACGCCATGCTTCGGGGCCAGAGGGCCGTTTGAAGGGGTTGGACCTGTCACTTCCTCGCCTCCACACACACACACACACACACACGCACATAAAATGCATCAAAACTCAATTTGACTGCAAATTCACCCACTGCTGCATTTCCAACATGAAGAACGAGCTAATGGAAATCAACAAGCCCGGTGAGGAGTGTTGAACACCTCGCCGAAGAGTTGGACGGAGGATCCCCGACGGTCCCGCGGCGGAAACTCGGGGCCGCGTGTGCACGCGAGCAGAACAAGCGGCGGCCGTTTTGTAACCACCCGCATCCCGGAATACATTTGAACGCAGTCGTGGCAACAAAGTATATTTGAAAGTAAAAGAATCTGCTTGTGAGCGAGTAGATGTTTTCTCCACTGAAGCAGAAGTTTTAAAAAAAAAACCCATCTTTTATTAAACTTATTTTGCTGCCGATACAGAATGGAAACAAAACAGAGAACCGTCAAAATAAAACCTGCACTTTCTCTAAATAAAGGACCGAACAAATACTAATAAATAGATGGATATTGAAGTTGGGGGAGTTTTCAAAGACATCACTGTTTTCTCCTAAAATCCAGATGACGACGCGTCGATGGCGTCCCGGAATTCATCCTCTCACGAAGCAGTTTTTGGTCTCCGGGTTCGTCGTCTCCATCTGGAAGGAGCACTTGACAAACCTACGCAGGTTTTCCGACACACATCCGGGTGCAAAGTGCAGCTTTGATTTAAAAGAACACGTTTCAGATCGATTCATTTCGCAACGTTTCGAATCGGCGAGTCCTGCTTCTGACAAACCATTGTCACTTGAAAAACAGCTTTTTCTCTGGCGACAATCTGCCAATACAGAGAAAGTTTCATGTGTTTCCTTTGGATCGTTTCCCCGATTGAAGAAATTTCCTCAAAAACAACCAACAGTATCTTCAGAGGAAGCGACGGTTCTGCTTCTCCTCTTTCTCTTTTTTTTCCTCCTCCAGAAAATGTCAGCTAATCCAAGAAGGCACTTGAAAGTGACTCCGCCGCGGAAAAAAAAGACACAAGCCAATTTGTCTCGCAAACTGTTTTACTGCGTCAGATGACTGATTTAAACGCAGATAATGGGATGAAATAATACAAGATGGACATTTTGGCAGTATATCTTTCATGGCGGGGGGGGGGGGGGATCTGAGGGATCCGTCTCGCGCCTCTTTCCAGGAACATCAATAAAACCAGCGCGAGTTGAGTCAAACTCAACTGATAAACTGCCTGACAAGAGCGCTGCAATTTCTACACTTTGTGGTCAGGACGTTTTACTGTGTCTGCATTGGAGCTTCAATTATTTATGACTATAGGACTGAATACAAATTAAGTGACTTATTAAAATGGGCATTTTCACAGGGCGGGCGGGCACACACACTCACACACACACAAATATGCATCTGCATGCATGCACAGCTGTCAAATCCAGCCTCCCATCAAGGCTCAGCTCGGCCCAAGTCCACAGAGAGGAGGAGGAGGAAGGAACCAAGCGAAGCAAAATTAAGTGTTTCAATTCGCATCCACCTCGCTGAGACACCATCGCCGGGCAAAATAGCCAAGTCATTTTAATTAGACTCACAGAACACCACATGCTTTGGTCCCTACCTCCAACACATGAAAAAGAGAAATCCCATTCCCTGTAGTGACAGCGGAGCGAGAGAGAGAGAAGGGGGAGGGGGGGAGAGGGTGGAGGGGAGGGTGTTGGGAGGCAGGATTTGGGGGTATCTGCTGCCAAAGCAGGCATCTTGGCATGGCGGTGGCGTTCACCGAATAATGGTACAGGGAGCCATTTTTACATCACGCTGTACTGACTGTCAGAAAAAGCACCCCCCCCCCCCCATCAAGCGCTCCTCCGTCTGCGTTCCTGTCTTTATTTACCTCTGCGCGCTTCTAACCTTGCGAGGTGCCCTTAACAAAGGGAGCGCGGTGCAGGAAGGAGAGGTTACACAAGATTGGAAGGCACTGAGGAGGAGGAGGAGGAGGCGGAGGAGGGGGGGGGGGGGAGGGTGGAGTGGAGGAGAAACTCAAGGGTTACGGGAGTGACATAGGTGCCTTTGATGGGTATCTTCTCTCTCTCTCCCTCTCCCTCTCTCTCTCTCTCTCTCTCTCTCTCGAGCTCCGTGCCAATTCTATCGAAGGAGGACAACGAGGTCTTTGAACGCAGCGCAGCAGGAGCTTTATGACTGTGTCGAGTTACCCAACATATACATGCGTCGCCTCTTCTGCGGGGACAAATATGCACGTCGGATTATTAACAGGTGCATTCGGGGGAAATGAGGTTAAGTCAATGTGTTCAGGTGTACTCTGTACATAAGAAAGTTACTCTGATGCTCCCTGGCAGCGACTGGCGATGAACTGTTTATAGTGACTTCCTGTCAAGGGTTTTTAAAAGTATTCCTTAGTCACAGAACGTTTACTGTTAATTATCAGATGTAGGAAGAATATTCTTTTACCTTCATGTGCGTTACTGAGTTTATTGAGCTTTTTTTTCTATTCTTCTATTTCTAATCACATTCTTGATTCTTAGAATCACGATTCATTGAAAAAAACTAATACATTTTTTAAGCAATAATAATATTTACTGCAACCTTGAAAAAAATTAACTTCCTGTAATTAATGATGCATTCATTGTGATTTATAGGGAAAAAAACTGAATTTTACTGGGTTTTTCTTTAAGTATTGCCACAATATGCTTATGAAATTTACTCCATTTTTGTAAATAGCACCCTTTTGGTTAGTAGGGGTGATATATTGTTTCTTTGATCTCTCTTGCAGCATTGTATTGAATTCCAGGAGTTTTTTTGGGTTTAAAGTTGACTTTTTATTGATTTTTTTTGTCCACAGTCAGATATTTATTTGCTTTTCTGTAACATCTGTTTTACAGTAATCTGTTCATCAACTGATTTGCAGTAAATTTCTGTACAGAAAACAGTGAAGTACTTGTTTTATCTCTCTCTCTCTTTTTTTTTTTTTTTTTTTTACACTGCATGCATGCATGCATGCTTCTTTTTCGTTTGTGCGCATGTGCTCCTGCATGTGTGATGGGAGCGCAGCCGGCTACAGTACAGCTCACTCCGAGTGGTGGAGATGCAGCGCTGGAGCTGCTGGAAGGCAGAGAGACAGGCAGCTCTTCCCTCCACACATCTCTGTTCAAAGGCGCCATCAAAGTCTGGCAGAAATGTCAGTGCTGCAGGCGGGGGACCGGCCTCTGAATGTCAGTCCTTCTCAGGTCAACACCGAGAGCCAGCCTGCCTCGCACAGACAGAGTGAGGCGGGGGGGGGGGGGGGGGGGTGGGGGGTG
>JASSRZ010000001.1:7641343-7657845 GCA_032164315.1 Malacoctenus gilli
GTGGAGAAGGGAGGGGGGAGGGGAGGGGAGGGGGGGTGTAGATGAAGATAAAAAAAAAAGAGAAAACACGAGGACAGTGATTAGGAGAACATGATAAAAATGACGGAGAGAAAAAGTGGGATGAAGTTGTGGAGGGAGGAGAGTGATAAGAGGCGAGAGGGAGATTGCCGGGCCCCGAAAAAATAATAACGGGGAGGATAAGAGAGCAGAAATGTTTCGATTCGGTCAGTTGCGGCGCCGCCGCCGACTTTCTTTTCATTCCATCAGTGTGCGTTTCTGCGGGTGCACTCGGATGTCAAGTGACTTCAGGCCAGGAAAATCTGGAGGGGGAAACTTTAAGGAGGAGGAGGAACGAGGAAAGAATCGGACGGGGGGGGGGGTGGACAAAAAAATGCAAGCAGACGGCGCAAAATCATCCTTGCGACTGCGCGCAGCCGAAATGCACACACACACACACACACACACACACACACACACACGAATAGAAGTGCGCTCACACAGACGGCATGCACACGCATATACTCGTGATTGTCCCAGAGCAGGCCATGAGGAGCCTGTCAGATTACAGGGGGGTAATTGAATGGTAACGGAGCAGACAACACATCTAGCACAGCCGGACTCCAGAGGCAGCCGCCACCATGCCAGAGCTCAGGGGAAATTCAGGGCCCACTTAATGGTGAATTGGAGATGGGGCACTGCGTGCGTGCGTGCGCGCGTGCGTGCGTGCGTGCGTGCGTGCGTGCCTTTGGTAGGTGTGTGATGAAAAAGAGGGCAATGATGGTGGCAGCAAATAATAGTGAAAATTTGACCAAGCTGTCCAAGTGTGTGTGTGTGTGTGTGTGTGCGTGCGTGTGTGTGTATTTGTGTGTGTGTATGTGTGTGTGTGCTGTGTGTTCGTGTGTGTGAGTGTCTTTGTGTGTGTGTGCCTGTGCGTGTGTGTGTGTGTGTGTGCCTTTGGTAGGTGTGTGATGAAAAAGAGGGCAATGATGGTCGCAGCAAATAATAGTGAAATTTTGACCAAGCTGTCCAAGTGTGTGTGTGTGTGTGTGTGTGTATGTGTGTGTGTGTGTGTGTGTGTGTGTGGGGGAGTAACCCAGGAAGTTAAGAAAGAGGCGCAGAATGAAAGCAGCAACACAAGCAGGTAGACAAGAAATGATAACGGAGTCAGTGAAGAGGAAAGAAAGGACAGCAGGTAGAAAGCAGGAAGCAAGTGAAAGCTAGGGGGGTGGGGGGGGGGGTAAACCAGGGAGGGATAAAGGATAGCAAGAAAGGACAATGGAAGTAAAGCAAGAAAGGAAAGAAAGTTACAAAAGAGAAAAAAAAAGTATGAAGCGAAACAAAAAAAGAGAGAAAGAACGGGAGGGGGAAATGAAAAAAGATCCATCGTCAGCCGAGGCTTCCATACAGGGAACGGTGTCGATGACGAGATGAGCGGAGAAATATGCAAGAGGGGAAAGATAAGGAGAGAGAAAAAAAGAGGCTAAAAGGGAGAATGAAATGCAGAGGCAGGGAGACATAAAGAGGGCAGAGGTGCCAGAAAGAAAAAAAAGAGACTTTGAGAGTGGGAGGGGGGGGGGCGGGGGGGACGGGAAGAAGACGGGAAGATAAAAAGCCGAGACAAAGGAGAACCTGCGCCGCGATGAACCCCAGTGTCCACCTGCCAATGAGCATCTCTAATAGAGGAAATTGACAAGCGAGCGTTGCGAGGGAGTCAAAGAGAAGCACAGGCGGCGCGACGTGAGGAGAGGAAGCGACAAGTGACAAATGAATGTAGATTTTTTTTCTTCTTCTCTCTCTCTCTCTCTCTCTCTCTCTCTCTCCCCAGTGGCACTTTAATAGCAATGAACACTCAGTGTCATTTTATTCCCTCATGAATAGGGAGAGACGAGCAGACATGACATGCACAGAACACACATTATGATGCTGAGTGACGGAGGTGGGAAGGTGGCTGCCGGGGAACAGGCAGCCGGATCCTGCCGGGGCCCCGGCTGCTGGCGAGGAAACTAGCAAGTAACTTCGCTCAGGTGAGAAAGGCCAGACAGCGGGAGAACGCGCGAGGAAACGGGAGAGACGGACGCCGGAGAGGACGAGAGAGACAGAGAGGGGTGGGGGGGAAGACAGGAAGAGGAGGGGAGGAAGAAAACAAGAAAGGTCTGCTGGGTGTAAAGTTTCCCCTGGATATGATATGAGGATACGGGGATGTCATCAAGCCTGTGAAGTGGAAATAATAAAGAATTAGGATTGTCTCTGAAGACAAGGGAATTAATCCAAAATGAATTACAGAGAGGGAGGGAGAAAGAGAGAGAGAGAGAGAGAGAGAGAGAGAGAGAGAGAGAGGAGGAACCAAAAAAAAATCAACATCAGCTATTTCCTTTTCCTCTGCTTCAAGGCAGATAGGGGGCGGTTTGTGCGAGTGCTGCGAATCCCATAAAAATTAAATTAATAACAAAGTGGAAAAACACACACACACACACGCGCGCGCACACACAGAAAAAAAACGAGTAGTATGGGGGTGGAGAGAGATCGTCGTACAGAGAGCAAGGGTACAGATGGAAAGAAAAGGGGGGAGGGGGGGAGGGGGGGAGAAAAAGACAAGAGAGAGAGATTTGAGGGAAGTGAGGGTGGGCACTGTTGCTGGCAGATTGCACCGCTCTTTTGTTCCCCCCCCCCCCCACACCCCCTCGTCTTTCTGCAAAAAGGGCTGCCGGTGTTAAAGAGGAGACGCCGGCGAGGGCCATTGTAATAAATGCCACTTGTAAATTGCGGAGTGGAATTATACAGCGTGCAGATGGATCCATACGCCCGAGCAAAACGTGGCCAAAAAAACCGGGAGCGATAATTAAGACTTAGGGGGTGAATGACAGAGCCATTTGTGACGGCGGAATATGGCGTCTCCGAGCTCTCTGGGAAACAGAAGGGCTCCGAGAGGCTCGGTGTCACAAAACATTACCCACACAGCTGTTGGCTTTATGAGCGGCAATGGTGTACTCCCTTCCTCCCTCCCTCCCTCCCTTCCTCCCTCCCTCATCTACTCTCTATCTCTTTCCACCGCCACCCCCGCACCCACTCGCACTCGCACACACACACTTACACACACGCCTCCCTTTGGTCACCACACTGTGGTGCTCGTCTTTTAGGTTTTGTTCCACTTTCAACCCCCCCCCCTCACCGACCCCCTCCTCTCCTGCGCCGCCGCCATCGGCTCCTCCATCCATCGTCGCCGCCTTCGCTTTCTTCCCCTCTTACCAACCGTTCCCGCCATCTCCGAGGGACCAGACAAGGACTTGTGCTCCATCATTCATATCCGGGCGAGAAGAACGGGAGGAGGAGAAGAGGAGGAGGACGAGGAGGAGGAGGAGGAGGAGGAGGAAGAGGCACTCTGCATGCACACAAATATAGAGTAACACCCCGGCTGAAAATTCAATAAAAAGCACTGACACTGACGGTGCTCGGTACTGTTTTGAATGGGAGTTTGGGCTCACTGGGGCTCTGGGCTGACTGTAAAGTAGGAAAATCGAATTCTCTTGTTTTTCTTCTTTTCTCTCTCTTCCCGGTGAAAGAAAAAAAGAAAAAAAAAAGCCCAAATAAAATAAAGCGTTTGTATGCCATCCTCGCGCTTACGATGTCCACACGGCTCCTCGCATGCTACAGCGCTTGTAAAGTTCAAGAATCATGTCCGTGCATTTTTCATTCTTTAGCTCCGCTCAAACACTCCCCCCCCCCCCCGAAAAAAAAAACATCAGATGCCGCTTCCTCTGGCACCTCCGGGAATTCACCACACCTGTTCAACAAGTGCAGGCGCGGCGCCGGGTGCCTCCCGAGTACCTCTTTTCGCTTTGTGTCGCTGCATAAAATCGCGGCCGCGTCGGCGCGAGACTGTGACCGGCAGGAAACTTTTCGCATTTATCTCACTTTCCCATTCAAGTGATTCCTGATTCCGGAGTCCCGCCAAACTCTGACCTTTCGGTCCGCACCCCCCCCCCCCCAACCGTCTCTTTCCTTCGCTTTCTCTAGTCTATCCGTCTCCCCCCCCGGCTCTCGTCTGTACCTCTTCGTCTCTGTCCCGGGGGCCTCGGCGGCGTGCGGAAGTAGCCGGCGGAGTCTTAACTCAAACGAGACCCCTTTCGCGCCCCGTTAAACCACCGACCTTCTCTGTCACTCCCGTCGCCCGCTGCCGCCGCCGCCGCCAGCGGCCTGAGCTGCAAGCTAAGAGACCCCGAGCTCAATAAAAGTGTGGGTGATTAAACAACTCCCTGTAATTGCTCCTTTTGTGCCGGAATCAAACGGTCACACTTATTAGGGAGGCGGTAGAGGGGGGGGGGGGACGCCGGGAGCCCACGGCTCCCGCCGGAAGGCCAGACACCCCCCGGTGACCCCCTGACCTCCCGTCACCGTTCCTTTATCCTACCAAACAACCGCTGCAAGCCGCGTGTTTACCTGCATGCGTGCGTGCTCGCCGTTCGCGGCGCACGCGAAGAGAGCCAGCGGTTTTCAAAGGGGAAGCAGAGTGACACCAGAGCTCCTCTCTGTGGCCAAAGCTGGAACTAAACCTAGTGGGGGGGGGGGGTGTAGGAGGGCTGGGAGGGGGGGGGGGGGCGAGTTGAACCATTTGCAGTTGCGTGCTCGCGGCCAGCTGGCTTTGGTAATGGGGGACAAAGCCAAACCCAGGGACCATGTCCTACACGAGGGCCGGGTTTTCGGGATCACGGCGTCCCGCGATCCGCCGGCGAAGCGCCGCGCCGCGCCACGCCGCACATATACACGCAGCGAGAGCCCGAGCCACAGGCTCCGTGGAATGGGTCAGCTTACAAAAGGAGGGGCCCAATTACCGTAGCCACAAATACACACATAAAGTGCCTTTCAAGGGTCCATGAGTGCTTCAGCTTCCCTATGATTATGCCCACTCTCTACACACCCAGCACTTGTCGAACACATACAGGGCCTCCTGTGCCAAAACAGCCATCAGACCGGACTTTCGCAGCAATGAGCGGCGTTCAGCTGGTTTGGAAAAAAGGGGGGGGGGGTGAGAGAAACAAGAGCGAGGGAGCCCAGAGTGAGTGTTTCGGCTGGTCAACAGCTATTAGGGCTCCGAACTCTCTGCAAGGTGAGAGCGCACCTTGCAATATCTGGAGCGGTGGGGGAGATTAGATTTAGGGCAATCGATAAAAAACGTGAATGAATTTGTGAGGCAGAAAATTGACAACGTTTAGACGTAGTTTTCGCAAACGCCGGTGAGGAATGCAGTGTGTGTGCCAGTGTGTCGGCCTCCCCTGCACCACTTCCTTCAGCACTAAATCAATTACTTTGGAGAGGAAAATCAGCCTGAATGCAGGAGGCGCTGAAGAGCATTCCACTCCGGTGTCGTGTTTCTTTTACTGCTCCTTCATCTATCTATCTATCTATCTATCTATCTATCTATCTATCTATCTATCTCTGTTTTTCTTTGTCTCTGCCGATCTTATTTTTACTCAAAATAGCAGATTTATTTTCGAAGTTCTTATGTATTAATCATATTAAATAACATGCAAACCTAATTGGTCCTCATATATCGCAGAGCACAGCAGCCGTATTTACAGTATAAGCTCTAATAGAGCAGCAACGAAAGCAAGTGGATCATCAAACGCTTGTTTGAATAAGACAGACTCGAATTCGAAGCAGAAGCAGATGTGGGAGTCACACGTTCGGTACGAAAAGCGTCAGTTGGATCGTCTTTGAATGCGCCTCAAAAACAAGCGGGATTCAGGTGGTCTGTGGACGCGGCAGTGGAGTAATAGTGCCCCCTTCTGTCTGAGGCACACATCTCCAAAGTCGACGTTCACTCTTGTTTTTCACCATGACATGAAGGAAAATGAGACAGTGTGTAAAACTGTGCAAAATCAGGCTTTATTCTTTTTTTTTTCTTGTCTTTTCTTTTTTTTTTCTTCTCCAGCATGGCCGCCTTTCATCCATCATAATCACCATCATTGTCGCCATCGTCATCTTTGAAGAACATGACTCACCGGAGACAGACAGCAAGAGAATAGACTCTCAAAGAGACTCACAAGCTCCAACCTCTTGGCAACAAAGGAACAAAACAGAAAGAAAGAGAAGGAGCGGGCGCTCGCTCGCTCGCTCGCTTTCCGCAGCGTCCCGCCACACGGAGGGGGTCAGCAGCACACGTCCGTCTGTTTCTGAGCAGTACGTCTCAACAGAATCTCCAATGTCCTTATTTACAATTTGTTTGTCGTCGTTTTTTTTGTCTTTTCGGTGCCTTTAAGTCCGTTCCAGCAGTTCCAGCTCCAGGAGACAATGACGGTCCGTCTCGGTAGCGACTCGCTTCAGATGTTGGATCGTTAAAGTCCCGCCGCCGGCTGCGGTGAATCTTCATCTCCGTCGCTGCCTTTTCCTTCTTCCGACCCGTCGACTGCGGGTCCGAGGACCGTCGGCCTCTCCAGTTTAGGCAAACGTTGAGTAAGTGCAATGTCTAGTATCATGTCAAGAAAATACAAAGCCACACAAACATACATACATACATACAGTACATGACTAACTGATAAATTCTGATTAGCTATACAAGGTTGCCATTCTCCAAAGGTGAGACGGAGGCGCCGCTGCGAGATGAACGCAGCTCTGAAAATAGCCGGCGTTCGCTCGGTCCGCGTCCGGGAAACATTGTCCATGATTTCTCTGTACAGTGGATTTTTGTTTCGTCGAGTAGTTCCAACTCAAAAAGGGGTCGTTTGTGATTTACTCGCCACTGGATTTTTAAACTGTGACAGCTAAAAATAAAAATAAAGATGAGAATACGTGTTTGAAGAGTTATTCAGATCGACTCTTTTGATTCCAACCAGTGAAAACTAACGGATTGATTTCGTTATATTGCTGTTTTGACACATTATAGGTTTGAAGCCTGACATCTTCCATCACAGTTGCGAAAACCTGGGAGCAGAGAACCAAAACTGCAGCTGAGCCTGGCGACACTCCAAGCTCTGTTTTTTTTTCAGCAAAGTCCAAATCCCACGAGACTTTAACTCAGGTGCAAAGACGAAAACTCTGAAGATGGTACGGTTGATGAAAACAACCAAAATAGGAAAACATTATCTCATCTTATCTTCTCACTGTGGATTGAAGTTATAAAAGTACGCGTGTTTTTTTTTTTCGGCTCTTGAAAAAGCAATAAAACTTAAAACATTCAGCCAAAAGAGAGAAAAACAACTTTGACGATGGACATTTGAAGGACAATTTCACCAAGCGTTGCTGGTATTCTTGCTGAGCACAGCAAGCTATCCGACATCCCACGTTTACTCTGAACCCTACACTACAAGTTTGCACCACTAGGTGGTGTATTGAGTCACTCCAAGAAGCAGCAGGGTGACGCAGTGGCCCCAGTTCTTTTGTTAACCATGTCACGAGCAGATTAAGGCCATTGACCAACCAGCCGACCAAGGTCACATTTCATAAAACACACCGTATGTCATTGGTTCAAGTTTATACGCCTCCATATCTGCACAACAGGTAAAACAACAGCCACGAGGAGACACTGGCAGTAAAGTGACTCAATACTGCCACCGAAGTCCAAAGCACGAGTTCAATTTCCCACGCTTCCCGTCTGAAGAAGCAGAAGCTTTTCGGTGCCAAATCAACTGCAAACCAAACACATGTGATAACGGCGAAAAGCTTCACGGTCTGTTGTCGTTTCTCAGTGGGCTCAGTAGTAATATTACACTCTTGAACCTGACAGGTGTTTAATTGGGAAGAAGCTCACCGGATGGATCTTCTCATAAAATCTGTTGACCCCCTGTTCCTACGAAAATTGCAACGTTGGTCCAATCTGATTAAAAACAAACAAACTCAATTATCTGGTAATTAGTGTCTGTAGGGTTTGGTGATGCTTAATGAATCAGCCCCTTTAACTTCAACATCATCATAATATTCATAATAATAATAATAATAACAGCTGATTCTTTACATTATTCCTATATAAAACAAAGTGCTTACAGTGTACGCAACTTGAATCCAAGCCACACCTCGCTTATTGGATTGTGGGCGCTGCATCCGGTGGACAGGGACAGAAATGACAAAGCAGAGCTCGCCCCCCGCCCCCTCCCTCCAGAAAAACCACGTCACAGACCTTCATTCATGTCATTAGTCTGGGGATATTGAATAAAGTGATTAGAGATAATGACTTTGCCAATACAAAAAGATAAACTTCAATGCGCATGTAGATCCAGCACTCCTTTTGCCACAAAGGGATCTACGGTTCCTTTCTTCTACGACGTATTCACGATGACAAATGATAATTAGGGGCTCAGTGAAGGTGCAGCAAAAAAGGGAGCGAAGCGCAGCAAACGCGGGGTCAGAAAAGTGAACTCAATCCCAGTGATAACGTTCCTTTTTTCTTCTTCATTGGTGTTGAGACGGTCAGCGTCTGACCAGGTCAAAGTGGGGTAATGTGTGACAAAAGGGGGGAGAGACAGAGAGAGGGAGGGAGGGGCCAAACAAGGAGACCAGAACAGAACGACTTCGGGAATAATGTGCTCAAGAGCGCCCCCTTTCTTCGATGTCAGGCCTGAGGACAGCTCACCTAAACATTCGATTCCAACCGTCTGCCTGCCTGCCTGCCTGCCTGCCTGCGCGCCTCCGCCAGAAGAGACGCGAGCGTCCCAGCACCACCCGCTGGCCCCCTCCATTAGCTGGAGTAGATCTGGGTCCCAATCACGCGCATGATCTCCTTCTGCACCTTAGGCTCTTGGGTGTTGATGTTGGCGTCTCCTACTTGGCCGTCCTCGTACCTGCACGCAGAACACAACGGAGCTCGCTCACAGCGTTTCCCCACTCTAGCCTCCCTCTTCATGCTTTGGTGGCAGAGTAACAAAAAATCAAATAAGTGCCTCTCTGTCGCAGTGTAAAAGTCAGGCGATGAGAATGATGAGAAAAACCATTTCCACACATGCCTCCGCCAGATGTTCCAGTCCGTGTAACGAAGCGTGATTTCACGAGAGCCCCTTTTGGGTCCGACACATCGTGTCCTCTTGTTTTGGTCCTAACTACGTTACGTTCCCGTTTGAGCCGGGAAAACGGCAGCGGCGCCCCGAGCCGGAGTTCAGAGTTCAATTATATTTAGCTGCGATTTAACTTTGATCGCCGGCCATCTCGCACTCAATTTCCAACACGGAGGACAGCAGAAAAACACCGTTTCAGACTCCGACCCGTCTGCTGAAAATAAGGCTTCGCACTTCAAGTCTCCAAACTGAGTTTTAGGGGGAATGATAGCTCCACTCAGCCGTCACTATTAGGATATCTGCGGCCCCCCTTCCCTCATCTTCTATTTAATCATCTTCATCATGTGCAATTTAGCAGGTAAAAAGAGAAGCGGTGCCAGAGATCATCTGCGCATTTCAAGCGTGATTATGATTGGAAGACTTGGCAGTCTGGTTGCCGTGCCACCTTTTTTTTTTTTTTTTTGGTAATTACGCATTTGCTTGGAGGAAATTAGCAGAGCGATGAAGGTGCGCGGAATACTTACACGAAGAAGAAGCGAGTACAGACGTGGTCGGATACGGGACACACCCAGATGTTGCCGTGCTTCTGCAGGTCCTTCGATGTGATGACTGTTGGAAGCAGAGGGGGCGAAAAAAAGCTCATTTTTTGGCAAAGTCTCAAAAATTTGGCTTCAAAATTGTTCTTTCTCTGTTGCTTCAAAATTTCTCCTGCTGAAATCGTTCCATTTATCAGTAATGACGCCACTGTGCTTTGTTAATATATAATCGCACAAATGGCTTAAAGGCAAAAAAATCTGTAATAATACGAGTAATGTGCTTTTAATAACCCCGAAATTGTTTTCCCCAACAACGACAACAATGATGACATTATGATGATTACTATGACTCTAAGTACTGTTGCACATTAGAGCATGCGTTACACACTTTTGTCATTCTGTGGTTATAATGGTGTTTTAATGACACCATTCGGAGTGTACTTTTATGGTGCAGGGAGAAGAGTGCGGCGCTACGATCGGCACTCGTGTCACAGTTCCTGGGACCGAAGGTTTCCAATGTGAAAGTCTTTCCAAGAGAGATAAATGATGCAGCGAGTGAAAATGCCTCGCATTCCCTTGGTCTGATGCGTATTTGACCTTTTTGTGTGTTATTACCTTCACAAAGAGCGATGCAGTTCAAGTTTCGGCTCTGTAGAAACCTCGACTGAATCGGACGGCTCTGTTGATAAAGACGAAGCGGCACCGTGAGGAGGACGTCTGAATTCATCGGCGGGAGTCCCGCAGTCTTTTTCCAACTCGCGTCACGGCTCCTTCGCGTCTCTTTAGTGACTTAAAGAGGTTTCTAATCCCCCTCACCTGTGGTATGGTGTTCATGCGGTTGTAACGCTGCACAAGTTCATCTTTGGTGGGCATGCGGTGCTGTCCTTTCCCCATTCCTGCAAGAAGAGCACACAGCCTGCCAATTAGCCTCGGACAGAACGGCCCGACCACCGGTCTCCACGCTGTGACCAGCTGAACTCCGGAGAGAAATCAGCACTCAGGAAACTAAAGTTCTTCTGATTCAATCGTAAAAAAGTGAGAAATTTAGCAAGGACGATGTTTATTTTTTTGTTGAAAACCCCAAAAAACAGTCTGATGTGTTGACAGCGTCCAACCTCAGTAGAAACACAAGGAGAGACAAAATGACGTCCCTGGAGCCAACAGGAAATGAGGCCGTACACTCCCTCCCCCCCAACAAAATACAGAATAACACACAGTGTCAACAAACAGCCACAACGTAAAAGATGACCGGTACGGTGGCACATGAGCCCAGAGGCCCGGAGGCCAAGCACCCAAAAACGGACACGCAAGCACACAGTGCAGCACAAAGGATCCCATGGAGAAGCTCCCATGTGTGAAGAATGGAGGAGTCCCGGATGATATTCAGGCCATGGCACAAACACAGGAGGACGCTCGGTGGACGTGGGTGGGAGGGGAGAAGCGAGAGTGGGTGGGGGTGAGGGGGGTGGGGGGCGGTCGGTCCGAGAGGGGGCGAGGGGTGCAACGTTCCTACCTGAGTATCCGAAAGATATGCTGGAGATGGGGCTGAGATAGATGCCCTTTCCGTACGCTGCGCCGTGCAGCTTGGGTTTGAAAAGAGCAGGAAGGAAGGGAGGGTCACTGAGCAGTCGCACAGGACAGCACTCACACAAAGTCTCTCACACACACACACACACACTTGCCAAAACCTTGTTTCTACATGCAGTTTAGTTGAGGAAACTCACACAGATACACATCATTATCCCACATCGCAACGGTTTTCTGAGGCGAAAGCAAACAGCAAGATGTCCGAGTGGTTCCAATGATTCAGGAACAACTCCTGCCAATCACAGCGCCGCTCCGTTTCCAGCCGAGAAGATGTGACGTGCTCGTGTTTACAGCACAAAACCAGCGCACAAATATGCTCAAGTGTCGACGCGCGCGCGACAAACGTGTCGAGGTGAGTGTAAAGGATGAGGACGGGAAGGTTTCGCTCGAGAACGCTTGAAAAAAAGAGGAGGAGGACCACAGGTGCGACACGGACAGGTGTGCGTGAGACGCAACAGAAGCAGAAGAGAAATGAGAGAAGGAGCGAAGAGCGGCTCGATAGTTCGGGAGTATGTGTGGGAGACGAAGGTCAGGTTGGAAATGGAAAGAGAAAAAAAAAAAGAAAGAATGACAGACAAGAGGATTTGTGTGGCGGCTGGAGCTGGAGGCAGACTCCTCCTCCTCCTCCTCCTGTGAAACACAATGACAGAGGGAGGGTGTCAATGCTCAAGGTGAAACAGAGACGAGAGGAATGGGAGGGAGGGGGGAGGCGGACGAGCACTGAGGCAAGATCAAAGATGGAGAGAGTTCAAAAAGTTGGAGAACAAAGACGCCACGAATGAAACGCACCAGCGCGATAGGGCCGTCGCGGCCGACGCCAGCCATTCAAAGATCCTTGAGATTCCGCGTTTAATTGCGTTTAATCTATTTTCAGGACACGCTGGTGTATCTCCAAGCAGTCATTATCAGCCACGTTGTGCAAATGAGACAATTCCGCGCTCCCCGATGTGCTCGCCTCGTCTCTTCTTTGTTTTATTAATTTTTCCTTCACTCTTTCACAAGCCTGAAAAACTCTGTTGGCAGAACAATTGAATGATAAAGACTGAGGAAGAACTGAACGTAACCAATGTTTAGCTCGGCATGTTAGCTCCCAAGATAACCGGTTGGAAATGAAAGTCTTAAAGTTGCTGATGGTCTGTTTATTTAATACCACGTTTGTGCAGCAGGTGGCAGCAGTAAGTTGTAGAACCCACTCGGGTGTCAGTCACGCTGTTTTGACCTTCTGTCTGAGTTTTGGTGTGACTACCTGCTTAAATCTTCCCAACCTCGGACGTGTTTGGTCATAAAACTACAATTTTATGAATAAACATCCGAGAGACGATGTGTTTGAGACGTCCCTGGAAAGAAAGCTTGAGAAATGGTTGCATACTGTACCTTTGAGGCTTTCTGCCAAGTTTCTGTACCACACCAAACGAATGACATTCGTTACCAACCTCCAGCAGAAGCCTCCACCCAGAGGCCGCACTCACAACCACAGAGCGTGTCCCCTGCACCCTCGGGCTTCAGACCTGGCCTACACAGTGCTCTAGGTGGTCGACCCTCACAGGGCACACGGGCAGCTTCCCGACAACTCGGCCGACGCCACGGTCCCGTTCCCGATGCCTCGCAACGGGAGGGGACGTGCCGTCGGCCGCTGTCGGCCAAGGAGGAGCCAAAGCGGGGCCGGCATTGACCGAGGAAATCTCCCCCGTGTGCCCCGCTCGCTATAAAAACGCCAATGGCGGTAGCTGATCGAAAGGGAAGCTGGCATCCATTAACTGCAAAAATGAATCAGCCGGACAGCATTCCTGCTCCGTGCGAGAGCAGGTCTACTGTCCGAGTGGAGACCCAACGTAAACTCCTGCCGACTGCCAGGGCTACGTACCTGCAGTTTGGTATAAGAGGCATTGACTAGTCCATTTCTCAGAACAGAGTGCCAGTTCTCTATATGGGAACCACTAGAGCAAGTGTAGAGAGAGAGAGAGAGAGAGAGATAAGAGAGGACAAAAAAGAAAAACAGGGCGCCGCATGAATACAAAGGGTCTGAGCGTGCAGCGCTGTGGCCGTGGTCTGTACTCTGAAATTCAGTCATCCTCATAAAAGACAGAAAGAAGAAGTGATCAAATCCTGACAATGAAGTTGCGCAAACACTTCTTTTATACTCTGTTCTGATAGCTGCTGCTGCCAGTTTTCAGGGAGCAAAACAACAAAAAAAGAATGACAATTATTTTCTTTCTTTTATTTACTTTATGTGGTGAATCACCTGCTTTTTTTGAGAGTGGCCTCAGTTTGTTTTTTTTAAAAAACACACGTTTCAATTCTTCCAATATTTGTTTAATTCACCTTTTTTTCTTTAAATAAAGTTGATGGAAAGAGAAACGATCTCTTCTTCCAAGCAACTCGGACACTGCTGCCGTCAGCTATTTTTACCACCTTGGAAGGCGTCGTGTTAAATCGTCTCAGCTCTGCACGATTCTGCCTTTTTATTAAAATTATTTGGAGAAAAACAAAAAAAATGGAGATCAAGGATGACAACTAATCACCACCGACGTTTCACGGACCACTCCCGGTGTTTGAAAACGTGTTTGTCCTAAAATAACACAGCAGTGTCACGAGTGCTGTTATTTTTAAACTATTTGGAAGTTGTATCCAGGTTTTTTTCCCAGCTCTCCATGCAGAGAGATGGAAAAAAAAAAAAAAAAAGCCCAACCCCGATCTGCCTGGAAGCCCTTCTAACATTTTACAGTTTAATGTTAAATTCTTGCATGTTAGCAGCCGGGCTACTATCAACATTTGGCATGTGGTGGAGAGAATTATTAAATTTGTAGTATTAACCGGCGTGGAGCGAGACTGTTCGCGCCGCCCGTGCATTAGTCGCACCCTGCAAATGCCCAGATGGGTCGTGTGTATCTAAAATATTCAACGGAGTCCCATCTGCTACAGTGCAAATCTCCATCTCGCAGATAGTGCTGGCTCGGCGCGCTGGCGAAGAAAGGCGCTTTCTCCGTCCAAGAGCCTGGTCACAGCTCGCTGCTGTTGTTTGTTATGGGTCCATGAAAATCTGCTGGACTGGCCCGTCCGTGCGCGACGCCGCGACCAGGTGCGAGCCTCAGACGTGTCCGTGTTCGACAGGGTGTGCTGCTGTCAGGCTGAATTATGCATGCGTTTTTAGTGGCCTGTGCTCGATTCCGGATCAATTATTAACGCAACTTGATGCCTCGCATTATATCTGCCCGAGGCCACATGCGCCACAACATAATCGCCGCAAAATGTTTTTCGGCCATCTGAGAACGGCCCGAAGGAGTTTACGTTGTCAACTTTACAGGCGCGATTCAACGTGATTCAAAAAAAACGTTCGATCGGGAGGTCCAACTCACTGGAAGGCGAAGGTGCTGCCGTATAGCTTTTTGGCAGTGCGAAAACGAGCTTCCTTGGCTGGGGGGCTGCTGAGCAGCAGGAACTGGTGGGAGGTGTGCATGAATTTCAGTTGCTATTACGGATGAGATCATAAGGACAAGCGAGAGCCACAGAGAGAGAGAGAGAGAGAGAGAGAGAGAGAGAGAGAGAGAGAGGAGGAGTGGGGGAAGGGGGGCAGATGGAGGGTTAGTACACAAAATCATCAGATTACACAATGTGGCATGTAAATATACAGGCAGCAAACTGATAGAGAAGACTGGAGGGGATGTTGTTGGGGTGTCCTACCCTGCTGAGTGGCAGCTTGACGATATGAGACCTGTTACTGGATATAATCCTGCAGAGACACCGAGGGGGAGAACAAATATAACGCACCCGTTCACTGATGTGCTGCGACTTGCTCATACATCGAGGTCACATCGTCCTGTTTCATCTCACATGGGTTACATTGGTCTCTTACATTAGGGATGAAAAAATGACTTCTCTTCTTTACAGAATGAAAATAAAACCTTAGAAAGTCATTAACTACATCAATACAATTTCACAAACGCATTGATTTTGATGTACTGCGTATGCTGTTTGTTCACTTGATCAATAAGACACATTTGAGAGAGAATTAAGGCAAAAAATCTGCTTTCCACAAGCAGTTTTATGATGACAACACATTGTAGTGTTGCTTTTGAATAACGCAGATGACACACTCACAGTCGGGCTAACGCAGTATTAAGGTTCACTAACCCTTTCCAAGAGTAGAGAAAAAACAATGGCAGCATGACAATGAACCATTGTGCAAAGCATCAAGATGCTCAAAGCAGAGCTGGCGACGATAATCGAGCCATAATTCCTCTTACTAACAACATAACTAGACAAAAAGGTAGCAGGCACAAACCTCTAAACAAAGGTGTGCGTCTACGATCACTTCCTGTGATCGTTCCGCTGCACGAGTGGAAGCGGACTGAATCTGCTTTCCCTGCACTCACCATTGTAGCAGTGGATGGGCCAAAGGGTCCAGCTTGTCCATCTGTTTCTTAATCTCCAGATATGAACCCTGGAAAAGCCACAAAACACGTGAGCTGTTCTCGTGCGCTCCAAAATCGAAGAAGCAAAGGTTTGAATGCATAAAAAATGTAATTTCAGACGAGGAATATGAAAAAAAGTCTGCTGAAGGGGGAGTAGAGAAAGTCAGGCACGTATATTAGACCCTTCTGAGACGGTGTGTACAATCTACGATCGTTCCCTCCCGCGTCCTTCTCGTACCTGCGTCATCTCCCGGATGGACATCACACTGTCGAGCGCTTTCTGCAGTCTTTCATAATTCTTCTTCTGTGTTTATCGATGGAGCCCAACATCCACAATGCGAGTCGTGAGAGAGGGAACAACATACACAAGTTTACAATCTTTGAAAGCCCTCACGCGCAAGTTTTCTTGGACAGTTAATGACAGATCTGAGTTCTTGGGTAAAAAAAAAAGAGTCGATATCGAGCACTGCGATGATTTCTGCTGCTTCGATGTGACATTTGCGCTTGTTTTTTTTTTTATCAGAGTGTGCGCTGTGGCTTTCAAATGAAATGCCATTTAGGAATAAACTCTGAGAATCGATTGGGGCGGTCATCACGATTCCAGCAGTGAGGCTGCTGACCTTTGGGTTGAAGGCCAGAGTCTTGGGGTCGTTGGGATCCACCACTGACGGGTAAGGCTCGAAAATGATGCTCTTGCGAGGGGATTCCAGAGCAGCTCGACACATGGCCACGAGTAGATCCACTACCTGGAGAGAGAGCGGCTCGTACAGTCACCCGACCAAACTCCCTTCATGCTTTTAGAACAGTATAACATCCTATAACACATATGTACACACTACTGTATTCAGGTTCTGTCTCTTTTTTTGTAGAGTACAAATAATGAGTGTGGAGTGATTTTCTGTCATGTTGTCGTCACCTCGGCTCCAGTGGCCACTTCCTCTGCAGCTCCTGACATCACACCCAGAGTGTAGAAAGAGAACACACAC
>JASSRZ010000001.1:7674130-7691756 GCA_032164315.1 Malacoctenus gilli
CAGCTCAACGCTGCCATGGCCGACACGTTCCTGGAACACATGTGCCTGCTGGACATCGACTCCGAGCCCACCACTGCACGTAACACTGGCATCATCTGCACCATCGGTTGGTTCCAACTTGTTTATGCTCTTCAACACAGAAAAAAACATCTAAAGTGCACTGTTGTACGAGTAACTTCAACCTCAAGTTTTCATGTCATCACTTTGTCCCGTGATGCTGTTTGTTTTCGATGTTCCTGGTCAGTTGTACAATAAATGTTCTCCTTTCGAGGCACCTCGTTGTGCTCTTTTCACGGAGCAGTTTCATGAAGTCTTTCCTCTGAATCTCTGCTTGCAGGGCCGGCCTCTCGGGCTGTCGACACGCTGAAGGAAATGATCAAGTCTGGGATGAACATTGCTCGCTTGAACTTTTCCCACGGCTCACACGAGGTTGGTTCCTCAGACGGGTCATATTTTATCTGGGCTGATAATATTGCTAAAACACCCCTCTGTGCTTTATCACAGAATGGTGCTGTTAGCCTTGGTAACGCGTGCTTTCGCGTATTTGCCTTTGAGTTTCTCAAGCAGCGTTTGAAATTTGTTACGCAAAGTTACTACAGTAGACAAAGAGAGTCAACGTTCTCACTAACGACAGGCACGTAGTAGTCAGTATGTCAAACTAAACCAGACCAGTCAATCAGCAGTTACTTTATGGACCAACATTGATACAAGATAAGTTGAAACTTTTAGTGGAGCAATTCCATTCTCTCCACTACTTGTTCCACTTTGATTAACAATCCAAAGAAAGCTCTTTCGAGCAATTCTCATTCTGCAAGTTGAGGTGGAACGCAGGAAAAGACGACGAGCAAATCGAAACCAAGTCGGTTGAAATCAGAAAAGAGAAAAGAGTCTGGATCTGTTTTACCAGATAATCTAGTCTCATTTATTTACTGTAGTCTAGTATTATAAAATGATTTGTTTGTTTATAAAAAAAGACCTTAAGAGGCGAATCTTGGTTGGGAATAGCAGAGGAAACCAAAGCTTTGTTGGCTTTCAGCACTATAAATACATTATCAGCCGCAGCTTCCTGCCGTTATCTCCTCACGAGGCAGCACGTCTGGCTGCCGTTAGCTTGTGTCACTGGTGACATCACCACGGTCGGTCCACGTGGAGCCTCTCTGACAGGTATAGGACGAGTGATGTCTCACATTCAAACAGCCACCTTGCCCCACATCGGCATGAGTCACATGACTGAACGTTAACCAGAGTTTCACTTCCCTCATTGAGAGTTCAGTCGAGACTGTATTTCTCAACTGTTCAAACAAACTTGGAGATCATGTTTTCATTCATATTGTTTTGTTTGTCATTCCTCTTCACCATTTCATCTCAGTGCAGGATTACACGGTTGTGATGTGCTGACTGCGACACCGTCGTGTTTACACCAAGTTGTCGAGTGGCAGCTGTAATAAGACTCACCTTGCTGCTGTCTGGAAAGGCAGCCAGAGTGATTACCCGCCACTTAAGTTATTACTGAAAGCTCCGGTCACACAGGTGGGCCGCGTAAGCCGGTGTGCGGCAGGCAGCTGCCTTGAAAGTCACCAACGCTGCCCTACCTGCTGCTTAGTGACCAAAAGGACGTCAGGGCCTGTGTTAAAAACTCAACCACGAGTCATCAGGGCCTACGATGGACTTGTGGTTGTTTCCTGAGAGAATCTTCCTGTGAAAACTCCACAAACTACCACTGATCCTTCTTTTTGATTCACATGTACATTGGTGCTGGTTCGAGATGACGCTTTTATCTATATGACCTTGTTTATTGCTCTCAATAGCTGACAGCATCAAAGCTTCGAGTTGCTGCACTCTGTGGCCCTCGGGCTCCTCTGAGGGGACAAGAAGAACTTCGTAACCCTGCTGTGAGCCCGACGGCATGATTCACGTTTATGGCTTTTCTGATTCCGCACAACTTTTAACGGCCACCGCCTGTTTTATACGTCTGCTGAGTTCAGGCAAAACCTGCACTGTTATCAAATTGCCATCCCCTTTATTTCTTTATGAACGGTAACGATAGGAGGCAGTCCAAACGCTTGATCGTAAGAGAAGCCGTTGCTTTTCCTACTCAACTCTCCTACTTTCTCCCTTATTAGTACCATGAACAGACCATCAAGAACGTACGCATCGCTTGTGAGAGCTTTGAGCCCGGCAGCATCCAATACAGACCCATCGGCATTGCCCTGGACACCAAGGGCCCGGAGATCAGGACCGGCCTCATCCAGGGAGTGAGTCCATCATCGTTGCCCCTTGTTTTTTCACACCAATGAAACAGGCTGAAATTGACATCCTGTATGTTTGCCTAACAGAGCGGTACAGCTGAGGTGGAGCTGAAGAAGGGCAACATGATCAAGCTCACCCTGGACGACGCTTTCCAAGAAAACTGCAGCGAGGAGACTCTCTGGCTGGACTACAAGAACATCACCAAAGTGGTGGAGATCGGTAGCAAGATCTACATTGACGACGGACTCATTTCCCTGCAGGTCAAGGAGATCGGTGAGCAGAGCATGAATTCGCTGAGCTCTTTGTGGTCCAGGTGCAAGTGGAGAGGGGCAAAAATAAGCACCGTCCGTTCACATTTTCCTCCTCAGGCTCTGATTTCCTCATGTGTGAGATTGAGAACGGAGGCACCCTGGGCAGCAAGAAGGGAGTCAACCTGCCCGGTGCTGCTGTGGACCTGCCTGCTGTCTCTGAAAAGGACATCCAGGACCTGCAGTTCGGTGTGGAGCAGGGAGTCGACATGGTCTTCGCCTCCTTCATCCGCAAAGCGGCCGACGTGCACGCCGTGCGAGCGGTGCTGGGAGAGAAGGGCAAGAACATCAAGATCATCAGCAAGCTGGAGAACCACGAGGGTGTTCGCAGGTGTGGATGAAGCGTTTACTCCGCATGCCTCATTTTCACGCAAACACGCATCGTTCTTTTGATATTTGAGGGATGATTTTGCTCTCCTTTCGCAGATTCGACGAGATCATGGAGGCCAGCGACGGCATCATGGTGGCTCGTGGCGACCTGGGTATCGAGATCCCCACGGAAAAGGTCTTCCTGGCTCAGAAGATGATGATTGGTCGCTGCAACAGAGCCGGCAAGCCAATCACGTGTGCCACTCAGGTCAGATGGAGTTAAAAGAAACATGCTTTTACTGCCTGTTTCAGTTGCAGAAACATTTTGAAGCACAACTGACCAACGTTCATCTTCCCAAACTACTCAGATGTTGGAGAGCATGATCAAGAAACCCCGACCCACCCGCGCTGAGGGCAGCGACGTGGCAAACGCTGTCCTGGATGGCGCCGACTGCATCATGCTGAGTGGGGAGACCGCGAAGGGGGATTATCCTCTGGAAGCAGTACGCACGCAGCACATGGTGAGTCGATGCGAACTTGTGCGTTCGTCTGCACCTACCTGACCGTCATCAGTCGATACTGGCTGAAATTTAAAATGCGTGTCAGGAATGGCAGCACAACTGTCTGCCGGTGTGACATCTTTCTATCCAATCATCACCCATTTATAGTTATTCCAATCAATGGTGACTCAATTAAGAAGTAATTTGCTGATAAACCTATTGATAAAGGGGCAACTGGGATGCTGATTCCTGCTCTGCAGCTGTTTGGAACTGCAGCCTCACGGCGTCGTTCCCACACTTGACTTTCACTCTCTTCAATGACATGTTTGCATGTTCTCTCTCAGCTACGATCGGTGTCTTTCGCCTGTTTCTCCCTTATCTAACCGTCTCACTGTGGCTGCCGTTTTTTTTTCCTGTTTCGGTATTGCATCGACCGAACGATCCACTTCTGTATCTTTGATTTTTATGGTGCACATCAAGGCTCTGTACTGGCCACACTCCACCAGTTCGATTCCTATCACAATGATTGGATGTCTTGCAACACTCTGAAAAAATTGCACCCTTTTATCTAATTTTATCTAATCAGTTAAATTGAAATAAGTAAAGGTTTAACTTCACAGTGCAAATAGAAGAGATCTTTTGTTTGCATGTTTATGACAAAACAGCAGCGCGCAGCAGTGGTTGCGTCTTCAAACAACACACAAAAAGAACCATTCAGCGATTATGGATGGTTATATTCAATGCTGTGTTAAAGCGGTGTAACAAAACGTGAAAAAACCCAATTTTGCGAGTGGTTTTATGTGATGCTTTGCTTTTTAAACTGCCTGATTTTTGTCTGTGTCTTGTCAGGGACAGAAACCAGTAAAGCAGCCCCAGTTCTGTTTACATTTTGCTGTTGTGTGTTGACATCACAAACAAAATTAGCATTCTTTGCATGGATGAAGCACACAACGCTGTCCCGCCTGTCCCCTTTCGTCGCAGGCCACCTTTGGCTCGCTTGACTGTTCGCAGCTCCGCTGCAACCCAGTTGCAGTTGTGACTCAGCAGTTCTGAGAGCAGCTTCTTTGGAGCTCGCTGCCTGAAAAGCTGACTTTGCACGCGGCGTCTCCGAACGCAGAGAGAAGTACAACCTGCGTTGTCCCAAAGAGTGAAACAAATCCCACGGACTAACTCTGCTTTCAGCTCTGCTTACGACTGCTGCTTTTACCTCGGTCATTCTGACACTCTCCTTCCTCCTGGCTGCTTCTCCTCCCTCAGCTTCGTGTGTAATGTCTGCCAGCTTGTTGCCTGAGTCAGGCCCTTTTCCCCTTGCACCTGCCCTGCTCTACTGGGTGTTTAGGGTTTTCCATTAGGTGACAGTACTTACAAACAGATACTGTTTCAGCACCAACTTGTCGATGGTTCCAATCTAGGTGAAAGTGCGTCATAAATATACTCGGACTGGGTGATACAAATCGATTACAGCATACTTGATACATGGTGCCTTGTTGTCCATACGGTGTATAAAAAAAAAAGTATTATATTGTAATTTTTTGATATATATTGTCACACAGTTGATTTTAGCTACAGGCAAGAAACTACAGATGTTCCTGTCTTTCATAGTGAGGCAAAACAAGCGCACCTAAAGAACTCCCGTAAGGTTACAGGCTTGTAAAACAGGAAATGTAAGATGAAGATAGAGGAATTGATTGATTTAGCAAGAAAAGGACACACACACACACACACACACACACACACACACACACACACACACACACAATAAAAGGATCTAAATCCTTGTCTGCATCTCCCAGCCCTACACCAGTTTACCAGACAGAGATGTCATTTGAATTATGGAAGAAACTTCACAAATCAGTTTTTTTAAGTCTTTGTGACACCCAACTTTTCGGGTCTCATCCCTCTGATGACCCAACCCGCCTTGAGGTGACAACTACCTGTTACGACTGCAAGAGCTAAAGTTGGGTCATGGACAAGGTGACTTTGTTGTGTTCACGTTTTATCTCCAGGTTAGAGCGGGTTGTGTTGCACTTTTACAGGTTTGATTTTGTTGTACATCATTCGTTTTCTTCTGTTTTAACGTTGTGTCCCATGTGTCCCCCCCCCCCGCCCCTAACTGCAAATCTGATCACTTTTCCACTTGGCTTTTCTTGCTGTGTTTTTCTTTTTCCTTCGTCTTAACGTTTTGTCTTTAACTCTGTCTCTTTCCCTCTTCCTCCTCCTTTCTCTTCTTTCTGCCCTGTTTTTTTTTTTGTGTGTCGCATCTGTTCGTGGGAACGCCTTTGCTCGATACATCTCGCCCCCGTTTGTGCCAGATTGCCCGCGAAGCCGAGGCGGCCATGTTCCACCGGCAGGTGTTCGAGGACCTGCGACGCTCCACGCCGCACTGCAAAGACCCCGCTGAGGCCATTGCAATCGGCGCAGTCGAGGCCTCCTTTAAGAGCTTAGCCTCCGCGATCATTGTGCTCACGGGCTCTGGAAGGTAGGCAGGTTATCCGAACCCGGCAGGTCACCGATATCCGTACCCGAGGGAGAGTAGGGCCAGACAGGGACTGACTGAGGGAGATGCTGGGGGAGCTGGCCAACACCTTCACTCTGCTCTTGGCCCTGTGCTTCAACGCACCTCGCGTTCCTCCGTATCTCCCATTGGCTGATCTGGTTCGCCAAGAGTGTAGCTCGCTGTTCGCCAGCTCCTCCAAGCCGCGTGAGTGCCTCAGCGTGCGTGTGACTGAGAGTAACCCGGCCACCCCCTTCCCCCCGGGGCTCAGATAGCGCGGGAGGCCGAGGCAGCCACCTTCCACAGACAGCTGTTCGAGGGCCTGAGGAGACACACGCAGCTGACCAGAGATCCGTCCGAGGCCGTCGCCGTCGGAGCGGTCGAGGCCTCCTTCAAATGCTGCGCTAGCGCCATCATTGTTCTCACTAAGACCGGGAGGTAAGAAAAGGCAGGACGCAGAGATCCTGGGGCTTCAGGTACAGTCTCGCCAAACACCTCTCCCTCCAGCACGCGGTGCAAGTCTTCTGTTTAGTGTGGATGGGTGCACGAGTGTGTGTGTGTGAGTGAGTGTTACTTAGGGTGGGTGAGGCTAGAAATTGGGAGTGAAAGTGGGAAATACTGTCCACCTTTCTGACTTGTCCACTTGTGGTTCTTTTGAATTCATTCAATAACATTGAAAGTTTTTATCACGTGTTTTAACATATAAATGGTGCCAATACAATCCAGCTTTTTTCCCTTTTCTCTGTTTTTCACGCTGGCTTTTCTGTTGGGCGCAGGTCGGCTCACCTGATCTCCAGGTACAGGCCCCGCGCCCCCATCCTGGCCGTGACCCGTAACGCCCAGACGGCTCGCCAGGCCCACCTGTACCGCGGCATCTTCCCGGTTCTCTACACCAAGCCCGCCAACGACGTGTGGGCCGAGGACGTCGACATGCGCGTCAACTTTGCCATGGAGATGGGTAAGCGATTTAAGATCAGCGCAGTGCGCGGACTGCCTTCATCTTTGTCGAGCTCGTGCGTGACACTCGCTTGTGTTTGTCCTCCAGGTAAAGTCAGAGGCTTCTTCAAAGAGGGCGACGTTGTCATCGTCCTGACCGGCTGGCGTCCCGGCTCCGGTTTCACCAACACCATGCGTGTGGTTCTGGTTGCCTGAAGGGCTCACGGGGCTGCTCCGCTTCCCGCGTCTCCACCTTCATCTATCTTTCATAGCTCTCCACCCCCCCCACACACTCCTCTTCCTCCTCCTCCTCCTTCTCCATCCAACACCCGGGCCAACAGACTGGGCGAACAGATTCAGCCAGCAAAAGCAGAGAAGTTTGGTGTTGGTCCGTGTCGGGTCGGGGGCGGAGTTTTCGTTCCAAATGATTCTACGTAACGTTTCCATTCCTCTCACATCGATTCTCTTCTTCTAACCAGTCTTCAGGGCCTCAGATCGATACACCCTGGCCAGAAACTGCTGTATTTATTCACTCAGACACGTGTTATTAGTTATGAGTGAATGCCTCCTGGTGCGCGAGCGTGTGTGTGTGTGTGCGTGCATGCGCGTACTGGCTCTGCTTTAGGTGGGCTTCGCGGTGGAGGGAGACCGACCCCAACAGTGCACCTGGAGTACTGTAAGAGCCGACCGATCGCACTGCTCTGCCGACGTAACGAACAAACGGGTGCCCCCCCCCCCCCACCCTAAGGGCTCCCCTCACCCGGGGGCAGCCTCGGCTCCACCGCGCCACCCAAAACGGACCCCCCCTCCCCCCCGTAGTGCTGTCTTTACGAAGTGTCCTCTCTTATACGCCAGCTTCCACTGTATTCCAGTGTGTCTGTAAGTGTTACACTCCCACAGGACTCCAGACGTTGTTGCATATTATTATACTTGACTTTTGTGTGAAGTGTGCGTTTTGTTTCAGCTTCTATTTGGTCCAACGGTCGAGAAAACGGCACGTTTTCGGTTGTCCACTCCTGAGCTGCCCCAGCTAGTTACTGTTTTTGTGCGTTTAATAGTTGTTCTCATGAAGCCTTGGAGTTTCTTTGCATTTGGACCATATCCAAGCTGGCACTACTGAAGCCCCAGTGGTTCACTGAAGTCCACTTTACTGATATGAGCGAGCACTTTTAGAGTTTGTGTTTTGTTTCCAGGCGACCGCGTCGGGGCGCGAGCACGGCCCCCCCTCCGAGTGTACAAGCGGGCGACGGGCGAATCTCCCTCCGCTCACCTCCGTGCGTCGTAGCTGTCTCCATGTGTCGAAGTTGCTTTTGATTGTAAAGCTTAGAGTGTCTGAACTAACTCGATGTAAAGGGGTGTCGTAACGTGTAGCTGGTGTACTGAGCTGTCCTTCAAGACTGGAGTTCCAACAATAAAAGAGACGAGCACTTATCTGAAGTCTGACTCATTCATGAAGCATGTTCGTGACAAATAACCATGTGGCCAACTGAGCCAGCGAGTTCCTGACAGCATTCGAGAGACACGATATGAAAATATCAACACCGACACACCGTCATGTCTTGGGAAGACATCTGCTCTTACAAAACAATTCCTTTTGTTGTTTTATTTTTCAATTTCATGACTTCTAAGCCAAATTTGTAAAGCACATTAAAAAGCTGGAATACCTCAGTTTGTGTTTCAAAATTTAAAACAAAGAATTCAGTGTTTGGGAATAAACCTAAAGTATAGATGAATCCTTTAAATTCATGCTTAAGTTAAAGCGTACAAATACAGATGTCTGCAAAATGTTCTGGAGTTTTGGGATCATGAAATGAAAACATAATTGTGAACGTTCCAATATTTAATCAAACGTTTTCAAAAGATTCTATCATTCATAAAAGGAGTCTAAAGTTGGTTCTAAAAATGTAGTTTATTCCTCTTTTTATATTTTTGCCGTACAAATGTGTCAACAAGAGCAAATTCTTTATTTTTCTCGTACAAAGTGGTTCAGTGGAGCCCCCTGGCGGGTGGGATTGGTCACTGGTGGTCCTGGCTGTACACCACCCCCACCTGCCTGCGGATCTCATCCTCCACCTCAGCCAGCAGGATGGAGTCAGCGTGTGACATCACCGAGCTCTGCTTCAGACCTACAGGGGGCAGATACGCACACTGACGTCAGCCATTCCTCGCCTCTGACGCCCCCTTGGGGTCCACGTGGGCATAACACACCAATCACTGTAAACCAAACAGTCCTAGGAGGTAGCTGGCACCTTTGAGCAGGCACTGTCGGACCTCCTCCGCCTCGTAGCGCATCCCCGTACTGTTGATGAAGTTGAGGGGCAGGTAGGGCTCCGGCACTGGGTACTGAGTCTCCTTCCCGTTCACCACCAGCGCAGTGGGGCACCACATGTGATCAGGGATCTACACACAGGCACCGGAATGGTTCACAACAGCGCCCCCAACAGGAGAAAGAAAGCATGCATCGAGGAGCCTTCCTACTCAACTTCTATTGACGCTATTTGGGCGTACAAACACAGCCGGTACATCCGGCCTTTCGGCCTTTCGATCACTCACTCGGACGGTTCCCTTTGTGCCCACGATGATGGCATCGTTGGGCAGCTGGACCCGGGAGGAGCAGGTGAATACCGCCAGCCTGTCCCCGGAGAACTTCAGAGTGACGACCACGGTCTCATCAACCCCTTCCGGCACAAGCCACAGAAAGACATTAAACACCGCAGGTGAGGGCGGAGCCCACGAGGTGACGCACTGACCGCTTGCGAGGCAGGCCGAGAAAATATGATCAGAGGAGAGAGTGTCAATCGAAACGGCTCTGACAGTGTCAGCGACACACTACACTCGTCCAAAATGTCATGATAAAAGCAAAGTGTGTGAAGGAGTAAAACCAAGGCGCAGTTTGGCTGAAATCTTCACCATTGCACATTTCATTCAACGCTTACAATCTCACTTTGTGCGAAACGCTTTCAAAAATCATCAACTTTGAACGAGTTCATCGCCAAGTGCATCCCAAGCGGAATTTTTGGGATTGTTTCTCCTTTGTTTTGCTTCGTCCAGACCTCAAATTACAAAAACTCAAAACTTCTGAGTTCAACATTTGCAGTCTCGTCTCTGTTCTCTCAAGAATTAAATCGGATTTTATGAGAATGGCCGACAAACTCATGTCAATCGAGTTTACGTTTGTATCGTAATCTGGAAAAAACCGTGATGTTATCGGTGAGACTTTGTCGTTCCTTCACCTGTCTCCCGGCAGACCCCGGTGGCTTGGATGCACTCCGGCTTCTCGCCGTTGTACACCATGCATACGAGCTGCAGGCAGTAAATGCCGATGTCCAGGATGGCCCCCGCGCCCAGCTCCTTCACACTCGTCCTCGGCACGTGCAGCAGCGGCACGCCAAACTCGGACCTGACCAGCTTCACCTCGCCCAGCTCGCCCTGGGCGAGCAGCCGCCTGATCTCCACCGAGGCCGGGAAGAAGCGGGTCCACACCGCCTGAAGCGAGAGGACGGAAACGCGGGAGATGTTGGATTTGAGTTTGGTAAAGGAAGGACTGGTGATGAAGCGACTTGAGCGTCTCCTTGAAGGAGGATGGTCGCGAAAAAGTCCGAATCACGGCGCTTTGATCTGGTTCCACGCTTATCGTCTGGCTCGTGTACCTCCATCAGGAACACGCCGTTCTTCTTGGCGCTCTGGAGGATCTGCTGCACCTCCTTGGCGTTCATGGCCAGCGGCTTCTCACACAGCACGTTCTTCTTGGCGTTCGTGAAGAGCAGACACGTCTTCAGGTGGTAGGGGTGTATGACGCCAATGTACACGACATCTGCAAGAAGATCCAGCACAGAGGGAGGGAACTCTGAGTTGACCCATTTTGAGGGCTGGTTTTCTTGCACAGGCAAGTGAAATTACACATCTGGATCACAAACGAGACAAAACAGGGCCAGACAAAGTGTCGGTACGCACTGACCGACGTCTGGATCTTCAGCCAGCTCCTCGTAGCTGCCGTAAGCCTTCCCGATGCTGTGTTTTGTGGCAAACTGCTGTGCGTCGTCCAGCTTGCGAGCCGCCACTGCCACGACCTGCGGACGCAGACACGCGGACGTTAGCTCCGTTCTTCCTGAACACAAAACTCGTCGTGTTTCTTCCCGTCCGTGTTCCTGACAAAACCGGTTCCACAGTGAATCAAACAGCTGCTTTGGGCCTCTGCTGCCAGTGTTGAACCCAAGATGTCCAAGGCTGGCTGGTCCCGCCCACCTGATGCAGTTTAAGATTGGACTGAAGAAATAATTGAAGGAACACGATCAATTTTTGATCATAAACGGGATCAAATGAACTTCTTTTGTCTAGTTTTGTCACCATTCTTGTTTCAGGCCACAACAACACTGCACACTTGTACAGACAGGATATTTGTGTGCAGCCAATTTGACACAATTGTACTTTAATGTCTACTAAATATTATTCGTGTGACTGATGTTCATTACTTCCATCTTTAATTAATATTTTGCACAAACCTTGAACACGAGTAATTCGCCCTGAGGGCTCAATAAAGTCTTCGCGTACCGTAACTCTCATTGTACACTTCCTGTTATATTTCATCGTGCTCATTTACTCTGAGATTTACGTTAAAAAGTGTAAATCCTGCAGTCGAAACACTGCACGCTCGATCTTTCACTTCAAAGAAGCACCAAAAAGCAACCGGGACCACGAAAGTTGCATCTCCTCGTGGGTGAAGCGTGTAAAACCTGCAGCTTTCCGTGTTTCTTTACGTTATTTACGGCGAAACAGTGACAGTCTGCGGCGGGGACACGAGAAGCGGTGAAACGCGCGGAAACCAACGAGTCCGTCCGGAGAGGAACGAGCGCCGACCCGCGTCCGCGCCGCTCGCGGTACCTGGTGGTGTTCTGCGGGCAGACTGTTCAGCGCCACGGTGAAGTCGTGACTGATCTTCCCCGCGCTGCAGATCCCCCACCTGGTTGCCATGTTGGACGGCGAGAACGGAGCGCGTCAGGGTTCACGCTGCAGGTGCGGGGAGTCTGCCAGTAGGGGGCGACACAGCATCAGAAATAACTGCGTGACATTGGTTAAAAAAAATGATCACAATGACAAAAAAGGCTAAAAAATTGAATTTCAACCTTTGAAAGTTTGGTGATGGTGCCGATTTAGAAAGATCTTTACTTTAATATTTAAAAAATTATATTTCCACACATAATTTCAATGTGCGTGCGCATGCGCATGTCTTCTAGCTGAATAAAAATGTGACCTCTACCAGACAAGAGTAAACAAACCCTTTTTTTAACGTTCATGAGCGCTTATCTCCTGAACTGCCACTGGGGGGCGCTCTCTGCCTGCAATCCCACCACTGTCAGTGAGGGTTGTTTTTTTTTTTTTGCTTTTTGTTGACAGTTTACAAATCGTGTGAGTTCCTCTCCTCATCCACTCACACCTCGAGTTCCCCTCAGTCAGATAATCCACCGATCTCTTATTTCTAAAAAAGAGGCTCATCTGTAAATGTCTTCTCATCTGAAACACATTTTACATTTATATGTTACGCTGTTCATTGACTACGTTGTCCATGAATGTCGTGTTTCTTCTGTTTTATTTCCCTGCATTACTAAACGTGTGGCTGTCTCGCTTGTTTATCACTTCAGCAGAGTGATTTGTGTCGGTCACAGGTCAGAGGTCACCACTCCGCCAAGGTCCTGGTGGGAGGTGACATTCACGGGAACGCGTCCAGCCTGATATTTATCACCGTCTGGTTTAAAGCTGAACGCTCCATTTGTTTAACCTCTTTATTAACCCCATAAAACGCCGCGGATTCGGGTGTGGCGTTGGCTCGCAGCGGCCCGGGGAAGGAACGTTCAAGCCCTTTTTCATTAATCAAGGAAATTAGCAGCAGGAAAATAACGCCGCTGCATAGAAATGCGGCACTCGGCATTCACCGCGTGCGCCGCGTGTCAATGAAAGGTCCGCGTATTGGGAGGCCAAACGGTCGGGAACAAGTATTAAACGAGCCGTGCTCTTTGCTGACTCATAAAGGGCCCTTTTTCTGTGTCCTAACCTTGAGAAGCAGACACCGCAACCTATTTTAGACTCTATTTGTGCACCGCTGCGAGGGTCAGACACGACGGAACACTCGGATTCAGATGTGCCACTCCAAGTCGGCTCGTCTCTCCGGCGGATGATGTTTGAAATGAAACACGGCTTTCACAATCAGCCCTTTATTGGATTCATCAATCACACACCTCCCAGTGACAGCCGGGTTTGTCGTTAAAGGTCCGGGACTTCATTACAGGACAGCGACACACAACTCAAGTTGTTCAGCTTGTTTACGCCGCCGTTCATCTGACATGTTTTCAATTTGAAATTCAATCTGTGCAGCACAAAAGTCGAAGCGGGAGGGCTCCGTTGCGTACTTTCGAGTATTTGCATGCTGCATTGCAGGGAGGGATAAACAAAGCTGCTCCCAGCAAAAGGCACACGCAGTTTGTTTTTTTTTCCAGTGTGGCAATATTTTACTGATTCCTTAATTCGGTGGCGAGAGAAGTCGCCTCGGCGGCGCTGCGGCTGCTCAGGCTCGGTCACACGGTGTCACGAGTGATCTGCTCATCCCGCGTAGCCACAGGCTGCCTCCAGCGGCTCCCCGCGTTTCGCATTTCGTCCCGGGCAGGTTGAGGTCAGGCGAAACGGCTCGGCGGCGGCGGCGGCGGCGGCAGTGGCGATGTCACTGGCCGTCCTGGCTGAAGACGACCCCCACCTGCTTCCGGATCTCGTCCATGATCTCCGTCAGCAAGATGGAGTCGGCCAGAGGCATCCGCGGGCTCTCTTTGAGTCCTGCAACCGATGAGGCGTCGGGATCAGACTGAGGGACAGACGCCTCTTAAAATATGTGCATATTCATACCGAGGCATAAGCAGGGACGCATGGATTATGCAAATGGCCACGAGAAGCAAAGCCCAATCGGAGCGTGATGCTATACAGGCTAGAGGACGTTTCAAGGACTGATGGCAACAGTGATTCGATGCGAAGAGTGCGTCAGTACAGCTGCTGTTTCGCTGGCTTTGCAACGTCGTGCATTGAAACAACAATAAATTGCTTCTCAGGGCCTCCTCAGAACGTTTGATTCCTGTGAAGATTACAAAACTAGATACAGAAATAGCCGTCTGGACCTCCAAAATATTCTTGTTTTGTCAGTGTCGCTGGCAATTAGTGACTGACACAAACCTTTTGTCTTTTTGGAGAGACAAAAGATGAGACACAAATCATTTGCCGTTCTTAATGTTCCAGGATGAGAATGTTTAGAACGCTGAGAAGTAGATGGCAACAAAACTCATAGTCAATCGATGGATTCGTAAATGTGAGACTGCAAAACAGTGTGAGCATCACAGTCATACTGCGATATTGAATTAGCGTGAGAAGAAAAAGGTTGTGAGAGTCCTGTGTTCATGGAAAGTGCCAGGCTTTTAATTCATAAGAGTGTGAAGAGAAACATTGTGACGTGTCATGTTTCAGCTTGTTTTTTTTCATGCAGTACATCAAAATTCGAGTACTGAAACTGCTTTTGCACCGAATCAAAGAGAAAACCTTGGATTCATCAGAATGAGCCCGACTGATGCAATGACTCATCACACCATCTGGTGGTTCAGCCTGGTATTACAAGACTGAACAAAGCACAGTCAGCTGAGATGCCATTCTCGAATGAGACATCTATGAACCAAACGCTATTAAATTCGTACCTTTCAGCAGACACTGCCGCACTTCCTCCGCCTCGTAGCGAAGCCCGGTGCTGTTGGTGAAATTCAGCGGGAGGCTCGGCTCAGGCAGAGGATGCTCCGATTTTTCGCCATTGACGACCAGCGCGGTGGGGCAGTGCATGGGCCCGAGCACCTGGAGGTCAAAGAAACCAGAGGTCCGCTCGGTTTTTATATCACGTGCGCGGTCGCCAGATTTGCGACACATCGACGCGGCGAGAGCGAATCTTTGACAGAATGCCTCAGTTTAATTAAATGTGAAAGCAATTATCAGGTAGCACCGTCTTTACACGGCTCTATCATTTCTTTAATTAACTAAAGTGTTCCCGGGCAGGACTCGCAAGGGGGGGGGGGGGCATACTTGAATGGAACCCCCGGTGCCGCTGATGAAGGCGTCATTCGGGAGCCGGGCGGCGATGGAGAAGGTGCAGAAGGCGATCCTGTTCCTGGAGAATTTCATCACCACCACCACTGACTCATCCACTCCTGCCAAACACAGAAAGCAATAAATCACCGCGAAGCTGGTGACGAAAATAATCACGCAGGCGTGCTTTGGATCAATTCGGGTCATGGTGCCGGCACGCTTCGAATCGGGGGTTTTCTCCGCAGATTCTTCTTAATCGTCAAAATTCACAACTGGAAATTAGCTAAAAATGCTTCTGGTGGAATATCTTTGAGGCATTTGCAGTTTTACATCATTTTATTTTGAAAGTATCACTATATTATTCGGGGTTGGCGGGATTTGGATGAAGGTGAAGTTTCGGCAGTCTTTTCCTTTCCTTTCTCTCCTCTCCTCCATGAGTCTTCTCTTACAGGGAGGGGCTTAACAGCCAGTTTGCGATCACTGACTCATGCCGCATGGTTAATGACTCTGATCTCCACTGCACCTCTGCGGCGTGACCCGCGTGCTGAATCATACCTGAATCCAGCAGCGCCCCCGTGGCCTGGATGGACTGGGGCCTCTCGCCGCCGAACGCCATCAGCACGAACTGCAGGCAGTACACGCCGATGTCCAGCAGGGCCCCCCCGCCCAGCTCCTTCTCCACCGAGCGGGGGATGTGCAGCTGAGGGGAGCCGAAGTAGGCCTTCACCAGCTTGACCTCCCCCACCGCCTCCTCCGCCAGCAGCCGCCGCACCTCGGCGTGCACCGGGAAGCAGCGGGACCAGATGGCCTGGCGGGGACAACGCACGCAGCCAAGGAGCGCCACGAAAATTACACGGCAGGTACGTCGGAGTTTCACCTGAGCGCTCGTTCGTCAACGCTCATCCTCACCTACACGCCCTGTGAGGTGAAGGGCAACCAGGAATATTCTGGCAAGACCTCTCGAGAAATGGCTCTTCTGATTGTAATTGGACACAGATACAAACCATCATTTATTTTAGCAGCTCGACTTGTTCCCATAATGCTTTGCAGCGACTGCAGCTGGCTAATTGAACTCGAGACAGTCCTCACCTGAAGTCAGATAAGAACATTCACCTTTGCACTTTGCACATTCTCAACAATACTCTACTTTTAAATGTCTTCACTTTGAAGATGCTCCGAATAATGTCTCAGACTCCTTTTTTTAACCTTTTTCCTCTCCAAAAACATAAAATATGTCTGAAAATATGCAAGTTATAACTACTCAACTAGTATTTTCTCACTTAATTTGTCCACCAGTTAGTTCAAAGCTCGTTAACTCGCACGCAAGATATTCATTCGAACGTCGCAATGTTCGTTCACGTCATGGCTTTGAGTGGAGGATGGCGTGAGGCTATCTTGGTCGGAGGCAGAAAACTTTTTTGTGCCACCGACCAAGAAAACACTCCAGATTTCACACAACAAACAACGTTACGATGAGTGAACATGAGAGGTGCTTGTCGACAGTTTCTGCAGCCTTCATGCAGAGCCAGGCAAGCTGTTTTTGCCTGTTTGCCATCATTCTGCGATGCTGAGCTAAGCAGGCTGGCTCTGTTCTCATATTTACTCTCTAAACATTATTACAGTATCAATTATCTCATTTACTTCTCAGCAGGAAAACAAATCAAGCCCGACGGCTTCCCAAAACTGTCGATTTAACCTTTTTCGCTGCTCCGTAAAGGTGTTTTACTGTCGTTATCGATGTTGACTTTTCATCACTGAACGCATCTTCAGGTTTATATGCTGTTTGCAGCTCAAAGTCCCCCCCCTCCACCTGCAGTGACCTGCACTGTCAGCAAGCCGCCCCTGCCTCGGTCAAAGGTCGGCAGCAAATCGCCTCGTGCCTTCAGCCCTCACCTCCATCAGAAAAACGTTGTTTTTCTGGGCTGCCGACACGAGATCCTGCACCTGCCGGGAGTTCATGGCAAACGGCTTCTCGCACAGCACATTCTTGCCGGCGTTGAGGAACAGCAGGCCCACGCGCCAGTGTTGGGTGTGCAGCACCCCCAGGTACACGATGTCTGTGGGGGGGGGACACAGGTGTTTCATCCCACACGGTAACACCGGCGTGCTGCGTCGCCGCCAGGTCGCCTCTTCACTCACCGACGTCTGGGTCGTCGGCCAGCTCCTGGTAGCTGCCGTAAGCCTTTGGGATGCCGTGTTTCTCGGCGAAGTCTCTGGCTCGCTCCAAACTCCTCGACGCGATGACCGAGATCTGCAAAAAGCCCACATCAGTGCCGCAAGAACACCGTGCGTGAGAAACGGAGCGCCCGCGAGCCCGTTTTTTTTACCCAGTACCTGGTGATCTCCGGGAGGCAGAGTCTTCATCGCCACGCTGAAGTCGTGGCTTATCTTGCCCGCGCCGCAGAGTCCCCAACGAGTTGCCATGTCGAACTGAATGGGAAGTGACAAACGAGCGGATTGTGTTGCTTGGGCGAAGATCGGAGCTGCGAGCGAGCGAGCTGTGACCTTGAAGGAGGTTGCGCGTTCGGGGGGGGAAGAGACCCGCTAAACTGTCGTGCCTTCGAGCCAGCGGCTGGAAGGCTCCTGCATTTATATGCTGGAGAGGCACAAAGTGTCACCTTCTTTTTGCTCCCACCCCGAGGTAGCACGCACACACACACACACACACACACACACACACACACACACACACACACACACACACGCACACACACACACACGCACAC
>JASSRZ010000001.1:7699265-7714041 GCA_032164315.1 Malacoctenus gilli
CACACACACACACACACACACACACACACACACACACACACACACACACACACACACACACACACACACACTTGCCTGCTGGCCGGCAGGTTTATTAACTGTATGGTTGTCCACAGCCAGAGTGATTCAGGTGTTTTCAAAGGAGGTGAGGAGAAGACATGTCAGTGTGCAGCCAGAGAGAGAGAGGGAGAGGGAGAGAGAGAGAGAGAGCGAGAGAGGATCTTTATCACAGTTTCAGAGTCAGCTAACAACCTACCAACATAAAACCGGGTGGAAAGCAGCCAGGGGTTTTTCAGCAGGGGGATTAGGAGGTGGATTTCACCTTGCCGGGTTCCTTTTCAGTGCGAGCGCCGTCTTATGTGGGAACCATCGAATGTGCTCGGCGGCTCCCTCCGCTCGGCTCGAGACATTTCATCTGCGGTCACTCCACGTGCTGATTGGACGCGGCTCGTTAGTCACACCACCTCGCAGAGCAAAGCTCATTGTTGCCTGAGACGGTGCAGGCGTCGAACCGCGAATCCTGGAGAAATACGTCGCAGAGGGCCACGTTCCGAGTTATTTTTTTGGAAAACACACAACACACTCGATGTTTTGTTTTTCATTCTCTTTGAAGAAAATGAAGCACATTTTTCCTTGGAGGCCAAAAATCGTACCCAAGACTGTTGCTCCAAATCTTGTATATCAGTGAAATTTTCAAGCGCAAAATGGAGTTTTCTAGTCATACTGCCACCTGTGGTCAAAACACAGAACTGCAGCACTCTTGAACGTGACAATTTATGAATGATCACTTGGTGTTGAATTACTGAGGTGTCAGTCTGCTCATCAAACGATGCTTCAGTCATAAAGGGTCCAATAAAAAGGCCATTGTTAAGATATTTTTCAGTAAAAACTTACAAATTGTCTCTTTAATGATATTTTGCACATTATCTGATAGATTCGACAGAGTTTTGAGTTTGCATCATTCAAAGAAGGACCTTAAAAGTCGGAGACACGTCCTCAGCATTCAACTAGTTGCTCTTTATCAATATTCGTCATGTGACGCAGCTCGTTGGGTTCAATGAAGTTCCAAACTATGATCGCTGCAACAGAACCGACTCAGTTTGAGTTAACGCACACGCAGGTTTTTCTGTCAGTGGATAACAGCAGTTTCCTTCCATCCGTTTGGCTGTTTGCGCAGGTGAAGGCACAAAAATAACTCGTCATGTCGAACCTGTGAAGGCAAATTGAGGGATTTTCTGACCCCTTGACTGCCGGCTCCTCTCCTCCATTCATGTCACTTTAAAAGCCGCCTATTAAGCTTCATTGTGGGGGGAAAGAGCGCCGCGTACTACAAAGAGAAGATGTGAGTCACAAGATAATGAAACAAGAAGGAGCTGCGCTCGCATGGCACGCCGTCACGCGTTCACCCGCGGACCGACGGCGCTTATGCAAAGCGATAAAGCAGCTGTCAGGGGCGACTGGAGGTTTTGGTGTCTTGCCCAAGGACGCTTTGACATGCGGAGGCGGCCATCGAACCGCTGACCCCTGCGCTCCTTTGATCAGAGGAAGAGCCGCTGTGCCAGATGAGACACGGCCTCAGCGGATGTAACTGCAAGACGGTCGAGGGGGGAAAAAAAGAATACAGTGCCGGAGAAATACTTCCATATCGTCTTCTTGTGGTACTTTGGTGTCCTTGTGGTTCTTTGTGAAACAGGATGTTGGAGTTGCAATCAAGCTTCATACACACAGGTGCGCCTTGTTATCACACCATTAACCCGTCAGCTCGTTATTCCAACTGATGAGGTAGAATTAAAAAAAGATAGGTAGAAGTCACACTGATTTACAAACAAGTTTTTTGTAAGTTTTTCCACCGGACTGTCGTGCTTTCCAGCAACGTTCAAACTGCCTCCTTGTGACCCAGCGGCCGAGATGAAGGGAGAGAAAGCGGTGGAAGCTGGCAGCCACGCTTGTCCTTTGTTCGTCTTCCCAGCCGCGGCACAGACACGCTGTGACAATCACCCATCACCTCCCCAAGTCTCTGCTCTCTCCCTCCCTCCCTCCCTGCTACACTATCTCTGCTCCAGGTTCTGGCCTTCTCTCCCCCCCCCCCCCCTTATCGCACACGAAACACACATTTGCGCATACTCGCACAGCCCGTGCGTCCTGGCGCACACGCTCACAGACGCAGCCAGAGAGGCGCAGCCGCGGATGTACGAGAGCACGCACGCGTTCGCACACAATGCAATTTCACCCACTCCCTCCCCCTTGTTGTTGTTTCCCCTCTGTTAGCTGCGGGGAAGCTGGCGCCGTACTGTAACTGTCTATGGAATCCGCTGCCGCGAGCTGTGTGGCGACACACTGGCACACACAATTACATGCAATATAAATCTTGCACATTTTGCAAATAAAAACGATTCCCTGTGAAACACCTGAGGAGGAAACATCAAAGGTTCGAGCGCTCCGAAGGAGACACCTCTGCTAATGAAAGTGAGTCATCCGTTACTCAATTAGAATTCGCTTCCTCGGTGTTATGTAAGGACTCTATCGCCTCGGCGGATCCTGCTCCTCCGAATGCGGGTCGGGACTTTTGTAGTTGAGGCTCTCTTTCGCAACTTTTTTCCAGGAGGGAAAGAAAACCGGCTCCGCCCGGCACTTTCGCGATGAAGCCTTGCACCAAACCGTTTATGAGAAATGAAAAGAGGACAAACAGTTCAGTAAAAAAATTGATATTCCACTGAAACATGAGAGAAAAGTCAAATCGTGATTTGTTTTTTGACACTTCAAATATCAGTTCTCCTTATGGATTCAAGGATTTTGTCTGAAAAAGATGCATCTGAGGTTATTTGGAGGTTTAGTATTGTTTATGGGCGAGACTGCGTGTTTGTATGTCTAACGTGAGCTGGGTTGAGCTGAATGTAAGTTGGTTATGCAACAAAAGATAGATGGATGGTGGGTTGTTGAGAGCATCTTTGCATCCCAGCAAATCTGTGTCAGTTCCTTTTTTTGTGTATTTGTGGATTTTTCCACTGGAAATTGTCTTCCTCCATCCAAAGACATGTTTTTCAGGTTAGATTCTTTGGTAAAATTGCTTGTAGATGCCAGTGTACGCAATATTTGCCTAATGATGGACCGGCGGTCCGTCCAGGTGGTCCTGCCACACTCCGATCGCTCTCAGGAAATGGCTCTCGCCTCCCGTCACCCCTCCATGGATGACTGTAGATTTCATGGCTGGACGCTCGCCTTCAAATGGTTCCACTGTTTTATTTAAGTGGAATCAAAGCTGTCGGTGTTGTCCTCAGCCAGCCCTCGCATATGCGCCTCTGTTTGTTGACAGGAGACTGACATAAATAGTACAACTTTGCAGCGCTGACAGGCCGAAGGAGAGAATCACCAAATGCCTGAGTGATCCACACGTCTCCCGGAGCGCCGTCTGACTTGATTCTTTCTGAAGTCGTATTGGCAGCAACTTCTTCAAAGTGCCCTCTGCGGACGGCGGCCAAAAAAGAGACCCCGGCCTGTCGATGTGTGGAGACAACACGTGGATGCTTTATGATTCGCGCCGTAAATCCATTGTGTTCAACATTATCAGGTTTCCTCAAGGTCTTTCATTTCTGCCCGTCTCTTCTTCATCTGTCAGCTCTGATTTGTTGCTTCCTTGCCCGTCCTCCTCCTCCTCCTCCTCCTCCTCCTCCTCCTCCTCCTCCCTCTATGGGCTCCTTTTTGTGAATGTGCTTAAGGCAGTCTGGCAGGATTTACAGTGAGAGCTACTTCTGATTCTCCAACATAACAAAGGTGGTCAGCGGATTTTTTATGGGCCATAATAAGAAGGAAATAATTCAAAAGAAGGGCTTTCAGGCTCCCGGATGATTAGGATTTCACCCACAACTCGGGGGGGGGGGGCTGGATCAGCTCTCCGGGGCTACATGACATTACATCACAAGGCCACTTGACATTGTTCGCTCTGACTCGTCCTCGCAACGCGCGTTCGCTTTGCTACCTGCTCGGCACGCAGTGTTTTGTTGCGAGGGTTCCGAACTTGGTTCCCACCGCGAGGAACTTCCCCGACTCAAAGTTTGTTCCCGTCACTTTGGATACATGCCTGAACCCCCCCCCCCTCCACCCTCCTCTCGAGAAGCTAAGACATTCATTTGCAGGTGAGATGAAGCATGGAGGTCGGCAGGGCCAGCGTGACATTCAGAGCGTCGGCTGCCTCCAAATTGCCCCTCCTCCTCCTCCTCCTCCTCTTCTTCCTCTTCCTCGCCCAGCAGACTGGCTCGTCTGCAAAATTATAATTATAGGAGTCAGTAATGACACTTCAAGCGATCTTAATTATCCCTAACAATGGCTGGCCTCACACTGCTGTAATTAAGCCCTTCTCGATACATATGGCGACTGGTAATTTGATCCCCCAAACTGTTCGCCGCCGTCTCGTGCCTCCACGAGGCTGCATCGCGAGAATAAATTGTGTGTTTAATATCTATTGCTTTTCACCGTCACAGTGGAAACGATTAAGAAATGTTCTTGTTGGCGAAGGAGCGCGGGTGCAAAAAAAAAAACCCCCCCGACCAAAACGGCCAATCAGGGCGGTCCTCTGGTCGAGTACAAGGCCATTTACTGTCAGAATTTAAAGCCTTATGATTTATGGTATGGGCGCCCTGGTCTGCTTTCTCCCCCTCAGTTCAAAGGCTGCGAAAGGCTCAAGGGCGTGGGGCTAATATGATAAACAGGGAACAGTGGCTGCAGGCGGGGGTGGGGGTGGGGGTGGGGGTGGGGTGGGTGTTGAGCCTTTCACTCTCTTTAGTTTACCCTCACCCTGCGAAGAGGCAGCGATGGCAAAGAGAGGGATGCGATCGCTGCAGAGCCAAAGGCGGGAGAGGGATGGGGGAGGCGGGGGTGGAGGAAGGGGGGGGGCTCTCACTGGGGGGAAACAGGAGGCGGTGGAAGAGGAGGAGGAGGAGGAGGAGGAAGTGGAAGAGGAAGGCATTGCAGGAATCACCAGTCATGGAGGATTATAATTGCTAAATATAAGAAAATGGTATTTTCCTCTCTTTCAAATGAGTTCCTCTGGGTTCCTCTTTATACTCTTATTTTTAGACCAGAAGTGGGTTTTATGAAATATGCAAGATTCAGCCACTGAACTGTAAAGCGCCCGTGTATATTCTAATGTATTTGGTTTCAGTGCAAAAGGGAGACGGGGGGGTGGGGGGGGGGGAAGTGAGATTACCGCTCGGCATTGTCATAACACACCACCCAATATCACTCTCCTTTAAAGTGGAACCCAAAAATATCCGCAGCAATATTCGAGTGTCGTGCCAGTGATCAGTTAAGCAGAGCGAGGGTCACATTTTTTGGAACTAGCGGATATCACATTTTGGAGTTAATCTCTGCAATTCAATCTGAAGGAGCGATTCGATAAAACAGCATTTTTATGGGCATCGCCGGGCGGATTTAAGCCTCCGCATCAGACTGGGAGGGGTTTGGGGTGGGGGGTGGTGGTGGTAAGAAAACGGACATTTAGGGTGAACGGTTAGCAGACGGCAGAGGCGACAAGTCGGACCACCGGTTCTCGTGTTGGCGTGGGGCGGAGGGGTCGCGGCTCCAAGGCAGCGCGTCGTCACATCAAAGTCAGCCGCTCTCAGCTTCGATTAACACTCGCCAGACGGCCCGGAAAAATGTCCGGGAAAAGGTTGAAACAGGAGGAGCGTTACGGCGGTACGCGTATTACGAGTTCACACGAGAGGCTGCATCGAGACGGGACTAAAGTGGCAAAGCAAGAATGCTTCGCTTGAAAATGAGCTGAAATGGAAACACTGGTTTCGGGATTAAACAACTATCGATGTTGTTTTCACTTTGGTCCGATGATAGATCAGCCAACAAACTTCGTCCAGATTGGAGCACCCAAAAAAGATGTCATTTAAGCCTGTGTACTCTAATTGACATGTGTATTTTCACCTCAAATATATTTTCCGACAATTGGAACGAAACTAAGATGCAGTTAATGAAAACAGACGTCTGATCAGGATTGTGTCAAGTATGTATGTTTGGACTTGTGCCTCTGTGAATCTGCCTCCATGTTATTATGCCCATCTGTGGCACTTTTGCCCCCCCCCATACCCCATGTGGGTGCACATACCCCAGCAGGTCAGGCTGTGCCGGTCACCCCCCTCGTCGAGCTTTAACCTTGTGAATTTTCTCCCGGAGGATCCGATCCCTCGTCCGCAAATCGATGCTTTCCATCTGCAGTGCTGGCAGCCTCTCCGAATTAAGCTGGGAACCCATTTTCATACAAATTGTAAGAAAGCAGATAAAAGAACGAAATAAAATAAAGAATCCAGATAAAAGCGCTCGAGCTTTATTCGAATGGGGATAAAACCACCTTCTTGTAGTTGTGGCTATCTTTCGATAACTGGAACAGTGAGTCATCAACGTCCCAAGCAAGATGGATTCAGCGCCGGACAAGTCACATTTCATGTCTTACACACTGAACCGATTCACTCACGGTGTCCCAGAAATGACACCTTCACCTCAACAGCCTTTGGTTTCTAAAAACTGACCCGCAGAGTTCTTTCTGCACTTTTCTCACCCCCACCCCCCCCTCTAAGTAGGGCACATATGCTCCATTTCTGACCATCATCATTTTTTTTAGCAGAGTAATGGGCTTTCTTTTTTTTTTTGTCAGAGTGGCAGAGGAGGGGGGGGGGGGCAGGTCGGAGTAGTTTGGCAAAGCAAGAGGCGGAGAGGGGACATCAGGTTGGCAACCTGTGGCCATCCTTCTGATGTTATCCATGCGTATGCTTTCATGAACCTAATCCCACAAGGCACACACACACATACACACACACACGCGCGCACACACACACATAAAAAAAAGAAAACTTTCAGCCATGCGCATGAAAAGCTGGAGCGTTGCAAAGTTGGCATTTGGACAATATTTGCGAACAAACTGGCAGATGTCAAAAGGCTTTGACGGGAGGGTTTTAGAGGGAGGGGGGCGCTAATACGGATGTGCTGTAGTTACTGTGTGTGTGTGTGTGTGTGTGTGTGTGTGAGTGTTCCTGAGTGCTCTGGGCTCCGGGCTGCCAAAATAATGTAGCGCCAGTCCTGCGTGCTACAAGCATGCGAAGACAGGGAGAGTAAAAGCCCCCCCCTCCTCTTTTCGCCCCCCTTTGAAGAAGAAAAAAGAAACAAGAGATTTGCGAGATTAGGCGCGAAGAAAAAGATGCTCAAAACCAGCTGGTGGCGCATTTCTTGTCCCGAATTAATACGGCAAGTCTACTTTTGATCCAGTGGAGTGCCGATCTTAGACATTCAGGACACTCAAGTTTCATCCCTGTGGCCAACTGAAATCCACCCTAATCCCCATGTAGCGCTCAGATGCCTCTATTAGGACGTTTTAATTTATGTAAAGAGTCAAGCCGCGACGTGCGTGCCCCCTCTTCACTTCCCAGCCCCGTTCTGGAGTTGAAAAGGGGGAGTCGGGGGGTGGGGGGGGTGGTATCTGGGGCTTGAGACGTATTCATATACAGTGTTTTAACCCGGAGGCCTGCAGCGTAATGGTTGGATTAATTACTGTTGAGTTTGACCCAAGGAGAACTGGAGCAGATTATCCCAGATGCTGCAGAGGAAGGCATTAGTGCTGCTCGTCCCTCTGTGGCAGCAGAGAGACGGCCACCTCAACCCCGGGAGGATGTCACCGTGACCTCGCCTGATCTGGCCCCCGCTGCACTCAGGGCACAAAAAAAAAAAAAAACAACTCACACTGAGATCGCATACAGGAGCCTCACGTGTCAGCGGCGGCGGCAGCCATGCGCCATTCACACGTTTTTCTTCTTTTTTTGTGTCACCGTCGGATGCAAAGCAGGCGGCTGCGCGAGCCAGCCCCCCGCCCCCCCCCCCTCCTCTCGGCAGGCAAAAGCGTCGGAGGAGGAGAATAATGTGTAATTACAATAGACAATCTAAAACAAAGCCCTTCACTTTCAATGAGTTCCTCTTGGAGAAGCGAAGGTTACCTCAAGGGGGAATTCTAATGAAGCAGATGGCTGAGTGCTCACAGGGGCAGACGCAGACTGTCCTCCCTCTTTTTGTGTGTGTGTGTGTGTGTGTGTGTGTGTGTTTGGTTTTTTTCAGTCTGCCAACATTTCCAGCATTCACAGGAGCCTCACCTGTCCCTCGACCGCCGGCGTGCGCCGAAGACACGTGCTTATTGACGCTTCCGAGGCAGGGGAAGAAAAAAAAAGCAACTTTTTTTTTGCAAATCGCCCATTTTCCCGCGTCACATGAATGTGCCAACATCGTTAAGAAGCTCTAAAGAGGTGCGCGTCTCCTGCTGCGTGGTGTCAAAGAGGCTCGCTTCGCTTCAATGGAGAGCGAAAAACAGCAAAGAGGGGAGAAGAAAGACTCCAGGCAGGTGTTTTTTTCTTATATTTTATTCTATACCGGTTTTTTTTTTATTTCCTCCAGTAGGTGTGCTTATCGACAGTTCGCTCCTTTCACCGCCACACAAAATGACGAGCCGCGGCTAATGTGTGTGTGTGGTCAGCGCAGTGTCCCACTGGTCCTCCCATCGAGTCACACCGTACCTGTACAGTCTTATTGCTTTTTTTTATTTTTTCGAACCCCGCTCGTAGCTCCCATGTTAAATGCAGAAAAAATAGATATCCATTGATCAATAGCAAAGCGGTCAAAATACTGTCCTCCTCAAAAGGTCGCGAGTCCTCGTAAGAAGTGTAGAACCAGTCGCTGCCTTCAGGAGACAACCCCCCAAAAAAAGTCGAGCCTTCGCGGAGCATCCGTGTGACGGAAAAACGTCCCGCTCCGACCGGAGCCGAGCGGTGACGCAACGCAGACGACATGTTTCACCTTAAAAAAATCATGGACGTGTTCGGGACTCTGTACACACACACACATTTTGGTGGACTAATCCGGTACAGTGCTGATATCACAGAGTCTGAAATAAATACAGAAATATAAATAGGTCCTATGGAAATATATAAATCTGTGTGATAAGCAAGTACCTTGTCCTCGGCGTTCCCAAACATCAGATTGAGTGGAAATACACTTCAGCAAATGAAAGACGGCATCGAGAGCCTGTTTTTAGTCGCGTAAAGCCCTCGTCTCTCCGAATGGAATAGAAAAATTCTTTCCCCCAGCACCACAGCGATCCAGCGCGGCGCCGCCTCACCTTTGGCTTCACTGCCGCCGTCTCCCGTCAGCTGCAGCTAACAGAGGAACATGCGTAACTCCAGTTCCAACCAACCGAATCTCGGATTTGAATTTGTTCGCCTTTCAGAACCAAAACCAAGCTTGAAAAAGTGAAGCTGAAAAAAACCCGGCATTGCTACGGATGGAGACTCCTGCCAGACAGCCATTCAATGCCCCCCCCCCCAAAAAAAAGCTCTTTATTTGTGGACATAGACGCACCCTGGGGTTGCATGGTGTTCCTAAACTGGGTCACATTCAGGTTACGCAGGGCGACAGCACCACTTTTTTGGTTAGGATCACATTACCGGGGTGTTGTTCTGTCGCATTGGGGCACAAAGCAAAAGAGGTCAGTTGTATTAGATGCTACAGTAAACACTCTTGCACCACGTTGAGCGATCTCCGTATCATATCCGATCACTCAGACGTGCGCCGTGACACCCAACACCTGACGCTGACGCCTGCGTACGGGAGAAGTCGTGCGTTCGCAGGAATTCGTGGTCATGAATGAATAACGAGGGCTCCACGGGGAGGAAAAAAAAAAACATCGACAACCAAAAAAAAAAACACCACACGTGCCGCCTCCTCCCACGAGAAATTGCGGGTTCGATTCCACCGCTGCTACATCTAATCCTCAATCACGGCAAATGATTTCATTAGCGCGCATCGCTGCTTCACCCACCCATGTTCACGGACGAGCAGGGCAGCGCGCGAGCGGAGGGAGGCAACGATCAGGCGGCGGGATACAGATGGGAAGTTGGATGTACTGCTTCCAGAGACAACCGTGAACAACCGAACCGGGGTTCCTGACTGAAGCGACGCCGGGTGGTCTACCAAACCTGTTGGAACCAAACAAGGACGGGAGCCAGTTCCACACTCCTCGCTGGGCTTTCAACACACCTGAACTCCGTATTACTCCATCAAAACCTCACTGACACACGTCCGACATCAGACTGCAGCTTTAACTTGTTTGTCTGAAACGGACGCGCATCGCATACTTCGAATCAGTTGCAATTCGGCCTCTCAGTTAATCATGTGATTCGGGTGTAACGTCAAAATGGATCCATTTCCGATCTTCGCTCATAGATCCGTGTCCCACACCTTTGTACATTACTGTAGAGAGACAGGGAGGGAGGAAGGGAGTCTCAGAAGGCGAGATCTGATGTCTTTCCTGGCGAGGAAGCAAATTCACTGGTGCATGAATTGAGTGTGCCTGTTAAGGCCCAAGATTGGCAATATCCGCTGCGGAACAAATACACCGAGACCGCGTGTCGGCCGGGCCCGTCCGAGGCGGATATCATCGGCCACTAGATCGTGGTCAGACCTGCGGATTGTGTCGGGGGGGGGGGGGGGGCGGGCCCCAAACTGTTACCCCCCCCCCCCCCCCCCCCCCCCCCCCCCCCAGACCACAAGCTGTTCCAGCTGTTTGGTCCCATATTTCAATGGTCATTCTCAAGTGGGAAGACGTGATTAATGCTGATAATTCACAGTACCTCCACGACAAGGAAATACTGCGTCTTTGAGATGGGTTTTCGTTGGTCCAATGTGGAATTCCCTCCTGTTTCCTCAAGGTACTAATACACTCGATCGCATTAGTACCTCGATTGCAAAGACACGTGGACCCACGTTCACGAGACCTCCAAGTCAACGCGCTGACACAGACTTGATTCGCTTAAATACGGCAGCACATCTTATATAAGCCAACGCCACAACGCGGCAACAAACCTCAAAGCGTTGAACGAAGACGAATCAGGCGTTTGAACCGGCTTGTTTATCGGCAGTTTTTCCTCTAACAAGGAAGTTTATTTCTTGTGCGGACAAAACCCCAGCAGCCGTTCTGATCCCTCCCACAGCCCCCTCGCCGCCGTTTCCTCCGCCGCTTTCAAGCGGTAGTTTTTCTCCCGCAACGTTTCGATGGGTGACACAGGGAGTCATCATGAAAACAGGTCTCTGCATGAGCAAGTGAGTCACTGTTGTTTTTCTTTATTCGCCTCCCTCAGAAGACGCAAAGTTTCAAAGCCTCCCTTATCGAATTCCCAGCTGATTCCTCCCACAAAAACACACTCTCGGTATACTACATTACGCTGCGGCAAATAGTCTGGGAGGATGGAAATAGTAAATCTCCTTGAAGAATAAAACATCGCTGTCAGGTGAAAATCGTGTTGCCCCAAATTCAACTGCTTCCACATCTTCAGTGTGAATGAGGAATTAGCCAGTCGTGTGAAAGTTGGAAGTATTTCCTGACCATGAGGACCGCCAACCTCGTTCCCGTTACGGCGATCGATCAAAAAAGAGGCTTGATGGCCGACCAAAAGAGGGAATTTTGCGACAAGGCTGGTCCAAACCAAACAGAGTGACACGCAGATTGTTGCTGCTCCCTGACGATGACGGATCTAGTTGATACTGTGCCCCCCAACCCCCCCCCCCCACCCCACCTGAACCCCCTTATCTGTGATAATGGACCAGACCAAGTTGTGGCCAACTAATCAATCCCTGTTCAATAGCTCTTTCCCCCCAAAGCTCTGACCTTTGCTTGTGTGTCCCACCCTCCTGCGACATGGCCCAGCCTCAGCTATCGACCCTGCCAAAGAACTGCGGAAACTACCCCCCCCCCCCCCCACAGACACACACACACACACGCACGTTGCAGCTTGCGAGCCACGCAAAGACGTTTGAAGCTTTACCTCATATCCTCTCGATCGATAACAAGCTGAAAAACATCCACTGGTCCTCGCAAACAATCATGGGGGGGGGGGGGGCAACATGGCGCAAGCGTTCTCATCAGCATGAGGAAACCATGGGGTTTCCTGCCCGTCCACCTCCATCACTTCCTCCGTGCATCACTGTCTCCTCATGTCTACAGCTGTGTTTCACCAGCAGGCTTCAAACTGCCCACTGTGTCTTTATGAGGTCATTTCGGGGTGTAAATAGGGGCGGGGGTGGGGGGTGGGGGGGGTTCTCCCAGCAGCCCGTCTTCTTTTGTGCGGGGTAACAAGAACCGAGGCTTAAATGCCTGCACTGTGTGCCGACAATCAATATTCCTGATATGGAACTCTTCCTGGCGTTCACGTTTCTGTCATACCCGTCACGGAGTGTCACTGAGCTCGCTCCCACCTGACCCCCCCCCCCCCCAATCAATGGTGCCACTGATCCCCATCCCACCTCGGCGCTGAGGGGGCCCTCTGCTCTGCATGGGTTACATGTCCCTGCGACTCTTACGGAGTCAATTTCTCCATAGTTCAAGGCTGAGGGTCAGTGTCAGCGTTTGAGGGAGTTTCAGAGAGTTTCGAAGCAAATTTTGGAGATGAACTCTGACGTGACGAAGTACTACGACCACGAAAAACACACTACTGGCTATTTTCCATCAGTTACAGCACAACTCTACTCAAATTGACTCTGCACAGTTTCGAAGTGTGATAATCGCCGTTATCAGACGCTTTTTTACAAGCTACTCGGCCAGAGTTCCCAACGAGCTGAGACTGTGATTGTTGACAGTGATGTGCGAGGGTGTGATGTGGACAGAACAGCCATAAGATCACCTCATACACAAACATCACAACAGAATTTCTTCCAAAAATGAGAGCGAGTCGGTTCAGGATCGACCAGAAATCAAGTTAAACTGGAATGTGGGCTAAAACAGGACACGGTGTGAATCCCTCGCGATGACATCTTGTGGTTTGAGCGTGTCTCCGCAAATATGCAGCTGCGTGTGGTGTGTATGTGTATTGCTACACCTGGGAGACTTCCAGGAACTGTAATGAGGGGAGAGCACGGTCGCCGCGCACCTCTGTGCGGGATAGCTGGTGAGGGTCAAGGGATTACAGACATGTCTTGTTAAATTAGGCTGCCGCGGCTGAGTGCTGTGACTGAGTTAGGACTCAGCTGTCTGAGTGGAACCTGTGGGTCTGCCGTGGTGATGAGCTGCAGAGGAACATGAAGAAGCATATCAGTGCTCGTCCCCCCTGGGAGATGAGTGATACCTTCCTCCACCGTGTGGACCGGGTTCTCCTCTGCTGCAGCACTGACAGTGTCAACAGAGTTTATAGAGATTTAAACAGGGTTTTTTTTTCATGTTTGACATTCGATCGAGAACATTTTTGATGTCAACTCTTGTAGACGGAGGTCGATAAATTATATTTATTCTACAAAATAATCTAAAAATCTATAAATTTGGACAAAAAAAAACATGCATTCCTCTTCAAAACTTCATCTTGTGAAAGAAAAAGGAGCCGTTTATTCCAACCTTCTTGTTTTAAAGAAAGGTTTCCAGATTCAAGCATGTTAAAATGTTGGATGTCCACTTGTAGAATATGCTGGAAAAACCCTCAACCAACTGGCAGCCACAGAGAGAAGATAGAGGAAGCCCGACAGCAACTTTGCTTCTATTGTTCACAGTGAAGCCAAAATAACCAGTTTGTGTCAACTTTAATGGAATCCACATTAGTAAACAGCCTCTAAGAAGTCGCGTCGAGGACGCTTCGTGTTTTACGTTCACGGAGTAACGATGGCGAACCGTCATACTTCTATTTCACTAAATCTGATAAAAGAAAAACGCTCGACAGGCGGTGACGAACAAAAACTTCAGAGTTTTGCAAAAGTTTCTGACACACACAAGAAAGGAGTTAAAGGTCTCACTTGTATGGCTATTTAGCCACATGGGGGACTATTGGTTGACCACCTCGCATTCAAGAATGGTCAGAAATCCCGATAATGCACAATGTTGTCAGAGTCTGAATAAACCATGCAAAACAATATGGGACAAACTTTTTGCTCAAGAGGAAAAATCCATTAAAAAAATCAGCTGCTTTTTCATCGAAACAGATGTGCATCCAGAGCATCCAGCTGTTGAACCGCTTATTCCAGGTGTGGTTGTGTCTCAGCATGTATGTCAGCATCACGACTGAAGAGGGCCAAAGGTTTTTCTTTGTCCAAATGAATGAAAACAGCAGTGAAGCGTTCAAATAATTAAAAAACTTAAAAGAAATTAAAAATATCATAATAAGTAGGCTGTTTCATGTGACTAAATGAGCTCCCCAGTTTGCAATTTAACCAGTAGTGGGTCTGTGTCTTGCTAAAGGACACTTTGGCAGTGCGAATGGCTGCTGATGAAGTTGTCTGTCACAGATTTTGAACCCTTGTTTGATTAGGAACAGTCTCTCAACCCCCCTGGGGCAACGTGTCCTCCAGTGCATCTTCCATACCAACAGCACTTACTCAGAGCAAACAGCTCATGTACATACATTCAACATCCAGAACTCAGCACTCGTTATCAGTCAGGAAACGTGTCTGCGTTGACCACACACACACTCATCACCCACAACAATATGACCACCGAAAGCTTAAAAAAACCAAAACAATAATTAACTCTTTGTCATGGCACCGAGTTAGTGGGTGGGATACATTAAGGAGCGATCGAGCATTTTATTCTCAGAGTTGATGAGTTTGAAGCAAAAACAGGGATCATCTTGACTCCATGCTTCGGGATGGTTATTCTGTTGAAGGGGGGGCACAACATTACACATGTGGGTGGTCATAATGTAATGGTTGATTGCAGTACACCCTCTTCAGCTGCTACAGCAGACAAAATGCAAAATTTAAA
>JASSRZ010000001.1:7714141-7725167 GCA_032164315.1 Malacoctenus gilli
GTGGGTGGTCATAATGTAATGGTTGATTGCAGTACACCCTCTTCAGCTGCTACAGCAGACAAAATGCAAAATTTAAAAACGATGGTGGCAAATTCCACGTTTTTTTTGGGATACATCAGCTTGTAGCTTTTATGTGCCGTCACTCTTAAATTAGTATTTCGTCCAGTTTCGGGGGTTCTTATCTATCTGAGCTTGACTTTGAGCGATCTTGGTGCAAATCGATGCGTCACACAAGCTGCGGTTAATGGAAGTTGTCGTTTTTTTAAGCAAAAAGGCAAACGTCCTTTCCATCCGTCTACGGAAACCTCCTGCCCCGCATCCGACTGTCCCACGGATTCACACTTGCTTCCGCCGACACTCACACGTTAACAGTTGTGCACAGTCAGGGAGGAAAAAAAACAACACATGCTTTCTACACACATTAGCGGCATGAGCTTGGAAGACAAAGTGAGCTTGTTCGGACATGGTGGAGGACTCTGCGGAAGTCTTGTCGCTCACACGCTGTTATGTTTCAGTACTGAGACGGAGGGTAGCTCGCTGATCCCCTCTCCCCCTGCTTCAAAAAACAGTATTCAATATGATAAAGTGATATAAAATAAGGATCGGCGGGCCAAGAGGAGGTGAATTATTATCCCACAGGTAAAGTCTTTTTGGTTTTCCGAAAATCTCTTCTCAATCTCCCAAGGTGTCGAAAAGTTTATACAGAGAATAAATAAGTACAATCTAATAGATACATTTAGGGACCAACAATATGTGATCCCAACAGATGGTATAAGAGTCAGCCTGTCCCAAAGCACGATCTTTGAGCTAAAAATTCAGATATCTCTTCTTTTTTCTGTTCGAAACACAAAAAAACCTTTATACATGCAGGTATTAGTGCATAGGTTCCTGCAGAAAAAGAGTATTATTGTGTAGTCCGTTGAAGTAGGCTCCCAAATATCACCGGATGAATTTGGCATAGTTATAGAAAGAAAGAAAACGACTGTCCTTTAACTGGAGAATATCTTCACACCCTCCTAGTCCAATAATTTACTTATCGTTTAATATATATCTCTATCTATACACAGTATGCATGAATAAAAAAAGGACAAAGAACAAAATCAATACAGAGCACTCGAGAGCGCCCGGTTACTCCATGGAGTGTCTTTTAAATCACAGTAAATTTAAACTCTTGGTAAAATGAGAGGTGGGACACAGTGAAGTCTGAGGACAGAAAAGAATGCCACGATGGAGAGAGAGAGAGAAAGAGAGAGAAACAGCTTATGTGTTTCGCTTTAAAGGAGCAAAGGAGGGTGTGATCCATCCTCACAAATTGGAAGGGAGTTTCGAGCGGACAGTTTGAGGTTCTAGATCTGACGGATAGGCCGCAGAGCCCCTCCGTGGAGGCAAGGCTGGGGAGGCCCCCGGGGACCGAGTCTGGTGCGGGTGCCCCGGAGACATCTGGGTCGGAGGAGTCATGTGTCCCGGCACTGAGCTACAGGGTTTCGGCACAAAAGTCGGTGAGGAAAAGGGCGAGGGGTAGTATCCGGTTTCCACGGACGAGCGAGGGGTTTGGTGACCTAAGGCCTGGGCCACCTCCTGGGGCAGGGACGGGTGGGAGCTGGATAAAAGCTTGAGGTCTTCGGAAAACCGTCCCAGAGGAGAATCTCTACCTGTTGCGTGCGGCTGGCTGGGAAGCTGCGAGGGGAGCGAGGACTGAGGCATGAGCAGGGAACTGTGGGATCCTGTGGCACTGGAAGGGTCGCTGTAGTGAAAAGTTCTGCCCGCCACTGGGCTCTGAATCGTGGGACTGGGCGCCACCGGGGTAAGGCAGGGAGAGGCGTTTGCTGAACCGTACTGAGCCAAGGACGCTAAGGCAGACCTCTCCAGTGACATCTGGTGAGGCAAGCAGCCAGACTGGAGGCCTGCCAGGCTAATCTGGCTGAGGGAAGTTGGAGAGCCCTCAGCAGGCGGCTGACTGTGCTGTCCTCTGCTTGAGGATGGAGAGCCGTGTGGGGGGGACTTAAAGAGGTTCAATCCAGGAGTAGTCCTGCCTCCCCCGGCAAACTGCTGCAAAGGAGCCACCTGAGGAGGCTTGGGAGGTGGCTGGTTTTGGAGATGCTGACCAGGCATGGGGCTCGACGAGCCGGTAGATATCGGACTCTGGCAGCGGGAAGAACTAATCAGCCCAGTCGAAAATCCACCGGAGGACGCCCCAGACGGACTAGCCGCGGGCGCTGCTATATGGCTCCCTCCTGGTCCTCCTATCGCTCTGCCAACGTGCCCTCCGGTCACCCCTCCCCCCGGCCCACTCGAAGCTCCTCCTATATGGCTGGTTGTTGATCCACCAGAAGCCCTTCCCAACGATCCCCCGGGGTTTCCTCCTGTTGGATCACCAGGGACTCCCGTGAAAATCCCCCCTGAGGCCCCACTGTATCCATCGGAAGCCCTCCCTAATGACCCGCCACTTGTTGTTCCTACCAGCGATTCTCCAGAAACTCCTGGTCCTCCAGACGCTTGTCCGGTCGACCCTCTGAAAGTCCCTCCCTTTGATCTCCTGCCCGTATCTGACGAGGGACCACTGCTCATGCCAACAGTTGCTCCACCGGTCGCCCCACTTATTACCCTGCCACAAGCAGCACCCAATAACCCTTCAGACACCCCTCCAATGGTTTCCTCTGACATCCCCCCAGCAGATCCCCCAGTTGCCCCTCCCAGCCCAAAGTTGGCTCGAGGAGGAACCTCTGTCACTCCAGTTGTAAAGTCCTCTCCAGCCCAAGCAGAGTCCCCTCCAGTGGCTCCCTCCATAGAACCTCCGGCTGCTCCACCCGAGGACCACCCTGTAGCACCGCCGCAGGCTCCCACGGCCCCTCCGCTCAGTCCTGACCCTGTGCTTCCACTTATCGATCCCTGGTGGAAAAGGTTTGAGAGCGGCGGCGTGCTGGAGCGAAAAGGTTGCTGATGCTGCGGCTGCGGGTGTAGCTGGGCCGTACTCGATGAGGGTGAACCTGAGGATGAATACGCACTAAAGGGGAAGACAGAGGGCCCTCCTCCACCCGACCCACACCCAGCCCCACTCGCTCCTCGCTGGGCTCCGCTACCTGAGGCTTGCTGGATGGAGCCAGCGACCGCTGGACCAGCTGTCATGTGCTGCGCCCGGAAAGCGGCCAGCAACGGCATGTCCTCCCCAGCGCGCAGTTTCGACGGCGTACCCGACGGGGAGCCCCCAGCAGAGCCAGGCGCTGTGGACGATGGAACGAATGTGTGGAACTTCTTAAACCGGCCGGGAGGGTCCTTGAGGGAGCCGAGAACAGAAACCGGGGGCCTGAACAGCGTCGGCGGGAGGTGGGGGTGGTGCGTCAGGGCGATGGCTACTGAGGTGGTGGCAGCCGCCGCCTGGAGAGGAGCCTGGATGAGCGGGGCCCAGATGACAGGCGTAGGTGACGGAGGAGTCTGTGGTGGGGCGTTCTGCAGGAGGTGGGCGCAGTGGGCCATGTCCCTGTCGTGCTGCACAATCTGCTGGATGATCTCGTTCTCCTGGTAGTTGAGGACACCCGAGCTGAGGTCGTGTTGTACCTTGTGCTGCAGGATGGAGTTTTTCTTGCCTTTAAAATTCATGTGTGCAGAGGGGGCAAAAAAAGACAGACAAAGAGAGAGAAAAAGAAGAGTTAAGAGTAGGAAGGAGTACAGATCGTTTAAAGGGAGCCTGACATTTGAAAGCAACTGAGAACATTGCGATTTTCCGACAAGCCTTTTCAAAAGATAAAATGTGACAAGAGCTGCGAACGGAAATGTGAATCCGAAAATCACAAGTCGGAATTCTGAAGATTTAAAGAGGATGAAGCAGAAAAGGAACACAGAGAAAACAAAGGATAAATAGGAAAGAACCACAATGAGGCAGAAGGTGGTGATACTTAATGTCTGTACGTATTGCTCCTTTGTTTTGTGAGTAGTTTTTTACTGTACAGATGTTCTTCCACCTCGTAGCTGGACTATAATGAGACACGCTACTTTTTTTCAACAAGAACATCTTGCTTGCAGATCCGTTCAGATACGGAGAGAGCTGCAACGATGCCCCGTCCCTCATTTTCACCAGCCTCATGTCTTCTTCTCTGTTCAATGCAGAGGTGAGGCACTTTGGTCCTCGCGGGGCCTGCAGCCCTGCATGTTCTCAGTGCGTTCCTGCTTCCACATACCTGAATCCAATCAGTTTCATTACGAAGCTCTGCTGAAAACCTGCAAACGAGCATCTCATTGCAATCAGCCGAGACGAAGCTGGGACACAGCGAAACCATGCAGGGACGCGACTCCAAAGACCAGTCTGTCCAACCCCTGGTTCAGTAGCACATTAGGCCGATACATTTCCAAGCATCCTGGACTGGTATTCGCTGTTTCTGTGGCTGCAATGAACCAAACTAAATTTCCACATTCAGAGGCCTAAGAATCCTACAAAAAAGACCCAAAAATTACTGAAACGAAACACATTTAAAGAGGACTTTTCAAATATCGGAATTTCACAAAAGGGTTCCTTCCCTTTTCACTCCAGGATTACATGAGTCACGCTCAAGGTCAACGAGACAAGTTCGAGTTGCGTCACCATGACAGGCACACCGACCGCTCGCCGGCCCACCGTAAGGAATGCGCGCAACCCCCGACCCGAAGTCTATTAATCATCGCTGAATGGTCGCACTCGCAGTGACGGGGTTAATTCACACGAGTGCCATTTTCAATTTAGTGTTAACAAAAGGCGGCGGAATCCAAAGATATTGTAAATGCAATTAGGCCCAGATCAATCTCTCCATTTTCCGTTATGACTGCTGGCAGATTAGTTGAGGTGTTTCTGTGAGGTATTGTACCCACATCCAGTCTGACCCGCCACCACCTGACCCTTTATCACTCGCACACCTCCAATCAGATTGCGCAAAGTCCATCAAGGCAGTAATTAATTTGTGAAACAGTGCCGTGTGTTACTTTATTAGGCAAGAAGGGGGTGTGCGCCCGGCATTGAGCCGGGGAGAAAGGAAGCGTGCCGGGCGCCAGAAACATTACTATCAGCCCACCACATCTTTTCAAAGCAACCATTTTCTTCTCTTTTTTTTCCCCCCACAAAGAGACCCCCTAAAGCAATTTCTCTATCTTCTATTCTAAACATAGCTGAGGATAAAACAGAGCATGCAGCGATGGCTGAGTGATGATACAGGAAAGCCTTTCATTGTGAATTTTTCATCTGCCCGGGCTGAGCCTGGGAACAGTGATGGATATGGAGAGAATATCAATTGTATGCGTAAGAGGAGTCACGCAGGGATTTCAAAAACCGGGGCTCTATCTGCATGTTTATATGCTGATGACTTTCAAAGTGATTTCCCTCGCAGAGCATCAATGAGAACATTTCTTAAGTTTTGTCGGAGAGCTCCGGCGACTGCCTTGAAATACTTTCCTCCTCCTTTGAAGCCAACTTTGGCCTTCGAGCGGCTTACGCGCCCACCGCCAACGTCAGCGAGTTTTCACCACGTTCAAATACTTTGTTTGGGACACGATTTCGGCGAGGGGGGGGGGGGGGGGTGTTCGGCCTCTCACCGATGCGGTCCAGCCTGTCCAGGGCGACGGTCTCGAAGGCCCGCCTCATCATGGGATACTCCTCCAGGACCTCGTTGAAGTTGTCCACAGACAGGGAGTACAGGCGGCAGTACGTGTCGGCCCGGACGCTGGCCGTCCGTCTGCCCCGGGTCAGCAGACAGATCTCTGGAACAAAACATTCACACAGGACGCAGCGATGAATTGATCGCATTTGACTTCATTTTCTGACATCGACATCGAATTTCTGTGTTGCCTTTTTTTTGTGGCTCTAACCTGCTGCTGAACTGCCAAAATCAGCCACTCCGACGAGTCGTTAGACTAACGGGTAGCACTTGTGCTCGAGCGCTGATGGTTTGATGAGCAGCAGCCACAATAAGCAGAACTCTCTCAAGTGGAGAAAAAATGCTCCGGTTTAAACGGCCACTCCGCAAAAACAAACACTGAGATTTTCAAAGTAAAGCGTTTGTTTTCATCGCTTTTCACACAAAACTTCAGCTTTTGCATAAAGTCCAAAAACAACAACAGTGGGAAGTGTAGCGACATTTTTCCAGGAAGCCTCAACAAACTGATGTCTATTTTTGTCCTGTCAGCACCATTCAATGATTCACAAATCTCTATTTGTAGCGTCGACTCACTTCAAGGATTCCACATTGCAGATCAATTAATTTGTTTTCTCACTGCGAACACAAAATGCAATCTCAAAAACACAAACAAAAACTGCAGCATCTATGGTCTTTGTTTTTTTTTCAAAGCTCGTAGTTCTGCCCTCAGCCCTCATCTGCCAGTTTCCTGTTCAGGAAAAAGAAAATAATGCTCTATTTAACAAGCGACGGAGGTCTGGCACGCGGAGCGCGAGTGCAGGTGCGACTGCATGCAGGCGTTGCATTTGCTGGAGAAGCATCAGTGTCACACACAAAGTCTGGGAGCAGACACGATCGCGGATAAGTGCGCCATATGTGTGCGTTTTTATTGGTTTACTAGTGGTAAATCTATGTGTGTGGATACACCTACATCACAGAGATGGCTGCATCCATGAAATGCAGTGATGCATATTTGTATGAAAGTAACTGAATCCAATGTGTGTATTTGTTTCGCTTCCATTTGCTTCCTCACACTCCCTGAAGTCTCTTCTCTTTAGCTTTAGCCCCCTTTCACCCCCTTCTCGGGGTATCACACTTCTTTGTTCTCAGACACAGACACACACAGACACACACAGACACGCACACACTCTCCCTCCTCTTGCCTGCATCAAATCGTAATTTTGGAGAATCCTCCGTCGCACTTATCTACACAAACCTCATGCATATTTTGACTCTGGACAATAAATGCATTTTTTTCCCTGCTGTCCACTGCCTCAATTTCACTTCCTTAGATGTCGGCGTTTCCGTTTACACACCCACCGAGAGCCTCCTGCCACCATATGGGGCCGGTGCCAGCGTCACACATGTGCAGCTCCGTCTGCGGCGAGTGGATTTGCGTGTGGGTGCGTGATGGAAAAACAAAAACGGGTGCTGTCAGTGATGCCGGGTTCGTTAGGGGCTCGTAACAATCACAGCCAATCACATCAGCCCCCCTCATCCTTTCGAAAGCAGCGCTCATATTAACGGAACCTGCGCACGCGTTCCACCGCATCACGTTTTGTTGATCAAGCCGCGAGGCGACCTCTATTTCACCCCGAGGACGCCGCGGCTTTCTCTTGCTTCCGATTGCATGAACCAGGAAGCTCCGCGAGGCACCGAGACGTAACCGGAAGGGGGTGGGTGTCGGCAAGAGCGTCGAAGGTTGACGGCAGCGGGGCGCTCTGCGCAAAACGTAATCACACTGTTCATTAAAACTTGCAGGAAATGCAGATGGGGGAAGTTGGTCGACCGAAATACGCGGCGTCTGCTGGAGTTTATTCAGCAAAAAGGAAGCTTGACAGAGCTGGATCAGCTCCTGACAACCGACATTTGAAAGAAATTTATTAAGATAACAACGGTGCACAGAATATTTCAGGTTTTTGACGATTTTCTATCCATAATCTTCTTTAACGCGTTATCCAATAAGTCACCGTCCATCAGAGGGTGAAAAAGATTGACAATCTCATGCGAACTCACACAAAAAGTCCATTTGAAGAGACTACTTTTACTCACAGTCATGAACCATTAAAAAAACCATGATGGTTTATTCCTCGTGCAGCCAAAACTCTTTATAAAACAATAGTAATTCTTCAGGAATCATGATGAGGCTGAGCTGTGTGGCGACACCTTTCCTTCCTCCACAGCACAGCAATTTGTCTTGTTTCCAGCGTCGCCTCACTTTGCTCATCAACAACAGTTACAACTGTATAAACAAGGCCACAAACCTCCACATACACACTGTGTGCTGTTCCTTTAATATTACTGGATGAAGTTAATTGTAGGTTGATTCACACTTCTTATCGCGAACAATCTGCTTGTTAATAGGAGACAGGATCGGATCTGGATGTTCTGGAAGAGTGAAACCCTAAGATGCTGTCGTGAGGCGACAAAAGCACATTTGTGCATGATAAAGCCCCTCCCCCTCCAAAATAAAAGCCAATCGAAGAAAAAAACAGCTCAAAATGTAAATATCACTCAATTTAGAGGCGTCACATTCGCTTTGCCGGCACGCGTTGGAGGACTTTGTATTCTCGTGGTCACCGAGTGTAAAGTGGTTGTGATTGTGTGCAATGGTTTGAAAATTGAGACACGGGAACTGATAAAGGGGGGGAATGCATGATTTGACAGGACAGCGAGTGAGAAATATGGACCGTATACGAGGCATAAGAACGGCCTCGTGCGGTGCAGTGTGTAACGGTGTGTGGGCGGGCGAGGGAGAGAGAGAGAGAGAGAGAGAGAGAGAGAGAGAGAGAGAGAGAGAGAGATCAGGGGTGAATGGATAATGGCCAAGTTAGTAGGGAAGCTGTGTGATTGTGGAAAAGAGAGTAAAAAAAAACTAGTTGTGTGTCTGTTCATGCAAGTGTGTGTCTGCACATGTGTGGCTGTAAGTGCGTGCTGGCGGGGGCAGCCCTGGCTGCAGCGACGGCCGTGGGTGGGGGGGGGGGGTCCATTTCCCGCAGCACTGCTCCAGTAATCTCCTCGGGAGAGGAGCACTGCAGCTCGCCATTAAATCCTCTTGTCCCGTGGCTTTCTGGACCAAGCCGGCGCTGCCAGGACGAGGCAGCGAGCTGCAGCGAGGCCCTCTGGCCTCGTCCAGCCGTCTTTTGCGGGACGCGGGGGGAAGCGCGGGCACTTAATGGAGCTGTCTGAACCGCAGCGCCGGTCCAAAAAGGGAAAAGACACCCAGACGTCATAAAACATGCAAACGAGCCCAGTGATACAGTGTGCTTGTGGTGCGTGAGCTGCTCTCAGCGCAGTCACAAAGGATTAGCAGGCGTTGAACGTTGAGGACAGAAGACGGGTTCTTGCTTTTGAATTGATGGGACACACGTTGAGTTTCAAAGACAGTCTTAATTTTTAATTGAAGAATTTCAGATTGTCCACCAAACCTCATTAAATAACTGTTGCTGACTCCTGACGTTGTTAGAACAAATTCATCTGGCTCTATTTACTCAGACTGTGAGTAAAAAGGGAAAAAGATGGACGTTTCTGAGCCCATTATTTGCGTAAGGTCATTAATTAAAATATTTAATCAGATTTTTTTTAATGTGGTGAAGTGATGAAAGTTTATTGCATCGTTCTTGTCTTTATTTTTCTTTCTTTCTTTCTTTTTTTTCATTTTTCAATCAGTTGAGCTGTTACAAGTCAGACAGACGATACTTAACGATGAGGGTTTTTTTTAAACTACGGAAATAGCGACCAATGAGACAACTTGAGCCTTTTTTCAAAATATCTGATATATATTCTCTAGTTGAACTGGAAATTATATAATTCCCCGAAACAAAGTGTGAGACGTTGTAAGAAATGAGGGGGGGGGGGGGTGTGAATGCGGTTGATGATGAGGGGCTCATTCTCCCTCCCTTTGAAACCCCCCTCGCAGAGCGCCAGCGAGCACATTGTGATTAGAGCGACGCCGCCGCTCCCAGTCGAGCCTCGTTCGCCTTCAAACCAAACAGGACGGGGAAGTCAGAGAGCCGAGCGAGAAGCTCAGATCTCGCGCTGCTCCACAGAAGCCTCCGACTGCCGTGTGAAACACATGAAAATATGTCAGGCTGCGCTGAGTGACAAGTGAACTTCTGCACTGCGCCGCTCGGCTCGGGACCACTTCTGCGGCGGGTTTCGTGAGTTACATTCAATTTATTTATGAATGCTCCGCTCCCACTGCTTACTCACATCTCCTGTGACTCATCGCAATACACCCCAAATCCTGCATGAAATCATAGAACAGGCTTAGCTGGCGTAGCTCTGCCTGTATTCCGTAAGTGGGGTGTGCGTTTCCTCCTCAGACCGCCTGCCGCCGCTGCAACATTTACCTCTTTCTGTGTGGTCCTTTCGAACAATGAGGTGATTCACAGGCAGCCCAAAATAATTCCGATTTGGAAGAGCTCTAAAAATATAAAGATACTAAATAAATGACTGGCTGGGATTTGAAATGTGTTGGAGGATCCCGACGAACTAAAAAGAGCATCCGAGTCAAAACACATTCGAAGCCGTGAATGAACTCGAAAAATCTCTCGATATTTGCTCTCGGAGAGTCGCTGCGATGAACGTGCTTCCCACCAAGCGTCTTAACACTTAAGTGACAATGCGTTCATCAAATTTGAATGGCGGCGCGATTAAAGTTGGATGCTGCTCGACGGTGAGAGGACAAAGAAGACGCCGCGCGCCGTGACCTTGGCGAGAACACACATGACTGGTTTCTCCGGCGGCCCACGTGTCCCGGGCTCTTACCGAGGAGGGCTGCTTCCCCCGAGTCCCTGCAACCAGCTCGGCAAAGTGGAGCGTGGAACCCAGCGATGTATGTGCGAATGCATGCGTGTGTGTGTGTGTGTGTGAAAGAAAAAGAGCAGGGGGAAGGAAGAGAAAGGCTAAACGAGAGCCAACGAGAGCCAACGGGAGCCAACTCCTGGGCATTAGCCTCCATATGGGCTGACGCAGATGGTTGTGTCAGAGGCGGGGAGAGAAACACACCGACTGCAAGTTGGAGAAACACCGAGAGGTTGGGATTTGTTTCCAAACGTCTATTTATAACAAACCCTGTCGTTGCGCGGCATCAGCCGGGATCAGCTCGAGCAACCACAATTCCGAGAGAGCAGAGGAGCTCTGTGGTTCCAAAACCTGAGTGGGCGGGGGGGGGGGGCACCTTTGGGGTGGGGTGGGGGCACCTTCTTGCAGAGGGGTTTCCTGTGTGGAAGCTCCCAAATAAAATCCAGGAGAAGGCTCTGAAATCTAGAGCAGACCTGGAAATGTATGCTTTTATTTTGCAACTTCCTGCTTTCGTACCTTGGTGAGAGTGCATGAGCGCCTGGAAATTTGCGCTTTTATTTTGTAACTTCCTGCTTTCGTACCTT